>CM060912.1:657621198-658821198 GCA_030737875.1 Allium sativum | reverse complement strand
CCTTTGTTTTTGTTTGAATATTCAGGTGAAAATTCGATGTTGGAAGCATTTCTCTTCAATTCAGAGTTTGAAGGTTGAATTTATAGGTTGTTAGGGATGCTCAAATAATTATAGAGTAATGCTAAGGGCACCTCAAAATACACATATCTTCTCTAATCTGAAAACCATAATCTCTCTTTGCCGTAATCGCTTCTTTATTCACATATCTCGCAGCAAAATTCAAAGTATACGGTAATCTCTCATTCTTTTACTTAAACCAATGAATGTTAATTCTTTTCCGTAACAATAAATATTAGTGAATGTATCCTGCATGGTGTATATATGTAATAGCCAATTATTGTGTGCAATATTATATATATTAACAATAGCTAGTGTAAATATAAGCAAAGCAAGTTAAAAAAATGAGAAGAAAACAAATAGAACAGCCATACAAGTTGCATTACTAGTTTGAGTGCATGCACGATGGGTGTTTATTGTTTCCAAACATAGCGAAAGATGTTTGGATATTTTTGTGAAAGAAATAATTCAACCTTCAAATTTCCAATTAGAAGCAACGGATTCATCAATCACATGCTGCCAGCGACGTGAAGAAGTGGAAATTTGCAGGATTAAATATAGTTTGCATGATAAATTGTAGCCATGTATGTTGACAGTTCATTCAACATATAACAACCGAACAAGGGATGTTAGAGTGGTGAATGAACAAGTAGTTGTGGTAGCCCCTATTTTTAATTGTTTGTTATCAGGAAGAGAAGAATATAATATTTTGTGGTATTTTTTAGTTGTGGTATTAGAAAGCACATATTGGAGTGCCCTTAGCACCACACTAATTATAATCCATCAAACCTCAATATGTCAGTATTCTTCGCAAGAGCATCTCCAACAGTGGACATGTCCTATATTACATTATATACACCCTGAATATCCCAATACAGAGTTTCTTCAATGACTTTTCAAACACATGTTGAACTGACGCGTGTTTAATAGACGTCTGAGAATTAAAATATATATCTTATTAATTAATATTATAGGTCTGTTAAACAAATGCTTGAACATGAGATGACTATTCAATGAGAGCAAATTCTCTGTACCCAAAATCTCATGTTTCTCTATATTCAACCAATCAGCACTTCCTATTTTCATCTTTTTGCAATTAAGTCAGGAAGAAAAGAAGGGCTCAATTGCAAAAAGGTAAAATTTAGAGGGTTCTGATTGATTGAATATAGGTAGATAGAGGATTTTGGGTACAGAGGATTTGATTTGCCATTAATTAGATGCCTTATATTATTACCAATTGAGATGTTTGTTAACAACAAACGTCTGATTTTCAGATGTTTGCTTAACCAGAGTCTCATTCAATCGTGGATCCCTAAACTATCGAAGGTCAAATCCATAATGTACACATTCCTACATCCCAATGGACATGATATTGCTTAACAGCCCATTAACCAGATTGAAGGAAAAAAAAAGGATTATTTGAGGTCCTGAGTTCGACCTTACTCAGACATAATAGTCAATGTTGATAATAAAATTGTAAATTATCATAAACAATGCGTAGACCAGGCAAAACGAGTTACATGTCATTATAAACAAAAATGCTAAATGGACCGAAAGAAATTACGTCAGTTTGTGCGAATTTGAGATAAATGGGTAGGACTCCATGAATTGCGCTTCAAAAATAGGGGATAGAACCCATTTTTCTCTCTCTGTTTCGCACAAATAGACCGATTATTCTTCGGTCCAACTAGCATCATTCCATTATAAATTCATAGGTTCTATGTTTGAGCGACTACATTGCAACTGGAGTGTAGTTTGCCATTTACATAGAATATAGTAAAATAACAAATCCATATAGGAAAATTAATTACTTAGAACTTAATTTTATGACTTTTCCGGACATAATAACTTTTTATATTGAAGAAAAATAGTCAATAAAGTTATAAAGGATGTGAGAATAGTATTTCATGATGTAGTAGCTACAGTAATTAAATTACAATATATAACCACAAAATCTATATAGCATGTATAACATACTAACCTCTCAGGACAGTAGCACACTGGCTACCTGTTGATTCTTGTTTATCACAACTAATTCTAGGTACATGATCTTTTCAAACCTCATATGTCATTGAATAATGTGATGGCTGCAATGCACCTTCATGTTAATCTCTGGATGTCTTGACTGATTAATTTTGCAGCAATTTCACCAGTACTCACCACAGGAACACTTTCCATTACTAAAATGATGAAATCTAGTGTTATCTCTCAACACTATGTCTCTTTCTTCAACCAAAGAGATCAATTTGATAGCATTATGACAGTCTCCACAAACCCTTAAATTCTTAAAAACCCTAATCACATTCTTCGGATTCATTTTAAGCAGCCCAAAAGCAATAGCAAGTTTCTCACTATGCCTCATCAACATCCTCTCCTTTTCAAGTATCTCAACATCTTGCATCACAAAATCAAGATTTGGGACATAACCCTCTTTTTTGATCTTACTCTCTAATTCATCTAACTTTCCATGTATCAAATTCAAGTCTAAATGAATTCTATCACTGGACCTAAACTTGTGTACAGTTCCCTTAATCTCTATCCAGCTATACCCGGGTGCTTTCACTGTTTCGTTCTCCTTCATCATTTTTCTTACTCTAGCAACATTGGTATACATATTCATGGATGCATATATATTAGCAAGCTGCACATATGCACCTGCATTGTGTGGATCGAGTTCAATCAAACTGGTTGCAGCAAATTCTGCGAACTTTAAGTTTTTGTAAACTCTACATGCACCTAAAAGAGTCCCATATATAGATGCATGTGGCTTGTAGGGCATTGATTTAATCATATCAACCGCATTCTCAAGTGAGCCAAATCTACATAAAAGATCAACCATGCAAGAATAGTGATCTAATTTAGGAGCAACACCATATTTTTTCTCCATATTTTCGAAATAATGTTGCCCAATATCCAATAATCCAGCATGATTGCAAGCAGATAGAACAGCAACAAATGTTACATCATTTGGTTTAACTTTTTCCTTTTTCATGTTTTCGAACAATTGTAATGCCGTTTTTCCAAGCCCATGTTGAGCATATCCCGATAAAATAGCATTCCACAAAACTACATCTCTATCCCTTGTGAAACTGAATAACTTTTTAGCATCATGTACGTCCCCACACTTGCAGTACATACTCAGTAATGATGTGTTGACTGTTAGGTTGAGGACTAATGGTGTTTTACAAGCCCATTGATGTATTTGCCTGCCCAGATTCAAAGCAGAGAGGTGACTACAAGCTAATAATGAACTGCTTAACGTAGATTGGTTTGGTCTCACTTCACCAGATTCTATCAGTGTTTTAAGTAGTTCTATAGCTTCCTCTGGTTGACCGTTGTTTATAAATCCAGAAATCATAGCATTCCATGTGACTTGATTTCTAAATTTCATACTACTGAAGACACTGTGAGCCTGTTTTACCATACCTAATTATAAAATAATTCAAATATTATGAATTTGTGAAAATAACGATCAATTTGGCTGAAAAGGAAACGTACAGCTAGTATGCATGCAGATCTAATCATCTATCCCCTTCTGACATGTCCATATATGCCACAATGATGTCAGCCCTTTTTTTAAATCATTGATCATTCATCAAATATGATGAACCCCACAAATTCATCAATTTGCTTTAATGAATACCTGAGATTCTTTGTGGCATGGGGGGACAAAGAACACGAGGACAAAGGATTTGGATTTGTATGCAATGGAAATGATGAAAGCAAACATCCCATTACTAATTTATTTTTAATACATAATTTGCTAGAAAAGTCATGTATGACAATAGTAACACATAGAGAGTATATTAAAGCTACTTCATGTATGAATAAGAGGAAGACTATGTCAAAACAAAATTCCATAGTTAGATTTGCTTACAACTGATAAAGAAAGAAATTGATTTTTGCACATAGAAAGATACCTCCTGTTCAGAAATGAAAGAGAAAACACTCATGTACTTTGTTTTGATGATCTCTAACAAAAAGTTTCCATCTTTAATAAAACCATATTATCAACTAATAATAACTAAAAATACCCATTTCAATATGCCAATTTTTTAAATTTATCCTTGCACTCCCTTTCTCACATCCTCCATACAAGATAGAAGACACTTGATTAAACAGCTGAAAATTCACTCTTATATGGTATTATTCAATATTGACATGAGGTTTGTACATATTTTGATTATCGTCAGCGGTGTGGTTAAAGCGCTCAGCAAATTCAATGCGGCGAAGTTTCAAAAATTTATAGTAAGAATAAAGCGAGGAAATAACAGGCTATACAAATGACTCTAAAATAACGTATAAAATCATACTTAATACTTTTACAAATATATAAATAATAAATCAATCAATATTCAATTTAATTATAATTAGTACATTCATAATTTTAAATAAAAACATATGCAGGTATATGTAAATAAATGTAAACTTTTATTTGAATTAACTAAATTTAATAGAATATTATAGTATTTTTTATCCTAAAAAATGTATGTTAAAAAATTCAATTGAAAAACTAATTTCATAATTTTTATAATATATAAATGTCATTTTTCAATTTATTTCTTTTATAAAAGATATAGTAGGTATACCAGAATATAGCTGAAATAATAAGATATACAGGGAATATCAGAATATGCAGCATTTACAAATCAATTAATTATCAACCATATCAGGTAACTATGAACTCCATTTGTTTCTTTTATAGTTTTGTTCATAGTTTTTTTTTCATGTGCACACTGCGCGTATAACCATAAAAAGATGATTTCTTAGGGAAAACAAATTGAATAGAATATATGATTGGTTAAGGAGAGGACTTTCAAAAATATAACTATTGATAAAAATTCACTATTTATATTCGCTGACCAAAATAATCTTGTACATTTCACTTTTTATGTTACATAAGAAAGATAAAATTCAGAAATTAGATAATATCTTGATTATTTTGAATTTGAGTTTCAAGAACATATTTTTTTTCATGAAGTCTGAAAATGTATTGTTACAAAATTTGATTGTTTCAAAACTCTAAAACAAATAAGTTTCAAAGCTAGAATCTTTTAAGCATCGAAATCATAAATAAATAAAAACAAATCTGTTTCTTATGAAAAATTTCAAAGAAAATAAATTTATTAACTTGTTAAAAAGTGTGAAAATGTTATAATACTTGTTTCCGCTAAAAATAAAATCATCAATTTAGGTTCCTCCCTCAAACACACTTATTAACGATGTGCAATCCTTTATCCGAAATGCTTTGCGCTTCAACAATCAATCATCATAACCGATTATTGTTACCTTGAAATTACTTGTAATGCCTGACATCCAAAGATAAACATGGCATAAAAATATTGTTATAAACAAAAGCTTAGAACGAAAGAGCAAATACCTAAACTCATATAGCCAGTAACCAGAGAGGTCCTCAAAATAACATCATTTTTGTCTGGGGCTAACTCAAGATACTTCCTTGCCATCACAATATCGCCATTCCGAACAAACCCAGAAACAATCACGTTCCAGGAAACAGAATTCTTATCTGGAATCTTCTCGAATAAATCCTTAGCTTCCTCCACTTTACCAACTCTAAGCAAACAGGAAACCATTGTATTCCAAGAAGCACAATCTCTATAAGGCATATAACCAAATAATTTGAACGCACCGTCGACATCATTGTCTACAATGTGACATAAAATCAGTGTGTTATACGAAACTATATCTGGGCAAGGAATTTTTTCAAACAACTGGAGTGCATTTTGCAAACCAGGGTGCTTTGTATAATAAGAAAGAAGAGAGTTGTATGTGACTGTGTTTTTTGTGGGCATTGAGTTGAATACAGCGACCGCAGAGTTGAAATCATTATTTTTAATGTGGTTTGAAATTAATTTGTTCGAAGATCGGATTAGTCGATGGTTATGTTCAATTGTTATTGTTGAGTTTTTTGGGAATGGGTTTCGAATTACTGTTTTGAGGGTTTTGGAGAGGTTTACAGGAAACATCAGGAGTTAATGAACATATATTACATGAGGAATTGAAGTATTCAAACAAATGAAAACAGTGAAAAAATACCCATGGAGAAGAAAATAAATTATTCATGCCAGCTGGATACATGATGAATAGTGAATACTCAACCATACTTCAATAAACCATCAAACGAAGACAGACTGAAGACATTGAAAACAGAAAATTTCATTCAAGACAGATTGAAGATATGTTGCTCCACAAGATTAAACTTCCCACCTTGCACATCCTACTTGCATCCCAGGCTAACAACACCAAATGCTCTTTTCATTAAATGTTAGGTAGCAAATTTATTTGAAATATATTTTTCACTGTGAATCCTCCTCCTCCTCATCGTTGCCCACCTCAAGGGGGTTGCCCGAGGCGGATGCCTACTGGGCTTCGCCCTAGGGCCGGCACTAAGTGACATGCACTCTGGTATCCGGTCTTCCGTATTCGATGATCCAAACAAGTATGACTGATTATCAAGATGACAAATTCTATTTCAACCCAACAAATTGTTGGTTGGTCGTCCTCCATATTTATAAAAAAAAATCAAGGACGAAACTATCTTTTTTCAATTATATATATATATATATATATATATATATATATATATATATATTGAAATTTTCAGTTTTTCTTGTAATGACTCTACGTGATTTTGTATTGAACCACACAGGAACAATGCGTGGTACCTAATGATATCACATAGTGGCTCTACGTGGTATCTTTGGTTATCACGCAGTGTATGTGCATGGTTCTCTACAGGACCACATAGAGCTAGGAGGAAGGGTATTATTTAAAAAAAAAATTAAATTAAATGGAGGCTACTCAGCTAAATGACGGTTTTTCTGTTTCTGCTGAATTTAAGGGGACTACTCAACAATTAATCGCGTTGAAATAGAATTATTCTATCAAGATAGGTTGACCAGGATGATGATATGAAGTTTCATATATCAAGTACGGACAAAACCACGAGATGATGATTAAAAGAACATAGCAGAATAGCATCTTGAAATGCTCTTAAGTACATATAATATTCTCCTTAGTCAGGTGATCATACTGATCTGATTACTTAGCCCACTCTATTCAGTCAAACGAAGATCACTTATTATTTCAAGAAAACACGTAGACGATTATGCTAACAAACTTCAAGGCTAAGACATCAATTCCAAAAGAACACACATACAGAATCACATTGTTTAAATCATTAGTAAAAATGACCAGTATTGATCCGATGCACAGAAGTATCGATACCGATCCAACCAATTTAAGAGTTGGGCCCCTATTTTCTTATAATAATTTCGTCTCTAGACCGAGCTTCTACTAGCGAAATTTCAGTGTGATCCACGATCGCCTCTGTCCATAAATATCTGATTTGCAAAAGATCTTTTGGACACACTTATTCTCTAAGCCTTCTTATGCTCATAGGATCCATGCCGATCTAAAAAAAAATTGTAATAAAAATCCATCAATAAAGATATTAAACTTAAAATGGTTGCAAGCAGTTCAAGGGAGAACCACTCTACTATTGGTGTGATTTTTTTTCTTTTTAGTTTCCTTGCTTTAATTCTGATTGCCATTTTTGTTTCTCCATATTTTCTCCTTTGCATTATCTATCTCAAGTGTTTGTATCAACTTGGTGCAAGTATTTTGGTGGTTTCCATGAGAAAATTCTCAGTTACTTTTGGAACTAATCGTGACCAGTGGATATCTACATCCATAGAATAAGATCTTGTTTTCCTTCCAGCAAGCTTATGTTCTACACTCATATCTGGAAAGTGTGACGACCACCCCTGCACTTAACAAGGAAAATAGTGCGATGAAAGATGTGTTAGACAACTATGGATGATTATCAGAGTATGGTAACACAAGCGGAACCTGTCGTATATCTCACAGCACAAGGATAAAATATAATAGAACATATACAACAGGCTATAGTAGTAAAGCATATTTGAGTAGTAACTTGAACTTTTATAACAACTAGAAAGAATATCCATACATCCTTGGATTACAACATAAGTGTTTGTGCAAACTGCCTCACTACATAGCCTCTCAGAATATCATACGATATAAGCAACAATGGAAACAACAATTACTAGATATAACAAATAATACGTCAGCCTTCTGCTCGTCATCGTTCAGCAGAAACGTCCTCATCAAGATCTATCACTTGTCACCTGCTACTCAGTCTGTCCATCCAAAACCGAATGAACAACCCAAGGTAATAAGAGAAAACATTAAACCTTGAGTCAGACAACAGTCTTAATGAGCGATAAAACAACTATCTAACATCACTAATAAAGTATATGAGAATAGGCAGATTAATCAACCAATCTACCAACACTCTGGAGAAGAACTTAAACTCGTCTTCCCAACATCCGACAGTGATAGCCTTTACAAAAAATTAGAAGTAAACATACAATAGAAATCATAGCAACCAGTTATATCTCACGTAAACTATCCTAGTCGAGATCAACGTTCCTCAAGCACAAGCCCTGAAGGTTCAAACCAACATCAGATCGACACCCAAGAAACACTTCCTCCGACGTCAAATAGACTACGTGAGACGGTATAAACAAAACAACCAACATCCATGACTCTAGCTATCACTGCCCATCCTGCTTCGAAACCATCATTAATCGTATGACTGGCCAGCCCTACCATACGTCATGGGCTAATAATAACCCCGGTTCTAGCAAAAACTCCATATGCCATACAATGAAACGTATCTAGGCCTTTCGACGATACCCTGGGTACTCGACCAGAAACCCTCCATTCTTTTAGGCGTCCCTATTATACCCTTGCTTTGAGCTCGATAGAACCTACGATAACGATAATCTCTCAGCCTTCAATATCTCTAATCATCCTCCACGACGGTTATTCTTAGCTCAAGCAACCTTCTCGAGCAACCATTATCCATCAACTCATCACTTTGAGTCATCTTCAGATTCGTTGCATTTCAACGATCAACGAGCATTTCACCATTCTTCGAACATTCCCACTTGAATCCACTTCGAAGTTACATTCATTCTCGAACCAAAAATATACACCATTTGGTCGATATTCCTTTCCATAATGTTTTCAGTGTTTTCGCTACGAAAAACAAACCACAGCGTTTCGGCACCTTTCCACAGCGTTTCATATATAACGATATCCTTCCTTGGGTCGTTCAACGACCAAGGGCCACCGACCCATATCGCCATTCTCCACAAAAGGCAACCCAATGTTTCGAATGACCTAACATCGTAAGCCGAACAGAGTACCCCCTTGCGACCTATCAGTCACGACATGACTGTTCCGTGACCCAAACCATCATCTCTTTCCACCTATCATAGGCCGATCCAACGAGTCACAACCCAATTTTTCCATGACCTGACTCTAGCCGACCTGACCCCACTCGACCCGAAGCCAAGTACACACAAACTTCGAACGACCTGATGTTTGTAAACACCTTGATGCCATTCGAACGACCCGAAGCCCCTCTTGCGACCCGACCCATGTACGAACGACCTGACTTCAATGACCCGACTCCAGATCTGACCAAAATAGCTCCAATCTTGACCAAATCATCACCAAACGACAATATTGATTCAAACAACTATCTAAATCATCCAATTCAACAATCAACAATTTATGAAGTCATCCACAACATCAAAACGACAATTATTCATCAACAATCGTATAAAATTCACCAAATCATGATAAACCAATGAATAAACAAGAATAATGGATCTATACTTTCATAAACATATGAATTAACATAAGAATTATCGGTTTTAAGTTGCTAGATTAGATCCTATTGTAACAACCCGGAATTTCAGAACAAATTTTAAATTTTAATTTAAGCTATTTTGAGGAATATGGAGTATAAATTGGTTATTTAAAAAAAAGTGTATACAATAAAATTCCTTTTTATTTGTATACGTGAAACATAGAAATTGTGTCCACGATAAATTCTTAATGTGAATTTAAATTCTTAATGTAAGCATCTAATTTTGCCACAATAAATTCTTGGTGGGGTAATTTAATCCTTAAAACCCAGTGTAATATGGTAAAGACTATCATACTGATCCTAACATCATTTTTACGTAAATAAACAAATTGATTGGAAGGGATAATTAATTAAATCTTATATATAGTCACTTTGCCCTCTCCTTTTAATGTAGATTTTAAAAACAACTCCCTTTCTTAAATCCATTTAATCCATGATACTATAAAAATATCTGAAAATGGTAAGTTGCCTATGTTGCACTATAAAATCAAAATTAATGGCGCTGAAATGGCACGAACTGACTTTTGTTAGAAACATCTTTCCAAGTAAAAATTATTACACCTAAAAACACAAAGAAATAATTATAGGATGAACTCATGTCAATTAGAATAATATTTTTCTAGATTATCAATATAAAAGGAAAAGAAAAAAATATTAGCTATAAAACATTAATACTAATCAATCACTCCACTATTAAAAGTACATGTAAATGTAGAGTTATAAGTTTGTCGCCATGTCAAAAGTTTTCCTAATATAATAAACTAATTACATATTATGCAACAGCTTTTTCCATCCCTGCTTGCTTTACTATTCTAAAAAAAGTATATTTTCTTCACTAACTTATTCATTATATTTAGACACATTCTTAATTCTTTATCGATCAAACTTGGCAAAACATCCTTTTAAGCCAATGCTGCAAGAACTTGATATAATGCTACAAAGTCAAGCACATGTTGTAATATTGATTTAGTATTTAGTATGCTTATATTAATTTATAAATGGAAATTATGTCATATAATATATTTATACGCTACTTTATTCCATTGGCCATTCATTTTCAGGCACGTTTTTTTTTTATTAAACGCAATACATTCATTCCTTTGTTAACCATTTTACGCATGCGGTCCATGTCCTAAATGAATGCAAGCTACGTTTTATATTCTCTCATTTATGTGAAACTTTTACCCTTTTAAATCTGGAAACACACGTCATATATTTATTTATTTATATAAAAGGGTTAAGTAAATTAAATGAATAATTAAAGACGTATGAAATGGTTCAAATTCATTTAGAAACAAAACTATGCCACTTATTTCTCTTTTTTTTCTCTTTGTTATTTACTTTTGAAATTTGAATGAAAAATAATTAAATAGAATAAAACATAAGGGGTTAAAAAGAGAATTAAATAAATTTATAAATACCCTAAAATTAATCCATAACCCTAATTTCAGGAAACAAACGTAGCCGCCGCCCCTTCTCTTTTCAATGGCTGAAATGCTCTCTCATTTTTCTTTCAATCTGCCCGATGGTTTCCAAAATTTCTAAAGGGAAAGGTATAGAGCTAGGGGAGCTCGTCACAACCAACGGTTGAGATCAATTCTTGTGCGCTAATTTATGGGAAATCGAGCTTCAAAGTGGCGGCGTTCGCATCGATTTTCATGGAGACGGGGAGCTATTGGGTTCACGGTGACCGACAATTCACGTAGAAGAGGAAGAAGAAGATAGCGGCCTTGTTTTGCAAACCCATGTATTAATGTTTAATTTCAAATTAATTACTTAATTAAATTGTGCAAGTTTATAAAATAAACAACTTATTCATATATCCTCAGAACTGAGTGTCGTTCAATCCGTTGGAACCGCAGAACCCAGATCTACACAATGAAACAAATTCAGTGGAAACAAAAGACTTTGGAGCGGTGACATCGAATTCTACGACATAGAAAAGGTTGAAACGTATTCTGAACCCGTTAGAAAGTTAGATCTGATTCAAACCAAGGTGAGATATCTATTTTTATTAATTAATTAAAATTTAATTCTTTTATCGCTATTTAAATCGTTGTATGTATGTAATGCATCAGATCTGTGATGTTGAGATTGAAATTGGTTGTTTATTGTTTGTCTTGATTGCGATGTGAAATCCATATATGTATGTTATGAAATTCATATTGTGGATTGTTATGAAATCTGAATTGATTGAGTTTGATGTGATGATCTATTGTAGGTATGAATAGCCATAATCTGAATTGGTTAAATCACATTTTTATTGTCACCTTGTTTTAAATAAAAAGACAAAATAGATTAGTTGAATTAAAATGATCGTTTTTTGACAAAATAGTTTAGTGAAACAAAATTATCATTTTGTTGAATGTGAGTGGACAAAGTAAAACTCATTAATTTACTCGCATTAGAATTTACAAATAAAACTCATTATTGTATTATATTAAAAAGATCACATTGAAAAGTATTATTTTTATTACATTAAAAAGGATATAATTTCGTTGCCAATTTTGTTGAAATTAAAAAAAACATAATTTCATTGTCAATTTTTTGAAATAAAAAAGGATATAAATTCATTGCCAATTTTGTTGAGATTAAAAAAAGATATAATTTCATTGTCAATTTGTTGAAATTAAAAAGGATATAATTTCATTGTCAATTTGTTGAAATTAAAAAGGACATAATTTCATTGTCAATTTGTTGAAATTAAAAAGGACATAATTTCATTGTCAATTTGTTGAAATTAAAAAGATCATATTTTCATTGACAATTTGTTTCAATGAAAGATAAAAGGAAAAGATTACATTTTTATGACTTTTTGTTTTAAAAGTAAAAGATTACATTTTTAGGACTTTTTGTTTTAAAAGAAAAATATTACATTTTTATGACATTTGTTTTTAAATAAAGAGATTACAATTTTTATCAATTATATTTAGTTAGAACAAAAACAACATTTTTGTCAATTGGATTCGTGCTAAAACTTATCATTTTTGTTAAGTAGATTTGTTACATTAGAAATGACACACAAAAATTACATCTTTCATTGGAAGTAGAAATGACACACAAAAATTACATTTTTGTTAAATTAGAGTTGACACGACAAAATTATACATTTTCGTTAAATTAGAATTGACATAACAAAAGTATTGTTTTTGTTAAAATAGAATGGTTAAAATAAAAGTGTCATTTTATTTATTTATTTAGAATAGAATTGTCAAAATAAAAATATTATTTATTTGTTCTATTTTATTTGACATTAGGAATGTAAGGAATGCCATGTAAGTAAATTACATTTCAATTGACATTAGAAATGATTGCCATGTAAATGAAATACATGTTTATTTGCCATTAGAAAAATGTGCATTAGAATCAAAATAATCATTTTTGTTATAAATGTTATGTTAGATAAGATATCACTTTTGTTAGAAAATGTACATTAGAATCAAAATAATCAGTTTTGTTATAAAAATGTTACGTTTGATAAGAATATCATTTTTATTAGAAAATGTGTTACGTTTAATTAAATATATCACTTTAATTTGAATCATGTCATGTTAATATACAAACATCACCTTTGTTAGAAATGTTTATTTAGATTAAACATTGCATTCATTTAGTAATGTTAGAATGAAAATGTCATTTTATTTAGAAATGTCATTATATTAAAAAAATGTCATCATGTTAGAAATGTCATTTATTTGATAATGTCATGATAGGAATGCCGTCATATTAGAAATGTCATTAGTATAGAATGTCATTATATAAAAATGTCATTTTATTGAGAATGTCATATGAGAATTTTAATGTCATTCTATTGAGAGATGTCATATTAATATAATGATGTCATTTATTTAGAAAATGTCATATAACCATGTCATGTTAACATAATAATGTTACCATGTTAGACAAGAATAAAAATAATTACTTGTCAAACTATATATCTTGCTGAAATTATAAATATTTATTTTTAATTTAATAGTTAAAATTGGTTAAATAGAAAATAATTCAGACCGAATTATAATTGGTTAAATTTATTAACCAATAATTTATTTAGATGAACTGTTGTTGTTTGTAAACCCCACACGGGTGTTGGAAAGATATTTGACATACACTAGTCCCAATATTTAGCTGTATGTCAATCGATAGATTGACAATCTGTGATGAACATTATTTATTTATTATTTTAATGCTCACACAATTATTAATTCCACTCTGGATGTGAATGGATGGGTTGTTGATTATTTATCATTACTGTTATATACATATGTGATGTATGAAATCCATATAACTAAAAATATATGGTAATTAATTGAGTTGCATTCCGATTCAGAATATCTTTTAAATAAATAATATTTGAAAATATAGAACATTTTTATATAAAGAATAGTTTAAAAATAATGAATATTTTTCGGTGAAATAATTACAATTAAAATTTATAATTGCACTTTTGACACGAGGTTAGGTTGCATTTGTTGTGGAAGTCTGCCCGGACCTGACCGGCATATCCAGCAGCCACTAATGTTGAACCTAATGTGAGAGGACTAAGTGCACAAATACGAAGCGGGCTATGACACGAGGTTAAGCCCAACTTGTGGGATAAGTCTGCCCGGACCCGACCGACATGTCCAGCATCCGCAAGTTGTAGGCCTAATGTGGGAGGTCTAGCCCATAGTAAACCACAAATGGAATTGGTAATGAATTGGACTATTTAGCCCATTATAAGGTGAAATGCCATTTTAACCCGAACGGGTTTATCGATCATTTTTATTCATTTTATAATGAATAAAATAAAATGTAGTAATTTACAAAATCTAATATTTTGAAAACATTATTTTAATAAAGAAATAGAATAAATCTTTAATTAAGATTTAATGGAGTTTTCCAATTAATTAATATTTATTTGGAATTAAATAAATTAGATTTTTGGATTTGTCGTGAATGGTGTCTTCAATAACACCATTCTTAAACCCAGTTGAGAAAAGAATAAATCTTTTAATTAAGATTAGAGTTTCCAATTATATTTAGTGACTGGAATAAATGTGAATTGGGTTTATTGTGAACTGTGTTTTAAACAACACTTGTTCTTTAACCCAATTAACAGTGAAAATATAATTTGGAATTTATAAATCTTTTATTAAGATTTAAATGGGAATTTTTCCAAAGTAAACTTTCCAATTTAATATATTAAACTTGAATTGAATAGAATTCGATTTAATAATAATCAAGATGAGCTTCTGTAAGAGAAGACTGTTACTGTATATGGAATATAAAAGGATTTGCCATTATTCCATTTATATTATTGGTCTGATATAGAAATTTATATCGATTATATATTGATTTGATTTCTGTGAAAATTCCATATTTAATGGAAAATGATTTTGGGTTTATCGTGAACTGTGTTTTAAATGACATTAGTTCTTTGACCGAGTTAAAGATAAGATTTATTTCTTAAAATTGAATAGTCGTAAAATAATGTTTTTTGATATTAAAACCAAATTGAGGTTTTAATGAATCTTTAAAAAAGAAGACCAAAGAATAAATTTAAAAGATTTTATCTTTGATAAAATTAATGGGAACCTTTCCCTGATAATGTGAATATCTATTTAAAAGAATATTCTGAATTGGAATGAGGCGTATGATGTGTTTCTATAGCACTTGATTATTGATTATAAAATACGCGAGTTATTTAGAAAGACCGGGTCTAACCCATTCTAAATCATTACTACGACAACTAAAAGTCGAAGATGAAGACAGTGGTTGAAGGCCGGAGGTCTTCACATCGTTTGGATGATTACTGATGTCTTGATTGGGAGGCATCCCAAGACAAGGTAATAAGTGGTGATCGTCCAGACGTACTTGAAGATCGATGAATATGCGAGAACCTCTCTCCTGTATTGGACATATGGGACGAGGAATAAGGTGTCTCCGATTTCGTTCAGACCCAGAACAGACTTGTAAATGGATGGTATGTCTGACGTTGTATTCCTTTATGTTGTATTCGTTAATCTCTGCTAAATATATATCTGTTGGTGGTGGAGAATTTATTCTCTTGCATAACACTCTTCTCTGAGACGTACGAGCTTAGAGGTTATATATTGGTAGAAATCAATGGTATGGTATGGATTGACAATGTGGCATGTTAAGATGCAAATGATCAAGGCTTTTGTTGAAAAGCAGAGCCTTGTGGTTGATGATCAAAGCACAACTTTAATTTAGCATAGCTTTGTGTATAGCGATACTTCGCGAGCCTCACACCCCGGTATGAACCAAAAACGAGAGTAAGGACTGCAGGGAGGACATACGTTTCTTTCTAGCTAGAAGTGGTGTCAGAATTTTACACGCCCGGGCATTTTTACTTATGTGGATGATGGAATGAGGCGCCTCGGTTATTTGAGTCCCTAGTGGCTCTATTTATGCCCCATAGGGCAGAGAAACGTATTGTTCAGGCATTATTAATCCACTAACATTATTTGTGGAGCGGCCCTGAATATCCAAGGTGCAGTTGTGGCTGAGCCTGAGACATGGGCTAGATTGTCTCGAATTCGGTAAGGACTATCTTTTACCTTGGTTCACTATGGAAATCCAACTTCAAATACGACCCATGCGATTTTGATTGTATAACTAGTACGTCGACATAGTATATGGTAGCTATGCCGTCTATAATTGAAATGTTTTTGAAACATATATACACTAATAATAATATTAAATTTGTTTTATCGTATCAAGCATTTTTGTAACGACCCGCATTCTACGCATCATAGGATCGTAGAATATTTATTTCTTTCACATATGAAGTCGTATGGTCATGTGACCTTGGGAGACGACTATTGGGGTCATTTCCCATGTCCATGATTTTTATCGATTTTTAAATGACCATTTTACCCCTAGTTGGTACTGTTTTGGCCATAACTTTTGACTAGAAAGGAATTTTGACCTGAAACCACTTCCATTGGTTTCGGATGATGGTTTACAATTCCGTAGAGTGGTCACATTAGCCAAACGGACTCACTGTTTGGGAGATATGGCTGAAACAAGTTTCAGATAGTGAAAAATAGCTTAATTGGGCTTAACCGGGTAATTAGCAGCTAGGCCCAAAGGGGATTTCGGGATTGGAGATGTATAGGGGCTGATTAGGGTTAGAAAACATTTCTTTCAGCCGCCACTTTCACTCTTGGAACCCTAGCAATGGTCTCCAACACCCAAATCACCTTCTAATCACTTTCTACTCAAGTTTTGACATAATCTACATCAAATTAAGGAGAGAAAACACGAAAGCAAGGTTAGAGCTGCTGTTAGACACCAATATTCACCCAAATCAGTAAGGTTTCAGTTCTGAGAATTTTATTTGTGGCCAGGGTGAGTGATTAGCATCGTTTTGACACTAATTACAGTTAATTATGGGTAATTAGTGAAGATTAGCGAATTCATACACTAATAAATTCTGGAAAAATATCCATAAATTCGAAAATAATATTTTATGTCTCTGGTAGAAACTTGGTTTAATTTGGTTAAGTTTTGTTAACCCTAGGTTTAGTTTTGCTTAAACATGCTTAAGGGAAAATATGGGGTTTTGGGTATATTTGATCCACTTTGACATGTAAATTCATTGTTTTGGTGTTTGTGGTTAGTTTGCTATGTTGCTATGACTTTATGAACTGTTTTGTGATAGATTAGTATAGTTAGATTGGTCGAAAACGTCGTCGAATGGCATAAACAAGTTGCTGGAAAAAGTTGCAGAAAGTTGTGCAGGGTTTCGGATCGGATCGGGTATGGGCTCGGATCGGATAGGAGAGCTGGGCAAGGAATCCGACCCGAACTGGAATCTGGCACAAAATAAGTTTGGCAAGAAGGAAGGCCATTGCTTAGATTTGGAGTTGGACAGAGGATCGGATCGGAGTAGGCTATGGAGCAGGATCGGATCGGAGTAGGCTAGGGAGCGGATCGGATCGGAGCAGGCAAGTGAGCGGGATCGGATCGGACAAATGGAGAAGAACAGGATTGGATCGGGGAACTTAGAAGGGAGCAACCACCAAACCGAACAGAGGATGGGCACTATACTTCCGAACCGAACCGAGAAGGGATGGAGCACTGATCCAGGCATGGACTAGGACCACCAAACCGAACCGAGTTGGAAGGTTACACCGAACCGAACCGAGCTAGACGAGGAGCACCGAACCGAACCGTACGTGGGCTATTACTACTACGCGATGACTTTTCTGAAGACCAACTCCAATTCAATCAAAACCCGAGATGCAAAGGAAGTCCAAATGAGGAGCTTTGACTCAGGATCCAGTTGGGAACCAATGAGTGAGCTTCATGATTGGACTTTGCTACGGGACGTGTGCCAAGGGGCTATCGATGTCTATGACTTTGGATCACTATGTATGGGAGGTACGTGAACGGATTCAGGGCCACAGTGGCCTAGGTACGACTAAAGGGCTATAAACCAATGAAGTGGGATCATTTGTAAAGATTTGGTCATGACTCCATATGGTAAGCTTGGTAGTAGCAGTAGTTGTACAAGTCGAACTCCGTCACTACTTCGATGGGTCTAGTGATTGACAGTGGTGGACATTGTACGCTTTACGCACTGAGTGAGAGATGTGAGGATGGTTGCTATGGTTGATTTGTTGCCATCATTATGACATGCACACCCCACCCCCGTATTCTTTACACTATTTATTATGGCACCTTGGAGTACTGTACGGTATGTGGTACTAACTCTTTTGTTGCAGGTCCAGGTTCAGGTATGGTTTAGTATACCTGTTATTGTTCTGTTTAGATGCTTATCGCTCATACCAGGCTTTATGTCTGACCCAGAGTTTTATGTCTCTTCTTATTACTCTGGGTGCTCACACGAGCAGACTAGAGACAGGTTAGCTGGTGATGCACGGGTAGATGATCCGGAGACGAGCAGGAGACTTCCACGTAATATATACATAGTATTCTCCCTGTATTGTTGAAGATCACTGCTTGGGCATTAGTAGTGCATCTTCTACTTCAGTTTTCTTTTGTTTTAGAGACAGTAAATTTGGAAAGTTGTAATAAGTTGAATTTGGATTTCCGCTGCACTGATGTTGATGTTGATGTTGGTTTTAGTTATCAGCTTATGCACTGTCTCACCTGTTTTATGTCAAGTATGTTATTATTATATTTTATTCCATGCGCTGTGAGATATTCTACAGGTTCCTTGTTAGTCAATTTCCTTCTTTCCTTTCTTCTGACGACCGTCCCGTGCTAGTCGGGCATGTGTACAGCGCACTTTCGGAGGAAATGCAGGCTGGTGCGAGCAGGCCGACACACTTGGTATCAGAGCTCTAGGTTGCGTAGTTAACCTAGGGAAGTTATCAGGGAGAGATAGTATACGTATACGAGAGAGCATATTTGTGATTATTTTGGTTTTCAAAAGCTATATATATATACTATTACTAGTATAAGGATGAAGTCGTACTGCACTAGCACCACTATGGGGTCGTTAATCATTTCCTTTTACAGATTGACGATGAGCCGATATGCTAGAGGTACTGGTAGGGGAGCCAATAATGGGAATGCTGCTGACATGAGGACGATGTTTACTGACCTCATGAGATAGATGCTAAGAGATGTGCAGAGGGCAGCTCCCAATGGTGGAAATGGTGGTGGTCCAATAGTGCAGGCGCCGAGAGTCGACTTCGCCAAGCTGAATAAGGATTATACTAGTCTTGGTGGGAAGCCGTTCCACGGAATGAAGTCGGCTACTGATGTTCAGGATTGGTTGGATAGTTGCGAACGTATCTTCGAGGATCTAGGCATCGAGGATGCGATGAAGAGAAAGCTAGCGTCCCGTCAGCTGCAAGGGCGGGCAATGAATTGGTGGAATGCTATAAAGGCAGCTACTCTCGAAGATCAGATTACTTGGGAGCAGTTTAAGGTTCACTTTAGCGAGAAGTTCATTCCAGCTGCTCAGAAGTCAGTGCTGTTTAAGAAATTCTTGGAGCTCAAGAAGAATGGCAGAGCTGTCTCGGAGTATATTGTTGAATCCACACTTTATCAAAATATGGGTTATCTCTTATTGATACTGCCGAGAAGAAGAATGAGAAATTCATAACTGGTTTGGATCAGTACTTAGGGGAAAGACTTATTAACCACATCAACGAGACATTTGAATCGATTGTGGGGAAAGCATTGAGATCAGAAAGTCTCTACCGTAAGCTGAAGACTGAGGCTGCATCTGCAGAGGAGCCAAAGCCACAAGCCAGTGGTGGATGCAAGGGTGGTTCCCATAATAAGAGGAAACAGAATCAGATGAAGGATGGTCAGAAGAAAAATAATAAGCAAGATGTTGAGTGCTTCAGCTGTGGTAAGAAGGGCCATTATGCTAGCAATTGTCGGGCCAAGCCAGCGGATAGGAAGTGCTTCAACTATGGCCAAATGGGACATCACAAGGACAAGTGTCCGCAACCCCCTAAAGAAAAGCAAATGGTGAAAGCATATGCCCTTAATGCTATTCCTTCTTCGTCGAATGCCCCAACTGCGGCGGAGAAAGGAAAGAATGTCGTCATTCAAGGTATGCTTTCTGTTTATGATGTTCCTGTTAGAGTTTTGTTTGATACTGGAGCTTCCAGTTCTTTCATATCTAGTGACCTGGTAGATAGGTTGGGATTGGAGCCCGAGATTGTCGATAGACCTTTAGTAGTGATGAACCCAATTGGTGGTTCGACTAATCTTAGCATGATTTGTCGTAATGTGGTCTTATCGAGTCATGGATGCATGTTTGTTTGTGATTGCTTTGTTTTGGGCTTTACTGGGTTTGGCATTATTTTGGGAGTAGATTGGCTCCAAAGATACGGGGTGGTGGTAGACTGTGAGGGCTTTTTGGTGACAGCTAGAGCGGATGATGGGCGGAGGATAGTGTTTGGTGGTCTACCCAGTAAGGGGTTATTGGCTAGTTTTCTAAACTCCCCCGACATTCCGCATAGTGAGTTGTCAGGTTTGCCCGTGGTTGGCCAGTACCTGGTTGTTTTTGAAGAAGTGACCAGGCTTCCACCACATCGAGAGATTGAGTTCCGTATTGATTTGGTAAAAGATGCCAGACCTATAGTGATGCCACTTCGTCGTATGGCACCAAGAGAGCAGCGAGAGCTCGAGGTGCAAGTCAGCAATCTTTTGAAGAAGGGATTTATCAGAAGGAGTGTTTCTGAATGGGGAGCACCAGTTGTGTTTGCTACCAAGGCGGATGGTTCCCTTCGTTTGTGTGTAGACTACCGCGAGTTGAATAAAGTGACGAGGAAGAACAAGTATCCTCTACCGCGGATAGATGATTTGTTCGATCAGTTGAGTGGCGCGAGAATATTTTCTCAATTGGATCTCGCGACAGGTTTTCATCAGCTTAGAGTGGAAGCTGAGAGTATAGCTAAAACGACATTTCGAACGCCGTCTGGATTTTATGAGTGGTTGGTCATACCATTCGGGCTGAGCAATGCCCTAGCATATTTTGTGGATCTTATGAATAGGGTATTCAGAGATCAATTGAATAAGTTTGTCAGATGATATTTTGGCTATTCGAGGACAGAGGAAGAACACAAGGAATATTTAAAAATAGTGATGGAGGTGTTGAGAAAACACCAATTGAAAGCAAAGTTTTCTAAGTGTCACTTCTGGAGGAGGGAAGTGAGGTTCTTGGGCCATGTTGTTTCCGAGAATGGTATTGCCGTGGACCCTGCGAAGGTGGCTACGGTACAGGATTGGCCTACGCCCAAGAATGCAACAGATGTAAGAAGTTTCTTGGGGTTAGCTGGATATTATCGTAAGTTTATCCAAGGTTTCTCCAAGATAACAGCACCATTGACCCAGTTGACCAAGAAGAATCAGGCTTTTGTCTAGGATGAAAGGTGCGAGAATGCATTCAAGAGTCTAAAGGACAAGTTGACAAGCGCACCAGTGTTAGCCATTCCTAAGGGGAATGAAGAGATGACGGTATACACGGATGCCTGTGGTACCGGACTGGGTGCTTTATTGATGCAAGGTGGTAGGGTTGTAGCTTATGCAAGTCGGCAATTGAAACCGCACGAGAGAAGATACCCTACCCATGATTTGGAATTGGCAACGATCGTGTTCGCGTTAAAGATGTGGAGACACTATCTCTTAAGAGAAAGATTTGAGCTGTTTACAGATCATAAGTCGTTGAAGTATCTCTTTTCCCAGAAGGATTTAAATCTCCGGCAACAAAGGTGGTTAGAATTCTTGGCTTCCTATGATTTTGACATCGCATATACACCGGGAAAGGGCAATGCGGTGGCTGATGCATTGAGTAGGAGACATGCCAGTTTAGGGGCTATGTTTCTAGAATGGAAGCAACTGGAGTATATCGCGGAGTTTGATTTCAGACCAAAGTGCGAATTGGATCCAGAAATGTTAGCAAGTTTGACGATCAGACCCACTTTGATTGAGCGGATCGGCTCCAGTCAGAGGGGCGATCCTAACCTATTGGAAATCATCTCCAAGTTAGAGATGGGTATCGATGAGGGGATGAAAAAGTATGGGCTTGATCGAGATGGATGGCTTAGAAAGAATGGAAAGCTTGTTGTACCCAATGTCAATGGATTGAGAGATGAAGTGCTTAGAGAATGTCATCACTCAAAACTGACTATACACCACGGTGGTAATAAGATGTATCGAGATATGAAGCAGACCTACTACTGGGAAGGGATGAAAAGAGACATTGGGAGGTTTATATCCAAATGCATGAATTGCCAGCTAGTTAAAGCTGAGCAAAAGAAGCCTAGTGGTTTGATGCAACCATTAGAAATTCCCGAATGGAAATGGGAGCAGGTCTCGATGGATTTCATCGATGGTTTACCAAGGACTAGATCGGGACATGATAGCATTTGGGTAATTGTGGATCGATTGACTAAGAGTGCAAGATTTATACCAGTCAAATCGACCAGAACGGCAGCTATGTTAGCAGAATTGTATATGAAGTGGGTAGTGAGATTTCATGGAGTACCTAAAAGCATTGTGAGTGACCGAGACCAGTTGTTGTTTTGGAAGAGCTTACAAGAGGCTCTAGGGTCAGAGCTACATCTCAGTACCGCATATCATCCTCAGACCGACGGTCAGACGGAGAGGGTGAATCGTATTTTGGAAGATCTCTTGAGAGCATGTATATTGGATTTTGGTGGATCATGGGATGACCATTTCCATCTAGTAGAGTTTGCATACAATAATAGCTACCAATCCAGTATCGGGATGGCTCCGTTTGAAGCTTTGTACGGAAGACCGTGCAACTCACCATCATGTTGGATAGAGACTGGCGAAAAGTTTGTGCTTGGACTAGATGTGGTGAGGGAAACTTCAGGCAAGATCAAGATCATTCAACAACGAATGAAGGCTGCCCAAGATAGGCAGAAGAGTTATGCTGATAAGAGGAGAAGAGACCTAAAATTCTCCATTGGTGACTTGGTGGTTATCAAGATTTCTCCGTTGAAGAGCGTGATACGATTTGGCAGGAGAGGCAAGCTAGCACCAAGATTTGTTGGCCCATTCCCTGTTCTCGAACCAGTCGGGAATTTAGCATATAGAGTTGGCTTACCAGAGAAGATGGCAGGAGTTCACAACGTATTTCATGTTTCCCAACTAAGGAAGTTCGTTCACAACCCAGATATGACTATTTCACCTGATCAGATAGAGGACTTCGAAGTAGAACCCGAGGCGGTTGGGAACCGTAAGCCGGTCCGTATTGTCGAGCACGACATGAAGCAACTTCGAAGGAAGGCGGTGAAGCTAGTCAAGGTTCAGTGGGGCGAGGACGAGAATGATTGCACTTGGGAGACAGAGGAGAACATTAGGAAGACATATCCAGAACTCTTTGCCTGGTAAGATTTTGATTTTGATTTAGTATTCTGCATGCTAGGATAGGCTTGTTTGCTTGTTTTGCATGTTTGATTGTTGTATGTGGCTGTTAGGCATGCAGGATCTTTTGTATGTTTTAGGTTAAGGAATTTCGGGGACGAAATTTCTTAAGGGGGGGAAGTGTAACAACCCGCATTCTACGCATCATAGGATCGTAGAATATTTATTTCTTTCACATATGAAGTCGTATGGTCATGTGACCTTGGGAGACGACTATTGGGGTCATTTCTCATGTCCATGATTTTTGTCGATTTTTAAATGACCATTTTACCCCTAGTTGGTACTGTTTTGGCCATAACTTTTGACTATAAAGGAATTTTGACTTGAAACCACTTCCAATGGTTCCGGATGATGGTTTACAATTCCGTAGACTGGTCACATTATCCAAACGGACTCACCGTTTGGGAGATATAGCCGAAACAAGTTTCAGATAGTGAAAAATAGCTTAATTGGGCTTAACCGGGTAGTTAGCAGCTAGGCCCAAAGGGGATTTGGGATTGGAGATGTATAGGGGCTTATTAGGGTTAGAAAACATTTCTTTCAGCCGCCACTTTCACTCTTGGAACCCTAGCAATGGCCTCCAACACCCAAATCACCTTCTAATCAAGTTTTGGCTTAATCTACATCAAATTAAGGAGAGAAAACACGAAAGCAAGGTTAGAGCTGCTGTTAGACACTAGTATTCACCCAAATCAGCAAGGTTTCAGTTCTGAGAATTTTATTTGTGGCCAAGGTGAGTGATTAGCATCGTTTTGACACTAACTACAGTTAATTAAGGGCAATTAGTGAAGATCAGTGAATTTATACACTAATAAATTCTGGAAAAATATCCATAAATTCGAAAATAATATTTTATGCCTCTGGTAGAAACTTGGTTTAATTTGGTTAAGTTTTGTTAACCCTAGGATTAGTTTTGCTTAAACATGCTTAAGGGAAAATATGGGGTTTTGGGTATATTTGATCCACTTTGACATGTAAATTCATTGTTTTGGTGTTTGTGGTTAGTTTGCTATGTTGCTATGACTGTATGAACTGTTTTGTGATAGATTAGTATAGTTAGATTGGTCGAAAACGTCGTCGAATGGCGTAAGCAAGTTGCTGGAAAAAGTTGCAGAAAGTTGTGCAGGGTTTCAGATCGGATCGGGTATGGGCTCGGATCGGATAGGAGAGCTGGGCAAGGAATCCGACCCGAACTGGAATCTGGCACAAAAGAAGTTTGGCAAGAAGGAAGGCCATTGCTTAGAGTCGGAGTTGGATAGAGGATCGGATCAGAGTAGGCTATGGAGCAAGATCGGATCGGAGTAGGCTAGGGAGCGGGATCGGAGCTAGGGAGCGGATCGGATCGGAGCAGGCAAGTGAGCGGGATCGGATCGGACAAATGGAGAAGAATAGGATCAGATCGGGGAACTTAGAAGGGAGCAACCACCGAACCGAACAGAGGATGGGCACTATACTTCCGAACCGAACCGAGAAGGGATGGAGCACTGATCCAGGCATGGACTAGGACCACCGAACCGAACCGAGTTGGAAGGTTACACCGAACCGAACCGAGCTAGACGAGGAGCACCGAACCGAACCATACGTGGACTATTACTACTACGCGATGACTTTTCTGAAGACCAACTCCAATTCAATCAAAACCCGAGATGCAAAGGAAGTCCAAATGAGGAACTTTGACTCAGGATCCAGTTGGGAACCAATGAGTGAGCTTCATGATTGGACTTTGCTGTGGGACGTGTGCCAAGGGGCTATCGATGTCTATGACTTTGGATCACTATGTATGGGAGGTACGTGAACGGATTCAGGGCCACATTGGCCTAGGTACGACTAAAGGGCTATAAACCAATGAAGTGGGGTCATTTGTAAAGATTTGGTCATGACTCCATGTGGTAAGCTTGGTAGTAGCAGTAGTTGTACAAGTCGAACTCCGTCACTACTTCGATGGGTCTAGTGATTGACAGTGGTGGACATTGTACGCTTTACGCGCTAAGTGAGAGATGTGAGGATGGTTGCTATGGTTGATTTGTTGCCATCATTATGACATGCACACCCCACCCCCGTATTCTTTACACTATTTATTATGGCACCTTGGAGTACTGTACGGTATGTGGTACTAACTCTTTGGTTGCAGGTCCAGGTTCAGGTATGGTTTAGTATACCTGTTATTGTTCTGTTTAGATGCTTATCGCTCATACCAGGCTTTATGTCTGACCTAGAGTTTTATGTCTCTTCTTATTACTCTGGGTGCTCACACGAGCAGACTAGAGACAGGTTAGCTGGTGATGCACGGGTAGATGATCCGGAGACGAGCAGGAGGCTTCCACGTAATATATACATAGTATTCTCCCTGTATTGTTGAAGATCACTGCTTGGGCATTAGTAGTGCATATTCTACTTCAGTTTTCTTTTGTTTTAGAGACAGTAAATTTGGAAAGTTGTAATAAGATGAATTTGGATTTCCACTGCACTGATGTTGATGTTGGTTTTAGTTATCAGCTTATGCATTGTCTCACCTGTTTTATGTTAAGTATGTTATTATTATATTTTATTCCATGCGCTGTGAGATATTCTACAGGTTCCTTGTTAGTCAATTTCCTTCTTTCCTTTCTTCTGACGACCGTCCCGTGCTAGTCGGGCATGTATACAGCGCACTTTCGGAGGAAATGCAGGCTGGTGCGGGCGGGCCGTCACAATTTTTGACCATTATAAGGTAAAACTCTATCCTCCGGTTTGCGTTGCATTGTGTGATGGGACTCGAGTCTTATAATGGTTTCATTTTTCTAAAAAGCATTGCGTTGTTCAACGATTTACTTTATTTATGCACTGGCAATCCAATGGAGTAAACCCGTTCCACGTTAGCGGCGTGGTCCTGTGATTAGCCTTATTATTAGATAAGTTAAGTAAAGATTTCTCATACCAGTCCCATGACTGACCTGTAGTTTGTTTCACTTTGCAAACTCGCGTGCCCTCTTTTCCACACGGGCCATCGAGTAGCTTGTTTTGCAGATATATTAAGCAGGATTCTGGATCGAAGCTTAAAGCTGTGTCCAGAGAATTTATAGTCATCTGTTGTGCTAAGTTTATTCATTTTCGCTGCAATGTATTAAATTATTTTAAATAATATTCCGCTGTATTATTATTTGTTCGATGTACTCTGATGTAACATTATTAATATGTTTATAAAAGTCTTCTGTTATTTGTTATGATGTGTTGTATTCCCAAAGTTAACGTATGCGGGATTTTAATGGTCTTGGTCGATTTAGCGATCGATTAGGTCCAGGCGAAATCCGTATCGTTACAGTTGGTATCAGGGCTCTGGTTAGCTCAAATCTTTGGGGTACAACTCGTTGGAACTGAACGAAAGACTCACCAGAGGTAGGATTAGAAATATCCTATAAAAGAATACTCATTAGAGATAGGATCAGTAGTATCCTAGAATGAGAAAACTCATTAGAGATGGGATTAGAAATGCCCTAGAATGAGTTCAAAGTGACAAGTTTATAATTAACGTATTTGTGATTATATATATAATCCGATCTTAGAAAATATGATTTTTGAATATATAAAAGATATATATATATTTTTAAAGTTAATCAACTAATTAATGGATTGTGTTGTGTGTTCAACTAATAAAATTATTGAAACCAATAAAAAAAAAGTTGAGTTGGTTAATTGAACAACTTCCAGTTCCGTTCCTTTTCAAGGACGAAAAGATTTTAAGTGGCGGACAGTGTAACAACCCAGAATTTCAGAACGAATTTTAAATTTTAATTTAAGCTATTTTGAGGAATATGGAGTATAAATTGGTTATTGAAAAAAAAAAGTGTATGCAATAAAATTCCTTTTTATTTGTATACGTGAAACATAGAAATTGTATCCACGATAAATTCTTAATGTGAATTTAAATTCATAATGTAAGCATCAAATTTTGCCACAATAAATTCTTGGTGGGGTAATTTAATCCTTAAAATCCAGTGTAATATGGTAAAGACTATCATACTGATCCTAACATCATTTTTACGTAAATAAACAAATTGATTGGAAGGGATAATTAATTAAATCTTATATATGGTCACTTTGCCCTCTCCCTTTAATGTAGATTTTAAAAACAGCTCCCGTTCTTAAATCCATTTAATCCACGATACTATAAAAATATCTGAAAATGGTAAGTTGCCTATGTTGCACTATAAAATCAAAATTAAAGGCGCTGAAATGGCGTGAACTGACTTTTATTAGAAACATCTTTCCAAGTAAAAATTATTACACCTAAAAATAAAAAGAAATAATTATAGGAAGAACTCATGTCAATTAGAATAATCTTTTTCTAGATTATCAATATGAAAGGAAAAAAAATATTAGCCATAAAACATTAATACTAATCAATCACTCCACTATTAAAAGTACATGTAAATGTAGAGTTATGAGTTTGTCGCCATGTCAAAAATTTCCTAATATAATAAACTAATTACATATTATGCAACATTTTTTCCCATCCCTGCTTGCTTTACTATTCTAAAAGAAGTATATTTTCTTCACTAACTTATTCATTATATTTAGACGCATTCTTAATTCTTTATCGATCAAACTTGGCAAAACATCCTTTTATGCCAATGCTGCAAGAACTTGATATAATGCTACAAAGTCAAGCACATGTTGTAATATTGATTTAGTATTTAGTATGCTTATATTAATTTATAAATGGAAATTATGTCATATAATATATTTATACGCTACTTTATTCCATTTGCCTTTCATTTTCAGGCCCCTTTTTTTTTATTAAACGCCATACATTCATTCCTTTGTTAACCAATTAATGCATGCGGTCCATGTCCTAAATTAATGCAAGCTACGTTTTATATTCTCCCATTTATGTGAAACTTTTACCCTTTTAAATCTGGAAACACACGTCATATATATATTTATTTATATAAAAGGGTTAAGTAAATTAAATGAATAATTAAAGACGTATGAAATGGTTCAAATTCATTTAGAAACAAAACTATGCCACTTATTTCTCTTTTTTTCCCACTTATTTCTCTTTTTTTTCTCTTTGTTATTTACTTTTGAAATTTGAATGAAAAATAATTAAATAGAATAAAACATAAGGGGTTAAAAAGAGAATTAAATAAATTTATAAATACCCTAAAATTAATCCATAACCCTAATTTCAGGAAACAAACGTAGCCGCCGCCCCTTCTCTTTTCAATGGCTGAAATGCTCTCTCGTTCTTCCTCATTTTTCTTTCAATCTACTCGATGGTTTCCAAAATTTCTAAAGGGAAAAGTGTAGAGCTACGAGAGCTCGTCACCACCAACGGTTGAGATCAATTCTTGTGCTCTAATTTATGGGAAATCGAGCTTCAAAGTGGCGGCATTCGCATCGATTTTCGTGGAGACTGTGAGCGATTGGGTTCACGGTGACCGGCAATTCACGTACAAGAGAAAGAAGAAGATAGCGGCCTTATTTTGCAAACCAATGTATTAATGTTTAATTTAAAATTAATTACTAAATTGTGCAAGTTTATAAAATAAACTACTTATTCATATATCCTCATAACTGAGTGTCGTTCGATCTGTTGGAATCGCAGAACCCAGATCTACACAATGAAACAAATCCAGTGGAAACAAAAGACGTTGGAGCGGTGACATCGAATTCTACGACATAGAAAAGGTTGGAGCGTATTCTGAACCCGTTAGAAAGTTAGATCTGATTCAAACCAACGAGAGATATCTATTTTTAATAATTAATTAAAATTTAATTATTTTATCGCTATTTAAATCGATGTATGTATATAATAAAATCAGATCTATGATGTTGAGATTAAAATTGGTTGTTTATTGTTTGTGTTGATTGCGATGTGAAATCCATATGTGTATGTTATGAAATCCATATTGTGGATTGTTATGAATCTGAATTGATTGAGTTTGATGAGATGATCTATTGTAGGTACAAATAGCCATAATCCGAATTAGTTAAATCACATTTTGATTGTCACCTTATTTTAAATAAAAAGACAAAATAGATTAGTTGAATTAAAATGATCATTTTTTGACAAAATAGTTTAGTGAAACAAAATTATCATTTTGTTGAATGTGAATGGACAAAGTCAAACTCATTAATTTAGTCGCATTAGAATTTACAAATAAAACTCATTATTTCATTATATTAAAAAGATCACATTGAAAAGTATTATTTTTATTACATTAAAAAGGATATAATTTCATTGCCAATTTTGTTGAAATTAAAAAAAAACATAATTTCATTGTCAATTTGTTGAAATTAAAAAGGATATAATTTCATTGCCAATTTTGTTGAGATTAAAAAAAGACATAATTTCATTGTCAATTTGTTGAAATTAAAAAGGATATAATTTCATTGTCAATTTTTTGAAATTAAAAAGGACATAGTTTCATTGTCAATTTGTTGAATTAAAAAGGACATAATTTCATTGTCAATTTGTTGAAATTAAAAAGATCATATTTTCATCGACAATTTGTTTCAATGAAAGATAAAAGGAAAAGATTACATTTTTATGACTTTTTGTTTTAAAAGTAAAAGATTACATTTTTATGACTTTTTGTTTTAATAGAAAAAGATTACATTTTTATGACATTTTTTTTTAAATAAAAAGATAACAATTTTTGTCAATTAGATTTAGTTAGAACAAAAACAACATTTTTGTCAATTGGATTTATGCTAAAACTTATCATTTTTGTTAAGTAGATTTGTTACATTAGAAATGACACACAAAAATTACATCATTGATTGGAAGTAGAAATGACACACAAAAAATTACATTTTTGTTAAATTAGAGTTGACACGACAAAATTATACATTTTTGTTAAATTAGAATTGACATAACAAAAGTATTGTTTTTGTTAAAATAGAATGGTTAAAATAAAAGTGTCATTTTATTTATTTTGTAAGAATAGAATTGTCAAAATAAAAATATTATTTATTTTTTCTATTTTAATTGACATTAGGAATGTAAGGAATGCCATGTAAGTAAATTACATTTCAACTGACATTAGAAATGTAAGAATTGCCATTTAAATGAAATACATGTTTATTTGCCATTAGAAAAATGTGCATTAGAATCAAAATAATCATTTTTTATAAATGTTATGTTAGATAAGATATCATTTTTGTTAGAAAATGTACATTAGAATCAAAATAATCAGTTTTGTTATAAAAATGTTATGTTAGATAAGAATATCGTTTTTACTAGAAAATGTTACGTTTAATTAAAAATATCATTTTAATTTGAATCATGTCATGTTAATATAAAAACATCACCTTTGTTAGAAATGTTTATTTAGATTAAACATGTCATTCATTTAGTAATGTTAGAATAAAATTGTCATTTTATTTAGAGATGTCATTATATTAAAAAAGTGTCATCATGTTAGAAATGTCATTTATTTGATAATGTCATGATAGGAATGCCGTCATATTAGAAATGTCATTAGCATAGAATGTCATTATATAAAAATGTTATTTTATTGAGAATGTCATATTAGAATTTTAATGTCATTCTATTGAGAGATGTCATATTAATATAATGATGTCATTTATTTAGAAAATGTCATATAACCATGTCATGTTAACATAATAATGTTACCATGTCAGACAAGAATAAAAATAATTACTTGTCAAACTATATGTCTTTTTGAAATTATAAATATTTATTTTTAATTTAATATTGAAAATTGGTTAAATATAAAATAATTCAAACCTAATTATAATTGGTTAAATTTATTAACCAATAATTTATTTAGATGAACTGTTGTTGTTTGAAAACCCCACACGGGTGTTGGGATGATATTTGACATACACTAGTCCCAATATTTAGCTGTATGTCAATTGATAGATTGTCAATCTGTGATGAGCATTATTTATTTATTATGTTAATGCTCACACAATTATTAATTCCGCTCTGGATGTGAATGGTTGGGTTATTGATTATTTATCATTACTGTTATATACGTATATGATGTATGAAATCCATATAACTGAAAATATATGGTAATTGATTGAGTCGCATTCCGATTCAGAATATCTTTTAAATAAATAATATTTGAAAATAAAGAACATTTTTATATAAAGAATAGTTTAAAAATAATGAATATTTTTCGGTGAAATAATTACAATTAAAAATTATAATTGCACTTTTGACACGAGGTTAGGTTGCATTTGTGGTGGAAGTCTGCCCGGACCCGATCGACATATCCAGCAGCCACTAATGTTGAACCTAATGTGAGAGGTCTAAGTACGCAAATATGAAGCGGGCTATGACACGAGGTTAAGCCCAACTTGTGGGATAAGTCTGCCCGGACCCGACCGGCATGTCCACCATCCGCAAGTTGTAGGCCTAATGTGGGAGGTCTAGCCCATAATAAACCATAAATGGACACGGTAATGAATTGGACTATTTAGCCCATTATAAGTTGAAATGCCATTTTAACCCGAGCGGGCTTATCGATTGATTTTATTCATTTCATAATGAACAAAATAAAAATTAGTAATTTCCAAAATCTAATATTTTGATAACAATATTTTAATAAAGAAATAGAATAAGTCTTTAATTAAGATTTAATGGAGTTTTCCAATTAATTAATATTTATTTGGGATTAAATAAATTGGATTTTTTGGTTTGTCGTGAATGGTGTCTTCAATAACACCATTCTTAAACCCAGTTGAGAAAAAAATAATTCTTTTAATTAAGATTATTAGAGTTTCCAATTATATTTAGTAATCAGAATAAAATGTGAATTGGGTTTATTGTGAACTGTGTTTTAAACGGCACTTGTTCTTTAACCCAATTAACTGTGAAAATATAATTAGGAATTTATAAATCTTTTATTAAGATTTAAATGGGAATTTTTCCAAAGTAAAGTTTCCAATTTAATATATTAAACTGGAATTGAATAGAATTCGATTTAATAATAATCGAGATGAGCTTCTGTAAGAGAAGACTGTTACTGTATATGGAATTGAAAAGGCTTTGCCATTATTCTATTTATATTATTGGTTTGATAATTTATATCGATTATATATTGATTTGATTTATGTGAAAATTCCATATTTAGTGGAAAATGATTTTGGGTTTATCGTGAACTGTGTTTTAAATGACATTAGTTCTTTAACCCAGTTAAAGATAAGATTTATTTCTTAAAATTGAATAGTCCTAAAAAAATGATTTTTGATATTAAAACCAAATTGGGGTTTTAATGAATTTTTAAAAAAGAAGACCAAAGAATAAATTTAAAAGAATTTATCTTTGATAAAATTAATGGGAACCTTTCCCTAATAATGTGAATATTTATTTAAAAGAATATTCTGAATTGGAATGAGGCGTATGATGTGTTTCTATAGCACTTGATTATTGATTATAAAATACGCGAGTTATTCAGAAAGACCGGTTCTAACTCATTCTAAATAATTACCACGACGATTAAAAGTCAAAGATGAAGACAGTGGTTGAAGACCAGAGGTCTTCACATCGTTTGGATGATTACTGATGTCTTGATTGGGAGGCATCCCAAGACAACGTAACAAGTGGTGATCGTCCAGACGTACTTGGAGATCGATGGATATGCAAGAACCTCTCTCTTGTATTGGACATATGGAACGAGGAATAAGGCGTCTTCAGTTTCGTTCAGACCCAGAACGGACTTGTAAATGAATGGTATGTCTGACGTTGTATTCCTTTATGTTGTATTCGTTAATCTCTGCTAAATATATATATCTGTTGGTAGTGGAGAATTTATTCTCTTGCGCAACACCCTTCTCTGAGACGTACGAGCTTAGAGGTTGTATATTGGCAGAAATCAATGGTATGGTATGGATTGACAATGTGGCATGCTAAGATGCAAATGATCAAGGCTTTTGTTGAAAAGCAGAGCCTTGTGGTTGATGATCAAAGCACAGCTTTAATTTAGCATAGCTTTGTGTATAGCGATACTTCGCAAGCCTCACACCCCGGTATGAACCAGAAACGGGAGTAATGACTGTAGGGAGGACATACGTTTCTTTCTAGCTAGAAGTGGTGTCAGGGTTTTACACGCCCGGGCATTTTTACTTATGTGGATGATTGAATGAGGCGCCTCGGTTAGTTGAGTCCCTAGTGGCTCTATTTATGCCCCATAGAGCGGGGAAACGTATTGTTCAGGCATTATTAATCCACTAACATTATTTGTGGAGCGACCCTGAAGATCCAATGTGCAGTTGCGGCTGAGCCTGAGACATGGGCTAGATTGTCTCGAATTCGGTAAGGACTATCTTTGCCTTGGTTCATGATGGAAATCCAACTTCCAATACGACCCATGCAGTTTTGATTGTATAACTAGTATGACGACATAGTATATGGTAGCTATGTCGCCTATGATTAATATTATGATTGAAATGTTTTTGAAACATATATACCTAATAATAATATCAAATTCGTTTTATCGTATCAAGCATTTTTTACCATTATAAGGTAAGACTCTATCCTTCGGTTTGCGTTGTATTGTGTGATGGGACTTGAGTCTTATAAAGGTTTCATTTTTCTAAAAAGCATTGCATTGTTCAACGATTTACTTTATTTATGCCCTGGCAATCCAATGGAGTAAACCCGTTCCGCGTTAGCGGCGTGGTCCTGTGATTAGCCTTATTATTTGATAAGTTAAGTAAAGATTTCTCATACCAGTCCCATGACTGACCTGTAGTTTGTTTCACTTTGCAAACTCGGGTGCCCTCTTTTCCACACAGGCAGTCGAGTAGCTTGTTTTGCAGATATATTAAGCAGGATTCTGGATCGAAGCTTAAAGCTGTGTCCAGAGCATTGATAGTCATCCGCTGTGCTAAGTTTATTCATTTCCGCTGCAATGTATTAAATTATTGTAAATAATCTTCCGCTGTATTATTATTTGTTCGATGTACTCTGATATTCTGTACTCTGATGTAACATTATTGTTATATTTATAAAAGTCTTATGTTATTTGTTCTGATGTGTTGTATTCCCAAAGTTAACGTATGCGGGATTTGAACGGTCTTGGTCGGTTTAGCGATCGATTAGGTCCGAGCGAAATCCGCATCATTACACCTATGGTAATTTAAATGAAAATACACTTACCATGATGTAGATCTAGGTGGTAACAACTTAAAATGATGAAAATGAGATCAAACAACTCATATACTTGATTGAATCCGTGTGAGAGATGCTTATCACTCATCAATTCTTCGTATTAACTCAAAATCACTAAATTCCCAATCCAAACAGCGAAGAATGAACTCAAAACCTCTTGATTTGATGTGATATATCTTCACTTGATGTAGATCTAGCTTTATTTGATGTAGATCTTCAATCTCCTTCCTTAGATCTAGAATTTAACGGTGGAAAGGTGTATTTGATTGAGCAAGGAGGATCATGAGCTCAACCAAATGAGAGAATGAAGAAGGTAAACTATTCTCCATGCCTCTAAGCCTCTATTTATAGCCTCAAACTAGCCCACTAATGGGCTACACCAAATCATCCCATCAATGGCTTATAAAACCTGAACATAAATTTATGAAACACTAAAACAATGATTCCTCCAAAACCGCTGAACCAAATCTTTAATGTGACCACTCTACGAAATTGGCAACACCATTTCCTTTTCAATGAAATCGATCTCAGCACCAGATTCGATCCCAAACAAAAGTTATTCCCTATACGAGACTGACAGAGGTAAAATGGTCACAAATATACTTGGTAAAAATTATGGACATTTCTCACATCCCCATAACCAACATATCAAAATATGAGAGTGATCCAACCCTCAGGGAATTAAATAAAAATATTTTATGATCCTCCGATACGTAAAATGCAGGTTGTTACATTCTTCCATCCTTAGGAATTTCGCCCCCGAAATTTCAAGCAAACACAAGTAACCAGAACAATTATGCATGCCTATCATCCACAAGCAGCCAATTTATCATCCAAACCAGCATCCATCAAGCAATGCATCCATAGCCTTATCTTAGCACGCGAAATTCTAACAATGATAGTACAAGCTACAACGATGTAAGGTGACACGACATTAATGGGTCATACCAACGAAGAATTTTGGACGGGTCATCTTCATACTCTCTTCCGTCTCCCACGTACAATCATCATCATCCTCACTCCATTGTACCTTACGACCCCAAATCCCGTTCTGACGGAGACAAGGGTTATCTTTGGAATATAACACAGAAACAGATAATAGCAGAACAAAATCTAATAAATACACCAGATAATGAACAATAGAATATACTGGATAAAAGTAATCATCAGAGTTACACAGTATACATGTGACGACCGCCCATAACCCCCGCACTAAACAAGAGGAATAATGCGCCGAAAGGCGTGCCAGGCTGCTATGGACGATCATCATAGTAAGTGAACACATCGAAACCTGTCGTAGAACTCACAGCGCAAGGATAAAATATAATAGAACACATACAACAGGTGATAGTAATGAGGTATCATATAGCAAACTTTTGAAACTCTTTCAACATCCAGAAAGATTATCCAACTGATATCCAAGTTTGTACATAAGGCCTCACTACAACTCTCAAACAACTCAAACAGCGGAAACAGAAATACTAGATAGAATAAAACTGGTACGCCAGCCTCCTGCTCGTCATCGCTCAGCTTCCTCGTATCACTAAGCTCCATTACCTGTAACCTGCTACTTAGTCTGCCCATCCACAACCGGATGAACAGCCCAAGGTAATAAGAGGAGACATAAAACCTTGAGTCAGACAATAGTCTTAGTGAGCGATAATACAGCTAACAAACTTCAACAAGAAAGCATATGAGAATGGGTAAATGAACTTATCTACCCACATCACCAGAGAAGAACTCAACCTTATCTTCCCCACATCGGACAGTGATAGCCTTTACACCAAGCATTTCAACCATTAATCCATAGGAACCAGAACAACCATTCATCCATGGAAAACAGAAACAACCAACAATAGCAATCATGGCATCGAGATTATATATATCTCACGTAGATCATCCTAGTCGAATTCGACATCCCTTGAATACAAGCCCCAGAGGCCGAAACCAATATCAGACAAGCACTCAAGGAACATCAACTTCGATGTTGGATAACCCACGTGGGATGGCACATGCAAAACATCCAGCATACATGACAGACTCTGGCTATCACCGCCAATCTTGCTTCGAAACCATCATTATCGTATGACGACCAACCTTGCCATATGTCAAGGGCTAATGGTAACCCCAGTTCTAGCATGAACTCCCTATGCCCAACCTTGGCAATGTCCAACCTTGACACTAGGCCTCTCCCCGAGACCCAAGGTACTCGACCAGCAACCTTCCAGTCTTTTGGGCCTTTCAACGATACCCATCGTACCCCTGCTTTGAGCCTGCTAGAACTTACGACAATGATGACCTCTCAGCCTTCGCATCTCTAATCGTCCAACCTTGACGATGTTTCATAGCTCAAGCAACCTTCTCGAGCAGCCATTATCCACCAACTCACGACCTTTGAGTTGTCTCCGCATTCGTTGTTCCACCTTGATCAACGAGCACATCCGTCACTTCGAGCCTTCCTACTTGAACCACCTCGAAGTTACGTCATCACCAGAAGTGTCCGATCAGAAATTTCCACTAGAAATGCCGACTAGACCCATTCTGGACCGACCAGACCTCTTCCGGTACTTCTGGACCGATCAGACCCCCTGGACCGACCAGACCTCCCTTTGCTCCTCCTGGACCGACCAAGACCCTCCTGAGCCGACCAGACTCCCTCCTCAGCCTTCTGGACCGATCAAACCGACCAGCTCCAAGACCCAGTCCAAACCAACCAGAATTGCTCCAGAACGACCAGTCAAAAACCGACCAGCATTGCTCCAGAACGACCCGCCTCCATGCAGCTTTGGATCGACTCGACCTCCTTGCAACTTTGGATCGACTCGACCTCCTTGGGACCGACCAGCTTTGGATCGACCCCGTCAAGACCGACCAGATTTTGCTCCACCTGACCGACCAGCTCCTTCAGAGCGACCATGATTTGCTTCCAGTAAAAACCAACCAGAATGCCACCATCTGAAACCGACCCCGATGCCTCCATTCCAACCAACCAGCTCCCTGACTTGCTCCCCAAGCCATAACGTGACCGACCACCTCAGTCCAGACCCTTCTGGACCGACCAGAGCCATCAGACCGCCCCCAACCGACCCGACTAGCTCCAAAGCCGACCAGAAACCTGCACAGCTCTATTTCGACTTTGATTTCGACCAAAACTTCGCCAAACGACGAATCCGACGAAACCGGCTCATCCAATTCATCCAAACGCAATCACAAACATGTTATGCAACCAACAATATCATCAATCTAACAATTTCCATCAAAACACATAAATTTCCCAAAACATGATAAGTGAATCATATGAACATAAAAACGGATCTAACTTGCATAATCTTGAGAAAAGTCATAAAATTAACCATTTAAATTATCTAGATCAGATCCTAAGGTGATTCATATATAAAATAGACTTAGCATGGTGTGGATCTAAGGAAAATAACATGGAAATGATGAAATTAACAACATAAGACCCATATACTTGCATGCATCCGAATGAGAGATGTAAATCACTCACCAATTATCCAAATCTAAGCAAAAGCAATGAAAACGCAATCCGGACAGCGAACACTTCGAATCAAACTCTTCAATCCGATGAATTCGCCCTTGAGATGATGTAGATCTAGCCTCTTATGGTGTAGATCTTCGATTTCCCTCCTTGGATTTTGGAATTTTAATGGTGGAAAGATGTTAGAGGAAGAAGGAGATCAAAGCCTCCCCATAAGAGAATGGAAAATGCCAACCTTTCTCCATACCCCTTACCCCCTATTTATAGTCTCCACCCACCCTCTAATGGACCTTCTCCAAATCAGCCCATTAGCCTTCCAAAACCTGAACAGCCAACTGAAAAACCTTAAAACAGCGATTTCTCCCAAACCGTTGAACCAAATCCTTAATGTAACCACTCTTCGGAAAGAGAATCATCAATTCCTTTCCAATGGCACAGGTCTCACCCTCTGATTCGACCTGAGTCAAAAGTTATGCCCTGTACAAGACTGATAGGGGCAAAATGGTCACAAACAAAATCGGTAAAAATTATGGATATGTCACACATCCCCATAAGCAACATATCAAAAGATGAGAATGATCCAACCCTCAGGGAATAAAATAAAAATATTTTACGATCTTCCGATACGTAAAATGCGGGCTGTTACATTCTCCCCCCCTTAAGAATTTCGCCCCCGAAATTCCAAGCAAACACAAGCAACCACAACAATTCCGCATGCCTATCATCCATGTGAAGCCAATTCTATCATCCAAACTAGCAACCATCAAGCCATGCATCCATAGCCTTATCCTAGCACGCGGAATTCTACCACACAACAACAAGATACAACGACACAACGAAGATACGATATCAAAGGGTCCTACCGACGAAGAGTTCTGGATGAGTCGCCCTCATGCTCTCTTCCGTCTTCCTCCTAAGCTGTTTCGTATCATTTCCCACAACACGAAGTGGCCTACGAGGTTTCGCAACTGCGGTCTCGACTTCTAAATCTTCATACTATTTTGGAGATACCACCACATTCGAGTCGTGCAAAAACTTCCGTAGAAACGACACATGGAAAACATTATGCATACTCGACATCTTCTTGGGTAACTCCAACCTATATGCGAGCTTTCCTATTCGCTCGACTATCGGAAATGGTCCAACAAACCTAGGAGCCAACTTCCCTTTACTTCCGAACCAAACCATATGCTTTAACGGTGAAATCTTCACAAAAACCATATCACCTACGTCGAATTCTAAATCCTTACGACGCTTATCGGCGTAACTCTTTTGACGATCTTGGGCCGCTTTCATTCGTTGCCGAACGATTTTGATACAACCCGAGGTTTCTTTTATCATCTCAGGCCCAAGTATCAACTTATCTCCAGTTTCTAACCAACAAGCTGGAGAATTGCACGGCCTTCCATACAACGCCTCGTATGGTGCCATCCCAATACTCGACTGGTAGCTATTATTATACGCAAACTCAACCAGATGCAGATGATCTTCCCATGATCCTCCGAAGTCTATCACACAAGCCCTCAGGAGATCTTCTAAAACTCGGTTGACTCTCTCGGTCTGACCATTAGTTTGGAGATGATATGCCGTACTTAAACACAATTCGGTTCCCAAAGCTTCTTGCAAACTTTTCCAAAATCCACTCGTGAACAATGGATCCCGGTCACTTACTATATTCTTTGGGACACCATGGAATCGAACTATCCATTTCACATAAAGCTCAGCCAATTTTGATGCTGTCCTAGTCGACTTGACAGGAATAAATCTCGCACTTTTGGTCAAACGATCCACAATGACCCAAATCCCTTCATTCCCTGCCCTAGTTCTAGGTAGTCCATCGATAAAATCCATCGATATCTGCTCCCACTTCCACGTAGGAACCTCTAGTGGCTGAAGTAAACCACTCGGCTTTTTCTGTTCAGCTTTCACCAACTGACAGTTCATACACTTGGAAATGAACTCTCCAATATCTCGCTTCATGCCTTCCCAATAGTAGATTCTCTTCATGTCCTGATACATCTTATTACCACCAGGATGAATTGTCAACTTTGAGTGATGACATTCTCTCAGAACCTCATCTCTCAATCCATCGATATCAGGAACAACTAATCGCCCTTGCTTTCGAAGCCAACCTTCTCGATCGACCTCGAATTCTTTATTCTCTGGTTCCAGCTTCTGAATGAACTCGACAAGCTTCACATCTTTCTTTTGGCTCTCGCCAATCCTTTCGATAAGAGTAGGCCTTATCGACAAGCTTGCCAACATTTCAGGTTCCAACTCACACCTTGGCCTGAAATCGAACCTTGCCAAATACTCGAGGCCCTTCCATTCCGCAAACATCGCTCCCAAACTTGCGTGTCTTCGACTCAATGCATCTGCAACTGCATTGCCTTTGCCAGGAGTATAGGCTATCCCAAAGTCATACGATGCCAGAAACTCTAACCATCGTTGATGCCGAAGATTCAAATCCTTTTGGGAGAAAAGATACTTCAACGACTTGTGATCCGTAAACAACTCGAATCGTACTCCCAACAGGTAATGTCTCCACATCTTCAGAGCAAACACAATCGCTGCCAACTCCAAATCATGAGTTGGATAGTTCCTCTCATGTGGCTTTAGCTGTCGACTTGCGTAAGCCACTACTTTATCCTTCTGCATTAGCACTGCTCCAAGTCCAGTACCACATGCATCAGTATATACCACCATCTCTTCATTCCCACTTGGAATGGTCAACACAGGTGCACTCGTCAATCTCTCCTTCAAGATTCCGAACGCTTGTTCACACTTCACATCCCATGTGAACACTTGGTTCTTTTTCGTTAATCCTGTTAATGGTGCAGCCATCTTAGAGAAATCCTTGATAAACCTTCGGTAATAACCAGCCAATCCAAGGAAACTCCGAACATCCGTCGCATTCTTAGGTCTATCCCAGTCCTGGATTGCTGCCACTTTAGCGGGGTCAACCGCTATACCTTTTCCAGAAACAACATGACCTAAGAACCCCACTTCATCCTTCCAGAAGTGACACTTTGAGAACTTAGCTTTAAGCTGATACTTTCGCAAGATCTCTAACACAACTCTCAAGTGCGTCTTATGTTCTTCCACTTTTCTGGAGTAAACCAGTATATCATCCACGAACACAAGCACGAACTTATTCAACTGATCTCTGAACACTCTATTCATAAGATCCACAAAATACGCTGGCGCGTTAGTCAACCCGAATGGCATCACCAACCATTCAAAAAATCCGGACGGTGTCCTAAAAGCAGTCTTTGGCACACTATCCTTAGCTACTCTCAACTGGTGAAATCCCGTTGCCAAATCCATCTGAGAAAACACTTTGGCTTCGTGAAGCTGATCGAACAAGTCATCAATCCTTGGCAACGGATACTTGTTCTTCTTAGTCACCTTGTTCAGCTCACGATAGTCCACACACAACCTTAACGAGCCATCTGCTTTAGTTGCAAACACGACCGGTGCACCCCACTCGGAAACACTCCTCCGAATGAAACCTTTTCCCAAAAGGTCTCTAACTTGCACCTCCAACTCTCGCTGTTCCCTAGGCGCCATCCGCCTAAGGGGCATAACAATTGTTCTAGCACCTTCGACCAAATCGATCCTAAACTCGATCTCACGATGCGGCGGCAACCCTTTGACCTCGTCAAAGACATCTACATACTCATTAGCAATCAGCACTGATGATAGGTCTTCCTGTGGAATCCCAAGCGAATATAGATAACTCACGAAGACCCCGTCTTCGCGCTTACATCTAATCAACACCTTTCGCCCTTCCACATCCCCGACCCTCACCTCTAGCTTCTCGCAATTCACCCTTGCCGCATATCTCTTGAGCCAATCCATGCCCAAGATGATCCCATACCCAACGAAGTTAAGAACAAAGCAATCACACATAAAAGAGCAACCATGACTCGATAATACTAGACCACGACAAATCATGCACAAACTGGACGAACCCCCTACTGGATTAGTCGCAATCAATGGTCTATCACAAATCTCGGGTTCCAAACCCAAGCGACACACAAGCTCATTGCAGATGAATGAATGTGATGCTCCAGTATCAAACAACACTCGAACTGAAACACCGTTAACGGAAAAAGTACCTTGCACCATGACACCCTTTCCCTTCTCCTCTGCAGTAGGAGCTCTTGAAGAAGATGGCACAACATCCAAAGCATATGCCTTAACAATCTGCTTACCCTTAGCTGATTCCGGACAATCTTTCTTCTCATGCCCAGGCTTTCCACACTTGAAGCACTTCTTCTCAGCTTTGGGATTCTTACACTCATTCGAATAATGTCCCTTCTATTGGCAGTTAAAGCAAACTGCCTCACTCTTGGGTTTCTTTTGGCCATCCTTTCCTTTCTGTTGTTGCTGCTTCCTCTTTTTATTACCACTCTGCTGTGGTTTCTGAGCTTCCTTGGTTGCAGCGACAACATTTGCTTCCTTGGGAAACAAGCTCTCATGGCGAATAGCTTTTTCCACGATCTTTTCAAATGAATCATCAAGATGGTCCACAAGTGGTTTTCCAATATGAGCATCCAAACCCAAGACAAACTTCTCGTTCTTCTGATAGGGCGTATCAATGTATGAACGAGCATATCTAGACAAAGCCTCAAAATCAGAAATATAGTCAAGCACTGATCTGCCATTCTGCTTCAACTCTACGAACTTCTTGAAGAGAACGGACTTCTGAGCAGTGGAGATAAATTTTGCTTCAAACTTAGCTTGGAATTGCTCCCACGAAATCTCTTCTTCCGGAGTCTCGAGTATAACAGAATTCCACCATTCCATGGCCCTGCTTTGCAGCTGCCTTGATGCAAGCTTTCTCTTCATTGCATCTTCAATACCCAAGTCTCCAAAGATTCGAACACATGAATCCATCCACCTCTGAACCTCTTCAGCTGGTTCAGTTCCCTTGAATGGTTTCCCTCCTAGAGATATAAAGTCCTTGCACATCTTTGCAAAATCTATTCTAGGAACTCGCACCCCTACATCTACCGTGGCTGCCACTGGAGCGGGTACCCTTCGCATAATTGCTTCTGCCATGGCTTCAAACATGGCCGGGTAATCTGGCTCACCACCATTTCCCCCTCCAGTATTAGCTCTCTTAGCAGCGTGCCTTGATGGTTGTCTACTCATTCTAAATCTGAAATTTAGAATAGTTAGCCACTTCCAAGAAAACTGCTAAAGGAATACAACCGCTACTACTATATATGCTAATATATATAGTAACATCCAACTGAAATCTACAAATACGTCCCTCATACGCAATTATGTCTTTGAACTTTGGCCAAGATCGTTGACCAGAGCTCTGATACCAAATGTGACGACCGCCCATAACCCCCGCACTAAACAAGAGAAATAATGCGCTGAAAGGCGTGCCAGGCTGCTATGGACGATCATCATAGTAAGTGAACACATCGAAACCTGTCGTAGAACTCACAGCGCAAGGATAAAATATAATAGAACACATACAACAGGTGATAGTAATGAGGTATCATATAACAAACTTTTGAAACTCTTTCAACATCCAGAAAGATTATCCAACTGATATCCAAGTTTGTACATAAGGCCTCACTACAACTCTCAAACAACTCAAACAGCGGAAACAGAAATACTAGATAGAATAAAACTGGTACGCCAGCCTCTTGCTCGTCATCGCTCAGCTTCCTCGTATCACTAAGCTCCATTACCTGTAACCTGCTACTTAGTCTGCCCATCCACAACCGGATGAACAGCCCAAGGTAATAAGAGGAGACATAAAACCTTGAGTCAGACAATAGTCTTAGTGAGCGATAATACAGCTAACAAACTTCAACAAGAAAGCATATGAGAATGGGTAAATGAACAACTTATCTACCCACATCACCAGAGAAGAACTCAACCTTATCTTCCCCACATCGGACAGTGATAGCCTTTACACCAAGCATTTCAGCCATTAATCCATAGGAACCAGAACAACCATTCATCCATGGAAAACAGAAACAACCAACAATAGCAATCATGGCATCGAGATTATATATATGTCACGTAGATCATCCTAGTTGAATTCGACATCCCTTGAATACAAGCCCCAGAGGCCGAAACCAATATCAGACAAGCACTCAAGGAACATCTACTTCGATGTTGGATAACCCACGTGGGATGGCACATGCAAAACATCCAGCATACATGACAGACTCTGGCTATCATAGCCAATCTTGCTTCGAAACCATCATTATCGTATGACGACCAACCTTGCCATATGTCAAGGGCTAATGGTAACCCCAGTTCTAGCATGAACTCCCTATGCCCAACCTTGGCAATGTCCAACCTTGACACTAGGCCTCTCCCCGAGACCCAAGGTACTCGACCAGCAACCTTCCAGTCTTTTGGGCCTTTCAACGATACCCATCGTACCCCTGCTTCGAGCCTGCTAGAACTTACGACAATGATGACCTCTCAGCCTTCGCATCTCTAATCGTCCAACCTTGACGATGTTTCATAGCTCAAGCAACCTTCTCGAGCAGCCATTATCCACCAACTCACGACCTTTGAGTTGTCTCCGCATTCGTTGTTCCACCTTGATCAACGAACACATCCATCACTTCGAGCCTTCCTACTTGAACCACCTCGAAGTTACGTCATCACCAGAAGTGTCCGATCAGAAATTTCCACTAGAAATGCCGACTAGACCCATTCTGGACCGACCAGACCTCTTCCGGTACTTCTGGACCGATCAGACCCCCTGGACCGACCATACCTCCCTTTGCTCCTCCTGGACCGACCAAGACCCTCCTGAGCCGACCAGACTCCCTCCTCAGCCTTCTGGACCGATCAAACCGACCAGCTCCAAGACCCAGTCCAAACCAACCAGAATTGCTCCAGAACGACCAGTCAAAAACCGACCAGCATTGCTCCAGAACGACCCGCCTCCATGCAGCTTTGGATCGACTCGACCTCCTTGCGGCTTTGGATCGACTCGACCTCCTTGGGACCGACCAGCTTTGGATCGACCCCGTCAAGACCGACCAGATTTTGCTCCACCTGACCGACCAGCTCCTTCAGAGCGACCATGATTTGCTTCCAGTAAAAACCAACCAGAATGCCACCATCTGAAACCGACCCCGATGCCTCCATTCCAACCAACCAGCTCCCTGACTTGCTCCCCAAGCCATAACGTGACCGACCACCTCAGTCCAGATCCTTCTGGACCGACCAGAGCCATCAGACCGCCCCCAACCGACCCGACTAGCTCCAAAGCCGACCAGAAACCCGCACAGCTCTATTTCGACTTTGATTTCGACCAAAACTTCGCCAAACGACGAATCCGACGAAACCGGCTCATCCAATTCATCCAAACGCAATCACAAACATGTTATGCAACCAACAATATCATCAATCTAACAATTTCCATCAAAACACATAAATTTCCCAAAACATGATAAGTGAATCATATGAACATAAAAACGGATCTAACTTGCATAATCTTGAGAAAAGTCATAAAATTAACCATTTAAATTATCTAGATCAGATCCTAAGGTGATTCATATATAAAATAGACTTAGCATGGTGTGGATCTAAGGAAAATAACATGGAAATGATGAAATTAACAACATAAGACCCATATACTTGCATGCATCCGAATGAGAGATGTAAATCACTCACCAATTATCCAAATCTAAGCAAAAGCAATGAAAACGCAATCCGGACAGCGAACACTTCGAATCAAACTCTTCAATCCGATGAATTCGCCCTTGAGATGATGTAGATCTAGCCTCTTATGGTGTAGATCTTCGATTTCCCTCCTTGGATTTTGGAATTTTAATGGTGGAAAGATGTTAGAGGAAGAAGGAGATCAAAGCCTCCCCATAAGAGAATGGAAAATGCCAACCTTTCTCCATACCCCTTACCCCCTATTTATAGTCTCCACCCACCCTTTAATGGGCCTTCTCCAAATCAACCCATTAGCCTTCCAAAACCTGAACAGCCAACTAAAAAAACCTTAAAACAGCGATTTCTCCCAAACCGCTGAACCAAATCCTTAATGTAACCACTCTACGGAAAGAGAATAATCAATTCCTTTCCAATGGCACAGGTCTCACCCTCTGATTCGACCTGAGTCAAAATTTATGCCCTGTACAAGACTGACAGGGGCAAAATGGTCACAAACAAAATCGGTAAAAATTATGGATATGTCACACATCCCCATAAGCAACATATCAAAAGATGAGAATGATCCAACCCTCAGGGAATAAAATAAAAATATTTTACGATCTTCCAATACATAAAATGCGGGCTGTTACAATACAGGATCTTACTTAGTACAAATATAGGTCAGATATACATGAATGTCTACAGCGGAAATAAACAAAATATGTACAATAGGAGCTGAACAGCATAAAAAGAGATAAATGATAGAATCCATCTTCAGCTCCAGCTATCAAGAAAGTACCAGCTAAACCTGAATACAAGGCTGCCCGTGTAGAAAAAGGGGCACCCGAGTTTGAAAGTGAAACAAACTACGAGTCAGTCATGGGACTGGTATGAGAAATCTACTCAACACATATATAATATGGCTAATCACAGGACCACGCCACTTTCGTGGAACGGGTTTTCCCCATTGGATTGCCAGTGCTTTAAACAAATCATTCTTTAAAACATCGCTATGCTTTTTATAAAAATGAAGCCATTATAAGACTCAGTTCCCATCACACAATGCAATGCAAACCGGAGGATAGAGTTTTTACCTTATAACGGCCAAAATATGCTTGATACGAATAAAACAAAGGCATTTGATATTATTGCTAGTGTTTATATGTTTTGAAAACAATTTCAAATCATAACTATCAATCATAGACGACATTAATGCCCCATACCACTATGTCGCCATATATAGGTATACAATCAAAACCGCACAGTCACGTATTTGGAAATTGGATTTCCGTCATGAACCAAGGCAAAAGATAGTCCTTACCGAATTCGTGACTCTCTAGCCCGAGCCACAGGCAAGTACTCAGTCAAGCCTTCGGAGCGACAGGGCCGGTCCACCGACGTGGATTAAAATGCCTGAACAATACGTTTCCCCGCCCTTTGGGGCGTAAACGAGCCAACGAATGACTCCATCGGACCCAGATTGTCCGATCAAACCGAGGCGCATTGCAACAGCAACAACCACATAGGTGAAAAGTATATAAATGTCAGGGCTGGTAGGTCACTGACACCACCCTAGCTAGAAAGAAACGCATGCCCTCCCTGAGGTCCTTCTCCCGTTTCTGGTTCATACCGGGGTGTGAGGCTCGTGAATTCACGTTATACACAAAGATACGCCACACAGGCGGTGCTTTGATCATCACCACAAGACTTTGCTTTTCATCAGAAGCCCTGATCACTGCATCTTAGCATGCCACACAGGCAATTCATGCCATGCGACTGATGTCCGTCGATATACAACCTCTGAGCTCGTGCGTTTCAGAGAAGGGCGTTAAGCAAAAGAATAAATTTTCCGCCGTCAAAACAGATGTATATTTAATAGAGATCAATCAACATAGAATAAAATCCAATGTCAGACACACAGTCCATTTACAAGTTCGTTCTGGGTCTGAACGAAACCGGAGGCACTAAATACCTCGCAAACCCATCGATCACCACGTACGTCTGGACGATCACCACTCATTATCCATATTTCGGGATGCCTCCCAATCAGGACCTCGGTTACCATCCAAACGAGGTGAAGATCTCCGGTCTTCGACCACCGTCTTCATCTTCGACTTTCAATCGTCGGTTAATTATTTGAAATGAGAATTAACTCGGCCTTTTCAAATAATTCACGTTTATTTAGAATTTCAAATCAATTTATTTTAACGGTTAAATCATTCGACAACACCAATTTTGTTCTTTAATGTAATTTTCACACCAAACACATTCAACCATCAAATACAACATAAATCGAGCAAATTCAGTTTATTTCCATTCCATATCGTTTGTGATATTTTATAACGATTTATCGCCTTTTTTATTCATTTTAAAATAGCCAATTTATTCAAAACGACGCTTCGGGCCATAACGCGGCCGTGGCGCTGTTTTTCTTCAGATTTGAACTAAACATATCTGAAAATCTAACCGTTGGATCTTTACAAAATTTACATCATTAGAAAGGTCTTTTCAAAACGAATCCAACGGTTCCAGTTTCGGGAAAATCCGACGGTCGGATCTCCCGGTACAATCGTTTGAAGTTTCGATTTTAAAATACGAACTGCAGCGTTGTTATTCGATTAAATATAATTATATTTATAAATATAAATAGATATAATCATTTCTGGTGCTGTTTTTCTTCGGATTTGAATTAAACATTCCAGACAATCCAACCGTTGGATTTTTACAAGGTTGATGCCGTCGGAAAGATATTTCCAAGGCGAACCCGACGGTTGCGGTTTCGGGAAAATCCAATGGTCGGGTTTCCCGCACTAGTTGTTTGAAATCACGGTTTCAAAATACGAACTGCACGGCCACGTTTCGTTTTAATTTTATTTATATTTATATATTTATATAAATATAGTTCATTCAACAGTTTCAATATCGTTTTCACTTCAAATATTTCACTAACGCCTTAAAATTTTGGAAAATTTCGCCATAACCTCCTTTGTACGGGAGGGGCTGGGAAAATTCCCAAATAGCCACACGGGCATCTCATGCCAAAAAGAAAAAGAAAAAGCCAAGCGGCTAGCCAACAGGCGCATAAAATTATCACCCAAACAAAACAGTAAATGTGTACCTATTTGTCGGGCACAAAATTTTATTCCTCTTCTCTAGCCCCTTTTGCTTTAACCTGTTCAATAAATATGCATGTACATATATACAGTTCTTATCACTTATCATTTTCCATTCAACTTCATATTTGATTCCATTTGGTTTAAAAGCATCATTCATTCTAATGTTACATGCATAGGTAAAAATCACGTCATTAGCTAATTAATGAATATTTCAACTCATGCATATTTATTTGAACGAGTTGCTATTTTTAACACTTCCCATTTCAACAATTCATGTGTATAATAAAAATGTGACTTTTATTTTAAAACAATTCATTTTAAAACACTATTATTTTATATAGTTTATATAGGTGATAAAAAGGTGATTTTTATTATGAAACAATTTATTTCAAAATATGAATACCATTCAACGCATGAATTTCTAATCAACGAATGAATATCGATTCAACACATGAAGGTTTTCTATAGTTTCTATATATAGATAAAATGTGATTTTTATATTTAAAACGCGAATACCATTCAACACATGAATTTCTAATCAACGAATGAATATCGATTCAACATATGAAGGTTTTCTATAGTTTCTATATATAGATAAAAATGTGATTTTTATATTTAAATCTCGAATACCATTCAACACATGAATTTCTAATCAACGAATGAATATCGATTCAACACATGAAGGTTTTCTATTTAATGAATCAATATAGTTTCAGCAAATGAAAAATAATTCAAACACATAAATATTATTCAAAATTTCGGCAGCATAACGGCAGGGTAGTTAAAACCGGGACCGTCCCTAGTACGGCTCCTCGCTCTACCTTAAAACCTCGCGGTTTTTGACAATGGGAATCATGCATCTAGTTCGCACGCAGGCGGCATGTATATATTTATTTTATTTCCACAAACTAACCCTATGTGGTTTCAACCAAATATTTCTCAACCACAAACGGGTATTTTTCAACCACAATCAATCAATATCAACCACAAACAATCCCAAACAATCATTCGCTATCAATCAATTTTCACACCAATCACAACCAATAAATATCGTCCATGGTTTGTGGACGAGGGGCGTATATATATATATTTATATATAGAAATTCACTTTTATTTCAACACATATATAAATTTTACAACGCATATACAACTTATACATCGAACGTACAACTTATATAACGCTTATACAAGAGGTGTACAACGCTTATATAACTCATACATCGACTATATAATTTATACATCATCGGTTTCCATATTGTTTATAATTTAGAAATCTCACATTGGGTTCCACTCCACCAAAAATAGCAGAAGGCTCAGAAAAATATGCGGTCTCTTCTAAAATGTAGAAGACGTCCACACGATCACGATGTTTCCTGTTTCATCGAATTTCGTTAACACAGCAAAAAGATATGATTTTTCAAAGTTTGCAACGGTTTTAAACTGTTAAAATCAGTTTTAAAATTACACAGCCGATACCTTTCCAAAATCTTCAAAACTAGGTTTGAATTTTTCGATCAATCCGTGCAATGGTTCCACGATCGGGTTGCGCAGGGTCGAAGAGCTACGTGAGGCGCACGTGCGCCAGGAAGGGGGCCCACTTCGGTGGCTTCTGGTGACGGCGGCGGCGAAGTGAAGGCGGCGACTTCTCGGCGTCCGTTCTCCCAAAATACACAATGAAAAAATCGAAACTAGGTATGGATTTGAAGATCTCGAGGAGCTCTACAAAATCTTCAACTGGAGGAGGGGCTAATTTTGCCTGGTTTGGTCGGAAATTGTATGGGAACGACGAGAAGGGTTTTCGCCGTCGATCGGTTGTTACGGGGAGAGAGAAAAGGATTTTTCTATTTTTTTTATTTGAATTCTGATTGGTCGGTAGATTTTATAAGGGTTTTTTTGACACGACCACCAATCCAAACCCAACGACTGTCGTCCCTAGCGTTCTACCCCCATTCCGAACACAATGGGATATGTTTCGAAGGCCCATTCGATTGTTTCAGTCAGTTGTCCTTCAAATTAAAGTATAAAACATTCAATATTTAATTTGATCGTACATTTCAATTTGCCAGGGCCACAAACTGATTCGAAAAATTCCAGAAAAATAAATCTGGCTATGTTTTGACGATACGGTCCCAACAAAACTAGTTTCGTCGAATTCTGAGACCGTTTGCAGAAAGGCCCATTTTTGGTCGATCCAATTTAACTGTAATTGACCAAAACACATTTTCCTTTTCCATGCTCACATACTAGCTTCAAAAATTATGAAATTTGAAACATAGCAATAACTTCTCCTCCCGGATCCAACAAAAGTGGTTTCGTCGAATTCCGAGGTCGTATGCAAAATGGCCAATTTCACGGGCTATATAATTTCCATAGCGACCCTTCTGAAAATTCATTCGACCATAACTTTTGTTTTGTTTTCCGCTATGAAAATTCATTTTTTCAGATTCGTTAGAAAGGTATTCACTAACAGATTTAAATATTTTTGGTTTCCCTAAAATCCGGATTGTTTTGCACCCGGTACAGTCTGACAAAGTTTGAATTCAATTTTTTTTTTAAACTGCAGCGCCATTTCAGGCCTTGTTTATAATTATAATTAATTATATTCATTTTCAATTGTCGATTCAAACTCACTTTTCATCTCAATTATTTAAAATATTTATTTTAAATATTTAAAATACATTATTTTAGCCAATTAAAATTTTTTAAATTGGTTCAGATTTTCTGGGTCGTTACAATCTCCCCCACTTAAAACTTTTCGTCCCCGAAAAGGAACAAAGTCGAAAGTGGTTTGATAAATCTACAATCACACAACACAATAACCAATTTGTTTTTAACCTTCCAAAAATATACTAATCAAATCCTATATTCCCTTAAAAATCATTCAGAGTATAGAATAAATAGTGCACATCCATGGGAAGAAAATAGCAACAGAATAGAGAATTAAATGGTAATGCAAAGTATGGTAAATGTACCTTGCACCGGAGTCAATCAGAGATATCCACTCGGCATCTAGGATAAGCTTTCTGAATGCTCTCCTCAGTTTCCCAAGTACAATCTCGCGGATCTCCACTCCATTGCACTTTGACTAAGTGAACCTTCTTGTTCCTCAGCTCTTTGGTTTCTTTGCCGATAATCTTTAGCGGCTCTCGTCTCACGGCTAATTCTGGAGTAATTTCTATGTCCTGTTGAGCTGCTTCTTCCACGATCAAGTCTGGATCATGAACGTGTTTTCGAAGTTGAGATATGTGAAATACATCATGAACTCCAGGCAACCAGTCAGGCAATTTGACTCTATAAGCGAGAGTCCCGATCCGTTCCAGAATAGGAAACAGACCAATGAATTTGGGTGCCAACTTTCCAGTTTTACCGAACCGAATAACTCCTCTCATCGGAGATACTTTCAGATATACATAGTCGCCAACAGCAAAGGATATATCTCTTCTTCTTCTATCGGCATAACTCTTTTGTCAGCTTTGAGCGGCAAGTAATCGCTTCTTAATAAAATCGACTTTGTCGGCGGCTTCTCGAATCATATCAGGACCCAACACAAGTCTATTTCCTGGTTCGACCCAACAAGCAGGGGATCGACACGGTCTACCATACAATGCTTCGAATGGCGACATTGTCAGACTCGCCTGGTAACTGTTGTTATAAGAGAATTCAGCCAAATGCAGATTGTCTTCCCAGGATCCACCGAAATCTATAACACAAGCCCGCAATAGATCTTCCAAAATACGATTCACCCTCTCGGTCTGACCGTCTGTCTGAGGATGATAAGCGGTGCTTAAGTTCAACTTCGTTCCCAGCTCGACTTGAAATGCTTCCCAGAATTTGCTAGTGAATATTGTATCTCTATCACTGACTATACTGAGTGGCACTCCATGCAGTCTAACTATTTCCCTGAAGTATATCTGCGCCAGACTCTGAGCGGTTCTGTTTGATCTGACAGGTATGAAATGAGCGGTCTTCGTGAAGCGATCTACGATCACCCAAATACTGTCATTCCCTTTTCTGGTTCTAGGCAGACCATCAATGAAATCCATAGAAATATGTTCCCACTTCCAACCAGGAAATTCTAGCGGTTGTAATAATCCAGCTAGTTTCTGTTGGTCGCTCTTGACTAGTTGGCAAGTAGGGCATCGGCTAACATATATTGAAACATCTCTTTTCATAGCCTTCCACCAGAATGTTCATTTGAGATCGTTATACATTTTGGCTACACCAGGATGGATACTCAGCTTGGACTTGTGACACTCGTCTAACACTTCCCTTTTAAGCTCGGGGATGTCAGGAACACAAACCCTTCCTTTTAACCTCAGGGTCTCGTCGTTATCTATCTGAAAACACGAGGGTTCGCCTTTCTGAATCCTTTTAATCATATCCTTAATAAAGTTATCCTCCTTCCGAAGAATAGATATTTTGTCAATCAAGGAAGACGTGATAATAAAGCTGACAATCATTACATTCTTTCGGCTCAGCGCATCGGCCACGACATTGGCTTTCCCGGGAGTATATATAATTTCAAAGTCATATGCCGCAAGAAACTCCAGCCAACGCTGTTGCCTCAGATTCAGGTCTTTCTAGGTGAACAGATACTTTAGTGACTGGTGATCTGTAAATAGTTCGAATCTCTCACCCAGAAGATAGTGTCTCCAGATTTTCAAAGCGAACACAATAGCCAATAACTCAAGATCATGAGTTACGTAGTTCTTCTCGTGTGGCTTCAGTTGACGGCTAGCATAAGCAATCACTTGGCCTCTTTGGATTAACACTGCGCCAAGGCCTTCTCTAGAAGCATTAGTCCAGACTTTTAAATCTTGGTTGCCATCGATGATGGTTAACACTGGAGCAGTTGTTAACCTCAACTTTAGCTCTTCAAAAGCCTCCTCACTTTCTGGAGTCCATTTGAACTTAGAGTTCTTCTTCGTAAGCTTCGTTAAATGACCAGATATCTTCGAAAAGTTTTTAACGAACTTCCGATAATAGCTAGCCAATCCGAGAAAACTGCGGAATTCAGTGGGGGTACTGGGCTGTTTCCAATTTTGAATAGCTGTGATTTTGCTTGGATCTACAGCAATTCCTTCTTTTGATACGACGTGGCCCAGAAATTTCACTTCATCTTGCCAGAATATACACTTGGAAAACTTTGCTTTCAATACATTTCTCTGGAGCATTTCTAACACTTGTTCCAAATGTTTTTCATGTTCGGCTTTTGATTTAGAGAAGATTAGAATATCATCAATAAAAACCAGAACAAATTTATTCAAAACTCCTCTGAACACCCTATTCATCAGATCGACGAAGTAAGCAGGAGCGTTACATAAACCGAACGACATTACTAATCACTCGTAGAATAAATCTGGACCTCTGAATGCTGTCATTGGAACACACTCTTCGGCAATTCGAAGTTGATGAAGCCTGTAGCTAGGTCCATTTGTGAAAATACTTGTGCTCCATTTAATCGATCTAACAAATCATCAATCCGCGGCAATGGATATTTGTTCTTTATTGTCTGTTTGTTCAGATCACGATAATCCACACATAGACGTAGAGTACCGTCAGATTTTGGGACAAACACCACTGCTGCTCCCCAATCAGAGAAACTAGGCCTGATCAGACCCTTCCATACGAGCTGTCGTGTTTGATTGTCTAATTCCTCTTTCTCTTTCAAGGACATTCTTCGAATTGCGTGAACTACCGGCCTTGCATTCGGAATTAAAGCAATTTTGAAATCTATTTCTCTCTGCGGAGGTAAGCGAACAACTTCTTCGAACACATCCGCATAGTTTTTAACGACAGGAATGTCTTTGATGAGGTCAGGAATATTCTCTGTGAATTCTGGGATATTTTCTATTTGGGCTGGAGAAACATTCAAAGCTTCCCAGAAGTCCTTTCTATTTGATGTCGGGCCTTCACAAGGTATGGTTATATAATTCCCCGATTGGGCCTTTGCTTTAACCACTCTCTCAGCGCATCTAACCTCCGCTTCATATTTGGTTAGCCAATCCAATCCCAGAATAAGATCGAATTCATTAAAATTCATGACGATAGAGATAATAGGGAATTTATAGCAAGAAAAAGAGATAGGTACTGCACAAATCCAACTGAGATTGATGGAACCCCCAACTGGATTTTGGACAGTCAGTGGCTCCTTGAGCTTCTTCAAATTCAAACCCAGTTTCTTGACTGCACTCTTTGCGATAAAGCTTCGTGATGCACCTGTGTCAAACAGTACTTTCACTGGAATGTTCTTGACATTGAGCGTGCCTTCTAAAACATCAAACCTCCCTTGCTTATCTGAGGGCTCAGAAGTTTCTGCTACTTCGTTTATATGTACTGCCTCGGATTTCTTTGAGAGTTGACACTCCCGTGCAATATGACCTGCTTGACGACACTTATGGCGTCTCCTTTCCCCATGCGGGTTCTTTTGTTTCATAGTGCGTTTATATCCACTCTTGATCTATTTCTTTAGAGATCTGCAACTTATCGAGAGATGTCCTTGCTTATTGCAGTTAGAGCATACAGTTGTCGTTACTGGTTTCTTTTCAGATTCACCCCTTTTTCTCTTGGCATTGGGCTTCTTACTGATCTCAGACGTCGTGCTAGCTTCAGGGATATCAGTTTCCGACTCTGCTTTGTCACTAGAACTGACCTCTTCTTCGTCGCTTAACATTCCTTTCTTATGGAGATCCTCATACTGATAAGCCATATAAATCATTTCAGAAAAGGGGAGCTTCACATTCCTCATTACACCGTTTTGATATTTTCTTTGAAGCCCATGAATGAATCTAAGATTCTTCCTCTTTGGGTCTTTAATCAGGTGAGGAGAAAAATGAGAAAGTTCGTTGAATTTCTTATGATATTCTGGGATGGTCATGTCACCTTGTGTCAGATAAGAAAATTCGTCGCATAATCGCTCGGTCGCTTCTGGAGGAGTAAATCTTTCCAGGAAAATCACTTTGAATCTATCCCAGGTTATATCACCTTCTGGATTATCCTCTGTAACCGAATCCCACCAGAACAAAGCTTCATCTTTGAGTGCCCAGGAGGCCAGTAACCTTTTCTGGTCATCCCTCAGCTTTAAACCATCAAAGATCTTTTCGGCCGAACGAATCCAAGCCTGTGTCTTCATAATAAATTCTTCACCAGAGAACGGTATTCCACCCATATTTCGATATTTGAATAATAGGGCCTCCATATCCGGTTCTGCATTCCTTCTGTTTCTGACACTCATTTTCTAGTACTTCTGTAAACAACAGATCAAGTGTCAGGTCACAGAAAAGATAATTTTAAAATATAGAAGCACATACTTCAAATGTAAATGTGTCTATCGAGGTGTAATTTGATTCTGCTTTACTCATACTAGGATATTGCTGATCCTATCTGTATTGATTTTCCCGTCCTAGAACACTACTGGTTCTATTTCTGACGAGTTCGTTCAAATGTTATATTCCAGAACTAAGCTTAACCAAGGCTCTGATACCACGTTGGGACGACCCCAAATCCCGTTCTGACGGAGACAAGGGTTATCTTTGGAATATAACACAGAAACAGATAATAGCAGAACAAAATCTAATAAATACACCAGATAATGAACAATAGAATATACTGGATAAAAGTAATCATCAGAGTTACACAGTATACAGGATCTTACTTAGTACAAATACAGGTCAGCTATACATGAATGTCTACAGCGGAAATAAACAAAATATATACAATAAGAGCTGAACAACATAAAAAGAGATAAATGATAGAATCCATCTTCAGCTCCAGCTATCCAGAAAGAACCAGCTAAACCTGAATACAAGGCTGCCCGTGTAGAAAAAGGGGCACCCGAGTTTGAAAGTGAAACAAACTACGAGTCAGTCATGGGACTGGTATGAGAAATCTACTCAACACATATATAATATGGCTAATCACAGGACCACGCCACTTTCGTGGAACGGGTTTTCCCCATTGGATTGCCAGTGCTTTAAACAAATCATTCTTTTAAACATCGCTATGCTTTTTATAAAAATGAAGCCATTATAAGACTCAGTTCCCATCACACAATGCAACGCAAACCGGAGGATAGAGTTTTTACCTTATAACGGCCAAAATATGCTTGATACGAATAAACAAAGGCATTTGATATTATTGCTAGTGTTTATATGTTTTGAAAACAATTTCAAATCATAACTATCAATCATAGACAGCATTAATGCCCCATACCACTATGTCGCCATATATAGGTATACAATCAAAACCGCACAGTCACGTATTTGGAAATTGGATTTCCGTCATGAACCAAGGCAAAAGATAGTCCTTACCGAATTCGTGACTCTCTAGCCCGAGCCACAGGCAAGTACTCAGTCAAGCCTTCGGAGCGACAGGGCCGGTCCACCGACGTGGATTAAAATGCCTGAACAATACGTTTCCCCGCCCTTTGGGGCGTAAACGAGCCAACGAATGACTCCATCGGACCCGGATCGTCCGATCAAACAGAGGCGCCTCGCAACAGCAACAACCACATAGGTGAAAAGTATATAAATGTCAGGGCTGGTAGGTTACTGACACCACCCTAGCTAGAAAGAAATGCATGCCCTCCCTGAGGTCCTTCTCCCGTTTCTGGTTCATACCGGGGTGTGAGGCTCGCGAATTCACGTTATACACAAAGCTACGCCACACAGGTGGTGCTTTGATCATCACCACAAGACTTTGCTTTTCAACAGAAGCCCTGATCACTGCATCTTAGCATGCCACACAGGCAATTCATGCCATGCGACTGATGTCCGTCGATATACAACCTCTGAGCTCGTGCGTTTCAGAGAAGGGCGTTAAGCAAAAGAATAAATTCTCCGCCGTCAAAACAGATGTATATTTAATAGAGATCAATCAACACAGAATAAAATCTAATGTCAGACACACAGTCCATTTACAAGTCCGTTCTGGGTCTGAACGAAACCGGAGGCACTAAATACCTCGCAAACCCATCGATCACCACGTACGTCTGGACGATCACCACTCATTATCCATATTTCGGGATGCCTCCCAATCAGGACCTCGGTTACCATCCAAACGAGGTGAAGATCTCCGGTCTTCGACCACCGTCTTCATCTTCGACTTTCAATCATCGGTTAATTATTTGAAATGAGAATTAACTCGGCCTTTTCAAATAATTCACGTTTATTTAGAATTTCAAATCAATTTATTTTAATGGTTAAATCATTCGACAACACCAATTTTGTTCTTTAATGTAATTTTCACACCAAACACATTCAACCATCAAATACAACATAAATCGAGCAAATTCAGTTTATTTCCATTCCATATCGTTTATGATATTTTAAAATGATTTATCGCCATTTTTATTCATTTTAAAATAGCCAATTTATTCAAAACGACGCTTCGGGCCATAACGCGGCCGTGGCGCTGTTTTTCTTCAGATTTGAATTAAACATATCTGAAAATCTAACCATTGGATCTTTACAAAATTTACATCATTAGAAAGGTCTTTTCAAAATGAATCCAACGGTTCCAGTTTCAGGAAAATCCGACGGTCGGATCTCCCAGTACAATCGTTTGAAGTTTCGATTTCAAAATACGAACTGCAGCGTCGTTATTCGATTAAATATAATTATATTTATAAATATAAATAGATATAATCATTTCTGGTGCTGTTTTTCTTCGGATTTGAATTAAACATTCCAGACAATCCAACCGTTGGATTTTTACAAGGTTGATGCCGTCAGAAAGATATTTCCAAGGCGAACCCGACGGTTGCGGTTTCGGGAAAATCCAATGGTCGGGTTTCCCGCACTAGTTGTTTGAAATCACGGTTTCAAAATACGAACTGCACGGCCATGTTTCGTTTTAATTTTATTTATATTTATATATTTATATAAATATAGTTCATTCAACAATTTTAATATCGTTTTCACTTCAAATATTTCACTAACGCCTTAAAATTTTGGAAAATTTCGCCATAACCTCCTTTGTACGGGAGGGGCTGGGAAAATTCCCAAATAGCCACACGGGCGTCTCATGCCAAGAAGAAAAAGAAAAAGCCAACAGGCTCATAAAATCATCACCCAAACAAAACAGTAAATGTGTACCTATTTGTCGTGCATAAAATTTTATTCCTCTTCTCTAGCCCCTTTTGCTATAACCTGTTCAATAAATATGCATGTACATGTATACAGTTCTTATCACTTATCATTTTCCATTCAACTTCATATTTGATTCCATTTGGTTTAAAAGCATCATTCATTCTAATGTTACATGCATAGGTAAAAATCATGTCATTAGCTAATTAATGAATATTTCAACTCATGCATATTTATTTGAACGAGTCGCTATTTTTAACACTTCCCATTTCAACAATTCATGTGTATAATAAAAATGTGATTTTTATTTTAAAACAATTCATTTTAAAACACTATTATTTTATATAGTTTGTATAGGTGATAAAAAGGTGATTTTTATTATGAAACAATTTATTTCAAAATATGAATACTATTCAACACATGAATTTCTAATCAACGAATGAATATCGATTCAACACATGAAGGTTTTGTATAGTTTCTATATATAGATAAAAATGTGATTTTTATATTTAAAACGCGAATACCATTCAACACATGAATTTCTAATCAACGAATGAATATCGATTCAACACATGAAGGTTTTCTATAGTTTCTATATATAGATAAAAATGTGATTTTTATATTTAAATCGCGAATACCATTCAACACATGAATTTCTAATCAACGAATGAATATCGATTCAACACATGAAGGTTTTCTATTTAATGAATCAATATAGTTTCAGCAAATGAAAAATAATTCAAACACATAAATATTATTCAAAATTTCGGCAGCATAACGGCAGGGTAGTTAAAACCGGGACCGTCCCTAGTACGGCTCCTCGCTCTACCTTAAAACCTCGCGGTTTTTGACAATGGGAATCATGCATCTAGTTCGCACGCAGGCGGCATGTATATATTTATTTCATTTCCACAAACTAATCCTATGTGGTTTCAACCAAATATTTCTCAACCACAAACGGGTATTTTTCAACCACAATCAATCAATATCAACCACAAACAATCCCAAACAATCATTCGCTATCAATCAATTTTCACACCAATCACAACCAATAAATATCGTCCATGGTTTGTGGACGAGGGGCGTATATATATATATATATATATATATATATATATATATATATAGAAATTCACTTTTATTTCAACACATATATAATTTTTACAACGCATATACAACTTATACATCGAACGTACAACTTATACAACGCTTATACAAGAGGTGTACAACGCTTATATAACTCATACATCGACTATATAATTTATACATCATCGGTTTCCATATTGTTTATAATTTAGAAATCTCACATTGGGTTCCACTCCACCAAAAATAGCAGAAGGCTCAGAAAAATATGCGATCTCTTCTAAAATGTAGAAGACGTCCACACGATCACGATGTTTCCTGTTTCATCGAATTTCGTTAACACAGCAAAAAGATATGATTTTCAAAGTTTGCAACGGTTTTAAACTGTTAAAATCAGTTTTAAAATTACACAGCCGATACCTTTCCAAAATCTTCAAAACTAGGTTTGAATTTTTCGATCAATCCGTGCAATGGTTCCACGATCGGGTTGCGCAGGGTCGAAGAGCTACGTGAGGCGCACATGCGCCAGGAAGGGGGCCCACTTCGGTGGCTTCTGGTGACGGCGGCGGCGAAGTGAAGGCGGCGACTTCTCGGCGTCCGTTCTCCCAAAATACACAATGAAAATATCGAAACTAGGTATGGATTTGAAGATCTCGAGGAGCTCTACAAAATCTTCAACTGGAGGAGGGGCTAATTTTGCCTGGTTTGGTCGGAAATTGGATGGGAACAGCGAGAAGGGTTTTCGCCGTCGATCGGCTGTTACGGGGAGAGAGAAAAGGATTTTTCTATTTTTTTTTATTTGAATTCTGATTGGTCGGTAGATTTTATAAGGGTTTTTCTGACGCGACCACCAATCCAAACCCAACGACTGTCGTCCCTAGCGTTTTACCCCCATTCCGAACACAATGGGATATGTTTCGAAGGCCCATTCGATTGTTTCAGTCAGTTTTCCTTAAAATTAAAGTATAAAACATTCAATATTTAATTTGATCGTACATTTCAATTTGCCAGGGCCACAAACTGATTCGAAAAATTCCAGAAAAATAAATCTGGCTATGTTTTGACGATACGGTCCCAACAAAACTAGTTTCGTCGAATTCTGAGACCGTTTGCAAAAAGGCCCATTTTTGGTCGATCCAATTTAACTGTAATTGACCAAAACACATTTTCCTTTTCCACGCTCATATACTGGCTTCAAAAATTATGAAATTTGAAACATAGCAATAACTTCTCCTCCCGGATCCAACAAAAGTGGTTTCGTCGAATTCCGAGGTCGTATGCAAAATGACCACGGGCTATATAATTTCCATAGCGACCCTTCTGAAAATTCATTCGGCCATAGCTTTTGTTTTCCGCTATGAAAATTCGATTTTTCAGATTCGTTAGAAAGGTATTCACTAACAGATTTAAATATTTTTGGTTTCCCTAAAATCCGAATTGTTTTGCACCCGGTATAGTCCGACAAAGTTTGAATTCAATTCTTTTTTGAAACTGCAGTGCCATTTCAGGCCTTGTTTATAATTATAATTAATTATATTCGTTTTCAATTGTCGATTCAAATTCACTTTTCGTCTCAATTATTTAAAATATTTATTTTAAATATTTAAAATACATTATTTTAGCCAATTTAAAAAATTTAAATTGGTTCAGATTTTCTGGGTCGTTACAATTGACTAGCTTAACCGTCTTCCTCCTAAGATGTTCGTGTCATTCCCCACAACGTGAAGCGGCTTACGAGGTTTCGTAACCACGGTCTCGACTTCTAGGTCTTCATACTGCTCTGGAGATACCACGACATTCGAGTGATGCATACACTTCCGTAGAAACGACACATGGAAAACATTATGCACTCTCGACATCTTCTCAAGTAAATCCAATCTATACGCGAGCTTTCCAATTCACTTGACTATCGGAAACGGTCCAACAAACCTTGGGGCCAACTTTCCGTTACTTTCGAACCGAACAACATTCTTTAACGGCGAAATCTTCACAAAAACCATATTGCCAATATCGAATTCCTAATCCTTATGACGCTTATTAGAGTAACTCTTCTGACGGTCTTGGGCTGCCTTCATTCGTTGTTGAATGATCTTGATACAATGCGATGTTTCTCTAATCATCTCAGGCCCGCGTATCAACTTATCTCTAGTTTCTAACCAATATGCTAGAAATTACACGGTCTGCCATACAACGCCTCGTAGGGTGTCATCCCAATGCTTGACTGGTAGCTATCGTTATAAGCAAACTCAACCAAATGTCGATGGTCTTCCCATGATCCCCCAAAGTCCAATACACAAGCTCTTAGGAGATCTTCCAAAACTCGGTTAACCCTCTCGGTATGACCATAAGTCTGGGGATGATCTGCTGTACTTTAACACAACTCGGTTCCCAAAGTCCCTTGCAGACTCTTCCAAAATCTACTCATGAACAATGGATCTCGATCACTCACTATGCTCTTCGGGATACCATGGAATCGAACTATCCATTTAGTATACAGCTCAACTAACTTCGATGCTATCCTAGTCGATTTGATAGGAATAAACCTTGCACTTTTGGTCAAGCGATCCATGATGACCCAAATTTCTTCATTTCCTGCCCTGGTTCTAAGTAGTCCATCGATAAAATCCATCGATATTTGCTCCACTTCCACGTAGTAACTTCTAATGGCTAAAGAAATCCACTCGACTTTTTCTGTTCAGCTTTCGCCAACTGACAGTTCATGAATTTGGATATGAACTTTCCAACATTCCTCTTCATACCTTCCTAGTAATAGGCTCACTTCATGTCCTGATACATCTTATTACCACCGGGATGAATCGTCAACTTCGAGTGATGACATTCCCTCAGAACTTCATCTCTCAATCCGTCAATATCAAGAACAACCAGTCGTCCTTTCTTTCGAAGCCAACCTTCTCGATTGTCCTCGAATTCTTTATCCTTTGGTTCCATCTTTTGAATAATCTCGACAAGCTTTGTATCACGCCTCTAGCTCTCACCAATTCTTTTGATGAGGGTAGGTCTTATCGATAAGCTTGCCAACATTTCAAGTTCCAACTCACACCGTGGTTTGAAATCAAATCCTGCCAAGTACTCGAGGTGCTTCCATTCTGAAAACATTGCTCCCAAACTTGCATGTCTTCGACTCAATGCATCTGCAACTGCATTACCTTTACCAAGAGTATAGGCTATACAAAAATCATACGATGCCAGAAACTATAACCACCGTTGCGGTCGAAGATTCAAATCCTTTTGGGAGAAAAGACACTTCAACGATTTGTGATCCGTAAACAACTCGAATCGAACTCCTAACAGGTAATGTCTCCACATCTTCAAAGCAAACATGATCGCTGCCAACTCCACATCATGAGTTAGATAATTCCTTTCATGCGGCTTTAGTTGTTGACTCACGTAGGCCCCAACCCTATCTTTCTGCATCAGCACTGCTCCAAGTCCAGTAACACATGCATCGGTGTATACCACCATCTATTCATTCCCACTCGGAATCGTCGAAACAGGAGCACTCGTCAATCTCTCTTTCAGGATTCTAAAAGCTTGCTCACACTTTATATCCCATGTGGACACTTGGTTTTTCTCAATCAGTCCTGTTAACGGTGCAGTTGTCTTGGAGAAATCCTTTATAAAATGGCGATAATAACCTTCCAATCAAAGAAAACTTCTCACATCCATCACATTATTAGGTCTATCCCAGTCCTGAATTGCTGCCACCTTAGCGGGGTCAACCAGTATTCCATTTTGAGAAGCAACATGGCCTAAGAACCTCACTTCGCCCTTCCAGAAGTGACACTTCAAAAACTTAGCTCTCAGCTGATGCTTTCACAAGATTTCGAAAAAAACTCGCAATTGCGTCTTATGCTCTTCCTCATCGCGGGAGAAAACCAGAATATCATCCATGAACACAAGCACGAACTTGTTTAATAGATCTCTGAAAATGATATTCATAAGATCCATTAAATACGTTGGTGCATTAGTCAACCCAAATGGCATCACCAACCATTCAAAGAAACTAGATGGTGTCCTAAAAGCAGTCTTCGGTATACTATCCTTTGCCACCCTCAATTGGTGGAATCCCATTGCCAAATCCATCTGAGAAAATACCTTGGCTTTGTGAAGCTGATCGAACAAGTTATCAATCCTTGGCAACGGATACTTGTTCTTTTTGGTCACCTTGTTCATCTCACGATATTCCACACATAATCTCAAAGATCCATCAGCCTTGGTTGCAAACACAACTGGTGCACCCCATTCGGAAACACTTCTCCGAACGAATCCTTTTCCAAAAGGTCACGAACTTGCACCTATAATTCTCATTGTTCCATAGACGCCATCCTCCTAAGAGGCATAATGATTGGTCTAGCACCCTCGACCAAACTGATTCTAAACTCAATCTCATGATGCGGCGACAAACCTTTGACCTCTTCAAGGACATCCTCAAACTCATTAGTGGTCAACATAGATGACAAGTCTTCCTGTGGAATCACAAGCGAATATAGAAAGCTTACGAAGACACCATCTTCGGGATTACATTGAATCAAAACCCTTCGCCCTTCCACAACCCCAACTCTCACTTCAAGGTTCTCACAATATACTCTTGCTGCATTCCTCTTGAGCCAATCCATACCCAAGATGATCCCAAATTCGGTGAAGCTCAAAACAAAGCAATCACACACAAAGGAGCAACCATGACTCGATAACACAAGACTATGACAAAGCATACAAAGGCTGGATGAACCCCCATCTGGATTAGTCACAACCAAAAGTCTATAAAAAATCTCGGGTTCCAAACCCAAGCGGCACACAACCTCATTACAAATGAATGAATGCGATGCTCCAGTATCAAACAAAGCCTGAACTAGAACACCCTTAACTGAAAGAGTACCATGGACAATGACACTCTTTCCTTTCTCCTATGCAGTGGGAGCCCTTGAAGACGATGGCACAACTTCCAAAGCATAAGCCTTCACTATCTGCTTCCCTTTTGCTAGCTCTGGACAATTTTCCACACTTGAAACACTTGTTTTTAGCTTTAGGATTCTTACATTCATTAGAGAAATGGCCCTTCTGTTGATAATTATAGCAAACTACCTCACTTTTAGATTTCTTCTTGCCATCCTTTCCTTTTTACTGTTGCTGCTTCCTCTTCTTATTATTGTTACCACTCTGTTCTGGTTTCGTAGCTTCTTTAGTTGCAACACTAACAACCTCTTCTTATTTGGGAAATAAGCTTTTCATGTCCTATAACTTTTTCCACAATATTCTCATATGGATCGTCAAGATGAACCACCAATAGTCTCCCCATGTAGGTATCCAAACCCATAACAAACTTCTCATTCTTATGGTAAGGAGAGTTGATGTATGAAAGAGCATACTTGGACAAGGCTTCAAAATCAGAAACATACTCTAGTACTGGTCGACCATTCTATTTCAACACCACAAACTTCTTGAACAGAACAGACTTCTGAGCGGTAGAGATAAGCTTTGTCTTAAACTTGACTTGGAACAATTCCCATGTTATCTCATCTTCCGTAGTCTCAAGTGTGATAGAATTCCACCAATCCATGGCCCTGCCTTCAATTGTCCCGATGAAAGCTTCCTCTTTATTGCATCATTTATACCCAAGTTTCCAAAAATCCGTACACAAGCATCTATCCACCTTTGAACCTGTTAGGTTGGCTATATCCCCTCAAATGGCTTTCCTCTTAGAGAAATGAAGTCTTTACATAGCTTCGCAAAATCCACAGCCCTAGGCACTTGCAACTAAACCCCTACATCTACCGCGACTGTCTCCTGAGCGGGTACCCTCCTTATGATCGTTTTCATCATGGCCTCGAGCATAGTTTAATAATCTAGTATACCGCCATCACCCCCTCCAGGAACAGTCTCCTCCATAGCAGTGTGTCTTGACGACCGACGACTCATTCTAAATCTGAAAAATAGAATGATTATTCCACTTCCGAGAAAAACTGCAATGGAGTTCAAGCGCTATTATACTATACACTAATAAAGTATACATCCATTAGATTTCTACAAATACGTCTCTCATACGTAATTACATTTTTTAACTTTGGCTAAAATCGATAACTAGAGCTCTAATACCAAATATGACAACCGCCCACAACTCCTGCACTTAACAAGGGAAATAGTGCGCTGAAAGACGTGCCAGACAGCTATGGACGATCATCAGAGTAGGATAACACAAGAGGAACCTGCTGTATATCTCATGGCGCAAGGATAAAATATAATAGAACATATATAATATGCTATAATGGTAAAGCATATTTGAGTAGAAACTTGAATTTTCATAACAACCAGAAAGAATATCCATACATCCTTAGATTACAACATAAGTTTCTGTGCAAACTGCCTCACTACATAGTCTCTCAGAGAATCATACAATATAAGTAACAACGGAAACAACAATTACTAGATATAGCAAATAATATGCTGGCCTCCTGCTCGTCATCGTTCAGCAGCAATGTCCTCATCAAGATCTATCACCTGCCACTGCTACTTAGTTTGCCCATCCAAAACCGGATGCACAACCCAAGGTAATAAAAGGAAACATAAAATCTGGAGTCAGACAATAGTGTTAATGAGCGATAAAACTATTATCTAACATCATCAATAAAGTATACGAGATTAGGCAGATTAATCAACCAATCTACCAACACTCCAGAGAAGAAACTAAACATGTCTTCCCCATATCCGATAGTGATAGCCTTTACAAACAAGTAGTGGTAAACAAATAATAACAATCATAACAACCAGTTATATTTCACATAAACTATCCTAATCGAGATCAACATTCCTCAAGCACAAGCCCTGAAGGCCTAAACTAACATCAGATAAGCACCAAAGAAACACCTCCTTCGACATCAGACGAACTACGTGAGACGGTACAAACAAAACAACTAACATCCATGACTTTGGCGGTCACTGCCCATCTTGCTTCGATTCCGTCATTAATCGTATGACTGGCCAACCCTGCCATATGTCAAGTGCTAATAGTAACCCCAGTTCCAGCAAAAACTCCATATGCCATACAACGAAACGTATCTAGGCCTTTCGACGATACCCAGGGTACTCGACCAGCAACCCTCCAGTCTTTTAGGTGTCCCTATCCTGCCCTAGCTTTGAGCTCGCTAGAACCTACGATAAAGATAATCTCTCAGCTTTCAATATCTCTAGTCGTCCTCCACGATGGCTATTTATAGCTTAAGCAACCCTCTCGAGCAACCATTATCCATTAACTCATCACTTTGAGTCATCTTCACATTCATTGTATTTCAACGATAAACACATTTCACCACGCTTCGAACATTTCTACTTTGAAGTCACATTCATTCTTGAACCAAAAATATACATCATTTGGTCGATATTCCTTTTCATACATTTCCGGCCTTTCCGCTATGAAAAACAAACCACAGCGTTTCAACGCCTTTCCATGGCGTTTCATAACGCTGTCCTTCCTTAGGTCGTTCAACGAACCATCACCATTTTCCACAAAAGCCGACCCAATGTTTCAAACGACCTGACATCGTAAGCCTACCTGAGTACCCCCTTACGACCAATTAGTCATGACCTGACTGTTCCACAACCCGAAAACATCGTCTCTTTCCACCAATCATAGGCTGACCCAATGAGTCACGACCCAATTTTTCCATAACCTGACTCTAACCGACTTGACCCCACTCGACCCGAAGCCAAGCACACCCAAACTTTGAACGACCTGATGTCTGTGAACACTCTGATGCCCTCGAATCACCCGAATCCCCTCTTGCAACCCGACACATGTACGAACGACCTGGCTTCAACGTCCCGACTCCAAATTTTACTAAAATAGCAACAATCTTGACCAAATCATCACCAAACGACAATATTAATTCAAACAACTCATCCAATCCATCCAACTCAACAATCAACACTTTATGAAATCATCCATAACATCAAAACGACAATTGTTCATCAATAATCGTATAAAATTCACCAAATCATGATAAACCAATGAATAACCAAGAATAATGGATCTAAACTTGCATAAACATAAGAATTACCGGTTTTAAGTTGCTAGATTAGATCCTATGGTGATTCAAATGAAAATACACTTACCATGATGTCGATCTAAGCGAAAACAACTTAAAATGATGAAAATAAGATCAAACAACCCATATACTTGATTGAATCCGTGTGAGAGATGCTTATCACTCACCTATTCTTCAAATTAACTCGAAATCACTAAATTCCGAACCCGGACAGTGAAGAATGAACTCTAAACCTCTTGATTTGATGCAATCTCTCTTCACTTGATGTTGATCTAGCTTTGTTTGATGTAGATCTTCAATCTCCTTCCTTAGATCTAGATTTTAATGGTGGAAAGGTATATTTGATTGAGCAAGGAGGATCACGTGCTCAACCGAATGAGAGAATGAAGAAATTAAATTATTCTTCGTGCCTCCAACCCACTATTTATAGCCTCAAAGTAGCCCACTAATGAGGCACACCAAATCAACCCATTAATGGCTTATAAAACCTGGAAAAAAATTGTGAAATTTTAAAATAGCGATTCCTCCCAAACCGCTAAACCAAATCTTTAATGTGACCACTCTACGGAACTGGCAACACCATTTCCTTTCCATTGAAATCGATCTCAGCACCTGATTCGATTCCAATCAAATGTTATGCCCTCTACAAGACTGATAGGGGCAAAATAGTGACAAATAAAATTGGTTAAAATTATGAACAAGTCTCACATTCCCATAACCAACATATCAAAATATGAGAATGATCCAACCCTCATGGAATTAAATAAAAATATGTCACGATCCTCCGATACGTAAAATGCGGGCTGTTACAGAAAGCTTGATGAAATTTCTTAAACATGGTTAGCGGCAACTGAATCAACAGATGCAAGACAACATTGACCTTATGAATCATCTAAACTAGGTAAACCAAGCTAATGTCAATCAATTGGGAAGAAAAAGGAAAAAAATTGACTCCTTTTGACTATGAATCTAAACGCTAGTCTTTGTTAAGTTGTGGCCACAGAGTTTGGTGTTGGAGGTATGAGGAGCACAGACCTGAAACAACTAGACAAAAGCATCAGTACTGATCCCGCTCATAATCATTGGATATGTGTTGATCACTACACAAAGGTTTGTACTGATCTGTAACATCCCACATTTTAAATTAAATAATAAAATAATTTTTTGAAAAGTTTTCAGAAATTGGCCACAGAATTAGCGTCATTGCATCCGTGGCAATTTTATGATCAATTTAGACCTATGGTTTGCAGAAACCGGATTTAAAAGTAAATAATTATCTTTAAATGAAGTATTACAACAAATGGGAAAAGAAGACATAAGAAGAACACTTAGAAGAACAATGACGGCCAATGTTTTAAACTTGTAAACAAAAGCTTATGTAATACAATTGGTAGAGAGGTATGTCTCTCCCATGTGAGTGGTGCAAGCTCAAGTTCTATTAGCGTCATGTTTTTAACTTTAGAGGGACGGCTAAAGAAATGCAAATTCTAAGAGAAAAATATATAAAAATGTATATATAAGGAAAATTATACATATAGGTGAGTATAAATAAATATGTATACACATATATGTGTATATATGTGTAAAAATACATACATATGAATAGGAAATTCAAAAAGTAACTTGCAAACAATCAAATTGAGTAAGAAATAAATGACGCCATAGCATCGTTTGAATTTGGAAAAGAAATGAAGATTGTGCGTAAATATATACGCATATATTCAAAAATTGAAATTAAAATGTATTTTAAGTGCAGAAAGTAATAAATGTATAATGAAAGAAAAATGGACAAGAAGATAGTTGCATTTGAAATTGAAATATATATTAAAAGGAAGAAATCAATAAATTTATGGCGTTAATAATGACATTAGTTGAGCAGCTATTATCGGACAAAAAATTGAAGAATTACACGCAAATATATGCGCATAAGTTTGAAATTTGGTATTGAGTATATATTATAAATGGAAGAAAAATAACTTACGTAATGATATTTGACAACAAAAAGAAACATTAGAAGCCAATGTTAAATAAGAATTAATATCGAAAATTAACATTAATGATATTTAACGTTATATTTTCCACTTATACGTTTCAGAATTTATTTTATTTTATCCGATAGACTAGAACCTTCTGCACACCTATAAACAGACTAGAAGAACCTAGCCTCCAACTCATAATTTCCGAGATGACGCTAAGGCTCTGTCATTTTCTCTCCTCTCTAAAACTTTCAGAAGTTAGAAAATTAGCTTTAGGATATTCTAATTCAAGATTTGAAAGCATATAATGTAAATCTACAACATAGATGTTCATATTTCTAATCAACATGAGGCAAATCCTATGAATCTGGATTATTTAGGTTTCTTTTTTTCTTTCCCTCTTCTTTTAATATCAAATTTGTAATTCTGTGGTTATTTTAATATTAGATTCAGTTAGAAAGACCACAGAATCGCATATCTGAATCAAATTCAAGGATTGGAAAGTAGTCAGGTGGGTGGATTTAGAATTAAACCTTTTAGGTAATAGTATATTTACCGTCTGCCTTGCCCATAGTTCTTAACACATTAAATAACTTTAATTTGTCGTAATAACGTTGAATCTTATTTAAAATAAATTGAGAATATTGTTGTTGTAATTTGTTCAATTAATTCTCTGTTTATTTTAATAATTACTATAATACTGAAATGGTGAACCTGATAATACTTATGCATACAGTATTGAGATCACCATTCAATTGTAATATGGAAAACATGTTAGTTTGATAGTAATTTGGAAAACATGTTAATTTGGCAGTAATTTGGAAAACATGTTAACTTGACACTAAATTTGGAAAACATGTTTGTTTGATAGTAATTTGGAAAACATGTTAGTTTGACAGTAATTTGAAAAACATGTTAACTTGACAATAATTTGGAAAACATGTTATTCGGCAGTGATTTGGAAAACATGTTAGTTTGACAGTAATATGAAAAATTTATAGTAATTGAAAAAGGTAAATGGAAAATAAGAATTGACATCTAACTCAGAAAATAAAATAGGAGAAAATTTTAGTAGAGGACCGAGTTAGTTGGATTTTGGGAAAATGGATACATTTCCATAACGGTAAAATTATTAAGAACATAGTTGCAAGAAAAGAAAGAAAAAAGGAATTAGTGTGAAATAGGGGTTCTTTTAGAAAAAAGGAATTAGTGTGAAATAGGGGTTCTTTTACCATATTGCATACTAATCAAATAAAATATACATGTATGTCCACAATGAAAATAATTGAAATAGCTTGCAACTACGGATCGTAATTGATGTACGTTATGGAAATAGATCTTTCCATCTTTTCGTTAACAATGTAATAAAGTGTGCGAAGTGTTTTCCTGAATTAATAAAATGAACATGACAGTAATTAAAGAAATATTACAACAATAAAGTTGGTTCGTGTTAAGGAACCCAAGAAGAATTATAATGAGTGGGAAATATAACCTATTATAATTAATTATATGAATGAGAATGTAAAATAATAGGTAGGCTTGTCCTAGGGACAAGTGGAATTATCACATAGGTTATAATAAATGAAAAGAGAACTTATTAGTAAACCTTAGTTAAGAGAACCGAGTTAATAAGTGAACAACAATAACAAGTTATGATAACAGTGTAAGACAAGGTTATGAGTAAATAAGAAAGAATAAAGTAGGCTTATTATTAATAGACTTATAATTTGGAGTATTAAGTCTAATAAACGTAATAGATAATAAGTGAAAGACCGCTCCTGCGGCATAGGGCTGAACAAAGAAGGTAAGCAGCCAATTGGAAGCTAATAAATCTAGTAACTTGGATGAAAAATGAACATGTGGATAATCAAGTTAATTAGCAACCTGATGAGATAAAGCAAGCTCCTGATTAAGAGAATAGACATAAGATCTAATAACACGTTAGTGTGATGCGCTTAGACCAGTCTGCACGTGCGAAGGTGAAGAACCCAATAGGGTAGATCATCGTGGTGTCCAGAGACACGAGAGGAGCACATCCATCTGATTATTCTTCTTGGTTATTCTATCTGATTGCTCTGCGGGATTGGAGGGAAGCACGCGGCTTCTGCGGGGCATGGTAGGGTGCTCCGTGATGGTCCTCTGTGTGGTGCACGCTTTGGCTGTACTCGTAGAGGTTTGGTCTGCGCGGTACTACCTAGTGGGTATACCTTGACTGCAAATGTAGTTTGGCATTCAGATGGCTGTAGCAGATAGCGTTGAATGATTGGGCAATTAGCCTCGGGAGAAGTTGGTCATGAACAAATTAAGGATAGTAATCATTGAGTACCCTTCATCGGCAGTCAGTGTGATGTGGAAAGGCTAGAGCTAAACCTATAGACCATCGGTCTTTCACTATCGAGTCGTTGGTTGCAAGACATGTCAAATTGGATGTTAGATTGTTTGATAGGGGCACATCACTTAGCTTTTGATGTATCTTTTACTAGTTGAGAGAGGGGCCAAGGTGGGGCCATAGCCACCATGAAAACGCAGAGCATACTCTGGATATCTGTACCGTAGGCCTATGAAGTGGACCTTTACAGATATGGAAGGCTCCCGTCCGAGTTCCATGCATTGGATGCAACTCAGACTCAAGTACAGTTGACAATACGTTCGTGTGAGGGTCTAGATACATGCACTAGTGGTGTATTGTAGACAGTAGGGAATTACCCCATGTTGAGACTTGGTTTGACATAGGAGTTTGGATACGGCGATCGATATGCTTACGTGGCATAGCGATGGTAGTTTTGTGCGATTGCGTGGCTTAATGATTTGGATTTTCGTACGTCATTCAGCATAGGAATGATCCTGCATATGTTTCCATGGCAAGATGGTGAAGGAAGTACGAGGAGGGTACTATGGTAAGTACATTGAGATGCCGGGTATAGCTACACATATACTATATTAGGTTAATCTACTGGGAGTACATAGGTACGACGTGAGTACAAAGCCTTGAGCGTTGTTAACTAAAAATAACCTAATAAATAAGACAACATAATTGAATGGTATATGCAAGGTAATTTCAGAATGTATAATTTGTCCAGTCACTAGAACTTTGTGCTCTGACCCCCTCCTTATAACATATTCGCAGGTTAGGTTTATGGAAGGGATTTGATAGTTTTGGATATTGGTTAGACAGTATTTTTGCTTCGATAAGACTACATTTGCTTATATTATGTCCATTCCATTGTAGGATGTTTTCTGTGCTATGATATATTTATTACCTCTGTCTTTTCTGCAGGATACTAGACAATCCGGCTCGAGCTTCGATAGATTGAGATTTTTAAAGAAAAAATCTGTCTGTCGAAATTCGGGTTGTTACATCTGTATTAGAGCTTAGGTTTAAGATTTTTGTCTAGATAGTGAGTGAACATAATTGTATTTTAAAAATAAAAATATATTATATATATTCACCTAGATTCATAAAAGGACCCACTAAATAGGAATAGAGGCATATGGAAAGAATTTGGATATCAGTTATGTACACTAAAGAAACGATTATGAAAATTTGAGAATAAGAGATCCTTAGGCGTTTTGTGTGAAAAAGTGTACATTGTGTTTTGTTATGGAAAAAGATGGATCTCCTATGTTAGTATCTGAAATGTTAGTATTTCGGGTTAGTAGGTTTAGCAGTTGAGCCTTATAAATTGAGGAAGAGGAAAATGGATTAGGAATATATATTTGAGAGAAATGACTTTGTGGGGATATTTAAGGAGGTCTAAATAAGTTAGAAACCCAGTTTGAGTCTAACCCCATTGTCAACTTTTAAGGACATGAAATTTTAAAAGCTTTTTGGGAGGTAGTTTAAAGTGTTTTTCAAGTTTTGACCTTAATGGTTTACAATTGTAAAATATGTACTAGCTAAATTGTGTAGAGACAATTTTTGAAACAAAGGGAGGTTTCTTGACATTTGAAAAAAAAATGTAAGTAACATTTTCAAATAGTACATATTGAGTTTTGGGGGAAAATGAGGTATATTTTGGAAATGATGATTTTTTATGAAATCTTTGTAAAACCAATTAATTCTTTTAGAAAAATGGGTACACTATAGAGCATGTATAGCTCAATAATTTTTAAGCTATAATGTATGAAAGAATTAAATAACAAAACAAAGAAAAGATTATATTTTGTTAAAAACTAAAATTTCCGATAAGAATTTTTTTGACATTCTCTATTCTTTTGACAATAATCTTTGACAGTTATTTTGACATAAACTATGGTGGGTGGACAAAATAAGTTGTTAAAAATTTAGAATAGAGTAGATGTTTGCACCTAATTGTAAGTAGTTGAACTAGCGTAGTAAAAATGAGTCATTGTGAAATTAATTGAGAAATAATTGTCCATGCTACTCCAGTTTGATGATTGGAAAAAAAATTGAATTTTTTTATGAGATGTCATTTTTATGGTTTGGCAAAAATAAGTTTTAATGTAGAAAACTAAAGTTTAGAAGCTATTAATTTTTGAAAAAAAGTGACAAAGTTAAACCACGTTTTTAAATCTTGGAGTAGGTAAGTAGTAGTACTTAGGAAAGACGGGAATATTTTGAGGCTATATAGTAGATAGCGAAAATTAGTTTGGAGTAATAGTAAATTTCACTACGCCATAGATGGCCTACTGCAACCCCCAAGATATGATGCAATAAGTGCCAAACAATGTGGCTATACACAAAAAACGATCGAAGGCAACATTTTTCTGCTAATGCATTTTGCCGCGTTGTCCTAGATTCAAAGACAACATCTTTACCATCCAATGGCAACATTTTTCCTGATTTTGCCACAAATGCTAATTTTACTTAAAAGTGGGCTGCACATTATCTATAGTAACACTTTTACCATCCAATGGCAACACTTTGCTAGTTAATCACAACATTTACCATCACATACTGCAGCATTTACTATCACATACGACAACATCTACCATCACATACTGCAACATTTTGTTGAATATAGCGATATTTATTGAATAATGGGCTATTGACACAATTGGATATTCAAACACATTATTTTATTCAAATAAATAGTTTATTTCAACATTTCAAATAGTACAAATTTTCTGACTCCACTATTGTACATTCCCTCGTATATTACATTGTCATTCATATCTACATACATTCCTCGCTACACTGTCATTCAATTCACTCATATATAGACTCATTGACACTCTCTGACACAAACAGTCTTCAACTGCTACCATATCTATCTGTCCAGCCATCTGCACACCTGTCAATTATAGAAGCACACACGCTAGACTAAAACAAAAATAGATTTAAATTCGAGCAAATACAAATTTATTTTAAAATTTATTTGCCTCAAATTTCTGGAGTGGTTCTCATCATCTTTTTAGACTTGGTCTGATATGTATTTTTGGGGATATTTAAGTATGTCACAATACTATACAAGATTGTATACAATCAAGTATAGCAAGCAAGCTTTATACTTGAATATATCAATCTCGAATGCATTTAAACTAGATCAAATAAATATCTGTATTTTTTAGTTTAATATTTAAGATAGGTTATAAAGATACAAGTGCAAGGTGCATCAGTAAAGGGCAAAAGTTTCAAACAGCAAACGTATAAGTGGAGCAACACACACGCACATACATATGTATATATGTGTATATATATGTATGTATGTATATGTGCTTGTGTATATGTGCATGAGTCCAGTGAAATACAAGCAAGGAGCAGTTCAAATTTTTAAAGTGATCGGAGCAAATGCAAAGTCAACGACATAACAGGGGACAAGGCAAGAGCAAATCAGGTCAGGAGTGTACAAGTGCATGTGTATATATATATATATATATATATATATATATATATACACACACACACACACACACACACATACATGGAACTGCATACACAATAGAACAAGACAACATCCATGCCATCAGGGGTCAAGAACAGGTCAAGCAAAACTCAAATGAACAAGTATGGTAAAAGATACAACAGAGACACAAGTAAGATGCAAATGCCACTGAACAAGCATGCAACATCATTCAACATGAATACACAACAACAGTGAGGAAGACAAAGTGTCAAGCAGGTGAGGACAAGGCTTAACAGGGCGAGAAGAGAAAAGGAATAAACAAGTTAAAGCATGGGTGCACTAGCAACACATCAACTTCAGGCAATAAGGCATCAAATAAGAGCAGCATATATGTAACGCCCCGCATTCTATGCACCGAAGGATCGTAGAATAATTATTTCTTTCACATACGAAGTCGTATGGTCATGTAACTTTGGGAGACAACTATTGGGGTCAATTTCCATGTTCAGGATTTTTGACGATTTTTAAATGACCGTTTTACCCTTAGATGTTCTTGTTTTAGCTATAACTTTTGATTGGTAAGGAGTTTTGACCTAAAACCACTTCCACTAGATCCGGATGATGGTTTACCTTTCCGTAGAGTGCTCACATGTGAAAAACGGACCTACCGTTAGGGAGATATGACTAAAATAAGGTTTAGAAGATGAAAAATTGCTTAACCGGGCCAAATGAGGTGATTAGTGAATGGGCCCATAACCCATTTCGGGATTAGGGTTATGGGGAGGCTGAAATAGTTAGGTTTTCATTCTATTTCAGTTTTATACCGCCATTTATCTCTTAGAAACCGTAACAATGGCCTCCACCTTCTAATTTCATCCCAAATCGCTCTCTAATCAAGGATTAAGCTTAGCAACATCAAATCAAGTAGAAATAGCACCATTTCAGAGTTAGAGCTGCTGTTAGACGCTGGAGATCGCTCCAAATCAGCGGAGTTTCCGTTTTGATATTTTATTTGTGGCCAAGGTGAGTGATTAGCATTGTTTTTACACTAGTTACAGTTAATTAGGGTGATTAGTGTTAATTAACGAAATTATGCAAGATTAAATTCTGGAAAAATGTTGAGAAATTCTGAAATATTATTTTAGGCCTCTGTTAGAAAATTTGGTTAATTTGGTTAAGTTTTGCTAATCCTATCATTAGTTATGCTTAAACATGATTAAGGGAAAATATGGGTTTTGGGTTATTTAATCCATTTTAACTTATCCTATTGTTGTTTTGGTGTTTGTGGTTGATTATACATGTTGCTATGACTATATGATATGCTTTGTGATTGATTAGAAAAGTTAGAATGGTCGAAAACGCCATCGTATGGCGTAAAACAGTCACTGGAAAAGTTGCAGGAAATAGTGTAGGGATCAGATCGGATCGCCCTCCCCCACTCGCGAAGCATGTATCACGAACAGGCGATGGAGGCTCGATTCGGACCGATGGCACCTGAAGTGTACCACGAACTGCGAACCTGAAGCGATAAAGGCTCGAGCCACGAGCCAATGGAGAAGCTCGACCCAATCTGATGAGGATGGCACGATCCGAACCAGTGTGGCACCACGACCCAGCTTAAAGCATCACGATCCGACCCATTGGGAGATTGCATGATGGACCACGAACCGACCCAACCTAGGAGAAACCCACGACCCGACCCGAACAGAGCTAATGACCATGGACCGAACGAGGAAAAGAGGACCGATCCAAATGGAAGTTGTTTTCCGAACCGATCCGAAGGAGACCAAAACCCGAGATGCAAAGGTAGTCCAAATGGGAAGTAGAACTCAGGATCTAGCTGGGAACCAACGAGTTAACTTCATGATTGGACTTTGCTGCGGGACGTGTGCTAAGGAGTAATCGATGTCTATAGCTTTGATTCACCATCGAGAGACGATCGTTAGGCTACGGATCAGTGCAGTGGGGTAGTTATTACTCCATGGGGCAGAGTGATCGTAGCATGGCTATGAGCCAGTGCAATGGAGTCGTTATGACTTCATGGGGGCAGAGTGAACATAGCAAGGACTAGTGGCTATGGATCAGTGCAGTGGAGTCGTCATGACTCCATGGGGTAGAGTGATCATAACAAGGATATGGGTGATCAAAGCGGTGGATATTGTATGCTTTACGCACTGAGTTCGAGATGTGAGGATGGTTGCTATGCTTGATTGTTTGACATCACTATGACATGCACACCCCCACCCCCGTATCTGTACACCATATGTTAGTGTTACCTTAGAGTATTGTGCATCTTGTTGTGCTAACTCTTTGTTTGCAGGTCCAGGTTCAAATATGGTTTAGTATACATGTTATTTTTCTGTTTTGCTGATTATCGCTCATACCAGACTTTTGTTTGACCCAGAGTTTTATGTCTCTTCTTATTACTTTGGGTGCTATTAAACGGGCAGACTAGAGACGGGTCAGGTGACTATGCACGAGTAGCTGTGCCGGAGACGAGCAGAAGGCTTCCACGTATGGTATATATAGATATTCTCCTGGCGTCACTGTTGGTCACTACTTTGGGCATTAGTAGTGTACCTTTCTTATTTTGCTTTAGAGGCAGTTTGAAAAGTTGTAATAATGATGATGTGGAACATAAGCTGTATTTGGGATTTTCCGCTGCTATGATGGTTTAGTTTTAGCTTATGCACTGTCTCGCCTGTTTTATGTCAAGTGTGTTATTATTATATTTTATTCCATGCGCTGTGAGACATTCTATAGGTTCCTTGCTAGTTCAAATTCCCTTCTTTTCCTTTCTTTGGCGACCGTCCCGTGCTGGTTGGACATCGGCACAACACACTTTCATTGGAAATGTCGGTTGGTGCGGGGCGAGCCGTTACATTTGGTATCAGAGCTCTAGGTTGCGTAGTTAACCTAGGGAAGACACCAGAGAGAGATAGTACGTATATGAGAGCGCGTATTTGTGATATTTTGGTTTTCAAAAGCTATATATATATTATTAGTATATTTAAGGATGAAGTCACATTGCACTGGCACCACTGAAGATATGGTTAATCGTTTTCTCCTTACAGATTGAATGATGAGCCGATATACTAAGGGTACTGGTAGAGGAGCTAATAATGGGATTGCTTCTGGTATGAGGACGATGTTCACTGACTTCATGAGAGAGATGCTTAGAAATATGCAAGGAGCAGTTCCCAATGCTGCAAATGGTGGTGGTGCAGCGGTGCAGGCGCCTAGGGCCGATTTTGCCAACCTATGCAAGGATTACACTAGTCTTTGTGGAAAGCCGTTCCACGGAACGGAATTGACTATAGAAGTTCAAAATTGGTTGGATAACTGTGAGCGTATCTTCGAAAACTTGGGTATCGAGGATGCGACAAAGAGAAAGCTAGCATCCCGTCAACTGCAAGGACGGGCGATGAATTGGTGGAATGCTATTAAGGCAGCTACTCGAGAGGATCAAGTTACATGGGATCAGTTTAAGGCCCAATTCAGTGAAAAGTTTATCCCAGCTGCTCAGAAGTCAGAGTTGTTTAGGAAGTTCTTGGAACTTGAGCGGAATGGTAGAGCATTCTCGGAGTATATTGTTGAGTTCGATACTTTATCGAAGTATGGATTGTCTCTTATTGACACTCCCGAGAAGAAGAATGAGAAGTTCATAATAGGCTTAGATCAATACTTGGGGGAAAGGCTTATAAACCATATCGATGAGATGTTTGAATCAATTGTGGGGAAAGCTTTGAGATCAGAGAGTCTATACCCTAAGTCGAAGACTGTAACGCCCCGCCTCTATACCCACTATCGTCCAGTTTATTTCAGAGAAATGTCGTAGACCATAACGGAGAATGAGGTTTGTGAAGAGCGACCGACTGTATTATTACTCCATGTGAGGAATGCACATCGAATTCTGATACCGATTAAAATTTCGACATGACCATTTAGCACATAGGGCAACTACACAACGGTCATATGCAATCTAGAAAGCAGTATAAAATAGACAACAACAATATAAAGATGGCATATCTCACAGCCATACATAGAACAATCATATCACAAAGGCGGAATATATATGATTAAACCAAGAATGTGTACAACAAGCTAGTGGTCAACAAAGATCCACTAATCCCAAAAGATTAGATACATGCACCAAGATCTACAAAAGAATATATACACAACAAGTGATAATGACATAGGTACAAAAGTACATAAAACTACGGAGGTAGAGTAGCAAGCTGAAAGCGGAAGATCAATCCTACGAAGAGTCCCAGAGGAGTACCTAAAATGACTCGGCCTGACCCGAGTATTATTTATAAGGAAATAAACAATAAACGGATCAGTCTAGCTGTACTTATCAAATAAACTGAGATAATAAGAGATATAACGCAGGATGACATGATTGTACCAATAACATCTAATCATAACTAAATATGAAACATGGCATGTCAACACAATCAGGAAATGACAATGGAATGTCAGCACACAAATATCTCTAAATAATCTCCTAGCTAATATAGAATGCAACATTCAAATAATAACACACAACCGGAAATGACAGCGGAATGCCAAATACACATCAAATTGATGACTATCGTATTAAAGTAAATCATGAATCATAAATCATTTCTCAAATTGACGCGCTTCGCGTCAAAGTAATCATAAATCATCAAAGTCATCATAAATCATCAAGATATCATAAATCATCAAGACATCATAAAGGGGCAGACCTGTTCATAGATGAGATACGATCTCTAGGTAGCAAACCCATTTGTTTGAGCCGAATCTCCACACGAAGCCGGGTCGTGACCCCGGTAGTGAGAAAACACATAAATTGTGAAATCCCTAGAAAACATCATAAAGAGGGGGCAGGTCTATTCATAGATGAGATACGATCTCTAGGTAGCGAACCCATAAGTTTAGCTGAAGCTCCCCACGAAGCCGGATCGTGACTTCGAAAGAGAGAAAACACATAATCGTGAAATCCCTAGAAAACCTCATAAATCATAGAAAATCATAGAAAGTTAGATCGAAGTCCCCCAGGTGAAATCCAAGAATCGTAAATCCCACTCGGGCGATCGAGGACCACAAAACATAAATCATCAAAGGACCGCATCGGTCCGGTGAGTATAAATACACCGAGATAGTTAATATAAGAAAATAGCTAAATGTCCCATAACCACTCGCTATTCTCAAATATTTACAAACCCGTTGTTGATTCATAATAAAAACAACAAGAATCGTCACAACGTGTTCGAACGTACGAGTCCAAGAGTTATTCGCCGAAGTAAACATATAAGGGGTCATAGTCCTCTGTTTTACTAAGGTAAATAAACTAAATTTCTCGCCCGATCGAGTAAAGAGGATCCGTACATACTAATAGATTGGAATCTGTAGGAGGATTCGTAGTCTACTAATAATATATAAACCCTCGCATAAGTCCGACGTGACAATATACACGAGCACGATTGCTGAAGCGAACCGATTAAGGGAATTCACGTTGCAATAACGTAAATTCAATTCATAAATCATCAAATATAAATTCTATAAATCAAATAAATATATAGCTCGTTAGTGAATCCAATGACATTAAGAAACGATTTGAAATCACCTTGGAGCGACAGGAAACAAAGACACAAAATCAGGTCCCGCAGATCAAAGAGCGATCACCAAAGTGATCGCTAAAGCGTAATTCACATTACAACAACATACAAGAAATCAAAGGGATAACGGTTGTAATTTTGATCAACAAACGAATCAAAATCCCAAACTAGCTCCCGAAGGTTTTAAACCACATCGGAACGGACTCAAGAGATATCGAGTCGATAATTCACGCTTTAATGGCGTGAATCATATTAACAAGAGTATCGAATAAATTCGATATACAAAATAGAGCGCACGGGCTCTAGAATGATCACTTAATTCACATCATAACAATGTGAATAGACCAAAAGAATCAACATAGGAAGAATCACTTGAGAATCAAAGACGACGAATCGAGCTGCTGGAATCTGTGAATTCGTGAAGCTGAAGTTCACAAACGAAGTCCGAACGGGCCGACCTCCGGCCGGGAAAGAGACTGGATGGGGGTAGATTGTGGACCGAGGTTCCCTCCGGTCCACAAAAGAAAAACAGGATTCAGACGTCTGAATTAAAAATTCAGACGTTTGACTTTGTAATTTTGCAAGACAGCAAGGTTTTAGTTCATTTTGCCCCAATTCAGATGTCTGAATTATTTCAGACAAACGTCTGAATTACAATTCAGACGTCTGAATGAAATAATTCAGACATCTGAATGAAATAATTCAGACATCTGAATTGCTGTTCTGGTTTTCATAATTATTTGAAGCAGGTCAAACGTTTGATCTATAATATTTAGACGTCTGAAACCTGTTTCAGAGCACAATTTGCCTTGAAAACATGTTCAAAACGATATCGACGAATGCCCAAAGGCCTATGATGTTATGCACAAGTATATGAGGCTTCAAAGGCTTGCCGAAACAACTTATAACATCCAAATATGCATGCACAAACATTCATACAAGAGATTAGCAATGGTTTTGATTATAAATTCCAAAACGGGCGAATTTTCTAACCAAAGCAATCAAATACGATTCAAGCGACTTGTGAAGGCTTAGAACTATGTCGGGGAACAACGGAGCTTCACAAAATCACCAAATCAACTCAAAACATACGCACAAGATCATGTAAACAATCCTACTTATAATTTCAACTCAGTGGAACATAAACATATGGAATCGGCTAAGTTACACTAACATAACCAATTCACTAGCATATGCAAACACATATGAACACTAAATTACACTTGTACAAGCCAATGGCTTGTGGCATAGATGTGAGTTCAAAAATAACTCACCTTAGTTTCATGAATGATAAGAGCAAGCATCAACTCAAGCAAAGAAGCTTTCTTTCTTCAATTGCTCCTCAATAATTACTTCATGAACACATATGAAGACACATGAGTGTTAGGGTACACTAAAAATCCGAAATTGAGAGGAGTGAAAGGTAGAGAATGAGTAGAGAGAGAGCTTACCCTTGTTCTCCTTGGATTAGCACATGATTTCAACAAGAATTGGAGCTCCAAGATCTAGCTAGGGCTTAGGGAATTTCTATTTCCCATTCCCTCACCCCATTTCTATTTCTTTGTTGAAATGAGAATGTGAAACACCCCACCTCCGTTATGGTCACTCTTAAAGGGAATGCCCTAATTTTGGTGGAGGTTTATGTAAAGACCCGTAAATTCCCGCCCTTTGAATCGACCATAAACCACAGAGGTCTGACCCAAAAAGTGAAAATCTACGAATACTTTAACTTTGGACATACAACATATTAAAAACAACAACATAAGACTTTTAAAACACTATAATAAATGTTACATCAGAGTACAGAATATACATATCAGAGTGCATTGGAATATAATTACAGCGGAAGATAAATACAAAAAAAAATGTAATATACTGCAACGGATGAACACAGCGGAAGACTCTCTATCTCTGGACACAGCTTTAAGCTTCAACCCAGAATCCTGTTTAATATATCTACAAAAATAGCTACTCAACTGCCCGTGTGGAAAATATGGGCACCCGAGTTTGCCAGTGGACAAACTACAGGTCAGTCATGGGACTGGTGTGAGAATTCTACTTAACCTATATAATATAATAAGGCTAATCACAGGACCACGCCACTTTCGCGGAACGGGTTTTCTCCTATAGATTGCCAGTGCATGACTAAAGTAAATCGTCAAAATAACGCAATGCTTTTTAGAAAAATGAAACCAACATAAGACCCAAGTCCCATCACACAATGCAACGCAAACCGGAGGATAGGGTTTTACCTTATAATGATCAAAAGATGCTTGATACGATAAACACGGTATTATATAATAATAGTGTGCAACCAATTTGAAGTACATCAAAGTAAATGTATCAATCCTAGACGGCATGAGTGCCCCATCCCACTATGTCGCCATATATAGGTATACAATCAAAACCGCGTGATGTCGTATTGGAAATTTTGGGTTTCCATCTGAATCAAGGCTAGGGAGGAGATCCTTACCGATTCGAGACACTCTAGCAAATGCCCTAGGATTGGTACTCTGTCCAACCCTTGGTTAGCTGCAGGGTCGGTCCACACTTACTTTTGTGGATTAGTTATGCCTGAACACACGTTCCCCGGTCCTTTTGGACCTATAATACGGCCAGTGGCGACCGCATAACCCGAGGCCTCAAAAAATCCAACAACCACAATGAATAAATGCCAGCGCTGGTAGGTCCCTGGCACCACTCTAGCTAGAAAGAAACGTGTGCACTCCCTGCGTTCCCTTCTCCCGTTTTAGACTCTACCGGGCTGTGAGGCTCTCGAAGTCACGATATACACAAAGCTATGCCTAAATATACTGTGCTTTGATCATCAACCACAAGGCCTGCTTTTCAACAAAGCCTTGATCAATTGCATCTTAGCATGCCACATTGTCAGACTCTACCATATCATTGATCATCTACCAATATATATATATATATATATATATATATATATATATAACCTCTAAGCTCATACGTCTTAGAGAAGGGGGTTAAGTGAAGAATAAATTCTACACCACCAAACAGAAATATATAATCAGTAGCGTTCAACAAATACAGTAGAAAAGAATACAATGTCAGACATGCAATCCATTTACAAGTCCGCTCTGGGTCTGAGCGAAACAACATGTCCGTCGATCTCCAAATACGTTTGGACGATCATTACCAAATACCTTGCCTTGGAATGTACTGTCCCAATTCAAGATACCAGTCGTCATCATCCCAACGATGTGAAAACCTTCGGTCTTCTACCACCGTCTTCATCTTCGACTCTTGATCGTCGTGATGATTATTCAGAATGGGTTAAACCCGGTCTTTCTGAATAACTCGCGTATTTTGTGATTAAAAATCAAATATTGGAAAAATCACACATTATGTCACATTCCGACCCCGAATATTCTTTTAATAAGATATTCATATTAAAAGATTTTCATAAATTTTATCAAAGATAAATTAATAAATTAAATCATAAATCTTCCTTAAAAGATTTATTAAAAATTCTGAATTTGATTTAATATCAAAAATCATTTTCACAGATCATTAATTTTAAAGAATAAATCTTCTTTTAAACGGGTTAAAGAACTCGTGTCATTTAAAACACAGTTCACGATAAACCCACAAACCAATTTGCAAAATATGGAATTCCATAGAAATCAATCAATACATAATCGATGTGAATTTCTGTATCGGACTAACAATATACATGGAATAACGGCAAAGCCTCTTAAATTCCATATATAATATCGGTCTTCTATTACAGAAGCCCATCTCGATTATTACCAATCGAATTTCCACTTAATTCCAATTTAATATATATATTAAATTGGAAAACTAGATTTTTAGAAAATGCTTTTGTTAAATCTATGAATAGATTTATAAATTCCAAATAATAATTTCGATGTAAATTGGATTAAAGGACAAATGTCATTTAAAACACCGTCCACGATAAATCCACTTCACATCTCAATGTATCTCATATCATGAAATGTAATTGCAAATTCCAATAATCTTAATTAAAGGATTTCCCTTTAAATATTAATTCGTTATAAAAAAATTATATTTTAAAATAATCATTAAAATACTCTTTATACAAAAGATTCTAATTGGAAAGTATTCTTCATATTACATATTCTTATCTTTTACACATATTCTTTATCTTAAAAATATATTTAACTAAAATATCCTTTTTATGAAAATATATCCTTTATAAAAAGAATTTCTAGTGTAAGAATATTCTTATTTAAAAGATCATCTGAATCGAAATGCGACTCAATCATTTACCATATAATTTGGATTATATGGATTTCACACACATCATATATATGACAATAACAATATAATCATCAAATCATCCATTTCATCCAAAGTGTAAATTCCACTGCGTAAGCGTTAAAATTAAATAATAACGCTCTTCGCAGCCTGTCGATCTAACGATCAACATACAACTAAATATTGGGATTAGTGTATGTTAATTTTCATCCCAACACCCGTGTGGGGTTTCAACCAACAAACAAATAATAAATTATTTGTGCACTTGGGCGATGTGTGAAAATTATCGACCCAATCACATAAACAAGTCAGGTAACTTGCCTATGGCAGTGTAATACACAATATATAACACGATGATAAAAATATCTCTTTTATTCCTGTTCTTTTTATCGCATGTAAAATGTCAATAAAAAATGTAATCTTTATTTCTATTCTTTTTTTTTTTATTGTTAACAATTGACGATAAAAATCTTAACTCATATTTATTTATTAACTTTTAATGCAAACAAAATAAGAATTTTGTTTCATAACTTTTAATTCAAACAAAATGAGAATTTTGTTTCATACCTTCTAATACAAAACAAAATGAGAATTTTGTTTCATAGCTTCTAATACAAGCAAAATGAGAATTTTGTTTATTAACTTTTCAACGTAAACAAAATGAGAATTTTGTTTATTAACTTTCCAATGTAAACAAAATAAGAATTTTGTTTATCAACCTTTCAATGTAAACAAAATAAGGATTTTGTTTACTAACCATTCAATGTAAATAAAATAAGAATTTTGTTTATTTTTTTTATGTAAACAAAATGAAATTTTTGTTTATTAACTATTCAATGTAAACAAAATAAAAATTTTGTTTATTCTTTTCAATGCAAACAAAATAAGATTTTGTTTTATAAACTTCAAATGTCCTATTTTTCACAAAAATGATATTTTAATTCTGATTTCTCTAATGTAACAAAGGTGTACATTATATCCTTTATAATCTAATTAACAAAAAATGTAAATTTTTATCCTTATTAACCAAAATGTTAATCTCATTCCTATTTACAAAAAATGTTAATCTTATTCTTATTAACAAAAAATGTTAATCTTCTCAATACAACAAAATATGTTAATTTTGTCTTCATTCTTTTTAATGTATAAAAATATACATCTCAAGTTCCTTCTCTTTTTTTATTTATGTATAGAAAATATACCTTTCCCAATTCAATGTTTGTTTGCATAAAAGAACAAATGCATATCTCCAATGTATTATTTGCATTTATGGACGCAAATAAAAACACAAGTTTTAACCTCAAAATGTGCTCGCATTAGTTGATGCAAATAAAATAGCAAACTTTATTTTCAATGTTTCACTTCATGTTATATTTGCTTTGAGAGATGTACATAAAAGAGTGAACTTCTTTTTCTAAGTTTTATTTGTGTTGAGTGAACACAAATAAAATATAAATCTTATTTCTCATGTTTTATCTGCATTGTGGTACACGAATAAAGAGTAAAGTTAATCTTTTTATTTAAAGAACATTTGTATTGTAATTGCAAGTAAAAAGATTTATTTCTTTTCAATGTAATTATTTGTGTTAAAAAAACACAAATAAAAAGTATGACTTGATTTGCTATGAAATATTTATTTAGAAAATGCAAATAAAAAGAATGACTTCATTTCTATGCAAATGTTTGTGTTAAGAACACAAATAAAAAGAGTGCTTCATTTCAACGCCCATACTTGTGATGAAGGCACCAATACAAGTGGTTCCGATTCTATGCTATGTTTGTGTTGAAAACACCATAAAAGATGGTTCAATTTTCATGTTAATATTTGTGTTAAGAACACAAGTAGAAAGGCAATTATTTTCTATTAACTAGTTACATTGAAAAATGTAATCTTTTTGATTTATATATTTGTTTGCAACTAAAATTTGCAAAACAAAAAAAAATGTAATTTTAATCCTAATAAAATTACAATGAAAATGTACTTTTTAATTTTCAACTAATGGCGATAAAAAGAAAAAAAAATGTCCTTTTTATTTCTAGCAATTTTAACAGGGCAAATTGTTCTTTTTATTTCTAACTAATTTAACAGTGTAAATTGTTCTTTTTATTTCTAACAAGTCTCACGGTGGAGTAATACTCATTTTATTCTAACTAATGATAGTTATGCTTCAACTACCCAAATATGACAATGATGATAATTTTAATTATCTAATTATAACCAACATGAGTACATACAATTCCAAACAGAGGTTCCTCACATTCACTAAACAATCAACATTTCAATAGACACATACAACAGCAACAAGAACTTTACATAGATTAAATATGTAAATTTCACGATGTAATGAATAAATAATTAATTTATTTAAAGTTGAAATCTCACATAACATCTCATAATAAAATGATGTTTTAATCTTTACATAACATTTCTGACAAAGGTGGTGTTTTTAATTCTAAATAACCACTTCTACACAAAGTGATGCTTTTAATTCTCAATAAACATTACCAACAAAATTGATGTTTTTATACTACTACTAACTAGCAGGTTAAAATGACAAACATGAATTTACATGTTTTCATTTTAATACTAACTAACATGTTAAAATAACAAACATGAATTTTCATGTTTTTATTCATACAATTCAATACAACCATCTAGCGCAACCAAGATAAATCCAAATATTATACAACACATATACATAAATTTTACATAGCATAAATATAAAATTTATATTGCAATTAATAAGTAATTTTATTAAAGAATAGAGATCTCACCTAAAACAATAGCCAACGCAACAGATAACGGACAGAAGGCGATGTTGAGCCAGGCGTGTTGCAGTGGCTTTGGTCACGGTGGTTGCGTGAGACTATGAGGCGCAGCAGTTCAACGCTGGCGGGGACAGATTTAATAACGCCGAACAGCGGCGCGAAGGACCGATGGACGGTTGCTGGCGGAGGAGGCGGTTTGCGGTAGAAGGGGGTGGTGATTTAATTTAAGTAATGTAGATTTTATTTTATTTTATTCTTTTTAGGGGAAGGAAGCCTTTTTTTTATATATATGGAGCTTCAGATGTCAAACCATAATAAAGAGGAGAGAATTGTGAAGAATAGAGAAGGACAGGCTATAAATATATTTTCATTTTTATAAGTGGGTGAACATGTCATGTTGTTTCACATTCAAGGCTAAAACGGAAGAATAGGTATTCAATTCTTTCCATTTCAAAGTTCCTTTTTTTTTCATTATAAATATATTAATTAATACATGCCATTTCAGAATTTCAAAAAAAAAAAAAGAGAGAATGTGGAGAGTGGGGTGAGAGGAAACGATCAAAATAAATAAAGTAGCAGATGTTTAATACGTGGTTTTTTTCCAATTGAAGGAAAGGGCAATTAACGGAAAAGAAGTAAATAAAAGGTATGCATTAATGAGATATTTAATTTTAAAATAATTTGAACTGAAAATGAATTGGTTGAGATCCATAAATTAAGGTGATTTTTGAACGTTCTAGCTTGTCAAGAGGTGCATGCGAAAAACATTTTGGAATAGAAAATAACAAAATTTAAAACTAACTGAACATAAATCAATATTTTTCTGTATTAAATGTCAATTTAACAGAGTAAATTTTGTTTACTGATTTTTAAGCTTAAATTGCGGTCAACCGTAGGCCCAAAATAATACGTTACATGATAATATGCTAAATCTTGATGAGGAAAAAGGCAGGAGAGATAAAAGAGGAGAGAGGCAATAGATTTGAAATGGATCAGGAAAGACACATTGCTTTATAATATTGCAAGGAATATAAAAAGAACGTAGAGAAATGGTAGGTAAATCAATTGATTCACTTCCCTTTATTTCATTTATTAAACGAATGAACATGCCAGGATTCATAGAAAGGGACGACATTAATTTCGAAGAAACCATAGACTTATATTACTTGTTCAAACTAGGTGTGACGTTTCCAATCCAAATGTTTACCATTTCAAATGCTTGATTATTTAATTAATTTTATCTTTCTCTTCCTAATGTATTTAATGTGTATTTAATGTTTACCATTTCAATTGCTATATTAAATTCAATTTATTGGTAACGGTCTAATTTATTTAAAATTTTCTCTATATTAAATTCAATTTATTGGTAACAATCTAACTTATAATTTTTTTTATATATTACAAACAAAACGAACTTTTGTACATTATTACGAAAATTCCTTCATTACTATATTAAATTGCACGTATTCCTAATATCAAATTTTGTTCATTTAACTTGACTGCAAAATTTTACCTAATATTTCGAGTAATTGCACCATTTAAATCGTACATTATTAAAATCGAGACTTCCATTATTAATGTCTAATTTAAATTTTACTTAAATTAAACAAACATATGTATTTTCATGTACGGAATTAAAGTTTGAATTTAAGTTCTAACACCAACCATTTCAATATTATTACGGTTACTATTTCACGATTGACAACTATCTTTCCTTTTATAAACAATACTTCAAAGTTAATAATTCCACAAAATCTAATAATTGTTTCCATTGTAATAAATCATCATTCATCTAATCATAAATTGCCATTTATTAGAAATAAATTCGAAATCATTTGTTAATAATATCCTAAAATTTATTTTCAAACCATTTTAAATTCAAGGATTAAATTCTATTAATTAAATTCAATTAATTTAATAACTTTCCCAATTAATGTCAATTAACTTATTTTTTTCTAATTAATGCCTATATTAACATGTTTACATGTTCACAAATCAGTGTTAATCCATGCCAATTATTAACGTGTTTTAAAATCAATGTAAAATAGCATGTTTACCTAATAAATGTCGTGTTTACAAATCAAAGTCAATTAACATAATTTTTTTTTAAAGCTAAGCATTAATTTTGCATCACCAAATATGTACTGTTGATTACATTCATTTTTATTACAAAGGAATTCTAATACCTTTCAACATTTCCACTTTTGGACTTTTTATTTAAATTAAATTACATATACTTAAATAATCGAAACATACGGGACGTAAAAATAACAAATTGATACTCCTTATTCTTCAAAATAGCTTAAATTAAATATTATTCGTTTTTACTTCAATTAAAATAAATTTTTAATCATTATTATTTAAAATAAATAATTTTAAATACTTAAAAATAAAATTTTAAATTGGTCCTGATTTTGCGGGTTGTTACAGTTTATAAGTATAAGTCACAGATATACAAGACAGATGTAAGGACACATATTTTTGAACAGCGGAAAATAACAACAACTTTTATTTCAACAAGATACGTGTTACACAAACCATGTCATAATTTGTTTTATAATACTTCCAAAAACATAACATCTTCATAACTGTCTTGATTACATTATTTAAAGAAGCATAAAGAAAACATAAATAAACTGCATAAGTCCCATAATTGCTGTCCAAAGCCATAGTCTAAAACGAAAAAGATCCAAGCAATACATTCTTTTTCTTCAAGCTGGATGTGAAAGCTGGTCAAGCTGCGGTATTCCCTCCCTGTGGACCGGGGGGGGGGGGGGGACGAAAGAAAAGAAGGCGAAAGAAAAGTAGAGTCAGACATAAAGCCTGAGTAAGTCTAGGACTATTCAGTCTATGAATAAAGAACTGGGTATGATAAGTATAAACAGGAAATGAGAAAGCACCATAAACTAAGTCGAATACACTATCATACCCCATATTAATCTCTGTACCCATATAAACTAGTTCCCAACAGGCACCCCATAATCAGGGTGAAGTGATCCATTTCTGATGATCGGCTCCTATTCGCATAGTTACATGCGTCTTACGGCCCCCGTTGTTGTAGTTACCTATGCTGCTCCCACCATGGGGTGTATCAAGTCCCATGGTGGCGGCCCGACACAATTCTAGAATGCACAGGTATACTACTGGTGCCTAGTGCCTTATTTTTCTGCGCCGGAGTGTGTGCACGCCCGCACCCCGTTAGAACCTTCACTACTGCACCACCGCCGTCGATTTGACCTCTTACAGTCAGCCCAGTAATCGTGCCCCACCCTGCCTAGTTCAGGGTATCCTGATACACCTTGTAGGGTTACTGCTGAAAAAGGTCCCCCGCTACTAGGTTTTCTATTTCTAGCCAACATGCTAAGTTGGTTAAGTGTTTTGTAAACCTAACCCCAAATTAGTCTGTATAGCATGTTCCATTTTGATTAAGTATTAATTCAATTTACTTAATCCTATCAATCTTGACTCAGCCTTAATTGTCTTATTAAAGCCTTGACCTCTCACATTAGACAGGTATTGCTGTGGCTGCCTGTTTCCGGTTGGGTCCGGGCAGTCTTACGCCACAACTCAGTCTAACCTCGGGTCCTTATCGGGCTCCGTGTTTAACCACCCACATTGGATAGGTATTGTTGTGACTACTGGACAGCCGGGCGGTTCCGGGCAGGTTTACATCACAACTCAATCCAACCTCGGGTTAAACACATCGTATTTTCTACATTTACATATTTTGTCTCTTTCCTTTTTATATGTAAATATTTGCGGCCCATTATTCAAATTCATCTTTATTGGTTAAAATTTATTTATGCCACTTAATTGTTTTTCATGGTTGTTGGCATGCGTCAAACATGCCACACATATGTTCTATGTTTTAACCCCATCGTCATTACCCCCGTTTTATACGTTCACTAAAGTACAACATATGTTGGGTTTAACATTTAAACCCAACTTAGCCACACGAAAAGGGGGAGGCTTATAACATGGTGTTTATATATTCTAAGTGACATAAAAAGGAGAGTGTGAACGCATGAACTTGCAACATAACGATCTAATTGACATGAATTAGGCATATGTGAACTTGCATGGTAACAGCATAAAATCATGGCATAAACTTACTTAAACATGAATCATTCTATTCATATGATCATAGCATAAACATACCTAAACATGAATCATGGTTTTTAATCTGTTCATGTAAACTTGCAATTGAAATGTAAATCTAACTTAATTTATGTGCTACCTATATCACCATATGATTTTTATAACAACATAGTCCTCAACATGGTTTCAACTAGGCATAACACCAAACATAGTTTAGTCATGTTCATAAAAATGCTTACTTTTGTTTCTAATACAAAAGTATGATTTGCCAATTCCAACATAGATTCATATAAACCATAGTACTTAGTCGAGTCCAATTACACACTAAAAGTGATCGTAAAAGTATGTACATCATATTGGCATAATAGTGAATCATATACTTGCATGAATCCCAAATAAAATACCACAACATATGGTTGTTAACATGAATCATATACTTGTATGAATCCCTAAATAAAATACCACAACATATGGTTGTTAACATGAATCATGTACTTGTATGAATCCCAAATAAAATACCACAACATATGGTTGTTAACTTCCAACATAAATCACATACTTGCAAATATTCAATCGTTATACCACAACATTTCCAAATCGTTAGAATCAACGCAACATACAAATATAGATTTTTATCACCATAAATCGAATACAATTCTATTTCTCATTTTACACAAATCAAACGCAATTATTTATTCACATCGGAATAGCACTATACTTACAACGTATGACGAATCTTCAATTCAGGAATCTGAATTCTGAATTTGGAGATGCTATCCTTTGTTGTAGGAATTGTTTTGATTTAATTGACGTTGCTTTAAGCTTTCGAATTGTCTCCTAATTACCTCTCAATTCCTGACGGCTATTCCTAGTCTTTCCTCAGCAGCATGACGGTCTCATCTCCATTTTTGTTTGTGTGAATTAGGGTGAGTCTTAGGTCCTTTTTATAGAGTTTGTGAGTTGATTAGGACCGTCGATGGAGCTTTGTTTAATAATAGCCGTTCGCTTGAAGGAGAGACCAATCAGGAGCTGACACCTAGCCCTAGTGACAAGGCAAGGCTCAGAAAATCGACCAAACACAAACCAGGCTAGCCAGGGGGCTGGGTTCGACCTGGCTCAGGGGCCAGGTCGACACGCCAGTCGACACCGTGTCGACTTGGCAGTCGACACGGGTGACCCAGGTCGACTACCCAATCGACCTGGGTGCCTTGGGCGGGAAAATTCCCGCCCTGGCCTATCCGGCCCAATTTTGAATTTTAAATTTGTTTTTCTGAGCTGTTTTGGTCTGTTTGAATTTTAAACTGAATTCTGAAACTTCCGGAGGCCATATCTTCTTCATACGGAGTCCGTTTTACGCAAACTCGGACTCTATCCTAAGCAGAATTCCGAGATGAACGCAATGGCGTATCCCGTTTCCCTTAATTCCTTGTTTTGAAATTAGTTATACTTTAATTTGTGAATTTCACTGTTATAAAATACACGGGGTGTTACATTCTCCCTCACTTAAAAGGATTTCGTCCCCGAAATCTTCAAGTTCAGAAAGAATGTACATCCAAACATCCATCTACTCATCCATCAAACACGAGCATCCATTGTCCTTAAAAGACTTCTAATGCTTCATGATCATATGCGAAGTGTGTGTGTACATGTACTTATCTAATGCAAAATCAGGCGGTCTACTAATTCAGTTGACCTCCTTAATGCAAATTATGTAAGTGCCATGAATCCATTATGTATGCAAATTCTCCTATTCATGATTCTACATGAGTGCACAATCATTCATACAAATGCAACATCCATATGACAACACATTAAACTTCAACCATATAGGAATATAAATACATTTATGCATATGCAATATGAAGTGACTGAGCCGATCTACAACCTAGATTGTGTGTGTATATGCAACCACGAGCAACCACTAGAAATCACTTGCAACCATCATCCATAACATGTTTCAATTACATGTTTTCATCCAAAGGGTTTCTTCCTAAAAGATAAGATCGAGGATATATACCTAAAAAGATAGATAAAAGCGCAACTTAAGGAAAAAGAAAGATCAAAGATGTACCCTCGAAAAGAAAAGGGTAGGCTGCGCGTATTCTAGCTTCAGTTTCCCAAGTTGCGTCTCCTTCGGCGTCGCTCCACTGAACTTTGACGAGCTTGACTTCGCGGTTGCGTAGCTTCTTCACTTCCGTTCCTAATATGCGGGTTGGAACTTTCCTCACGGTTGCTTCGCGTTCCACTTCAGCTTCTTCTAGGATGTTTGGCTCTACCACTTCGGCAAATTCATGTAGACATTTTCGGAGGTGCGAAACATGGAAAACGTTGTGAACTCCGGCCAGTTTTTCGGGTAGCTCTAATCTATAGCCCATTTTCCCAATTTTCTCAATAATAGGAAATGGTCCTACGAACCTTGGTGCTAGCTTTCCTGTGGTTCCAAAGCGAACAACGTTCCTTAGTGGAGATACCTTAAGAAAAACTCTGTCCCCAACCTCAAATTCAAGGTCGGTCCTCCTCTTGTCGGCGTAGGATTTTTGTCTGTCTTGGGCTGTCTTCATTCTTCTTCGTATTAAGTCTACTTTTTCTGAAGTCTCTCGGATCATATCTGGTCCAAGTATGAGCTTATCAGTAGACTCCCACCAACAAGTGGGCGATCGGCACGGTCTTCCATATAAAGCTTCGAAGGGCGCCATTCCGATGGTTGCTTGGTAGCTGTTGTTGTAGGCAAATTCCACTAAAGGAAGATGGTCTTCCCACGTCCATCCGAAGTCAAGGACGCACAGTCTTAAAAGGTCCTCCAAAACTCTGTTCACCCTTTCTGTTTGGCCGTCAGTTTGGGGATGATAGGCTGTGCTCAAGCATAACTGTGTGCCTACCGCTTCTTGCAGACTCCGCCAAAACTCACTTGTGAAGATAGGGTCTCGGTCACTAACAATGCTGGATGGTATTCCATGGAGTCGAACAATTTCCTTGAGGTAAAGAGATGCTATGGATGATGCAGTTCTTTTACTTTTGACAGGTAAAAAGTGGGCGCTTTTAGTAAGCCTATCCACTATTACCCAAATGCTAGTGTTGCCTCTCCTAGACCTAGGCAGCCCATCAATGAAGTCCATTGAGATACTATCCCACTTCCACTGCGGGACCTCTAGAGGATGGAGCAGACCGCCAGGCTTTTTATGTTCCGCCTTAACCTGTTGGCACACCATACACTTAGAAATGAAATATGCCACGTCCTTCTTCATGCCGTTCCAAAAGAAAGTTCTCTTTATGTCCTTGTACATTTTATCCCCGCCCGGATGTATCGTCATCTTGGAGTGGTGTGCTTCCTCGAGAACCTTCTTTACTAAATCTCTTGTCTGTCGGACGCATAGTCTTCCATCTCATCTTAGCCAACCCTTATCGTCGATGGAGTATCTGTTGAGGTGACTTGAAGTCTCACCCCTAATTAGCCTATCAATCGTCTCCACAAGCTGAGGGTCTTCGCGTTGTGCTGTCCCTATTGAGTCCACTAAAGTCTGGCGTACTTCGAGAGATGCTAGCAAGCCGGGTACAAAATCGGAGGAGGGCCTAAAGTCAAAGCTGGCTATAAATTCTAGGCTTTGTCTTTCAACAATCAACGGGCTTAGGGTTAGTTTATTTTGGCTCAACGCGTCTGCCACTACGTTGCCTTTGCCAGTAGTGTAGGAGATCTCGAATTCGTATGAGGCAAGAAACTCCATCCATCTCTGTTGCCTCAAGTTAAGATCTTTCTGCGAGAAAAGATATTTCAACGATTTATGGTCAGTGTAAAGTTCGAACTTATCACCTAGGAGATAGTGTCGCCAAGACTTGAGTGCAAAGACGATGGCAGCTAACTCAAGATCGTGGGTCGGGTAGTTCTTTTCATGCATTTTCAATTGTCTCCCGCCATAAGCTACTACCCTTCCTTCTTGTATTAAGACGGCGCCTAGCCCTGTCCCGCATGCATCTGTATAAACTGTGAACATCTTGCTTCCATCTGGCAACGTTAAAACTGGGGCTGTTGTAAGAGCCCTTTTCAGTCGTTGGAAAGCAAACTCGCAATCCAAGTCCCAATTGAACACTAGATTCTTCTTGGTTAACTTTGTGAGCAGAGCTGATATCTTTGCAAAGTCTCTGATGAATTTCCGATAGAAGCCTGCTAGCCCGAGAAAGCTTCGGACCTCTGTTGCGTTCTTTGGTGTCTTCCAATCCTGCACCGCAACTACCTTAGCCGGGTCTACTGCTAATCCTTCCTTGGATACTATGTGCCCAAGAAATCTTACTTCCTCTCTCCAAAAGTGGCATTTGGAGAATTTGGCTTTTAGCTGATGGACTCGCAGAGTTTCCATGATTGCCCTTAAGTGCTGAGTATGTTCCTCTTCACTCTTTGAGAAGATAAGGATATCGTCTACGAAGACCACTACGAACTTGTTGAGGAATTTTCTGAACACCCTACTCATCAAGTCCACGAAGTAAGCGGGTGCGTTTGTCAAGCCAAAAGGCATGAAAAGCCATTCAAAGAAGCCATCTGGGGTTCTGAATGCTGTATTATCGATACTATCTTCAGCCACCCTTAGTTGATGAAAACCAGTTGCTAAATCGAGTTGGGAGAAAACAGACGCTCCTACAAGCTGATCAAACAGATCGTCAATTTTGGGGAGAGGGTGCCTATTCTTTTTATTTAGCTTGTTGAGCTCCCTATAGTCAACACATAGACGGAGTGAACCATCCGCCTTTGTAGCGAACACCACTGGAGCGCCCCATTCTGAAATGCTCCTCCTAATGAACTCCTTCTCTAGAAGCTCTTTAATCTGTTTACTGAGCTCTTTCCTTTCCCGTGGAGCCATGTGTCTAACGGGCAACGCAACGGGCTTTGCATTATCTACAAGATATATGCGGAAGTCTATCTCCCGCTTCGAAGGCAAGCCCTTCACCTCTTCGAAGACATCCGGATATTCCCGGACCACTCTAACCGATTGCAAACTTTCAACAGAGGCATCTAGCGATTCAAGATAACTAAGCATAACCGCATACGAGGGATTACAAGTAATTTCCAGAGTGTTACCGAGTTGGGTCAGAAGCCTAACCACCCTTTTCTCACAATCCAGGATGGCACCATTACTAGATAGCCAATCCATGCCCAAAATCAAACCATACCCCGAGAAGCCTAAAACATAGGCACTACATCTAAATTCTACGCTTAGAATAGAAATTTTCAATCCCACACAGATCATAGACAAATGAGCTGGGCCCCCAATTGGGTTTGAAACAATTAAGGGGTCCTCTACCATACTAGTTTCTAGGTGCAGAGATTCTACTAAAGCAGACGAGATAAAGGAGTGTGATGCGCGAGAATCAAATAAAGTGCGAACTGGGTGATCATAAAGATAAACTACACTTTCTACAGAAGTATTTATACCTCGCTGTTGTAGAGGTGGAGCCTCTAGCACATGAACCTGTGCCCCTGAGGTGAATCCAGCCCTCTGCCCCTATCCTCGTTTCTTCGGGCAATCCTTAGCCATGTGGCCTGTCTCACCGCAAGAAAAACACCCGCCATTCATCTTGGCCTTCTTTTTCCGGCAATCTTTCACTAAGTGCCCCACTTTGCCATAGAAATTACACTTCCTCTTCTCTTTGTTGTCTTTCCCGCCCTTCTTAAAGTCTGTCTTCTTAGGCTGTAAACCCTCTTTCTTCCCTTGAGAGCTTTCTGCCTTTGTCTCCTTCTTGCCCTTATCTTCTTCGTTCAACAATGCCATCTGCACCAACCTTTCATACGTAGCTCCCATGGGTATATGGGTCATGGCCAAACTGTGTAATGGCTCATTCAACCCCTTGACAAAGCGGAGAGCCTTCTTGTGCGGGGTGTTGACGAGGTCCAATCCGAACCTAGCCAGCTGATCAAACTGGTTAACATACTCTTTGACTGTCATATTCCCTTGCTTAAGAAATAAGAATTTTTCCAACTGAAGACTCCTTTCAGCTTCTGAGAGAAATTTAGCCTCGAACCTTGCTCTAAAGTCCTCCCATGTTTCCACTGGTCTTTCTGCATTAGTGACTTCCCACCAGTAGGAGGCCTCACCTTTTAGTAGCCACACTGCCAGTTGTACCTTCTTCCTATCCTCTACCTCAAAGATGACGAATAAGTCCTCGGTTTCTTTCAGCCAATTCCTGGCTACTACGAAGGACTCGGTTCCATGAAAGTCCTTTCCTCCCATAGCTTTAAAATCCTTACATATCTTAGCAAAGGTATTTCCCCGCGAAGGAGGTGGAGGAAGAGGTGCTGCTGCAGCTGGATGATTTCCTACAGCTGGGGGAGGAGGAACTGTAGGACCTGGCTGAGTGGCCCTTGCTTCCAAGAATCGTCTAAACCAACCAGGTATTGGTACACCCTCTAGCAAGTTAAGTTCTTCGGACATACTGAAACAAAAAGGATAGATTCAAAACGAAGGATAAAAGATAGTACCTATGGCTTTGGGGGACTTTGCCTTTTTAAAATATAATATTTTATCTTTAAAAATGCTTCTTTAAATTTTCCTTTGAAAGTAAATTTTCAAAACTTTTATCTTATCTGGTAAACCTATGCTCTGATACCAAGTGAAACACCCCACCTCCGTTAGGGTCACTCTTAAAGGGAATGCCCTAATTTTGGTGGAGGTTTATAAGTATAAGTCACAGATATACAAGACAGATGTAAGAACACATATTTTTGAACAGCGGAAAATAACAACAACTTTTATTTCAACAAGATACGTGTTACACAAATCATGTCATAATTTGTTTTACAATACTTCCAAAAACATAACATCTTCATAACTGTCTTGATTACATTATTTAAAGAAGCATAAAGAAAACATAAATAAACTGCATAAGTCCCATAATTGTTGTCCAAAGCCATAGTCCAAAATGAAAAAGATCCAAGCAATACATTCTTTTTCTTCAAGCTGGATGTGAAAGCTGGTCAAGCTGCGGTATTCCCTCCCTGGGGACCTGGGGGGGGGGGGGGAACGAAAGAAAAGAAGGCGAAAGAAAAGTAGAGTCAGACATAAAGCCTGAGTAAGTCTAGGACTATTCAGTCAATGAATAAAGAACTGGGTATGATAAGTATAAATTGGAAATGAGAAAGCACCATAAACTAAGTCGAATACACTATCTGTAACACCCCACACCCGTTAAGGTCACTCACTAAGGGAATGCCTTAACTTCGGTGGAGTATCTTAAGTGAATATAGAACAGAAAAATTACAACAAGACAGATATAAGTAATACTTGAGAATTTAAAAACATCATTTCATTTCAGCGGAAAGTAAAACATGTTTGGTTACATCACTAAACCATAAACAAGAGTCAAGTACATAAAATCCATCTTGATAAAACAAAAGTACATAATCCCACTAATAACTAATAGTCATAATAGAAAAGATAAGCTGGGCTTTTCATCACGGTCCAAGCTCCAAAAGATAGATAAAGCAACCTGATCAAAGCCCACTAGTGCTAGGCCCACTCTGAGAACCTGAGGGTTGGGGAAAAAGATAAAAATAACGGGGTCAGACATAAGTTTGAGTGAGCCCTATAACTTTAACAATACAATCATTAAAGTAATTAGGGTATGATATAAACCTGGTGCAGTACGACTGGGGATAAATGACTACACTAAGCAGCCAACTAGACTTAGGATGAACTAAGATAACGGTAAAGACGCGCCTATCCACCCAAGGATAAATACTACTCTGCACCACACCAGATCTACCCACCCAAGGGTAATTCCTACACTGCACCACAACAGATCTACCCACCCAAGGGTAATTCCTACTTAAAGGTTGATCCCACTAAGTGTACTTAATAATTTTCGTGTACCCCTAGCTGACTACATAGGTGCCGTCTGCCCCTATCTCCACTAGGTGTACCCACAACTTAGTAATTTTTAATAGTGGTTTCGTGTACCCCTAGCTGACTACATAGGTGCCGTCTGCCCCTATCTCCACTAGGTGTACCCACTACTCCCAATCGATCGGCTCCCTAACGTAGATACCCGTGCTGGCCCCACAGTGGGGTGTATCACTCCCCAAAGTGGCAACCCGATACAACAAATGGTGCACGGCTTATACCTACACGGTGCAATAACGTCTTACCTACCAGCCCGGGTCCACACACGCATATGAAACCCGTTGGACTCGCGTTGCCACCACTAACCCGTTTTGGCCTCTTATAGTCAAGCCCAGTACGCGTGTCCCGTCCTCGACATGGGTCGAGCCCAATAAGATAAATATGGGTTACTGGTTGAAATGGGCCCCCACAAGCTACCCACCTAAGCTTGTCATTTTTTCTAGTGCATCCCACTTAACCCTTTTTAATAATCATGTCCACTTAAATGTTTAAAGTTTGGTTAAGTCATCTAATCATATTTCAATTGCCACTCAAGGCACCCACTAGATTTCCCCATGCCATCCAAGGCACTTACTTGATTTCCACATGCCACCCAAGGTACTTACTTAACCCTTTAATCATGTTTAATTACATGTTCCACTTTGGTTAAGTATTCTAATCTTATCTTCTATTGCCACCCAAGGCAACCACTAGATTTTCCCCATGCCACCCAAGGCACTTACTTAACCCTTTAATCATGTTTAATTACATGTTCCACTTTGGTTAAGTACTCTAATCGTATTTTCTATTGCCACCCAAGGCAACCACTAGATTTTCCCCATGCCACCCAAGGCACTTACTTAACCCTTTAATCATGTTTAATTACATGTTCCACTTGGTTAAGTATTCTAATCGTATTTTCTATTGCCACCCAAGGCAACCACTAGATTTTCCCCATGCCACCCAAGGCACCCACTTAACCCCTCATGCCCACTACATGCTTATCTGGTTAAGTGTTTCTTAATTGATTAAGAACGTAACCGTTGTAAAGACCTCTCACATTAGACTATCTTTTATGGCAGCTGGATTTGCCGGTTGGGTCCGGGCAGCCTTACGCCATAACCGAGTCTAACCTCGTGTCTATACACTTGTCACGTATTTAGTTTGTGCCTAAGACCTCTCACATTGGGCCAATCATTTGTAGCCGCTGGATTTGCCGGTCGGTTCCGGGCAGTCTTATGCTACAAAAGGGTCCAACCTCGTGTCTTAGTCGATTAATTACACCTAATTAATCACCCCCATATTTCGAATTAATTTTCCCTAATTAATTCCAATTTTAACGATGTACATAATTGACTCAATTATATCCATCCACTTTATGGTATGCATAATCATGCCAACTTCACACCATTCCATTAACATGTATATTAACCCCATCGTTCCCCACGTAATTCGCTAACATGACATAAAAGGGAAGATTCATCACAAATACAATGGGTCCAACTTGCATAACATTAGCATCAACATGGGTTTTAAAGGTGTCAACATGCATATAGCATCAACCCAACTAGCATAAATAATCAACCCAAACTTGCATGAATCACATATGTCATAAGGAGGTTAACTTGCATAAGTTATTTATGTCATACAAAGTGGTAAACTTGCATATGTATGTATGACATACAAAGGGGTTAACTTGCATATGTATGCATATCATACTAAGGTGTAAACTTGCACATGTTACTTGCATATCATCAAACACCAAACTTGCATAACATGTCATATATGAACATGCATATAATCAAACACCAAACTTGCATAACATATCATATATGAACTTGCATATAATCATACACCAAACTTGCATAACATATCATATATGAACTTGCATATAATCATACACCAAACTTGCATAACATATCATATAATCAAACACCAAACTTGAATAACATGGTGTCATAATGGATCAATGTTTATTATAGCAATTTGCATAACTAGCATCATGAACACATAGCCTAAAACTTGCATAACTTGCATAATCATCATGATCACATAGCATATGACTTGCATAACTTGCATAACATCATGATCACTAGCATATAACTTGCATAACTTGCATAACACATAGCATATAACTTGCATAACGTGCATAACACATAGCATATAACTTGCATAACATGCATAACACATAGCATATGATAACATAACTTGCATTGATCCACATTCATAGCCATAACCTCATTATATCCTATCATAATCATTTCAACAATTGGTCATTAAGGCTATAGAAACTCACAACTTGTTGATTAGTACTTCAATGAAGAAGATTAAGTTTCTAGAGTTGATTAAAAGTTGATTTGAGAAGCTTTCGTCCTCTTTAATTTGTTGGTGGCTCCTCCTAGTTGCATTTTGACGGCATAACGACGTTGTCTCCAATTTCAGTATGAATTAGGGTAGTCTTAGGGTGTATTTATAGAATTAGGACGTAGTTTAGGCCCTTAGATTAACCCTAGATTAGGTTAGAGCCGTCAGATCTCGTCACAAGCCACCAGACACAGCCCAAACTTCTTCAGGCTGCACCCAGGTCACACAGACCGACAGGGGGGTCGACCCCTGGGTCGACCCCTGGGGAGGGGGTCGACACCCATGTCGACCCTAGGGTCGATTCCCTCTGCCTGGCGGGAATTTTCCCGCCTCTTCTGAAATGTGTAATTTTTGTATTTAAATCTGTTTTGAATTTCTGAAAGCTTCTTCGGCCTTAACTGGGTCATACGGACTCCGATTTTCGAAAACTCAGACTCTATTTCGCGTATTTTTCCGAGACGAATGCAATGGCATAGCCTGTTTCCCCTGATTCAGATTTTAAAATTTAATTATGCCCTGTTTTATATTATAGCAAGTTATTCAACATACGGGGTGTTACATTCTCCCCTACTTAAAGGATTTCGTCCCCGAAATCTCTAAGTCAAGAAGAACGTATCCTACCAACCAAACAACCATCTACTCAAACCATCAAACACTGGCATCCATTGTCCTTAGAGTTTCTAATGCTGTATGAACATATGCAAAAAGTGTGTGTATATGTTCCCTGTCTAATGCAAAATCAGGCGGTCTTCTGATTTAGTTGACCTCCTTAATGCAAACCATGATAGTGCCATGCATCCAATATGTATGCGAAAGAACCCTATCGACACATACTATTTCTACATGAGTGCACAATCATTCACCAAAATGCATCATCCATATGATAGCACAACCATTATACATTAATTAATATAGCTACATACACACAATTTTATGCAATATGCAATATGAAGTGATTGAGCCGATCTAGTGTCTAAAGTGTGTGTATATGCATCCACGAGCAACCACTTGCATCCACACGCATCCATCAAACATAACATGTCTCAAACACATGTTTCAACCATAGGTTTACCCTATCTATAGGTCAAAGATACTAATGAGAGGACATACTAAAGATAAGATAAGTACTAGAAAAACGATAAAGGAGAAGTTAAAAGACATACCCTCAAAAAGGAATGGGTATAGTGAACGCATCTTCGCTTCTGTCTCCCAAGTAGCATTGCTCTCATCCTCTCCCTTTTACACTTTGACTAGTCGAACCTCTCTGTTTCTCAACTTCCTAATCTCTGACCCAAGGATGTGGGTAGGAGCTCGTCGAATAGTCGCATCACGCTATACCTCTACTTCTCTAAGCAAGCTCGACTCTACCACCTCTGCAGTCTCATGTAGGCACTTCCTCAACTGCGATACATGGAATACGTCATGTACCCCACTGAGTTTCTTGGGTAAATCCACACTATATGCCATCCGTCCAATCCTTTCCTTAATAGGAAACGGTCCTTCAAACCTTGGTGCAAACTTCCCAACGGACCCAAAGCGAACAACATTCCGTAATGGAGATACTTTAACAAAGACCTTGTCTCCAACATCAAACTCTTCCAAAACTCGCTAGTGAAGATAGGACCTCGATTACTCACTATGCTAGAAGGTACCCCATGCAATCGAACTATCTCTCGAAGATAAACTGAAGCTAGCCATGGAGCAGTCCTCTTGCTCTTCATGGGTATGAAATGGGCGCTCTTAGTAAGTCTGTCTACCACAACCCAAATTCCCGTATTACCCTTCCTTGACCACGGTAATCCATTAAAAAAAATCCATCGAGACGCTATCCCATTTCCATTGCGGAACTTCCAATGGGTGAAGCAACCCACCTGGTTTCTTTTGCTCCGCCTTCACTTGTTGGCACACCAAGCATCTAGCGACATACTCGGCCACATCTTTCTTCATACCGGCCCAAATGAAAAATCGCTTCATGTCTTGGTACATCTTGTCCCCACCGGGATGAATGATCATCCTAGAACGATGCACATCATCAAGAATAGCCTTCCTCAAACCCTCGTCTTGCGGTACACAAAGTTTACCGTCTCTACGCAACCACCCCCTATCGTCTAGGGTGTACCTACTCAAATGGCTGGACGACTCCCCCCTTATGAGCCTCTCTACCGACTCAACCAACTGTGGGTCGTCCCGCGGTGCCTCACCAATCCGTCCCAAAAGAGTAGGTCTGACCTCCAAGGATGCTAGCAAACCGGGTATAAAGTCAACGGAAGGTCTGAAATCAAACATCGAGATAAATTCCAAGCTTCGTTGTTCCACAAACAATGGACTCAAGGGCAACCTTTTTCTGCTCAAGGTGTCCGCCACCACGTTACCTTTGTCGGGGTATATGCTATCTCGAAATCATAGGATGCTAAGAATTCCATCCACCTTTGTTGTCTTAAGACTATGCGCTCGAAGAGTCTCCAACACTTCCCTAAGATATAGGGCATGCTTTTCTCCACTTCTAGAGAAAACCAGGATATTCTCCCATACAAAATCGTCACAACTATCCATCTCTCGCGCAGACCATCCTAGTCGAACTCGACATCCCCCAAGTGCAAGCCCCAAAGGCCTAAACCAATATCAGACAAACACCCAAGGGATACCTCCTTCGAATTCAGATGACCTACGTGAGATGATACTAGTAAAAAGGCTAAATGGTTAAGCACTTGTCCAACTCTGGATGTCCTTGCCAGTCTCGCTCCAAAACCACCGTTGACCCAATAACTGGCTTTGCTTAACCTATTAAGCACATACGAAAATTTATTTCGCTTTTAGAAAAGACCAAGATGTCATCCACAAAGACCACTACGAAGTTATTTAGGTACTCCCTGAACACCCTACTCATCAAATCAACAAAGTATGCGGGGCGTTCGTCAGACCAAATGGCATCACCAGCCACTCATAGAAACCATCTGGAGTCCTAAAGGCGGTCTTCTCTATGCTATCCTCAGTCACTCCCAACTGATGAAACCCCGTGGCTAAGTCCAACTGTGAAACACTGAGGCGCCAACCAACTGATCAAAAATATCATCAATCCTTGGCAATGGGTGTCTATTCTTCTTTGTGAGCTTGTTGAGTTCTCTATAGTCTACACAAAGTCTGAGGGACCCATCCGCCTTCGTGGAAAAACTACTGGAGCACCCCACTCCGATATACTTCGTCTTATGAACCCCTTCTCAAGAAACTCCCCGACTTGCTTATGGAGTTCCCTCCTCTCACGAGGAGCCATGTGGCGCACTGGTAAAGATACTGGTTTAGCATTATCCACCAGATATATTCGGAAGTCTATCTCCTGCTTCGGAGGTAAGCCCTTCACCTCCTCAAACACATCCGAGTATTCCCGGACCACTCTAACAGATCGCAAACTCTCGACCGAAGCGTCAAGTGATTCAAGATAACTTAGCATAACAGAATCTATGGGATTACAAGAGATCTCGAGAGTGTTACCCAAGCGGGTCATAATCCTAACAACTCTCCTTTCACAATCAAGAACGGCACCATTACTGGATAACCAGTCCATGCCCAAAATCAACCCATAGCCCGTGAAGCCCAAAACAAAAGCATCACACCTAAACTCAATGCTAAGTATGAAGACCTTCAAACCTAAACATATCATGGACAAATAAGTGGAGCCCCCAATTGGGTTTGAAACAACCAAGGGATCATCTACTAAACTGGTGTCTAGGTGCAGTGACTCAACTAATGATGATGAGATAAACGAATGTGATGCGCCAGAGTCGAATAAAGTTCGAACAGGATGATCGAGAGAACCAAATTTCAACTTAGACGGTCCTACCCCCATCAGGTATACCCGTCGTGAGGGAATACATCTACCCTCCATAAGATCCTGTACTTCGTCCTTATCTCTTTGGACAACCCTAATAAGGTGTCCTATTTCTCCAAGACAACTAGCCTTCCCCTTAACATTCTCCTTTCGTGGCCTTCTCACCACGATAAGGTTTCGTCCTTTATTTACCTAACAGCTATTTGAACCTTCCTCTCTCGTCCGTCCTAAAGGTACCCATAAGCCCTCCACCTCCTTGGACTAACTTCTTAGCCCGGCAAACGTCTTAGTCCCTTGAAGTGGTTCTTCCGTCCTTCATACGGAAGTCCTTATTTATCTTAAAAAGACATCTATACGCGGAGGGGAAATTCAAAAAGAGAAAGAGGAAGAGATTCAAAACGGAGAATCGAAGGAAGGATATATGGCTCTTGGGGATTATGTTCTTTTCTTTCAAAAACTTTTCTCTTAAAAGACATGTTTTTGAAAATACTTCTTCCAGAAATGTTTTTAGAAAAATAGTTTTCTAAAAAATTTATCTGTTCCGGTAACCTTAAGCTCTGATACCACGTGTAACACCCCACACCCGTTAAGGTCACTCACTAAGGGAATGCCTTAACTTCGGTGGAGTATCTTAAGTGAATATAGAACAGAAAAATTACAACAAGACAGATATAAGTAATACTTGAGAATTTAAAAACATCATTTCATTTCAGTGGAAAGTAAAACATGTTTGGTTACATCACTAAACCATAAACAAGAGTCAAGTACATAATATCCATCTTGATAAAACAAAAGTACATAATCCCACTAATAACTAATAGTCATAATAGAAAAGATAAGCTGGGATTTTCATCACGGTCCAAGCTCCAAAAGATAGATAAGCAATCTGATCAAAGCCCACTAGTGCTAGGCCCACTCTGAGAACCTGAGGGTTGGGGAAAAAGATAAAAACAACGGGGTCAGACATAAGTCTGAGTGAGCCCTATAACTTTAACAATACAATCATTAAAGTAATTAGGGTATGATATAAACCTGGTACGGTACGACTGGGGATAAATGACTACACTAAGCAGCCAACTAGACTTAGGATGAACTAAGACAACGGTAAAGACACGCCTATCCACCCAAGGATAAATACTACTCTACACCACACCAGATCTACCCACCCAAGGGTAATTCCTACACTGCACCACACCAGATCTACCCACCCAAGGGTAATTCCTACTTAAAGGTTGATCCCACTAAGTGTACTTAGTAATTTTTGTGTACCCCTAGCTGACTACGTAGGTGCCGTCTGCCCCTATCTCCACTAGGTGTACCCACAACTTAGTAATTTTTAATAGTAGTTTCGTGTACCCCTAGCTGACTACATAGGTGCCGTCTGCCCCTACCTCCACTAGGTGTGCCCACTACTCCCATTCGATCGGCTCCCTAACGTAGATACCCGTGCTGGCCCCACAGTGGGGTGTATCACTCCCCAAAGTGGCAACCCGATACAACAAATGGTGCACGACTTATACCTACACGGTGCAACAACGTCTTACCTACCAGCCCGGGTCCACACACGCATATGAAACCCGTTGGACTCGCGTTGCCACCGCTAACCCGTTTTGGCCTCTTATAGTCAAGCCCAGTACGCGTGTCCCGTCCTCGACATGGGTCGAGCCCAATAAGATACATATGGGTTACTGGTTGAAATGGGCACCCACAAGCTACCCACCTAAGCTTGTCATTTTTTTCTAGTGCATCCCACTTAACCCTTTTTAATAATCATGTCCACTTACATGTTTAAAGTTTGGTTAAGTCATCTAATCATATTTCAATTGCCACTCAAGGCACCCACTAGATTTCCCCATGCCATCCAAGGCACTTACTTGATTTCCACATGCCACCCAAGGCACTTACTGAACCCTTTAATCATGTTTAATTACATGTTCCACTTTGGTTAAATATTCTAATCTTATCTTCTATTGCCACCCAAGGCAACCAATAGATTTTCCCCATGCCACCCAAGGCACTTACTTAACCCTTTAATCATGTTTAATTACATGTTCCACTTTGGTTAAGTACTCTAATCGTATTTTCTATTGCCACCCAAAGCAACCACTAGATTTTCCCCATGCCACCCAAGGCACTTACTTAACCCTTTAATCATGTTTAATTACATGTTCCACTTGGTTAAGTATTCTAATCGTATTTTCTATTTCCACCCAAGGCAACCACTAGATTTTCCCCATGCCACCAAAGGAACCCACTTAACCCCTCATGCCCACTACATGCTTATCTGGTTAAGTGTTTCTTAATTGATTAAGAACGTAACCGTTGTAAAGACATCTCACATTAGACTATCTTTTATGGCAGCTGGATTTGCCGGTTGGGTCCGGGCAGCCTTACGCCATAACCGAGTCTAACCTCGTGTCTATACACTTGTCACGTATTTAGTTTGTGCCTAAGACCTCTCACATTAGGCCAATCATTTGTAGCCGCTGGATTTGCCGGTCGGTTCCGGGCAGTCTTATGCTACAAAAGGGTCCAACCTCGTGTCTTAGTCGATTAATTACACCTAATTAATCACCCCATATTTCGAATTAATTTTCCCTAATTAATTCCAATTTTAACGATGTACATAATTGACTCAATTATGTCCATCCACTTTATGGTATGCATAATCATACCAACTTCACACCATTTCATTAACATGTATATTAACCCCATCGTTCCCCACGTAATTCGCTAACATGACATAAAAGGGAAGATTCATCACAAATACAATGGGTCCAACTTGCATAACATTAGCATCAACATGGGTTTTAAAGGTGTCAACATGCATATAGCATCAACCCAACTAGCATAAATAATCAACCCAAACTTGCATGAATCACATATGTCATAAGGAGGTTAACTTGCATAAGTTATTTATGTCATACAAAGTGGTAAACTTGCATATGTATGTATGACATACAAAGGGGTTAACTTGCATATGTATGCATATCATACTAAGGTGTAAACTTGCACATGTTACTTGCATATCATCAAACACCAAACTTGCATAACATGTCATATATGAACATGCATATAATCAAACACCAAACTTGCATAACATATCATATATGAACTTGCATATAATCATACACCAAACTTGCATAACATATCATATATGAACTTGCACATAATCATACACCAAACTTGCATAACATATCATATAATCAAACACCAAACTTGCATAACATGGTGTCATAATGGATCAATGTTTATCATAGCGATTTGCATAACTAGCATCATGAACACATAGCCTAAAACTTGCATAACTTGCATAATCATCATGATCACATAGCATATGACTTGCATAACTTGCATAACATCATGATCACATAGCATATAACTTGCATAACTTGCATAACACATAGCATATAACTTGCATAACATGCATAACACATAGCATATAACTTGCATAACATGCATAACACATATCATATGATAACATAACTTGCATTGATCCACATTCATAGCCATAACCTCATTATATCCTATCATAATCATTTCAACAATTGGTCATTAAGGCTATAGAAACTCATAACTTGTTGATTAGCACTTCAATGAAGAAGATTAAGTTGCTAGAGTTGATTAAAAGTTGATTTGAGAAGCTTTCCTCCTCTTTAATTTGTTGGTGGCTCCTCCTAGTTGCATTTTGACGGCATAACGACGTTGTCTCCAATTTTAGTATGAATTAGGGTAGTCTTAGGGTGTATTTATAGAATTAGGATGTAGTTTAGGCCCGTAGATTAACCCTAGATTAGGTTAGAGCTATCAGATCTCGTCACAAGCCACCAGACACAGCCCAAACTTCTTCAGGCTGCACCCAGGTCACACAGACCGACGGGGGGGAGGGGGGGTCGACCCCTAGGGAGGGGGTCGACACCCATGTCGACCCTATGGTCGACTCCCTCTGCCTGGCGGGAATTTTCCCGCCTCTTCTGAAATGTGTAATTTTTGTATTTAAATCTGTTTTGAATTTCTGGAAACTTCTTCGGCCTTAACTGGGTCATACGGACTCGCGTATTTTTCCGAGACGAACGCAATGGCATAGCCCGTTTCCCCTGATTCAGATTTTAAAATTTAATTCTGCCCTGGTTTATATTATAGCAAGTTATTCAACATACGGGGTGTTACACTATCGTACCCCATATTAATCTCTGTACCCATATAAACTAGTTCCCAACAGGCACCCCATAATCAGGGTGAAGCGATCCATTTCTGATGATCAGTGAAACACCCCACCTCCGTTAGGGTCACTCTCAAAGGGAATGCCCCAATTTTGGTGGAGGTTTATAAGTACAAGTCACAGATATACAAGACAGATATACGAACACATATTTGTAAACAGCGGAAGAACAACAAACTTTTATTTCATAAAGTCAAATACGTGTTACAACAACATCCTTTCCAAAAACATAACATAACACTTTCATAATCTGTCTTGAGTACATTATTTAAAGAAGCATAAATAAAACATAGATAAACTGCAAAAGCCCCATAGTGGATTGTCCAAAGCCATAGTTCAAAACAGGAAAGTCCAAGCAATACATTTCTCTTCTTCAAGCTGGATGTTGAGGTAGGTCAAGCTGCTGTGTTCCCTCCCTGAGGACCTGGGGGGGGGGGGGGACGGAAGAAAGAAGACGAAAGAAAGAAGAGTCAGACATAAAGCCTGAGTAAGTCTAGTACTACTTTGTCTATGAATAAAGAACTGGGTATGATAAGTATAAACAAGAAGTGGGCGTGCACTATAAACTTGGTTAAGCTATCTAGGGTCGAATATACTATCGTACCCCATGTTAATCTCTGAACCCATATAAACTAGTTTCCAATTTGCACCCCATAATCAGGGTGATGTGATCCATTCAATGATGATCGGCTCCTACTCGCATAGTTACATGTGTCTTACGGCCCCCGATGTCTGTAGTTACCTATGCTGGTCCCACCATGGGGTGTATCAAGTCCCATAGTGGCAACCCGACACAACCTTAGAGTGCACAGGTATGCTACTGGTGTCCAGTGCCTTATTTTTCTGCGCCGGAGTGTGTGCACGCCCGCACTCCGTTAGAACCTACACTGCTACACCACCGCCGTCGCTTTGACCTCTTACAATCAGCCCAGTAATCGTGCCCCACCCTGCCTAGTTTCAGGGTATCATGATACACCTTTTAGGGTTACTGCTGAAAAGGGTCCCCCGTTACTAGGTTTTCTATCTCTAGCCAACATGCTAAGTTGGTTAAGTGTTTCCTACCTAACCCCCATCAGTCCGTTTAGTTTAGCATGTCCCATTTTGATTAAGTTTTTAGTCCACTTAATCCTAACAATCCTGACTCAGCCTTAATTGTCTTATTAAGGCCCTGACCTCTCACATTAGACAGGTATTGTTGTGGCTGCCTGTTGCCGGTTGGTTCCGGGCAGTCTTACGCCACAACTCAGTCTAACCTCGGGTCCTTGCTGGGCTCCATGTTTAACCTCCCACATTGGATAGGTATTGTTGTGACTACTGGACAGCCGGGCGGTTCCGGGCAGGTTTACATCACAACTCAATCCAACCTCGGGTTAAACACATCGTATGTTCTACATTTACATATTTTGTCATTCTTCTTTATTTATATGTAAATATTTGCGGCCCATTATTAAGTTAATGGTGTAAAGATTACACCAATCACGGGCCCAACCCATACTTGAATTTGGGCCCTTCTATTTTATATTTTCATTCATTAATTTATTTTAACCCATCGTTATTTTCCCCCGTTTTACACGTCCGTTTATATATATATTGGGCTTAGCCTTTTAAAGCCCAATTTAGCCATGCGAAAAGGGGAGGCTTATGGCGTATACACAAAGAGGGGAAGGTGAGCGCATGAACTTGCATAAGACGTTGGAAATACATAATAGAAACTGGTGTACTTGCACAGTGGTAACATAGGTGACATGAATCAAAGCATGTGAACTTGCATAGGTTTAACTACAACATGAACCTATATTCTTATTTAGGCATAATGTCAAACATAAGCATGTCATAAATATTTCTAGCATAAGCATAGCATAATGTCAAACATAAGCATGGCATAAGTAAAGTTCAATTTGTTCATGGCATAAACATAAACAAGTCATGTTCATAAGGTTTCTACATGTTTACAAAGGGGATACTTTGTTACTAACACAAAAGCATAGTTCAACTTAATCATGGTTTAAGTCTAATCACATAACGATGGTATAAATATAAATATTCCTAATCATGGTGTTTGCTTTAAACTTGCAAAAAGGGATTTTTGAGTCTAACCTAGCCATGTCTCACATATGTCATCATATAATTCTTTTAAACAAGATAGACTTAATCATAGATTTCAATTATGCCAAATATCATTCATAGCCTAGCCATATTCATAAGCATGACTTAATACATGGATTATGGTGTCAAAATTCCAACATAGTTTCATATGAACTATAACAACCAAACTTGTCTCAATTGCTTGCAAAACGATTTATGCACAAAGTATACATCATGACGACATAATAACAAAGCCCCAAACTTGCATAAATTTCACTCAACTACATACATGTAGCTTCAACATAGATTACATAATTTGCGCAATATTCCAAACGTATATTTGCATAGAACTACCGCATGTAGTTCTTTATAATGAATAACATAATTTTGCACAAACATGAATTACTTCCATTGCCATAATTCAAGCATACACATCAACACAGTTGTTTATTATACCAAAGTAATACTCTACTTACTATGGTTGCGGCGAATTCTTTAATTAAGAGACACGATTCCTTTGTTGAATTGATTAGCTTTAGGTTGCTTGAATTGCTTTAGGCTTTAGAACTTTCTTCCTAACTCTCTCTCTAGTCGGCGGCTACTCTTTGTCGTTCCTCAGCAACATGGCGGCTATAATCTTATTTTGAATGAATAGATTAGGGTTTAGTCTAGGGTTGTTTATATAGAGGTTAGGAATTGATTAGGACCATTGATGTTGCTAGGTTAGATCGTAGCCATTCATTAGGAAGAGAGACCAATAAAAACCCGCCACCTAGCCCTAATGACAAAGCAGACCACAGAAATTCGACCACACACCGACCTGGCCAGCCAGGGCTAGACCAGACCTGGCCAGCAGGTCATTTTTGACCTGGGCGCACTTGGCAGGTGCGCCAGGTCAAAAATGTACTGGCGCACTTCACAGGTGCGCCAGTTCATTTTTGTTCTGGCGCACTTCCCAAGTACGCCAGTGCATTCTGACCCTTTTTCGGTTTTTCGCCCAACTTCGTTCGTCCATAACTTCTTCATACGATATCCGTTTTTCGAAAACTCGGACTCTATTTCGCGTATTTTTCCGAGACGAACGCAATGGCATATCCCGTTTCCCTTAGTTCTTTGATTTGAAATTAATTATACTTTAATTTGTTAATTTCATAGTTATAGAATTTTCGGGGTGTTACATTCTCCCCCACTTAAAAGGATTTCGTCCCCGAAATCTTCAAGTTAGGAGGAATGTGTATCCTAACATCCAATCATCCATCTACTCATCCATCAAACACGAGCATCCATTGTCCTTATAAGACTTCTAATGCTTCATGATCATATGCGAAGTGTGTGTGTACATGTACTTATCTAATGCAGAATCAGGCGGTCTACTGATTCAGTTGACCTCCTTAATGCGAATTATATAAGTGCCATGAATCCATTATGTATGCAAATTTTCCTATTCTTGATTCTACATGAGTGCACAACCATTCAATACAAATGCAACATCCATATGACAACACATTAAAGTTCAATCATATACAAATGCAAACATATATGCATATGCAATATGAAGTGACTGAGCCGATCTAAAACCTAGATTGTGTGTGTATATGCAACCACGAGCAACCACTAGCAATCACTTGCAACCACTTGCAACCATCATACATAACATGTTTCAACTACATGTTTCCATCCAAAAAAGATTCTATCTAAAAGATACGGTCGAGGAAATATACCTAAAAAGATAGATAAAAGCGCAACTTAAGGAAAAATGAAAGATCAAGGATGTACCCTCGAACAGAAAAGGGTAGGCTGTACGAATTTTAGCTTCAATCTCCCAAGTCGCGTTTCCCTCGGTGTCGCTCCACTGGACTTTGACGAGCTTGACTTCGCGGTTGCGTAGCTTCTTCACCTCCGTTCCTAAGATGCGGGTTGGAACTTTTCTTATGGTTGCTTCGCGTTCCACTTCGGCCTCTTCGAGGATATTCGGCTCTACCACTTCAGCAGACTCGTGTAGACATTTTCGGAGATGTGAAACGTGAAAAACGTTGTGGACTCCAGCCAACTTCTCGGGTAGCTCTAATCTATACGCCATTTTCCAAATTTTCTCAATGATAGGGGATGGTCCTACCTAAAGGTATAGTCGAATGAAGCAAGCAAAAACTTTGTGCCCATTAGGCAATGTCAAAACTGAAAACCTATGCCACATATATATTGATTAGGAGAAGAACTCTCTAAGCATCAGCCCCGAAGACCGAAATCAACATCAGACAGACACCCAAAGAGTTACTCAACCCAACCACCATATATGATTCTAGGCAACTAAGCATGATGGACTCCTTTTAGGTCACAAGGGAGTCCCTTCCTAAGACCAATCTGTATCCTAAAAAACCCAAAAACTTTAGTCAAACCAATGAACACCCTCGAGCCCCAACATGTGTTACTAACAGATGAGTCATACTCCCTATGGGGTTTGCAACAGAAATTGGATTGAGAATGGGACCGAGAGGATATACTCTTAAGAAGAGATATTATGCACGAATCTAGTCTTCAATCTTCTAAGTCGCATTTCTTGAGCTTAACTACATTATGCTTTGTCCGTTTTTAACTTCACAATTTCGTAGCTTCTTAATTCATGTTTCCAAAATATGAGTTGGAACCTATTTCTCGTTCCTCTTTCACTCATTCTCCTTCTAGTATACTTGGCTCAAGCCTAACTGCGTATGCAAGCTCTCCAAAATTCACTTACTAGAAGGTATTCCACATAGATGAATTATCTCTTGAAAATAAACAAATGTACTTACTAAGGTGATTCTTTACAACTCATGCATGAGCGAAATGAACCTTCAGCCTTAGTGGCGAACACTACTGGAGCGCCCTATTCTGAAATGCTCCTCCTAATGAACCCCTTTTCTAGAAGCTCTTTAATCTATTTACTGAGCTCTTTCCTTTCTCGTGGAGCCATATGTCTAACGGGCAACGCAACGGGCTTTACATTATCTACAAGATATACGCGGAAGTCTATTTCCCGCTTTGGAGGCAAGCCGTTCACCTCTTCAAAGACATCCGGATATTCCCGGACCACTTTAACTGATTTCAAATTTTCAACAGAGGCATCTAGCGATTCAAGATAACTAAGCATAACCGCATACGAGGGGTTACAAGAAATTTCCAAAGTATTACCGAGCTGGGTTAGGAGCCTAACAACCCTTTTCTCACAATCAAGGATGGCCCCATTACTGGATAGCCAATCCATACCCAAAATCAAACCATAACCCGAAAAGCCCAAAACAAAGGCACTACATTGAAATTCTACGCTTAGAATAGAAATTTTCAATCCCACACAGATCATAGACAAATGAGCTGGGCCCCCAATTGGGTTTGAAACAATTAAGGGGTCCTCTACCATACTAGTTTTTAGGTGCAGAGATTCTACTAAAGCAGACGAGATAAAGGAGTGTGATGCGCCAGAATCAAATAAAGTGCGAACGGGGTGATCGTAAAGATAAACTACACTTTCTACAGAAGTGTTTGTACCTCGCTGTTGCAGAGGTGGCGCTTCCAGCACATGAACCTGTGCCCCTGGGGTGGTTCCAGCCCTCTGCCCCTGTCCTCGTTTCTTTGGGCAGTCCTTAGCCCTATGGCCCGTCTGACCGCATGAAAAGCACCCACCATTCTCCTTGGCCTTCTTTTTCCGGCAGTCCTTTACTAAGTGCCCCACTTTGCCACAGAAATTACACTTCCTCTTCTCTAGGGACTTGTTGTCTTTCCCGCCCTTCTCAAAGTCTGTCTTCTCAGGGCAGTCTTTGCTGATGTGTCCAGTCTCCCCACAATGAAAACATTCACCTTGCCTTCTTTTCCTCTTTCTACAATCCTTGGCTATGTGCCCCTCCGTACCACAAAAATTGCATTTTTTTTTCTCGTTTCTTATTATTACTGTTACGATCCTTTCTTGTTTGACTATTATTCGTCTCCCTACTCTGGGACTCTTCCGTTTGCTGGTTCACGTGGAGGAGGAGGAGTGAAAGCGTCAGCAGCTGGGGAGTAAGGTCTCCAGACATGCTGAAACAGAAAGGATAGATTCAAAACGAAGGATAGAAGATAGTACCTATGGCTTTGGGGACTTTGCCTTTTTAAAATAAAATAATATTTTTCTTTTGTAAATGCTTCTTTAAATTTCCTTTTTGAAAATAATTTTTCAAAACTTTTTATCTTATCTGGTAAACCTATGCTCTGATACCAAGTGAAACACCCCACCTCCGTTAGGGTCACTCTCAAAGGGAATGCCCTAATTTTGGTGGAGGTTTATAAGTACAAGTCACAGATATACAAGACAGATATACGAACACATATTTGTAAACAGCGGAAGAACAACAAACTTTTATTTCATAAAGTCAAATACGTGTTACAACAACATCCTTTCCAAAAACATAACATAACACTTTCATAATCTGTCTTGAGTACATTATTTAAAGAAGCATAAATAAAACATAGATAAACTGCAAAAGCCCCATAGTGGATTGTCCAAAGCCATAGTTCAAAACAGGAAAGTCCAAGCAATACATTTCTCTTCTTCAAGCTGGATGTTGAGGTAGGTCAAGCTGCTGTGTTCCCTCCCTGAGGACCTGGGGGGGGGGGGGAAACGGAAGAAAGAAGACGAAAGAAAGAAGAGTCAGACATAAAGCCTGAGTAAGTCTAGTACTACTTTGTCTATGAATAAAGAACTGGGTATGATAAGTATAAACAAGAAGTGGGCATGCACTATAAACTTGGTTAAGTTATCTAGGGTCGAATATACTATCGTACCCCATGTTAATCTCTGAACCCATATAAACTAGTTTCCAATTTGCACCCCATAATCAGGGTGATGTGATCCATTCAATGATGATCGGCTCCTACTCGCATAGTTACATGTGTCTTACGGCCCCCGATGTCTGTAGTTACCTATGCTGGTCCCACCATGGGGTGTATCAAGTCCCATAGTGGCAACCCGACACAACCTTAGAGTGCACAGGTATGCTACTGGTGTCCAGTGCCTTATTTTTCTGCGCCGGAGTGTGTGCACGCCCGCACTCCGTTAGAACCTACACTGCTACACCACCGCCGTCGCTTTGACCTCTTACAATCAGCCCAGTAATCGTGCCCCACCCTGCCTAGTTTCAGGGTATCATGATACACCTTTTAGGGTTACTGCTGAAAAGGGTCCCCCGTTACTAGGTTTTCTATCTCTAGCCAACATGCTAAGTTGGTTAAGTGTTTCCTACCTAACCCCCATCAGTCCGTTTAGTTTAGCATGTCCCATTTTGATTAAGTTTTTAGTCCACTTAATCCTAACAATCCTGACTCAGCCTTAATTGTCTTATTAAGGCCCTGACCTCTCACATTAGACAGGTATTGTTGTGGCTGCCTGTTGCCGGTTGGTTCCGGGCAGTCTTACGCCACAACTCAGTCTAACCTCGGGTCCTTGCTGGGCTCCATGTTTAACCACCCACATTGGATAGGTATTGTTGTGACTACTGGACAGCCGGGCGGTTCCGGGCAGGTTTACATCACAACTCAATCCAACCTCGGGTTAAACACATCGTATGTTCTACATTTACATATTTTGTCATTCTTCTTTATTTATATGTAAATATTTGCGGCCCATTATTAAGTTAATGGTGTAAAGATTACACCAATCACGGGCCCAACCCATACTTGAATTTGGGCCCTTCTATTTTATATTTTCATTCATTAATTTATTTTAACCCAACGTTATTTTCCCCCGTTTTACACGTCCGTTTATATATATATTGGGCTTAGCCTTTTAAAGCCCAATTTAGCCATGCGAAAAGGGGAGGCTTATGGCGTATACACAAAGAGGGGAAGGTGAGCGCATGAACTTGCATAAGACGTTGGAAATACATAATAGAAACTGGTGTACTTGCACAGTGGTAACATAGGTGACATGAATCAAAGCATGTGAACTTGCATAGGTTTAACTACAACATGAACCTATATTCTTATTTAGGCATAATGTCAAACATAAGCATGTCATAAATATTTCTAGCATAAGCATAGCATAATGTCAAACATAAGCATGGCATAAGTAAAGTTCAATTTGTTCATGGCATAAACATAAACAAGTCATGTTCATAAGGTTTCTACATGTTTACAAAGGGGATACTTTGTTACTAACACAAAAGCATAGTTCAACTTAATCATGGTTTAAGTCTAATCACATAACGATGGTATAAATATAAATATTCCTAATCATGGTGTTTGCTTTAAACTTGCAAAAAGGGATTTTTGAGTCTAACCTAGCCATGTCTCACATATGTCATCATATAATTCTTTTAAACAAGATAGACTTAATCATAGATTTCAATTATGCCAAATATCATTCATAGCCTAGCCATATTCATAAGCATGACTTAATACATGGATTATGGTGTCAAAATTCCAACATAGTTTCATATGAACTATAACAACCAAACTTGTCTCAATTGCTTGCAAAACGATTTATGCACAAAGTATACATCATGACGACATAATAACAAAGCCCCAAACTTGCATAAATTTCACTCAACTACATACATGTAGCTTCAACATAGATTACATAATTTGCGCAATATTCCAAACGTATATTTGCATAGAACTGCCGCATGTAGTTCTTTATAATGAATAACATAATTTTGCACAAACATGAATTACTTCCATTGCCACAATTCAAGCATACACATCAACACAGTTGTTTATTATACCAAAGTAATACTCTACTTACTATGGTTGCGGCGAATTCTTTAATTAAGAGACACGATTCCTTTGTTGAATTGATTAGCTTTAGGTTGCTTGAATTGCTTTAGGCTTTAGAACTTTCTTCCTAACTCTCTCTCTAGTCGGCGGCTACTCTTTGTCGTTCCTCAGCAACATGGCGGCTATAATCTTATTTTGAATGAATAGATTAGGGTTTAGTCTAGGGTTGTTTATATAGAGGTTAGGAATTGATTAGGACCATTGATGTTGCTAGGTTAGATCGTAGCCATTCATTAGGAAGAGAGACCAATAAAAACCCGCCACCTAGCCCTAATGACAAAGCAGACCACAGAAATTCGACCACACACCGACCTGGCCAGCCAGGGCTAGACCAGACCTGGCCAGCAGGTCATTTTTGACCTGGGCGCACTTGGCAGGTGCGCCAGGTCAAAAATGTACTGGCGCACTTCACAGGTGCGCCAGTTCATTTTTGTTCTGGCGCACTTCCCAAGTGCACAAGTGCATTGTGACCCTTTTTCGGTTTTTCGCCCAACTTCGTTCGTCCATAACTTCTTCATACGATATCCGTTTTTCGAAAACTCGGACTCTATTTCGCGTATTTTTCCGAGACGAACGCAATGGCGTATCCCGTTTCCCTTAGTTCTTTGATTTGAAATTAATTATACTTTAATTTGTTAATTTCACAGTTATAGAATTTTCGGGGTGTTACAATCAGCTCCTATTCACATAGTTACATGTGTCTTACGGCCCCCGTTGTTGTAGTTACCTATGCTGGTCCCACCATGGGGTGTATCAAGTCCCATGGTGGCGGCCCGACACAATTCTAGAATGCACAGGTATACTACTGGTGCCCAGTGCCTTATTTTTCTGCGCTGGAGTGTGTGCACGCCCGCACCCCGTTAGAACCTACACTGCTGCACCACCGCCGTCGATTTGACCTCTTACAGTCAGCCCAGTAATCGTTCCCCACCCTGCCTAGTTCAGGGTATCCTGATACACCTTGTAGGGTTACTGCTGAAAAGGGTCCCCCGCTACTAGGTTTTCTATTTCTAGCCAACATGCTAAGTTGGTTAAGTGTTTTGTAAACCTAACCCCAAATCAGTCTGTATAGCATGTTCCATTTTGATTAAGTATTAATTCAATTTACCCTATCAATCATGACTCATCCTTAATTGTCTTATTAAAGCCTTGACCTCTCACATTAGACAGGTATTGTTGTGGCTGCCTGTTGCCGGTTGGGTCCGGGCAGTCTTACGCCACAACTCAGTCTAATCTCGGGTCCTTATTGGGCTCCGTGTTTAACCACCCACATTGGATAGGTATTGTTGTGACTACTGGACAGCCGGGCAGTTCCGGGAAGGTTTACATCACAACTCAATCCAACCTCGGGTTAAACACATCGTATTTTCTACATTTACGTATTTTGTCTCTTTCCTTTTTATATGTAAATATTTGCAGCCCATTATTCAAATTCATCTTTATTGGTTAAAATTTATTTATGCCACTTAATTGTTTTTCATGGTTGTTGGCATGCATCAAACATGCCACACATATGTTCTATGTTTTAACCCCATCGTCATTACCCCCATTTTATACGTTCACTAAAATACAACATATGTTGGGTTTGACATTTAAACCCAACTTAGCCACACGAAAAAGGGGAGGCTTATAACATGGTGTTTATATATTCTAAGTGACATAAAAAGGGGAGTGTGAACGCATGAACTTGCAACATAACGATCTAATTAACATGAATTAGGCATATGTGAACTTTCATGGTAACAGCATAAAATCATGGCATAAACATACTTAAACATGAATCATTCTATTCATATGATCATAGCATAAACATACCTAAACATGAATCATGGTTTTTAATCTATTCATGTAAACTTGCAATTGGAATGTAAATCTAACTTAATTTATGTGCTACCTATATCACCATATGATTTTTATAACAACATAGGCCTCAACATGGTTTCAACTAAGCATAACACCAAACATAGTTTAGTCATGTTCATAAAAATGCTTACTTTTGTTTCTAATACAAAAGTATGATTTGCCAATTCCAACATAGATTCATATAAATCATAGTACTTAGTCGAGTCCAATTACACACTAAAAGTGATCATAAAAGTATGTACATCATATTGGCATAATAGTGAATCATATACTTGCATGAATCCCAAATAAAATACCACAACATATGGTTGTTAACATGAATCATATACTTGTATGAATCCCTAAATAAAATACCACAACATATGGTTGTTAACATGAATCATGTACTTGTATGAATCCCAAATAAAATACCACAACATATGGTTGTTAACTTCCAACATAAATCACATACTTGCAAATATTCAATCGTTATAACACAACATTTCCAAATCGTTAGAATCAACGCAACATACAAATATAGATTATTATCACCATAAATCGAATACAATTCTATTTCTCATTTTACACAAATCAAGCGCAATTATTTATTCACATCAGAATAGCACTCTACTTACAACGTATGATGAATCTTCAATTCAGGAATCTGAATTCTGAATTTGGAGATGCTATCCTTTGTTGTAGGCGTTGTTTTGATTTAATTGACGTTGCTTTAAGATTTCGAATTGTCTCCTAATTGCCTCTCAATTCCTGACGGCTATTCCTAGTCTTTCCTCAGCAGCATGACGGTCTCATCTCCATTTTTGTTTGTGTGAATTAGGGTGAGTCTTAGGTCCTTTTTATAGAGGTTGTGAGTTGATTAGGACCGTCGATGGAGCTTGGTTTAATAATAGCCGTTCGCTTGAAGGAGAGACCAATCAGGAGCTGACACCTAGCCCTAGTGACAAGGCAAGACTCAGAAAATCGACCAAACACAAACCAGGCCAGCCAGGGGGGCTGGGTTCGACCTGGCTCAGGGGCCAGGTCGACACGCCAGTCGACACCGTGTCGACTTGGCAGTCGACACGGGTGACCCAGGTCGACTACCCAGTCAACCTGGGTGCCTTGGGCGGGAAAATTCCCGCCCTGGCCTATCCGGCCCGATTTTGAATTTTAAATTTGTTTTTCTGAGCTGTTTTGGTCTGTTTGAATTTTAAACTGAATTCTGAAACTTCCGGAGGCCATATCTTCTTCATACGGAGTCCGTTTTACGCAAATTCGGACTCTATCCCAAGCAGAATTCCGAGACGAACGCAACGGCGTATCCCGTTTCACTTAATTCCTTGTTTTGAAATTAGTTATACTTTAATTTGTGAATTTCACTGTTATAAAATACACGGGGTGTTACAGAATGAATGAAGGAGGGGAGAGCTAGGAGGGGTTATATGGTGAGCTAGGTTAGCTCAACCAAGACCCAACCAAAGTGCCAAAATTCCGAATCTCGGAACATATCGCCGCTTATACTTTTCAAACTCCTAAACGACATTTTGAACTCAATGAAACTGGTTTCGAGTCAAAATTCGTCCATGTACAAAAAGTGATATTTTGGTCATACATCGAATGAAAATGACCAAATTCGTCCAACTCAAAAGGTATCGACGCTTATAGTCAAAAAGGTTGCAAACGATGATCCGGACCCAATGGAAGTGGTCCCGAATCCTAATTTTATCGTTTGTGAAAAATGACATTTTGAGTGACACATAAGGTACGACGATATAGTTAGATAAAATATTTAAATCTAAAATCGTCGAAAGAGTGGGTTGTTACAGACTTCCGCCTTAAAAGAATCGCGTCCCCGCAATTCCTTAAGAATGAAGTAATAGGTAACAACCAAAAACAATACCACAGAGTGGTACCACAAGACCCAACACGAAATGAAAAGATCACACCAACTGCCAGGTAAGATCCCAATTTCATGTCACAAGATCATAAAAACTAGATTTCAATCTCAAATTCCATTACACATGAAGGTAGTCATCCCAAATGGGTGAAATATTTCCAGAAAAATTCATAAGCGCTATGAATTAAAATAGACTCGCCTTCTTAGTATGATTCTCAAAAAAATGAGAATCAATAGAATGCACGAAAACCATGCGAATCTAATTTGGAATTTCATGAAGCAACGGGACTGCATTCTACAGACGCGAGATATCATAGTAGATATTTCTCTTTGGATATGAGATGGGAAATTATGGTGGTTGACTACTCCATTCCCAAAACTCAATTATGACGATGTAGCGAACATCGATCTTCAGCGCTTTAGTCTTGCGACAAGGTGGCTGGCACCAACAAAAGCACAACATAGAGATTCCAACGAATTTAGCTAAGGAGAGCAATTCTCGATGGAATAATCAATTTTAATATCAATGATTCAAGGTTGATAACGGAATACCAACGAGCTAGAAACCGATAAACAAATATTGGTAACGGAATACCAATGAACCACAAATCGATAATCAAATATTGGTAACGGAATACCAATGAACTATTCGGGGAAATCGATTTCTAACCAGGTACTAAATCTCATTTAGTAAGCATAAAGACGAATCATTAGGAATTATACGAAATTCCCAACATTTAGGAACTCGAGTATCAATTTTAGAAAATAAGAAACATCGAGAAGATGATGGACAAGTAGTGCACAACTTACCACTTCGGGACAACAGGATTTAAGATAATTTTCCGCCAAAAATCTCAAATCGCAAAAACATCAGCAATTAATCAAAGAAGCAAGTAGACAATTTCTACAACAAGATGGGATTAAACCAAAGATGTCGTAATCCCCAAAAATTTGATTGACAAGGGTTAACAAACGTGCGGAGACACTTATCAATCTAAACGATTCGAACAAATGAATGAGGAATATCAAAAGAGCTCATCCTTTCGATATTCATTTCTAAGAACAACGCAAGGCTAAGTCCATAAGTGAATTGACTATAGCACTTATGGATGATCGACTAGATCATAGATTCGAAGAAAAGAATTACTGAGTTTGCCGTGGATCGCAAAATCCAAATCTTCCCTCCCCAACGGGAACTCCCATTCTCTCGAGTGATCGTTCACTAGAGAAAATAATGAGACCCATGGAATCACAAGAATACTAAATTCTCTTCAGCAAATCGAAACAAGGATTGGGAATTAGGCGAGATTCCCAATCACTAAAAATTTCCAAGAATTAAAAGACTGAAATCCAGAAACAAGAGACATAAATAAATAAACAAGGAGTGATTGTTCCTGGAGTTATTTATTTACTCAAAGAAAAGATTCAAGATAATTTCTAATTAAAAATCTTGAACCACTCAAATTCTTGGAATTGCTCTAAGGATATCTAGAAATAAATTATCTAGAAAAATAACGAACGATCACGAAAAATCGCAAAAACCCCAAAATATTATTATTTTGATTAACTTATTAATGGTTAATTTAATTTTAGGGATCATTTCAAATGTCAGATTGTCACATAATGGTGTTTAGGAATTCCGAACTACAACATGGCGTCCCACGTCTCGTTCGAGATCCTTAACGCACCCGATGGACAAGTTAACACAAAAAAGTCCTCAAAATTTCAAAAGTCTACGCAAATCTCGTGAAAATATACAAATTCAATAAATCATTTGGGATGGCATAAAGGAAATAAAATTCCTTTATCCACTTATGAATAAAACACAAATGATATCTTTTGATAACGAAAAACACGATCGACGTATATCAAAAGAACATAAATAAAATAACCTCTGAACAAGGTAAATGACATCAAGGAATTAATGACACGTACCTTAACTCAAGAAGAGGGATCACAAGAAGCGGGATGCTTTCCCTCATTCTTGATCTTGAGTTTGGAACGCAACGAGGTAACACAAATGTATCATTGCGCCTTTGTTGAGTTAATTCAGCACACATGCTTGGTGACTCATACCGGCACAACGAGGTAACAAATGAGTTTTTTTAGCCCAAAGGCTTGGCGATCTCACACCGAACTAGAACTATATAGATGAAAACAAGGGAGTTGATTTAGTCATAACGACATGGTATGGAGATACCGAACGACAAGTGATCAATAGACCATGTTAGGTACGTAACGACGTACGAAACAATCTTGACTAGAAATCAAGAAATATCTTGATCAAAGGCACTTACGACGTGCGTAACGATGCACGAGCAAGATATCCAATGATCAGTCATCTACAAGGATCATAAATGATCAACAAGATAAGTGTGATACACAATAGGCCACTTGAGACATAATCACCCCTCCCGTAGGAGGGACACTGGGTGAACCGGCACTTGCACGATTACGACCAACAATTTCGCTTCTTTAAGGAAAAAGAAGGAGGAAAAAGTTAGTCTTAACGGAGAATACCATCGTCATACTATCTTAAGACTCTAACAAAAACCCAAAAGCACGATCCCCGAGAGAGGCTCAAGACAATACCATCGTCATACTATCTTACACTGTTCCGGAAATTTGCTCTGATACCAACTGTAACGCCCCGCCTCTATACCCACTATCGTCCAGTTCATTTCAGAGAAATGTCATAGACCATAACGGAGAATGAGGTTTGTGAAGAGCGACCGACTGTATTATTACTCCATGTGAGGAATGCACATCAAATTTTGATACCGATTAAAATTTCGACATGACCATTCGGCACATAGGGAAACCACACAACGGTTATATGCAATCCGGAAAGCAGTATAAAATAGACAACAACAATATAAACATGGTATATCTCACAGCCAGACACAGAACAATCATATCACAAAGGCGGAATAGATCTGATTAAACCAAGAATGTATACAACAAGCTAGTGGTCAACAAAGATCCACTAATCCCAAAAGATTAGATACATGCACCAAGATCTACAAAAGAATATATACACAACAAGAGATAATGACATAGGTACAAAAGTACATAAAACTACGGAGGCAGAGTAGCAAGCTGAAAGCGGAAGATCAATCTTGCGAAGAGTCCCAGAGGAGTACCTAAAATGACTCGGCCTGACCCGAGTATTATTTATAAGGAAATAAACAATAGACAGATCAGTCTAGCTGTACTTATCAAATAAACTGAGATAATAAGAGATATAACGCAGGATGACATGATTGTACTAATAACATCTAATCATAACTAAATATGAAACATGGCATGTCAACACAATCAGGAAATGACAATGGAATGTTAGCACACAAATATCTCTAAATAATTTCCTAGTTAATATAGAATGCAACATTCAAATAATAGCACACAACAGGAAATGATAGCGGAATGCCAAATACACATCAAATTGATGACCATCGCATCAAAGTAAATCATGAATCATAAATCATTTCTCAAATTGACGCGCTTCGCGTCAAAGTAATCATAAATTATCAAAGTCATCATAAATCATCAAGACATCAAAAATCATCAAAGTCATCATAAATCATCAAGACATCATAAATCATCAAGACACCATAAAGGGGAAGACCTGTTCATAGATGAGATACGATCTCTAGGTAGCGAACCCATTTGTTTGAGCCGAAGCTCCCCACGAAGCCGGGTCGTGACCCCGGTAGAGAGAAAACACATAAATTGTGAAATCCCTAGAAATCATCATAAAGAGGGGGCAGGTATGTTCACAGATGAGATACAATCTCTAGGTAGCGAACCCATAAGTTTGAGTCGAAGCTCCCCACGAAGCCGGGTCGTGTCCCCGGAAGAGAGAACACATGATCGTGAAATCCCTAGAAAACCTCATAAATCATAGAAAGTTGGATCGAAGTCCCCCAGGTGAAATCCAAGAATCGTAAATCCCACTCGGGCGATCGAGGACCACAAAACATAAATCATCAAAGGACCGCATCGGTCCGGTGAGTATAAATTACACTGAGATAGTTAATATAAGAAAATAGCTAAATGTCCCATAACCACTCGCTATTCTCAAATATTTACAAACCCATTGTTGATTCATAATAAAAACAACAAGAATCGTCACAACGTGTTCGAACGTACGAGTCCAAGAGTTACTCGCCGAAGTAAACATATAAGGGGTCATAGTCCTCAGTTTTACTAAGGTAAATAATCTAAATTTCTCGCCCGATCGAGTAAAGAGGATCCATACATACTAATAGATTGGAATCCGTAGAAGGATTCGTAGTCCATTAATAATATATAAACCCTCGCATTAGTCCGACGTGACAATATACACGAACATGATTGCCGAAGCGAATCGATCAAGGGAATTCACGTTGCGATAACGTTAATTCAATTCATAAATCATCAAATATAAATTCGATAAATCGAATAAATATATAGCTCGTTAGTGAATCCAATGAAGTTAAGAAACGATTGGAAATCACCCTGGGGCGACAGGAAACAAAGACACAAATCAGGTGTCGTAGATCAAAGAGCGATCACCAAAGTGATCGCTAAAGAGTAATTCACATTACAACAACATACAAGAAATCAAAGGGATAACAGTTATAATTTTGATCAACGAACGAATCGAAATCCTAAACTAGCACCCGAAGGTTTTAAACCACATCGGAACGGACTCGAAGGATATCGGGTCGATAATTCACGTTTTAATGGCGCGAATCATATTAACAAGAGTATCGAATAAATTCGATATACAAAATAGAGCGCACGGGATCTAGAATGATCACTTACTCAATTCACATCATAACAATGTGAATAGACCAAAAGAATCAACATCGGAAGAATCACTTGAGAATCAAAGACGACGAATCGAGCTGCTGGAATATGTGAATTCGTGAAGTTGAAGTTCACAAACGAAGTCCGAACGGGTTGAGCTCCGGCCGGGAAAGAGCCTGGATAGGGGTAGGCTGTGGACCGAGTTCCCCTCTGGTCCACAACAAAAAAATAGGATTCAGACGTCTGAATTAAAAATACAGACGTCTGATTTTGTAATTTTGAAAGACAGCAAGGTTTTAGTTCATTTTGACACCAATTTAGACGTCTGAATTATTCCGGACAGACGTCTGAATTACAATTCAGACGTCTGAATGAAATAAATCAAACATCTGCATTACTCTTCTAGTTTTCATAATTATTTGAAGCAGGTCAGATGTCTGATCTATAATATTCAGACGTCTGAAACCTGTTTCAGAGCACAATTTGCCTTGACAACATGTTCAAAATGATATCGACGAATGCCCGAACGCCTATGATGTAATGCACAAGTATATGAGGCTTCAAAGGCTTGCCAAAACAACTTATAACACCCAAATACGCATGCACAAACATTCATACAAGAGATTAGCAATGGTTTTGATTATAAATTCAAAAACGGGCGAATTTTCTAACCAAAGCAATCAAATACGATTCAAGCGACTTGTGAAGGCTTAGAACTATGTCGGGGAACAACGGAGCTTCACAACATCACCAAATTAACTCAAAACATATGCACAAGATTATGTAAACAATCCTACTTATAATTTCAACTCAGTGGAACATAAACATATGGAATCGGCTAAGTTACACTAACATAACCAATTCACTAGCATATGCAAACACATATGAACACTAAATTACACTTGTACAATCCAATGGCTTGTGGCATAGATGTGAGTTCAAAAAGAACTCACCTTGGTATCATGAATGACAAGAAAAAGCTCCAACTCAAGCAAAGAAGCTTTCTTTCTTCAATTGCTCCTCAATAATCACCTCATGAACACATATGAAGACACATGAGTGTTAGGGCCCACTAAAAATCCAAAATTGAGAGGAGTGAAAGGTAGAGATTGAGTAGAGAGAGAGAGCTTACCCTTGTTCTCCTTGGATTAGCACATGATTTCAACAAGAATTGGAGCTCCAAGATCCAGCTAGGGCTTAGGGAATTTTCTATTTCCCATTCCCTCTCCCCATTTCTATTTCTTTGTTGAAATGAGAATGAATAAAGGAGGAGAGAGCTAGGAGGGGTTATATGGTGAGCTAGGTTAGCTCAACCAAGACCCAACCAAAGTGCCAAAATTCCGAATCTCGGAACATATCGAAGCTTATAATTTTTGAACTCCTAAACGACATTTTGAACTCAATGGAATTGGTTTCGAGTCAAAATTCGTCCATGCACAAAAAGTGATATTTTGGTCATACATCAAATGAAAATGACCAAACTCGTCCAACTCAAAAGGTATCGATGCTTATAGTCAAAAAGGTTGCAAACGATTATCCGGACCCAATGGAAGTGGTCCTGATTCCTAATTTTATCTTTTGTGAAAAAAGACATTTTGAGTGACACATAAGGTACGACGATATAGTTAGATAAATATTTAAATCTAAAATCGTCGAATGAGCGGGTTGTTACAAAGACTGAGGTTGCATCTACAGAAGAGCCAAAGCCGCAAGCAAGCGGTGGAGGCAAGAATGGTTCTCAGAATAAGAGAGAGCAGAATCAGACCAAGGATGGCCATAAGAAAAAGAATAAGAAAGATGTAGAGTGCTTTAGCTATGGCAAGAAGAGCCATTATGCTAAAGAATGTTAGGAGAAGCCAGCGGTCAGGAAGTGCTTCAACTACGGCCAAGTGGGACATCACAAGGATAAATGTCCCCAACCCCCTAAAGAGAAGCAGATTGTGAAAGTATATGCTCTTAATGCTTTTCCTTCTTCGTCGAATGCCCCAACCGCGGCGGAGAAAGGAAAGAATGTCGTCCTTCAAGGTATGCTTTCTGTTTATGATGTTCCTGTTCGAGTATTATTTGATACCGGAGCTTCCCGTTCCTTCATATCTAGTGACCTGGTAGATAGGTTTGGATTGGAACCCGAGATAGTCGATAGACCTTTAGCGGTGACGAACCCGATTGGTGGTTCGACTTGCCTTAGCATGATTTGTTGTAATGTGGTCTTATCGAGTCATGGATGCATGTTTGTTTATGATTGCTTTGTTTTGGACTTTACTAGATTTGGCATTATTTTGGGAGTCGATTGGCTCTAATGATACGGGGTGGTGGTAGACTGTGAGGGCTTTTTGGTGACAGTTAGAGCGGATGATGGGAGGTGGGTAGTGTTTGGTGGTCTACCTAGTGATGGGGTAATGGCTAATTTTCTAAATTCCTTCGACATCCCGCATGATGAGTTGTCTGATGTGCCCGTGGCTGGCCAGTATCCGGACGTCTTCGAGGAAGTGAGCGGACTTCCACCACACCGAGAGATTGAGTTTCATATTGATTTAGTGAAAGATGCCAGGCCTATAGTGATGCCACTTCGTCGTATGGCACCAAGGGAGCAGCGAGAGCTCGGGGTGCAAGTAAACAATCTGTTGAAGAAGGGATTTATCAGAAGAAGTGTTTCTGAGTGGGGAGCACCAGTTGTGTTTGCTACCAAGGTAGATGGTTCCCTTCGGTTGTGTGTGGACTACCGCGAGTTGAATAAGGTGACGAGGAAGAATAAGTATCCTCTACCACGGATAGATGATTTGTTTGACCAGTTAAGTGGCGCGAGAGTGCTCTCCCAGTTAGATCTCGCGATAGGTTTCCATCAGCTTAGGGTGGAAGTCGAGAGTATAGCTAAGATGGCCTTTCAGACACTGTCTGGATTCTGTGAGTGGTTGGTCATGCCATTCGGGTTGACCAATGCACCAGCATATTTTGTGGATCTTATGAATAGGGTATTCAGGGGTCAATTGAATAAGTTTATTCTTGTGTTTGTGGATGATATCTTAGTTTATTCAAGGACAGAGGAAGAACACAAGGAATATTTGAGGATAGTGATGGAGGTGTTGAGAAAACACCAACTGAAAGCAAAGTTCTCTAAGTGTCATTTCTGGAGGATGGAAGTGAGATTCTTGGGCCATGTTGTTTCAGAGAATGGTATTGCCGTGGACCCTGCAAAGGTGGCTACAATACAAGATTGGTCTACGCCCAAGAATGCAACAGACATAAGAAGTTTCTTGGGGTTAGCTGGATATTATCATAAGTTTATGCAAGACTTCTCCAAGATAGCGGCACCGTTGACCAAGAAGAATCAAGCTTTTGTTTGGGACGAAAAGTGCGAAAATTCATTCAAGAGTCCAAAGGAAAAGTTGACATGCGCACCAGTGTTAGTCATTCCTAAGGGGAATGAAGAGATGATAGCATACACGGATGCTTGTGGTACCGGACTAGGTGCTGTATTGATGCAAGGAGGTAAGGTTGTAGCTTATGCTAGTCGGCAACTGAAACCGCAAGAGAAAAGATATCCTACCCATGATTTGGAATTGGCAGCGATCGTGTTTGCATTGAAGATGTGGAGACATTATCTCTTGGGAGAAAGATTCGAGTTGTTTACTGATCATAAATCGTTAAAATATCTTTTCTCTCAGAAGGATCTAAATCTCCGATAGCAAAGATGGTTAGAATTCTTGGCTTCCTACAATTTCGATATCGCATATACACCAGGAAAGGGCAATGCGGTAGCTGATGCATTAAGTAGAAGACATGCCAGTTTAGGGGATATGTTTCTAGAATGGAAGCAACTGGAGTACATCGTTGGGTATGATTTTAGACCAAAGTGCGAATTGGATCCAGAAGTATTAGCAAGTTTGACGATCAGACCCACTTTGATTGAGCGGATTGGTTCCAGTAAGAGAGACGAACCTAACCTATTGGAAATCATCTCCAAGTTAGAGATGGGTATCGACGAGGAAATAAACAAATATGGGCTTAATCGAGATGGATGGCTTAGAAAGAATGAAATACTAGTTGTGCCCAATGTCAATGGATTGAGAGATGAAGTGCTTAGAGAATGTCATCACTCAAAACTGATCATCCATCCCGGTGGTAACAAAATGTATCGAGACATGAAGCAGACTTACTACTGGGAAGGGATGAAAAGAGACGTTGGGAAGTTTATATCCAAATGCATGAACTGCCAGTTGGTTAAAGATGAGCAAAAGAAACCTAGTGGTTTGTTGCAACCATTAGAAATTCCAGAATGGAAATGGAAACAAGTCTCAATGGATTTCATTGATAGGTTACCAAGGACTAGATCGGGCCATGATAGCATTTGGGTGACTGTGGACCGATTGACTAAGAGTGCAAGGTTTATACTCGTCAAGTCGAATAGAATGGCAGCTAAGTTAGCGGAACTATATATGAAGTGGGTAGTGAGATTTCATGGAGTACCTAAAAGCATTGTGAGTGACCGAGACCCGTTGTTTACTAGTGGGTTTTGGAAGAGATTACAAGAGGCTCTAGGGTCAGAATTATATCTCAGTACCGCGTATCATCCTCAAACTGATGGTCAAACAGAGAGGGTAAATCGTATATTAGAAGATCTCTTGAGAGCTTGCATATTATATTTTGGTGGATCATGGGATGACCATTTGCACTCGTAGAGTTTGCATATAATAATAGTTATCAATCCGGTATTGGTATGACTCCATTTGAAGCTTCGTACAGAAGACCATGCAACTCACCGTCATGTTGGTTAGAAACTGGTGAGAAGTTTGTTCTTGGACCAGATGTGATAAGAGAAACTTCAGACAAGATTAAGATCATTCAACAGCGAATGAAGGCTGTCCAAGATAGGCAGAAGATTTATGCTGATAAGAGGAGAAGAGATTTAAAATTCTCTATTGGTGACTCGGTGTTTGTCAAGATTTCTCCATTAAAGAATGTTATTCGATTTGGAAGGAGAGGAAAGCTGGTGCCAAGATTTGTTGGTCCATTCCCAATCCTCGAGCAAGTTGGGAATTTGGCATATAAAGTTGAATTACCAGAGAAGATGGCAAGAGTTCATAACGTATTTCATGTTTCCCAGTTAAGGAAATTCACGGACGACCCCGATATGACAATTTCACCTAATTAGTTGGATGATATCGAAGTAAAACCCGAGGCGGTTGGGAATCGCAAGCCGATTCATATTATCGAGCACCATACGAAGAAAATTCGAAGGAAAGCGGCGAATATAGTCAAAGTTCGGTGGGCTGAGAATGAGAATGATTGTACTTGGGAGACAGAGGAGAGCATTAGGAGGACGTATCCAAAACTCCTTGCCTAGTAAGATTTTAGTTGCAATTTAGTTTTCCGCATGCTAGGATAAACTTGTTATTGTTTTGTATGTTTGATTGTTGTGAATAGTTGGTAAGCATGCAGGATCCTTTGCTTGTTTCTTAGTTAAGGAATTTCGGGGGCGAAATTTCTTAAGGGAGGGGGGGGGGGGGGGGGAGGGGGAGAGAATGTAACGACTCGCATTCTACGCACCGAAGGATCGTAAAACATTTATTTCTTTCACATACGAAGTCGTATGGTCGTGTAACTTTGGGAGACGACTATTGGAGTCATTTCCCATGTTCATGATTTTTGCCGATTTTTAAATGACCGTTTTGCCCCTAGCTGATCTTGTTTTGGCAATAACTTTTGATTGGTAAGGAGTTTTGACCTGAAACCACTTCCAATAGATCCAGATGATGGTTTACCTTTTCGTAAAGTGGTCATATGTGAAAAACGGACTTACCATTAGGGAGATATGGCTGAAATAAGGTTTAGAAGGTGAAAAACTGCTTAACCGGGCCAAATGATGTGATTGGTGAATGGGCCCATAACCCATTTCGGGATTAGGGTTATGGGGAGGCTGAAATGAGTTAGGTTTTCATTCTATTTCAGTTTTCTAGCCGCCATTTACCTCTTAGAAACCCTAACAATGGCCTCCACCTTCTAATTTCATCTCAAATCACTCTCTAAACAAGGATTAAGCTTAGCAACATCAAATCAAGGAGAAATAGTGCCATTTCAGAGTTAGAGCTGCTATTAGATGCTGGAGATCGCTCCAAATCAGCGGAGTTTCAGTTTTGACATTTTATTTGTGGCCAAGGTGAGTGATTAACATTGTTTTTACACTAATTACAGTTAATTAGGGTGATTAGTGTTAATTAACGAAATTATGCAAGATTAATTTCTGGAAAAATGTTGAGAAATTCTGATATATTATTTTAGTCCTCTGTTAGAAAATTTGGTTAATTTGGTTAAGTTTTGCTAATCCTATCATTAGTTATGCTTAAACATGATTAAGGGGAAAATATGGGTTTTGGGTATATTTGATCCATTTTAACTTATCATATTATTGTTTTGGTGTTTGTGGTTGATTATACATGTTGCTATGACTATATGATAAGCTTTGTGATTGATTAGAAAAGTTAGAATGGTCGAAAACGCCGTCGTATGGCGTAAAACAGTCATTGGAAATTTACAGGAAATAGTGTAGGGATCGGATCGGATCGCCCTCCCTCACTTGCGAAGCATGTATCACGAACCGGCGATGGAAGCTCGATCCGGACCGCTGGTACCTGAAGCGTACCATGAACCACGAACCTAAAGCGATGAAGGCTCGACCCACGAGCCAATGGAGAAGCCCGACCCGATCTGGTGACGATGGCACGATCCGAACCAGTGTGGCACCACGACCCAGCTTGAAGCATCACGATCCGACCCGGTGGGAGACTACTTGATGTACCACGAACCGACCCGACCTGGGAGGAACCCACGACCCGACCCGAACAGGGCTAATGACCATGGACCGAACGAGGAAAATAGGACCGATTGAAATGGAAGCCGTTTTCCGAACCGATCCGGAGGAGACCAAAACCCGAGATACAAAGGTAGTCCAAATGGGAAGTAGAACTCAGGATCTAGCCGGGAACCAACGAGTTAACTTCATGATTGGAATTTGCTGCGGGACATGTGCTAAGGAGTTATCGACGTCTATAGCTTTGATTCACCGCCGAGAGACGATTGTTAGGATACGGATCAGTGGAGTAGGGTAGTTATTACTCCACGGGGAAGAGTGATCGTAACATGGCTATGAGCCAGTGCAATGGATTCATTATGACTTCATGGGGCAGAGTGGACATAACAAGGACTAGTGGCTATGGATCAGTGCAGTGGAGTCGCCATGACTCAATAGGCCAAAGTGATCATAGCAAGGATATGGGTGATCAAAGCGGTGGATATCGTATGCTTTACGCACGGAGTGAGAGATGTGAGGATGGTTGCTATGCTTGATTGTTTGACATCACTATGACATGCACACCCCCACCCCCGTATCTGTACACTATATGTTAGTGTTACCTTAGAATATTGTGCATCTTGTTGTGCTAACTCTTTGGTTGCAGGTCCAGGTTCAGGCATGGTTTAGTATACCCGTTATTGTTCTGTTTTGATGCTTATCGCTCATACCAGACTTTTGTCTAACCCAGAGTTTTATGTCTCTTTAAACGAGCCGCTTCACGGGTTAGCTATGACCCACATTCCCATGGGGGCTACCTTTGAGATGTTAGTTGACATGGCGCTCATGCATGAAGAGGAAAAGGGCGCCAATGCTAATAAGGCACCCGAGAAGAAAGGGGATCAAAAGAAGCCGCAACAGAAACAACAAAACAAGAAAGGTGGCAAAGGCAACAATGCTAAGGGGAAGAAGAAATGCTTTAACTGTGGGACACCCGACCATCTAAGCAAAGATTGTAGGAAGAAAAAGAAGACTGGTTGTTTCCACTGTGCGAAGCAGGACATCTTATTAAGGACTGCCCAAAGAAAGGGCAGAGGGCAGGGTCTACCTCGGGAGGACAGGTGCAAGCTCTTATGGCACCAGGGCAGGCAATGGGACAAGTTCAGGCTCTCGTGGTTCCACCGCTGCAAGAACGAGGTAGAGCAATTTCCGTTGAAAGTTTAGTTTTTCTGTTTGATCATCCTGTCCGTACTTTATTCGATTCTGGCGCATCGTATTCGTTTATTTCTACATCATTAGTTAAAAAACTGCACCTAGATACTAGTCTAGTTACTGATCCCTTAGTAGTCTCAAATCCTACTGGTGGTTCGGCTCATCTTTCTATGATCTGTCGGGATTTGAGAGTGTTTATCTTAGGCGTTGAGTTTGAATGCAACGCCTTTGTTCTGGGCTTTATGGGCTACGGCTTGATTCTAGGTATGGATTGGCTGACTAGATATGGGGCCATCCTAGATTGTGAAAGAAGGGTAGTTAGATTGTTGTCTCGTTATGGAAGGACCCTTGATATTTCTTGTGACCCTAGAGGTCCGGCAATGCTTAGCTACCTAGAGTCCCTTGATGCATCCGATGATGATTTACATTCAGTTCGTATAGTCCATGAATATGCTGATGTCTTCGATGAGGTGAGGGGTTTACCCCCAAAACGTGAGATAGACTTTCGAATATATCTAGTGGACAATGCACAGACAGTTGCATTGCTAGTGCGCCATATGGCTCCAAGAGAGAGAAGGGAACTCAGTAAGCAAGTAAAAGAATTTCTTGAGAAGGGGTTCATCAGACGTAGTATATCAGAGTGGGGTGCTCCAGTAGTGTTTGCCATGAAGGCGGATGTGTCCCTTAGACTTTGTGTGGACTATAGAGAACTTAATAAGCTTACTAAGAAGAATAGACACCCACTGTCGAGGATTGACGATCCCTTCGATCAGTTAGTTGGCGCCTCAGCGTTTTCGCAGTTGGACTTAGCCACGGGTTTCCATCAGTTAAGAGTGGCTGAGGATAGCATAGACAAGACTGCCTTTAGGACTCCAGACGGTTTCTTCGAGTGGCTGGTGATGCCCTTCGGGTTGACAAACGCCCCCGCATACTTTGTTGATTTGATGAGTAGGGTGTTTAGGGAGTACCTTAATAAATTCGTGGTAGTCTTTGTAAATGACATCTTGATCTTTTATAAAGGCAAAGAAGAGCATGCCCTACATCTTAGGGAAGTGTTGGAGACTCTTCGAGCGCATAGCCTTAAAGCTAAATTTTCTAAATGTCACTTTTTGAGAAAGGAAGTGCGATTCTTAGGGCACGTGGTTTCCAAAGAAGGGACAGCCGTGGATCCCGCGAAGGTAGTGGCCATCCAAGATTGGAAGGTTCCTAAAAATGCGACCGAGGTGAGGAGTTTCTTAGGGTTGGCTGGCTACTATAGGAAGTTCATCAAAGACTTCGCAAAAATATCAGCTCCATTAACACGCTTGACGAAGAAGAACTTAGTTTTCATGTGGGACGTAGATTGTGATGATGCGTTCCAACGTTTAAAGAGAGCTTTGACCACAGCCCCAGTCTTAGTGTTGCCAGATGGAAGTAAGCCATTTACCGTTTATACCGACTCTTGTGGGACAAGACTAGGCGCAGTCTTAATGCAAGAGGGAAGGGTAATAACCTATGGTGGAAGGCAGTTGAGAGTGCATGAAAGAAATTACCCTACACATGACCTAGAGTTGGTCGCTATCATTTTCGCGCTTAAGTCTTGGTGTCATTATCTTCTTGGCGAGAAATTTGAATTGTTCACTGACCACAGATCGCTAAAATACTTATTCTCTCAGAAGGACTTGAACTTAAGGCAGCAAAGGTGGATGGAGTTCTTAGCATCCTACGACTTCGAGATAGCATATACCCCTGGCAAGGGTAACGTGGTGGCAGATGCCTTAAGTAGAAAAAGATTATCCTTGAGTCCGTTGTTTGTTGAGCGGCGAAGTTTAGAGTTCATCTCTACGTTTGACTTTACACCTTCCATTGACTTCGTACCTGGTTTGCTAGCATCCTTAGAGGTCAGACCTACGCTTTTGGGATGGATTGGCGAGGCACAGCGAGACGACCCACAGTTGGTTGAGTTAGTAGAAAAGCTCAAAGGAGGGGAGTCATCGAGCCATCTCCGTAGGTATACCCTAGATGATAAGGGTTGGTTGCGTAGGGACGGTAGACCTTGTGTACCACGGGACGAGAATCTGAGGAAGACCATTCTTGATGATGCCCATCGTTCGAAGATGACCATTCATCCCGGCGGGGACAAGATGTGCATGGACATGAGACGAGTTTAATTTTGGGTCGGCATGAAGAAAAATGTGCCTGAGTATGTCGCTAGATGCTTGGTGTGCCAACAAGTAAAAGCAGAGCAAAAGAAGCCCGGTGGATTGCTTCACCCATTGGAGGTCCCACAATGGAAGTGGGAAAGCGTCTCGATGGACTTTATTGATGGATTACCAAGATCGAGGAAGGGTAATACGGGGATTTGGGTCATGGTAGACAGACTTACTAAGAGCGCCCATTTCATTCCCGTGAAGAGTAAGAGGACTGCTACATGGTTAGCCTCCGTATACATTCGAGAAATAGTTCGTTTGCACGGTGTTCCTTCTAGCATAGTGAGCGACCGCGATCCCATCTTCACTAGCGAGTTTTGGAAGAGCTTGCAAGAGGTGGTAGGGACTCAGTTATGTTTGAGCACCGCATATCATCCTCAGACGGACAGCCAGACCGAGAGGGTGAATCGTATTCTAGAGGACCTATTGAGATTATGTGTCTTAGATTTCGGAGGTACATGGGAGGAACATATTCCGTTGGTAGAGTTCGCATATAATAATAGCTTTCAGTCTAGCATTGGCATGGCACCTTTCGAAGCTCTTTATGGACGACCGTGTCGTTCGCCTACATGCTGGTGGGAATCTACAGATAAGATCTTGCTTGGACCCGATATGATTAGAGAGACTTCGGAGAAGATCGATTTGATTCGAAGGAGGATGAAGACGGCGCAAGATAGACAGAAATCTTATGCGGACAAGAGGAGGTCAGATCTTGAGTGTGATGTTGGGGACATGGTCTTTGTCAAGGTGTCTCCATTACGGAACGTCGTTCGCTTTGGGTCCGTTAGGAAGTTAGCACCAAGGTTCGTAGGACCATTTCCTATTAAGGAAAGGATTAGGCAGATGGCGTATAGAGTGGAGTTGACCGAGAGACTTAGTGGTGTACACGACGTATTCCATGTATCACATTTGAGGAAGTGCTTCCACGAGACTGCGGAAGTGGTAGAGCCGAGCTTGCTTAGAGAGGTGGAGATCGAGCGTGATGCAACGATTCGACGAGCTCCTACGCGCATTCTTGGGTCGGAGATTAAGAAGTTGAGGAATCGAGAGGTCAAACTAGTCAAAGTGCAATGGGGAGATGATGAGAGCAACTCTACTTGGGAGACGGAAGAGAAGATGTGTTCATTATACCCTTTTCTTTTCGAGGGTATGTCTTTTAATTTCTTCTTTATCGCTTAGCTTGTACTTATCTTATTTTTGGTATGTCCTCTCGCTAGTATCTTTGACCTTTAGATAGGGTAGTCCTATGGTTGAAACATGTGTTTGAGACATGTTATGTATGATGGATGCATGTGGATGCAAGTGTTTGCCAGTGGTTGCTCGTGGATGCATATACACACACTTTAGGCACTAGATCGACTCAGTCACTTCATATTGCATATTGCATATAAATGTGTGTACGTATTTAAGTAATGAATGAATAATGGTTGTACCATCATATGGATGTTGCATTTTGGTGAATGGTTGTGCACACATGCAGAAATGATATGTATCGATAAGGTTCTTCGCATACATAATGGATGCATGGCACTATCATGGTTTGCATTAAGGAGGTCAACTGAATTAGTAGACCGCCTGATTTTGCATTAAATAAGGAACATATACACACACTTCTTGCAAATGTTCATACAGCATTAGGAATTTATAAGGACAATGGATGCCTGTGTTTGATGGTTGAGTAGATGGTTGTTTGGATGTTAGGATATGCATTCTCCTTAACTTGGGGATTTCGTGGGCGAAATCCTTTAAGGAGGGGAGAATGTAACACCCCGGATTTTTGAATAATTGAATTAACTAAATTAAAGAATAATTAATCTCAGACGTGAGAATTAAGGGAAACGGGTTGCGCCATTGTGTTCATCTCGGAATTCTGGTTGAGATAGAGTCCGAGTTTGCGTGAATTGGACTTCGTATGAAGAAGTTATGGCGATCGGAAGTTTCAGAAAATTCAAAACAGATTTTCAGAAAATTCAAATTTCGGAGTCAGACAGGCTAGGCGGGAAAATTGCCGCCAGGGCCAGGTCGACCATAGGGTCGACCTACCTTAACCAGGTCGACCTGCCCCCCCCCCCCCCCCCGAGGCAGATTTGATTGATGACCTGTTTGTGACTTTGTGCTGACTCATTAGGGTTTATGATCTGCTCTGATTGGATGGGATTAATTCTGGGTTGATCGGACGGCTTAAACTAATCCTAAACTCTATAAAAACGCCTATAGACTCAAATCCTAAAATCAAAACAAAATTGGATTCATGGCCTCCATGCTGTCACCTTGCAACTCAGAATAGCCGCCGCCCTTTAGAGAGGAAGAAAGCAAATCAAATTCAATCCTTTTCAACTCTAACAACAAATCTTCATCAAAGGAGCGCTAATTCAACTCCAAAAATCAGAATTCAGAACTCAAGACTGCTTTTGAGTTGTGAGTTCGATAGTTTTAACAAAATAATTAATAAATGAACTGGATTGAGTTATAATGTGGATAATTTGGATGTGATATGAATTGTTGATTTCATGTTGTAATTATGTTGTAGAATTATGTTGTAATTTCTATGATATTATGTTATGATGCTATCATCTACGATGCAAAGTTATGATGCTATCACCCATGTTATAATCCTATGATTGGCTTATGTCTAGTTGAATCATCATGTTTCTTATGCTAGTTTGTTATATTGATTCATATGATAAATCATATGTAGGAAAGTTTAGATGTTGATTCAAACATGAACCATATATAAGTTGGGTAGAATTATATGTGACCTTGCATAGCTATGGCACTTAGTTTATGTGAGAATTTAATCGAAAGTTAGGCTATGACATATGCTAAATTCTACATGATACTTTACATGTTAGATACTAGTCTACACCATTGTTGCGATGTATAAATCACCTATGTAAGTTTATGAGTTGGTTATGAATCATGTTATGCATGTTTAGGATTATTACCTATGCAAATATAGATCTATGACATATATTATTTATGCAAGTTTGTGGCCATTATTTCATCAAGTTCACACCTTTAGATTTGGATCCATGACATATGTTATTTTTGCAAGTTGTAATTTTGGCCTATGCAAGTTTTAGATGTAGAACATCATTCACATATGCAAGTTCACCCCTATGTTAGATTTATGTTTTAATTATGTGTATAAATTGTGATGTTTTCTTTTATTTTATAAGTTAGACTATTGGAGTCTAATGTATATTTTTACGTTAAACGAACAAACGTACTACGTGGGGAAAAAGGGGATAATATTAAAAATATTTAAAAGGCATAAAATATAATTGTGGTGAAAATTGGTATGATTTTACATACCATAAATGGATGGACATAATTGAGTCAATTATGGACATCGTTAAATTTGGAATCGATTGACAATTTGAATAGGGAAAGTAATTCAAATTTGGGGAATGATTAATTAGGAGTAATTAACCGTCTAAGACACGAGGTTAGGCTCTTTTGTGGTGTAAGACTGCCCGGACCTTCCCGACAAATCCAGCTGCCACAAATGCCAGTCTAATGTGAGAGGTCTTAGGCACAAACTAAATACGTAATAGTTGTAAAGACACGAGGTTAGGTTCTTTTGTGGTGTAAGACTGCCCGGACCCGCCCGGCAAATCCAGCTGCGATAAATGTCAGTCTAATGTGAGAGGTCTTTATGAGGTTACGGTCTTAATGAATTAAGAAATACTTAACCAGATAAGCATGTAGTGGGACATGAGGGGGTTAAGTGGGTGCCTTGGGTGACATGTGGAATCCAGTGGGTGCCTTGGGTGGCATTTGGAAATACGATTAGAAACACTTAACCAAAATTGAAACATGTAGTTGAAGCATGAGTAAGAAAGTGGGTTAAGTGGGATGTACTAGAGGGGACCAAGCTTAGGTGGATAGCTTGTGTCAAGTAATGGGGGCCTGTTTCAACCAGTAACCCATATGTATCTTTGTGGGCTCGACCCAAGTCGAGAACGGGACACGCATACTGGGCTTGACTGAAAGAGGCCAAACCGGGTTAGCGGTGGCAACACAAGTCCAACGGGTTCATATGCGTGTGTGGACCCGGGCTGGTAGGTAAGACGTTGTTGCATCGTGTAGGTATAAGCCGTGCATTCTTGGTGGTATCGGGTTGCCACTTTGGGGAGTGATACACCCCACTGTGAGGCCAGCACGGGTATCTACGAGTTAGGGAGCCAATCGCTTGGGGGTAGTGGGTACACCTAGTGGAGATAGGGGCAGACGACACCTATGAAGGCAACTAGGGGTGCACGAAACTACCAATATTATTATTAAGTCTGTAGGCGGGATCAACCTTAGGGTGACTAGTGGTGGTGCAGTATACTAGTGGCGGTGCTGTATAGCAATTATCCTATAGTGTTGGTGTAGTTTCGTAAATTTATCTTAGTGGGTTAGGCGCGCTTTAACGATATCGTTGTTCATCTTGTTTCCTTGTTTACTCTGTCATACTCAATGGTTCATGATCATTTCCTTATTTTCCAACTTATGCCTTAGCCTAGTTACTTTGTTAATTATATTGTTAGAATTATCGCACTCGCCAGACTTTATGTCTGATCCCCCTTTTTCCATCTCTTTCCTCCCCCCCTAGGTGCTCAGGTTGGAACTAGCACCAGTGGAGCTTGATTTTGGACTGCTTTTAGAAGATTTCTTGGATCACTGAAGTAAAGTTCAGCTTCTCTTTATTTATGGCTATTTTGATGTTGGGGATTATGTCTTTCAGTTTATGTACTTTTTTTTATCAAGATGGATATGATGTACTTGACTTTGGTTTATGGTTTTGATGATGTAATCAAACATATGTGTTTTCCGCTGCAATGAAATAAAGTTTTAAATTTCCAAGTACTGCTTTATATCTGTCTTGTTGTGATTTTCTGTTCTATATTCACTTAAAATGCTCCATGGAAATTAATGCATTCCCTTTGTGAGTGACATTAATGGACGTGGGGTGTTACAGCCATGCCCTCCGCCTCCGAGAACCATACCTCCTTCCCTAGACCCGACCAACTTGTCGGTCCCACCGCCGTGAAAAGCTGCCTCGAACGGGAGCAGTTTGAGCTTGAAGTTCGAGCTCCATGCTCAATGATAAGTCTTCAGACAAGTATGGATTTGGAAAAGGGGAACATCTCTACAGAATTTGTTTTGATTTCGTCATTTAATTTTGTTAATTTGAGCGCGATTTGAGGATGAATTTTCGAGTATGAGGGCCGTTGATTTTAACCCTAGGCGATGGGTCTGAGATAGTGAAGAGAGATACCATTTTATTATTATTATTTAATTCTTTTATTGTTCAATTTTGAAGTTTAACATTTTGAACTCCAAATCAAACCCAACGACTGTCGTTCTTAGCTAATTACCCCCATTCCGGACACAATGGGATATTTTTCGTAAGCCAATCGACTGTTTTGACTAGTTTTTATCAAAATAAAAATATAAATCAATATATATTGAATTTAAACATACATTTTAATTTATCGGGGTCACATACTGACTCCAAAAATTACGAAAAATAAATTTAGCTATGTTTTGACGATACGATCCTAACAAAACTAATTTCGTTGAATTTGGAGATCGTTTGAAAAATGTCTTTTTTCTAATCGATTAAACTCAAACTGAATCTACCAAACGCGTCCAAATTTACAACGCTCACATATTGATTTCAAAAATTATGAAATTTGTAAACTAACAATAATTTGACATGCTGAATCCAACAAAAGTAGTTTCGTCGAAAACAGAGGTCGTTTGCAAAATGGCCATTTTTAAGGGCTATATATTATATTAATATATATATAAATTTCAAAGCGACTATTATAAATTTTAAACTGGATATAACTTTCAATTTATATTATGAAATCTCAGTTTCTTACATTCGTTAGAAAGATATAATTAAACAGATTCTAACATTTCTGGTTTTACTAAAATCCGATTTATTTTGAATTTTGTACAATCATTTGAAATTTAAAATCGAATTTTCAAACTACCGCGCCATTTCAAACACTATTTATAATTAAATTAAATTTATATGTTCTAATTCTCAAAATAAGCTATTTTAAATAATTAGAATACATTAAAATGCTAAAATAAAAATTTTAAATTGGTTCAGAAATTCCGAGTTGTTACAATCTCCCCCACTTAAAAATTTTTCGTCCTCGAAAAGGAATGGAGCTAAAAGTTGTTTAACCAACCCACTCAACTTTCATTCTGGCTTTTATTCTTCAACTTTTCAATTTCTAAGAATTTTCTAATTTCTCAAAAATTTGGCTAACACCCTAATTTTCCAAAAAATTCCGCCATAACCTCCTTTGTATGGGCTGATCGGTGAAATCGCAACTTGCCTCACAGGGCCCTCGTCAATCAAAAAGAAAAAAAATGCCAAGCGGCTTGCTAATAGGCTCATAAAATCATCAAAACACAAGAAATACAATAAATATGTACCTATTTGTCAGGCATACAATTTTATTCCTCTTCTTGGCTTCCATGTTATGACCTGTTTATTATATACACATGTGCATATATGCAATTTCAATCAATTTTCAATTTAATTCAATATTTGATTCGATTTGGATAAATTTTACCTTTCTTTCTCTTATTGGTTTTGTCATTCCAATATTTTAAATTAGTTGAACTAATAATCACATACCACAACAAGCAATCAATTAGTTGATTATCTTTTTAATCATATAACTTCATATATTCTCAAAAATCATGTCTTTAGTGTCAAATCACAAACAATAAACTCTAACTAAGTTTGGTTCTCACACCAGTCAGTTAGAATAATATAGACATCCCACTGTCTAAACTTAAACATAAATGTTGATGATGCTCGAGCTATCATCAGAATCATCTTCTGGCGACTAGAGTGTGATTCTATATTTACCCAGTATATTTGAGACTTCGTATACATGTTTGCAAGGCGTATATGCAAAATCTTCTTTTACTCAATAGCCCAAAATCAATTTAAAATAAAATACTCAAATATGTATAATAATATATAATTTTCAAAATTAAATTTGTTTTTATGAAATAGGACTCTTCAAACTCATTCTAGGGTATTGCTACCCCTATCTCTAACGAGTTACTCTTATAGGACATTACTAATCCTATCTCTGATGAATTCTTTCGTTAGGTTCTAGTGTATCTTGTTCTCGAGCTTTGTAAACCAAAGCTCTGATACCAACTGAGACAACATGAAATCTCCCTTACGGGAAAGCCCGGATTGCTTTGAGAACACGACTCATTAGAACACGAACACAAGAACATTTCACTGTTATTACAACAATTACATCAGAGTACAAGAATATTTCACGGTTCAAATAATTTACATTAGAAAAATATCTGAGATATAATTACATAACAACGAAAAATATATACATAAATATAATGTACAGCGGAAAATACATCAACTAACACAACTGAAAGAAATACACGGGTACAAAGCTTTCCGAATATTGCTCGAATTGTAATCCAGGATCCTATGAAAGAAGTATTTGCGAAAACCAAAACTACTAGCTGCCCGTGTGGAAATATGGGCACCTGAGTTTAGGTTAAAACAATAAACTCCGAGTCAGTCATGGGACTGGTGTGAGAACTAAAACAGTTATTAAATCTTTACTTTAAAAGTTGGGAAATCATGGGACCATGCCGTATAACATGGAACGTGTTTACTCCACATGAACCCCAGTTTAAAATAAAGCAACGCTATGCTTTTTGGAAAATGAAGCTATTATAAGACTCAGGTCCCATCACACAATGCAACGCAAGCCGAAGGATAGAGTTTTCCCTTATAATACCCAAACATTGGTACTTTTAAGACAAATCATTTTGATATTACTATAACTGCATAATTTCAAAATCAACTTCAAATATAAATGTATCAATCCTAGACGGCATAGGTACCATATATTATGTTGCCATACTAGTTTTACAACTAAAACCGAAAAATGACGTATTGGAAATTGGATTTCCATCATGAACCAAGGCAAGGGATCTTCCTGACCGAATTCAAGACACTCTAGCCCGTGGCTCAGGACTCAGACTCAGGCGATCCCTGGGAGCGGCAGGGCCGGCGAGCCGTAGCTGATTAGGGTTACTCCTGAACACTGCTTTTCCCTGTCTTATGAGACATAAAATCTTGTCAGTATGTCGACCAATATCAAGAGCCACTAGGGACTCAAATTCGAGATACCTCGCTTTCCATCATCTACATAAGTAAAAATGTCTGGGCTCCATATCATGACACCACTTCTAGCTAGAAAGAAACGCATGCTCTCCCTGCTATTCTTCATTCCATTTCTAGTTCATACCGGGCTGTGAGGCTCACGAATTAATGCTACACAAAGCTATGCTAATTAAAGTTGTGCTTTGATCATCATCCGCAAGACTCTGCTTTTAAACAAAAGCCTTGATCATTTGCATCTTAGTGTGCCACATTGACAATTCATGCCATGCAACTGATGTCTATCAATATATAACCTCTAAGCTCGTACGTCTTAGAGAAGGGTGTTAAGCAAGAGAATAAATTCTCCGCTACTAAACAAATATATATTTAATAAAAATCAATCAACGTAGAGCGAAATCCAATGTCAGACACACATCCATTTAAAAGTTCGTTCTGGGTCTGAACGAAACCGGAGGCACCTTATTCCACGTCTCATATGTCCAATACAGGAGAGAGGTCCTCGCATATCCGGTCGATCCCCAAGTACGTTTGGGCGATCACCACTTATTACTTTGTCTTGGGTGTACAGCCCAATCAAGACATCAGTAATCATCCAAACAATGTGAAGATCTCCGGTCTTCAACCACAGTCTTCATCGTCAACTTTTAGTCGTCGTATCAATTATTCCGAATGGGATAAACTCAGACTTTCTTAATAACCCGCGTATTTTATAATCAATAATCTAGTGCTATATAAACACATCATACGCCTCATTCCAATTCAGAATATTCTTTTATTCAAATATTCACATCTTTAGGGAAAGGTTCCTATTAATTTTATCAAACATAAATTCTTTTAAACTTATTCTTAAATCTTCCTTTTTACATCAATTCAAAAGGTTTGATTTTATCTTTTCACCACTTAAACCAAATTAAGGTTTATTAACTAGTCAGGATTAGCGAACCTTACCGAAGTAATCATTTATTTATCAATCCCAATCCCAACCTATTCATCCTAGGGAGTAAAACTGGTAGTACTCCATACCTAACACTCACTGTGTTTTTGGTAAAATTAATTACCATTTCCCGTTCAAATCTAATTAAAGATTTAACTATCGCATGGAGAAAAATTGGTGGTACTCCATTCTCAATCATTTCTCAAATTTGGCAAATTTAATTATTGCATTAACTTTTCAATCTAATTAAAGATTCATTAAAACTCCACTTAGTTTTAATCTCCAAAAATCATTATTTAATGATTATTCCATGTCTAGGAAATAAATCCCGTCTTTAACTTGGTTAAAGAACATATGTCCTTTAAAACATCGTTCACGATAAACCCAAAATCATCTTCCATCAAAATGGAATCTACACGGAAATCATAATTGTGTATAATCGATATAAATTCCCGTATTAGACTAATAATATAAATGGAATAGCGACAAAGCCTTTTAAATTCCATATATAGTAACGGTCTTCATTCACAGAAGCTCATCTCGATAATTACCAAATCAAAATCCATTCAATTCCAATTTAATCTATTAAATTGGAAAACTTTACCTTGGAAAATTTCCATTAAATCTTAATATAAAGATTTACAAATTCCAAATCTTAACTTCACTGTTAATTGGGTTAAAGAACAAATGTCATTTAAAACACCGTCCACGATAAACCCAAAAATCCAATTTCAATTCAATTCCAATTAAATATTAATTAATTGGTAAACTTCTCTAAATCTTAATTAAAAGATTTATTCTTTTCTCAACTAGGTTTACGAATAGTGTTATTTAAGACATCATTCACGACAAACCCAAAATCCAATTTGATATTAAATACAAGGCTCTGAATAGAAATTTTATCGGCTTATATCCAATATCAAATTCTGAAACTAACAAACATCGTATTGGGAATAACGATATTTATATCTTCCAAATTCCTCAAAAATATCCGTATAATCATGGAATCCAATATCGAAATATTTCGAAGATTATTACTATTCAAATCCATTCCAAATCATACGTTGGAAAATTCTGGTCATTTCAAAAAAACCATTTCAAATCCAATTTATTTGTTTAAAAACATTGGATTATTCTTCTAGTTAATAGCTAGTTCATTTCGATAAAAATATATTTTTATCTTTCTAAACTTGGATTTTTTCATCCAAAATCTTTCCAAATCCTTTATTATGATTTTTTCCATATTTTTAATAATTTTATTATGGCCCTTATAATTGGTTTCCAATAACGGCCACCGAACTGCATCCATAGCGACTTTTTCCAAAATTGATTTGGACATATTTTAAAATCGAACTGTTAGATTTTAAATGAAACGACCCAAACTTCCTTGTAAAAGAAAGTATGGATTGAATTGAGAACAAGGCAAATCTAAACACAAACAGAAGAACATTTCGTTGCTTATTACAACAATTTACATCAGAGTACAAGAATATAATAGAGTATGAATAAATAATATACATTGGAAATACAATATCAGAGATTTAAATTACAAAGCAACGGGAAATATAATACAAAACATAACTAAAATAAATACACGGATACAGAGCTTTCCGAATATCGCTTCAGCTGTAAACCAGGACCCTGTGAATATAATATTTGCAAAACCAAAACTACTAGCTGCCCGTGTGGAAAATATGGGCACCCAGAGTTTAGGTTGAAACAATAAACTCCACGTCAGTCATGGGACTGGTGTGAGAACTAAAACAGTTGTTACTAAGTTTTAAAGTGGGGATATTATGGGACCACGCTGTATAACACGGAACGGGTTTACTCCACATGAATCTTAGTTTTAAACGCAATCCTTTTTGGAAAAATGAAGCTATTATAAGACTCAGGTCCCATTACACAATGCAACGCAAGCCAAAGGATAGAGTTTCCCTTTACAATAGCCAAATATGCTTGATACGCGAAATTTCATCTTTTATTATTATTACTATAAGTGTATAGTGTCAAAAACAACTTCAAATATAAATGTATCAATCATAGACGGTATGGGTACCATATATCATATTGCCATACTAGTTCTACAATCAAAACCGCATGATGTCGTATTGGAAATTGGATTTCCATCTATGAACCAAGGCAAGGGATCGTCCTTACCGAATTCGAGACAATCTAGCCCATGTCTCAGGATACAGTCGCAACTACACCTAGGAAGCGCCAGGGCGGTCATCCGTCGATGATTGGCAATACCATAAACTATATGTTAGCCTGCCCTATGGGGCATAAAATAATATGATCAGTAATTTCGACCAGAATATCTATCGATATATATATATATATATATATATATATATATATATATCTGAGACGCCTCCCTATCCATCAAGTAATAAGCAACATCCACATGAGTAAACAGATTGGGCTCCATACCATGACGTTACTCCTAGTTAGAAACTAACATATGTCCATTTCCCCGGGGTCCTTCTCCCGTTTCTGGTTCATACCGGGGTGTGAGGCTCGCGAAGTAACGCTATACACAATGCTATGCCTAAATAAGCTGTGCTTTGACCATCAACCACAAGGCTCTGCTCTGCAACAAAAGCCTTGATCATTTGCATCTTAGCATGCCACATTGTCAGTACATAATGTACCATTGATTTCTACCAATATATAACCTCTGAGCTCGTACGTCTTAGAGAAGGGTGTTAAGCAAGAGAATAAATTCTCCGCCACCAAACAGATATATATTTAGCAGAGATCAACGAATACAGCATAAAGGAATACAACATCAGACATACCATCCATTTACAAGTCCGTTCCGGGTCTGAACGAAACCGGAGGCACCTTATTCCTCGTCCCATATGTCCAATACAGGAGAGAGGTCCTCGCATATCCGTTGATCTCCAAGTACGTTTGGATGATCACAACTTATTACCTTGTCTTCGGTGTACGGTCCAATCAAGACATCAGTAATTATCCAAAAGATGTGAATAACTCCAGTCTTCAACCACCGTCTTCATCTTTGACTCTTGATCGTCGTATTAATTATTCAGAATGGGTTAAACCTGGTCTTTTCGAATAATCCGCGTATTTTATAAACAAGTGCTATAAAAACAAATCATATGCCTCATTCCAATTAAGAATATTCTTTTAATAAAATATTCACATTTTTAATCTAATTAAAGATTCATTAAAACCCTATTTCGGTTTTAATCTCAAAAATCATTACTTAATGATTATTCAAATTTAAGAAATCAATCTTATCTTTAACTGGGTTAAAGAACCAATGTCATTTAAAACACAGTTCACGATAAACCCAAATCATCTTCCATTAACTATGGAAACTTCACGGAAAACGGATCAATACATAATCGATATAAATTTCCGTATCAGACTAATAATATAAATGGAATAACGGCAAGGCCTTTTTAAATTCCATATTTAGTAACGGTCTTCATTCACAAAAGCTTATCTCGATTATTATTAAACCGAATTCCCTTCAATTCCAATTTATTCTATTAAGTTAGAAAACCTTACTTTGGGAAAATTCTCCTTTAAATCTTAATAAAGGATTTATAAATTCTGTGTAAATCTTAATAAAAGATTTATAAATTCCATCTAAATCATAATAAAAGATTTATAAATTCCATTTAAATCTTTAATAAAGATTAATAAATTCCAAATTATATTTTCATAGTTAATTGGGGTTAAAGAACAAATGTCGTTTAAAACATAGCTCACGATAAACCCACAATCAACTTTCATTTCAATTATAATTAAACATTAATTAATTAGTAAAATTTTCTAAATCTTAATTAAAAGATTTATTCTTTTCACGTGGGGTTTAAGAACAGTGTTATTTCAAACACAATTCACGACAAACCCAAAATCCAATTTATTTGATTTAATTCCAAATAAATATTAATTAATTGGATCACTCCATTAAATCTTAATTAAAGATTTATTCTAGTTAATAACTAGTTCATTTCGATAAAAATATATATTTATCTTTTTAATTATGGAAGTTTTCATCCAAAATCTTTCCAGATCATTAATTATGATTTTACATAATTTTTCCATATATTTAATAATTTTATTAAGGCCCGTACGGTCGGTTTCCAATAACGGCCACCGAATTGCATCCATAGCGACCTTTTTCAATTTTTATTTTGACATAATTCCAAATACAACCATTATATTTCAAACCTCTTATATTCATTGGAAACCTCTTTTCGATACGAACCCAACGGTTCCGGTTTTAGGAGAATCCGACGGTCGGATCTCCCGTTACGTCAATTTGAAGTTAATGGTCGAAATTCGCGAACGGTCGCTGCGCGGCACGTTCTATTCAGGCCATTAAATATATATAATATATATTTCATCGATTTCCTTTAAAATGTATTTTATAAATTCAGTTTCAAAACGATCCTAACTTCATTTTCGATTTTATATCAAAATCTAATATTCTATATCTTTATCATACTAAAATAATAATATTTTCAAAATATTAATTTTTGAAATCATTACTTTTCGATATTCATTATAAAATGAATAAAATCAATCAATAAACCCGTTTGGGTTAAAATGGCGTTTGCTACTTAATGCTGCTTCACATTTCAATATTTTGTGTCCATTCAAAATCGGACATCAAAATCAAAATTTTAGTTTTCATTGAAAATTATTCGTTATTTTAAAATATTCTTTTAAAAGATTCTTTACTTTAAAATATTCTTTATTTTTAAAGATTCTTTATTTTAAAATGTCCTTTGTTCTAAAATATCCTTTATTCTACAATAATTTTTTTATTCTAAAATGTCCTTTTTATCCTAAAATAATTTTTATATTCTAAAATGTTATTTTATTCTAAAATGTCTTTTTCATTCTAAAATGTTATATTATTCTAAAATGTTATTTTATTCTAAAATGTCTTTTCATTCAAAAATGTTATTTTCATTCTAAAAATGGTGCTTTACGTTAAAATGCTCTTTTATATAAAAATGTTTCTTTTTCATAAAATGTTTCTTTTATATAAAAATGTTTATTTTACATAAAAATGTTTCTTTTACATAAAAATGTTTTTTTTATATAAAAATGTTTCTTTTATATTAAAATGATTCTTTACATTAAAAATGATCTCTTACCTTGAAATGTTCCTTTTACATATAAATGTTCTTTTTACATATAATGTTCTTTTCATTCAAAATGTTCTTTTACATTAAAATATTCTTTTCATTTACAATGATTATTTTACACAAAAATATTTCTTTACATTAAAAATGGTTCTTTTACATTAAAATGATTCTTTACATTAAAAATGATCTTTTTCCTTGAAACGTCCCTTTTACATATAAATGTTCTTTTTACATATAATGTTCTTTTTTATTTAGAATGTCCTTCTTATCTAAAATGTCATTTTTTATTCTAAAATGTCCTCATCAAAAATGTTCTTTTTTATTCTAAAATAATCTTTCATTCTAAAATGTCTATTTTGATTCTAAAATGTCATTTTTTATTCTAAAATAATCTTTTATTCTAAAATGTCTTTTTTTATTCTGAAATGTCCTTCTTATCTAAAATGTCCTTTTTTATTCTAAAATGTCCTTCTTATCTAAAATGTCCTTTTTTATTCTAAAATAATCTTCTTATATAAAATGTCCTTTTTTATTCTAAAATGTCCTTCTTATCTAAAATGTCCTTTTTTATTCTAAAATAATCTTTTATTCTAAAATGGCTTTTTTTATTCTAAAATTATCTTTTATTCTAAAATGTCTTTTTTATTCTAAAATGTTTGTTTAATTCTAAAGTGATATTTTATTCAACTTTATTAATAAAACATTATTTACTATAAAACAATATTTATTTCTAAATCGGAATGCGACTCAATCAATTACCATATAATTTTAGTTATATGGATTTCACACACCACATGTATTCAACAATAATGATAAATAATCATTAAACAGTCCATTCACTTCCAACGTGAAATTTACAACTGTGTGAGCATTACAATAAATAAATAACGCTCATCACAGCCTGTCAATCCATCGATTGACATACAACTAAATATTGGGACTAGTGTATGTCAAGTATCATCCCAATACCCGTGTGGGGTTTTCAAACAACACGGTTTATTTAAATAAATTATTGGTTAAGAAATTTAACCAATTCTAATTCAGTTTGAACTATTTTCTATTCAATTAATTTACAGTGTTTAAATTATAAATAAATATTTATAATCTAATTTCAACTACCACATTAATGTTAACATTATTTTTAATATGTTAAACATTTCAAAAGTCAAATCAACATACAATACAGCCAATTAATCGTCCATGGTTTGTGGACGAGAGTGGTGAACTAACAGGCACCGTATACAATTTATAGTGATTAAAACTAATAGAAATCTACACTGGCAATTATATATATATATATACATGAATATAATAACATGATAAAATAATTTTGAGTGAGAAGGAGTTCTCACTTTGATTGGTTTGTCGCTAAATATCGTCAAACGGTCGATTGATCGAATATGACATTTTCCTCCACCAAAAATTGAGACGAGCTCTAAATCTCTCCAAATCAGTTTCATTGCGAAGCTCTCGTCGATACGGATCCAAAGGATCCTGTTTCGCTGAATTCCGAGTTCGTATGAAAAAGTTAAGCTTTTTACAAGTTTCATGTACATATATATATAATTAACTTAACATATAAATTAATTAATTACCTTAACCTACCCCTTAATCACCTTGCTCATCTTCTCCCTCCTACAGGAAACTCATGCACAACTCCTCCCATGTCCATTTTCATGCAAGCTTCATGACATCCATTCTCCCTCATTCCTCAACGAAATCACAAACCATAAATACCATTCTCCTTCTCTTCTTCTCCTCTTCAATTTCAACACCATGAATCTCAAAATTAAGCTCCAAAAATTTTGGCCAATTTCTTACAGCAAAACTCATGGCCAATGCAAACATCCCGACATTTTTTGTCACCAAATCCATCCAAACTTTCCATAGAACCTTCATTTCTTGCCACAAACTCAAAAATAATAACCAAATCTTGCATCGTTGCTTCTATCTCACGAATTCATCAACCCTACGTCGCATAAAAAAAAAATGCTAGCTGGAAAAATAGACAGTAACAAAGATTGATATGAACACCTGGAATTTGGTATGAGATTGAAGAGGAGCTCGCTACGAACTCACATATATTTATTCCATGATTTTTAGGATTTGATTTCATTCGATTTTGATTTTTGGAAGGGGGAGACTCACGTTGGAATGAAAAGAGGGGAGGCAATGTTATTTTCAGAAATGGGACTAGGTTAAGGAAGTGAAAAGAATATTATACAGTGGACAAATTTATTTATTTTTATTGATTTTATATTTTATTATACTTAAATATCGCTCATTTTTATAGTTTAAAAATCCGTAGGGTCACCTACTGATTCCGTTTTAGATAAAAATTGACGTGCAACTACTCTCTGACATTACGGACCTTATAAAACTGGTTTTGTCAAATTCCGAGTCCGTATGCACAAACATCGAATTTTTAAAGTCAAAATATTGTCTGTTTTTCACTTTAAAAATCACTCTTGGTCACATACTGATTTTAAAAATCATGAAATTTGGAATCTTACCATTATTCGATGCTATGGATTCAATAAAAAAAGTTTTGTCGAATTCCGAGGTTGTCTCAATAATGTTCCTTTGTAAAATTGCTAAAATTAGCTTCAAAAATGCGATTTTAGCGTATATTTTCCTCTTGTACGCCAAATTCAAAAATTATGGTCTTTTGGATTTAATCATTATTTGACGATACGAATCCAAAAAAACAGAATTGAATTCTGAAATCGTCTCAACAATGTTCCTTTGTAAACTGATCGTCTATTTTTGAACAAATGATTTTGCCTCTCACGGCCACATACTGACTCCGTTCGACGCGCATTTTGAAACTCAATAATGATTTATCATTATGAATCCAAGAAAATTGGTTTCGTCGAATTCTGAGCTCATATGCAAAATTTCACTTTTTATGGGTTATGCGATGATTTTAAATAAAATCGAATTTTTAAAATTTTCAAAACAAAGCTTATAAGTCAATTTAATATTTTTATTGAGTTTGTTTTAAGTCAAATAAAATATAAATACTAATTTTATATTTATTCTCAAATTTTATTTAGCAAAAATAATCAATTTATATTCGCATATTCCTTAAAATAACTTAAATTAAAATTTTAAATTGGTTATGAAATTCTGGGTTGTTACATTAAATCTCTTATATTCATTAGAAATCTCCTTTCGATACGATCCGAACGATTTTGGTTTAGGAGAATCCGACGGTCGGATCTCCCTTTTGAAGTTAATGGCCGAAATTTGCGAACGGTCGTTGCGCGGCGCGTTCTATTCAGGCCATTATATATATAATATATATATCATCAATTTCTATTTAAATCGAATTTTATAAATCGTTTGTAAATCCATTTAAAGATGATTTCAACTTCATTTTCAATTTTAAATCAAAATTGAATATTCCATATCATTATAGTATTAAAATGATATAATTTCAAAATATCAGATTTTGAAATAAAATCTTTTCGGCATCCAGTATAAAATCGATAAACAAATCCGTTCGAGTTAAAAATGGTGTATATAACTTAACTCGGCTTCATATACTTCAATATTTTCGTGTCCATCGAAAATCGGACATCAAAATCATATTTTGATTATTTACTTAATATTATTTTAAAATATTCGTTATTTCTGAATCGGAATTAGACTCAATCAATTGCCATGTAATTTTATTTATATGGATTTCATACATCACATGTATTGAAAAATAGTGATAAACAACTACTAAACAGCCAATTCACATCCAGAGTGAAATTTACTACTGTATAAGCATTAAATAATTAAATAACGCTTATCATAGTCTGTTGATCCATCAATTGACATATAATTAAATTCAGGGGAGATGTGAATAAATTATCGTCCCTAGACCCGTTTGGGATTTTCAAACAACAACAGTTTATTTAAATAAATTATTGGTTAACAAATTTAACCAATTCTAATTCGATCTGAATTATTTTTCTAGTTAGTCGACTTCCACTGTTTAAAATTATAAATAGATATTTATAATTTTATTTCAACTACCACATTAATGTTAACATTATTTTTAATATGTTAAATATTTCAACAATACATCAACACATAATACAGTCAATTAAATCGTCCATGGTTTGCGGACGAGGGAGGAGAGCTAACAGACACCGTATACACTTTATAATGATTAAACTGATAAAAATCTGCATTGATAATTCTATATATTTTTATACATGAATACAATAACATAATAAAATAATTTTGAGTGAGAAGGATTTCTCACTTTGGTTTCCGGGACGATTTCAATACAGTTCCGGTCTAAATTTGCTTGAAATTCTAACGTGCTCCATTTCAGTCTTGGTCAGTTCTATGTTGTAGTATTCGTCGCCACGATCGCAACGCAACTGAAATCGTCCAGTTTGGACCTCGTATGCAAAAAATATGATAATTAACGTGTTAATTACATAATTGAATTAATTAATTAATTAATAAAATTCCTTAATTAATGCTTTAATCACCCTTTCCATCGTTCTCCTTTATATGTCGTCGTCAAACCCATTCCTCGTTGGAGGATATCGCCGCCACACGTCAGCCAGAGCCACCGTCTTCCGATCCATGACCACCACGCCCTTCGCCTCCGAGAACCGTACCTCCTCCCCCAGACCCGACCAACTCGCCGGTCCCGCCGCCGTGAAAAGCTACCTCGAACAGGAGCAGTTTGAGCTCGAAGTTCGAGCTCCACGCTTAACGATAAATCTTCAGAAAAGTATGGATTTGAAGAAGGGGATAATCTCTACAGAATTTATTTTGATTTCATCGTTTAATTCTGTTTAATTTGAGTGCGATTTGAGGATGAATTTTCGAACGTGAGGGCTGTTGATTTTAACCCTAGGCGGCGGGTCTGAGATAGTGAAGAAAGATAACATTTTTTTATTATTTAATTCTTTTATTATCCAATTTTGAAGTTTAACGTTTTGAACTCCAAATCAAACCCAACGAGTGTCGTTCACAGCTAATTACCCCCATTTCGGATATAATGGGATATGTTTCGTAAGCCAATTCGACTGTTTTGACCAGCTTTTATCAAAATTAAAATATAAATCAATATATATTGAATTTAAACATACATTTTAATTTACTAGGGCCACATATTGACTCCAAAAATTACGGAAAAATAAATTTAGCTATGTTTTGACGAAACAGTCCTAACAAAATTAATTTCGTCGAATTTGGAGATTGTTTGAAAAATGACTTTTTTCTAATCGATTAAACTCAAACTGAATATGCCAAACGCATCCAAATTTACAACGCTCACATATTGATTCCAAAAATTGTGAAATTTGAAACCTAACAATAATTTGACATTCTGAATCCAAAAAAGCGGTTTCGTCGAAAACAGAGGTCGTTTGCAAAATGACTATCTTTAAGGGCTATATATTATATTAAAAAAATAAAAATTCATAGCGAATATTTTAAATTTTAAACTGGACATAAATTTCAATTTATATTATGAAATCTCAGTTTCTTACATTCGTTAGAAAGATATAATTAAACAGATTCTAACGTTTTTGGTTTTACTGAAATCCGATTTATTTTGAATTATGTACATTCATTTGAAATTTAAAATCGAATTTTCAAACTACAGCACCATTTCAAACTCTATTTATAATTAAATTAAATTTATATGTTCTAACTTCGATTTAAATATATTTTTTAAATCTTTAATTCTCAAAATAAGCTATTTTAAATAATTAGAATACATTAAAATGCTAAAATAAAAATTTTAAATTGGTTCAGAAATTCCGAGTTGTTACAATCTCCCCCACTTAAAATCTTTTCGTCCTCGAAAAGGAATTGAGCTAAAAGTTGTTTAACCAACCCACTCAACTTTTATTCTGGCTTTTATTCTTCAACTTTTCAGTTTCTAAGAATTTTCTAATTTCTCAAAAATTTGGCTCACCCTAAATTTTCAAAAAATTCCACTATAACCTCCTTTGTATGGGCTGATCGGTAAAACCACAACTTGCCACACATGGCCCTCATCAATCAAAAAGAAAAAGCCAAGCGGCTTGCCAATAGGCTCATAAAATCATCAAAACCCAAAAAATACAATAAATATGTGCCTATTTGTTGGGCATACAATTTTATTCCTCTTCTTGGCTTCCATGTTATGACCTGTTCATTATATACACATGTACATATATGCAATTTCAATCAATTTTCAATTTAATTCAATATTTGATTTTATTTGGCTAAATTTTACCTTTCTTTCTCTTATTGGTTTTATCATTACAATATTTTGAATTAGTTGAACTAATAATCACATATCATAACCAGCAATCAATTAGTTGATTATCTTTTCAATCATATAACTTTATATATTCTCAAAAATCATGTCTTTAGTGTCAAATCACAAACAATAAACTCTAACTAAGTTTGGTTCTCACACCAGTCAGTTGGTATAATATCGATGTCCCACTTTTAGCGTATATGCAAAATCTTCTTATACTCGATAGCCCAAAATCAATTTAAAATAAAATACTCAAATATGTATAATAAGATATAATTTTCAAAATTAATTTTGTTTTTATAAAATAGCACTCTTCGAACTCATTCTAGGGTATTACTAACCCTATCTCTAACGAGTTACTCTTATAAGACATTACTAATCCTATCTCCAATGAATTCTTTTGTTTGGTTCTAATGTGTCTTATTCTTGAACTTTGTAAACCAAAGCTCTGATACCAACTGAGACGATCTGAAATCTCCCTTACGGGAAAGCCCGGATTGCTTTGAGAACACGACTCATCAGAACACAAACAGAAGAACATTTCACTGCTATTACAACAATTACATCAAAGTACAAGAATATATCACAGTTCAAATAATTTACATCAAAAAAATACCTGAGATTTAATTACATAACAACGGAAAAATATACACATAAATATAATGTACAGCGGAAAATACGTCAACTAACACAACTGAAAGAAATACACTGATACAAAGCTTTCCGAATATAGCTCGAATTGTAATCCAGGATCCAGTGAAAAGAAGTATTTGCGAAAACCAAAACTACTAGCTGCCCGTGTGGAAATATAGGCACCTAGAGTTTAGGTTAAAACAATAAACTCCAAGTCAGTCATGGGACTGGTGTGAGAACTAAAACAGTTATTAAATCTTTACTTTAAAAGTTGGGAAATCATGGGACCATGCCGTATAACACGGAACGGGTTTACTGCACATGAACCCTAGTTTAAAATAAAACAACGCTATGCTTTTTGGAAAATGAAGCTATTATAAGACTCAGGTCCCATCACACAATGCAACTAAGCCGGAGGATAGAGTTTTCCCTTATAATAGCCAAACATGCTTGATAGGTTTAAGACAAATCATTTTTATATTAGTATAAGTGCATAGTGCCAAAATCAACTTCAAATATAAATGTACCAATCATAGACGGCATAAGTACCATATATTATGTTGCCATACTAGTTTTACAACTAAAACGGAAAAATGACGTATTGAAAATTGGATTTCCATCATGAACCAAGGCAAGGGATCTTCCTGACCGAATTCGAGACACTCTAGCCCGTGCCTCAGGACTCAGACTCAGGTGATCCCTTAGAGCGGCAGGGCCGGGGATCCATAGCTGATTAGGGTTACTCCTAAACACTGTGTTTCCCTGCCCTTTGGGGCATTAAATCTGGTCAGTATGTTGACCAATATCAAGAGCCACTAAGGACTCAAATTCGAGGTACCTCGCTTTCCATCATCCATATAAGTAAAAATGTCTGGGCTCCATACCATGACACCACTTCGAGATAGAAAGAAACGCATGTTGTCCCTGTTGTCCCTCATTCCGTTTCCGGTTCATACCGGGCTGTGAGGCTCGCGAATTAATGCTACACAAAGCTATGCTAATTAAAGTTGTGCTTTGATCATCATCCACAAGACTCTGCTTTTCAACAAAAGCTTTGATCATTTGCGTCTTAGTGTGCCACATTGACAATCCATGCCATGCAACTGATGTCTATCAATATATAACCTCTAAGCTCGTACGCCTTGAGAAGGGTGTTAAGTAAGAGAATAAATTCTCCGCCACCAAACAGATATATATTTAATAGAAATCAATCAACACAAAACGAAATCCAATGTCAGACACAGATCCATTTACAAGTTCGCTTTGGGTCTGATCGAAATCGAAGGAACCTTATTCCTCATCTCATATGTCCAATACAGGAGAGAGGTCCTCGCATATCCGGTCGATCTCCAAGTACGTTTGGACGATCACCACTTATTACCTTGTCTTGGGTGTACAGCCTAATCAAGACATCAGTAATCATCCAAATGATGTGAAGATCTCCGGTCTTCAACCACCATCTTCATCGTCGACTTTTTGTCGTCATATCAATTATTCAGAATGGGATAAACTCGGTCTTTCCGAATAACCCGCATATTTTATAATCAATAATCTGGTGCTATAAAAACACATCATACGCCTCATTCCAATTTAGAATATTCTTTTATTTAAATATTCACATCTTTAGGGAAAGGTTCCTATTAATTTTATCAAAGATAAATACTTTTAAAGTTATTCTTAAATCTTCCTTTTGATATCAATTCAAAAGGTTTGATTTTATCTTTTCACCACTTAAACCAAATTAAGGTTTATTAACTAGTCAGGATTAGCGAACCGTACCTAAGTAATCATTTATTTATCAATCCAAAGCCCAACCTAATCATCCCATGAAGTAAAACTGCAACACCCCACCTCCGTTAAGGTCGCTCATAAAGGGAATGCCTTAACTTTGATGGAGTGTTTTAGTAGACAAAACAGAAATTTACAAGACAGATAAAACAGTACTTGAAAAATTTATAAATTTATTACAACAGATACCGAAGTAACTTTGGTTACATCTTTTCAAATCACAATATCAGAATTCAAGTACAAAATATCAGTCTTGTACAAAAGCCTTCAGAATGCATAGTTTTTAAAGTCATAATCCCCAACATAAACTGTCATGGAAAGATAGAGCCAAAGCCAAACGATACTTCAAGCAGAGAAGATCCAAATCAAGCTCCTAGATTTCCACCCTACAAACCTGGGGGGGGGGGGGGAGGGGGGGACGAAAGAGAAGGGGCGAAAACAAGCAAGGTCAGACATAAAGTGTGGCAAGTCCAGTGACTTTCTGCATATGAACAGATAATAATATCATGACATGAAAATAAAGCTAGATAAGAGACAATATCAACAGGAGTAACTGATATACTTAAGCTAAACAGAAGAAACAGAATGATATAGCCCAAGTTATGCTTCTTACCTATATTTTACTTCTCTGCACTAATACTAGTATAACAGGATTAGGTGTTACCCTAATGTCTAAACAGAAACAGAATAATAGGTCTTTACCACCCGAACAGAAGGTACAGGAACAGAAACAGAATAATCCTTACAGAAACAAAATGTTAGAATTAGGTGTACACTAGTAAATGGGCCTTTACCACCCCAACAGACGGTACCACACAGAAACAGACAGGTGTTACCACCCAACAGAAACAGAAGATACCCCAACGGAAACAGACAGATCTAAGTGTACCCTAAATCTACCCCAAGCGATCGGCTCCCTAATACATAAATACCCTGTGCCAGCCCCACAGAAGGGTGTATCACTCCCTAAAGTGGCAACCTTTGAATGACACAGACCTATTTATAGATGTCACGGCGTCTTACATCCTCAGAGGCAGACCGGGATCCATGCACGCACATGACCCGGTTGGAACGCACCATCAACACCCCTCGCCATTATCCGAATGAACCGCTTATAATTAGTTCAGTAAGCGTGCCCGGACCCTACCTACTGTTGGGTCATAGTTTTGATACCAGAAAGGGTTACTGACTAATATGGGTCCCAAACAACAGATGACACAAGTATTTTCCCCCTAACCTTGTGTCGCCAGACTAACAGATTTTAGATTAACTTGTTTACAAGTTTTCAGACATACGGAGTTCAAGTCAACTAGCTCACAGATCAGAAAATCAGGTTAACAGGTTTTCAGACAAACGGATCATATGTACAGTTTTAATAGATTTACACATTGTCTAACTTTGTATTGGGCCTACAGATTCACGAAACAGGTTTATTAATTCATCAGTCCAGTTGGTTTAGCCCTATCTACCCAACACGTTTTAGACATCATATTTATCTCAGATTTGCATTAATTAAATATTAATGCGCAGACCTCTCACATTAGGTCGGTAGCTTGTGGCCGCTGGATAAGCCGGGCGGTTCCGGGCAGACTTCTGCCACAAGCCAGACCTAACCTCGTGTCTAAGCATATTTTATTTATGCCTACGACCTCTCACATTAGACTAGTAGTTTGCGGTTGATGGTCAAGCCGGTTGGGTCCGGGCAGGCTTCTACTGCAAACATGAGTCTAACCTCGCGTCTTAGCATTTTTATTATAACCAGTTTATTCCATTACAAATGATACAAATATCAGACTAACTATGCCAATTTAACAGATTTGACTTTTTTTCAAGTCGCAGCAGACTAAACAAATTAACATGTTTTACATAAATTACAATCATTCAGCTTTTCAATAGATTTAACAGATTTAGCAGCTCAGGCGGTTCAATAGATTTAGCAGATTAGGCAACTCAACAGATTTAGCAGATTAGGCAATTCAACATATTTAACAGTTTAGGTAATTCAGCAGATTAAACAGGTAACAGATTTAGCAGATTAGGCAAATTTAGCATATTAAACAGATAACAGTTTTAGTCGATTAAACATTCCTTAAATTCCTATTCACATATCTTGCCTAATTCATAAAGTAAGCCTAAACTTATATGCCCAAATTATGGTCATAATCCACCATATAACATATGTCCCAAATTCTAGTTAAACTTGCATAGTTCAGAATATTCTCCAAAAACCTTACATATAAATTATGCCAAATATAGCCATGGATTACAATGCATGTCATATATCCAAAAACCCTCCCCTTTACTTAGGTGTGTTCACACTTAACAATCATCAAATCTTAATATGGATCTTTACACCTAAGTTATATGCAAATTAATTCTTCTTTTTTCAAATTACAGACTATAATATATATATATATATATATAGTATGTCCAGATCTAGATCTTAGGTTACAACTTGTACTATGCATCCAAATCAGTTACATGTTCACAGTTAAATTTTACGCCCCAAATCCCAAATCATATGTCCAATATTCTTTATGCCTCAAAACTCAAGACATATGTTAAATACACCTTATGTTTTAAATACAACATGCCTCAGATTTATGTTCTAAGTTACAACCCATGTTCTTTATGCTCTAAGTCACAATAGTCCTCTTCATCCAAGTCATAGATCGTCTTATGCAATATGCCACAAATTTATGTCCAGAATTACAACATGTGTTGTATCCTCAAATTAGTTACAAATCGAATTTTCCCAAATATGCCTCATTCAATATTCTTCCCAAATTTAGCGTTTATGCGTTCATCTCTTATGAGACTTTTCTCAGGCTCGTGGTAGCCTGGCTATCAAACAAAAAGAAAGAAAGGAGGAAGAAATACAGAACAAACAGAATAATAAAACAGAGGAACATATATGATAAATAGAAAAAGGGCATAATCTCAGATTCAGTTTTATAATTATGTCAAGATTATGATTAAACTTCATATCGGAAAATAACTGCACTGGCCTTGATTGGATTATAGAAGAAGAGTTGAAGTAGTTCTCTTTTAATCTAATTCAGATTTGGAAGAAGATGCACTAGTTCTAGATTTGATTCCAGCAGAGTAGCGACGACATTATTTTATTTATTTATTTCTATAATCTCAGAGGCAACATAAGGAGAGAAGAATGGTGTAAAGAGAATGTGGCTAGGGGGCGGTTTACATAGGATTAGGTAGACAAATCTGGACAGAAACGAGGTCAGATACATCAGAATGCATCTGGTTCAAATAAGTGGGTTCGGGAGGCAGGTCGACCCTATGGTCGACCTGGTATGGCCAGGTCGACCCCCAGGTCGACCCCCTGGTCGACCCCCTGGTCGACCTGGGCTCTGGGCGGGAATTTCCCCACCCAGTCCGCTTCTGGGTCTTGAATTTGAATTTGAATTCGAATTTCTGAGCTGTTTTTGATTCCGAAAATTCATGAAACTTCCTGAGGTCATAACTCAGTCATACGGACTCCGATTTTCGAAAACTCGGACTCGTTTCCAAGAAGAATTTCGAGACGAATGCAATGGCGCAACCCGTTTCCCTTGATTCTATTTTTAAAAATTAATTATTCTCTGATTTGTTACTTATACGTTCACAGAAAATACGGGGTGTTACATTCTCCCCTCCTTAAAGGATTTCGTCCCCGAAATCTTCAAGTTAAGAAGAATGTGTCTTACCATCCAGTCATCCATCTACTCAACCATCATCCATAAGCACCCATTGTCCTTAGAAAACTTCTAATGTTGTATGAACATATGCAAAATTGTGTGTATATGTTCCTTATCTAATGCAAAGATCATGCGGTCTACTGATTCAGTTGACCTCCTTAATGCAAATTATGCCAGTGCCATGAGTCCAACATGTATGCAATTTTCCTATTTGATACATATCATTTCTATATGAGTGCACAACCGTTCATTCATATGCAACATCCATGTGCTGAGTCAACCATTTTGCATCCAAAAAAAAAATGCACACACATCCATATGCAGTATGAGAGTGTTTTTGAGCCGATCTAGTGCCTAGTGTGTGTATATGCATCCACGAGCAATCACTAGCAACCACTTGCATCCACTTGCAACTGTCAAACATAACATGTCTCAAACACAAGTTTACACCCATTAGCTTCTACCTAAAGGTCGAAGGATAAAGTCGAGTGATAGAGGCAAGTATAATTAAAACTAAAGCTAGGTTCCCATTAGACATCGGTTTAAGAGAATAACTCCTAATTATCAACCCTGAAGACCGAAATCAACATCAGATTAATACTCAGAGAATTACTCCCATTAAACAAATGCCCAACTGGAAATCTATTTCACACCTTGAGTAAAAACTCCTATCCTTTTCAGAAACCTACAGAATACTGATACAGATCAGATTACCAAATGATTCTTAGGAAACTAAGCATGATAAAAACCCAGAATGTATGTGTCCTACTTGACGCCTAACACAGATATCTCTCAAACCCCAATCTATCACAAACAGATGAGTCATAACCCTTATGGGTTTGAGTCTACAGCGGAATCATAAACAATACTAGTATTAAAGTGCAGAGTATCGATTACAGAATCAAAATGTCAGAATCAGAAAGAGTTTTAACTCAACAATCAGATAAGAAAATTAAACCTTCTACGGAAATTTTTCCTATTTCTATCCTATCCACTAACCTCGAGAGTGTTTGTCTTCCCTCCAGAAGTTGGTCCTGCCCTCTGCCCTTGCCCTCGTTTCTTTGGACAGTCCCTAGTGAAGTGTCCCATCTCACCACAGTTAGAGCAAGTGCCCTTCCTTTTTCTGCAATCGTTGTTCAGATGAGTCGAGCTTCCACAAGTAAAGCACTTTTTCTCCTTCTTATCTTCAGACTTTTCATCCTTCTTTTGTGTTTCCTTTTTGGGCCATGTTTTCTTGTTCTGTGGTTCTTCCTTCTTTGCCTCTTTCTTGCCCTTGTCCTTAATTATATGCCCCATTATACCATGGAAAAGATACTTCCTCTCGTCTTAGGTTTTATAATTCCTTCTTTCTTCATGAGTCGAGTTTATATCCATGAATTTCTCATCCTTTTATAATCATATTGACAAGTTCCTCAAAAGTTGCCTCCATCGCACGGAAAGCCCTTCAAAGCTTGAAAGAAAACTAGCTGCAAGTGAAACTACTATGGCTATAGATGGAAGTTGGGCACTACTTTTCCCTTCGATAGGTATCGTAGTCTTATCAAGCCTACGGAACCATGCCGCGATGAGGTTACCTCCCAGAAAGCCAGGAGCCCCGAAGACTTAAGAATGAAGGGGACAAGAATTCAAACAGAGGATTAGAAGATAGTGCATATGGCTTTGGGGATTATGTTTTTTATCAAAATAAACTCTACTTTTGAAAATACTTCCTTTTTAAAAACCTTTTTGAAAATGGTTTTCCAAAACTTTTTATCAAATCTGGTAACCTTCAGCTCTGATACCATGTGTAACACCCCACCTCCGTTAAGGTCACTCACAAAGGGAATGCCTTAACTTTGATGGAGCGTTTTAGTAGACAGAACAGAAATTTACAAGACAGATAAAACAACACTTGAAAATTTTATAACTTTATTACAACAAAAACCGAAGTAAGTTTGGTTACATCTTTTCAAATCATAATATCAGAATTCAAGTACAAAATATCGGTCTTGTACAAAAGCCTTCAGAATGCATAGTTTTTAAAGTCATAATCCCTAACATAAACTGCCATAGAAAGATAGAGCCAAAGCCAAACGATACTTCAAGTAGAGAAGATCCGAATCAAGCTCCTAGATTTCCACCCTACAAACCTGAGGGGGGGGGGGACGAAAGAGAAGGGGCGAAAACAAGCAAGGTCAGACATAAAGTCTGGCAAGTCCAGTGACTTTCAGCATATGAACAGATAATAATATCATGACATGAAAATAAAGCTGGATAAGAGACAATATCAACAGGAGTAACTGATATACTTAAGCTAAAAAGAAGAAACATAATGATATAGCCCAAGTTATGCTTCTTACCTATATTTTACTTCTCTACACTAATACTAGTATAACAGGATTAGGTGTTACCCTAATGTCTAAACAGAAACAGAATAATAGGCCTTTACCACCCGAACAGAAGGTACAGGAACAGAAACAAAATAATCCTTACGGAAACAGAATGTTAGAATTACGTGTACACTAGTAAATGGGCCTTTACCACCCCAACAGACTGTACCACACAGAAACAGACAGGTGTTACCGCCCAACAGAAACAGACGGTACCCCAACGGAAACAGACAGATCTAAGTGTACCCTAAATCTACCCCAAGCGATCGGCTCCCTAATACATAAATACCCTGTGCCAGCCCCACAGAAGGGTGTATCACTCCCTAAAGTGGCAACCTTTGAATGACACAGGCCTATTTACAGATGTCACGACATCTTACATCCTCAGAGGCAGACCGGGATCCATGCACGCACATGACCCGGTTGGAACGCACCATTAACACCCCTCGCCATTATCAGAATGAACCGCTTATAATTAGTTCAGTAAGCGTGCCCGGACCCTACCTACTGTTGGGTCATAGTTTTGATACCAGAAAGGGTTACTGACTAATATGGGTCCCAAACAACAGATGACACAAGTATTTTCCCCCTAACCTTGTGTCCCCAGACTAACAGATTTCTGATTAACTTGTTTACAAGTTTTCAGACATACAGAGTTCAAGTCAACTAGCTTACAGATCAGAAAATCAAGATAACAGGTTTTCAGACTAACGGATCAGATGTACAGTTTTAACAGATTTACAGATTGTCTAACTTTGTATTGGGCCTACAGGTTCATGAAACAGGTTTATTAATTCATCAGTCCAGTTGGTTTAGCCCTATCTACCCAACACGTTTTAGACATCATATTTATCTCAGATTTGCATTAATTAAATATTAATGCGCAGACCTCTCACATTAGGTCGGTAGCTTGTGGCCGCTGGATAAGCCGGACGGTTCCGGGCAGACTTCTGCCACAAGCCAGACCTAACCTCGTGTCTAAGCATATTTTATTTATGCCTACTACCTCTCACAATTAGACTAGCAGTTTGTGGTTGCTGGTTAAGCCGGTTGGGTTCGGGTAGGCTTCTACCGCAAACATGAGTCTAACCTCGTGTCTCAACATTTTTATTATAACCAGTTTATTCCATTACAAATGATACAAATATCAGACTAACTATGCCAATTTAACAGATTTTACTTCTTTTCAAGTCGCAGCAAACTAAACAAATTAACATGTTTTACACAAATTACAATCATTCAGCTTTTCAACAGATTTAACAGATTTAGCTGCTCAGGCGGTTCAACAGATTTAGCAGATTAGGCAACTCAACAGATTTAGCAGATTAGGCACAATTAGCAGATTAGTCGATTCAACATATTTAACAGTTTAGGCAATTTAGCAGATTAAACAAGTAACAGATTTAGCAGATTAGGAAATTTTAGCATATTAAAAAGATAACAGTTTTAGTCGATTAAACATTCCTTAAAGTCCTATTCACATATCTTGCCTAATTCATAAAGTAAGCCCAAACTTATGTGCCCAAATTATGGTCATAATCCACCATATAACATATGTCCCAAATTCTAGTTAAACTTGCATAGTTCAGAATATTCTCCAAAAACCTTACATATAAATTAAGCCAAATATAGCCATGGATTACAATGCATGTCATATATCCAAAAACCCTACCCTTTACTTAGGTGTGTTCACACTTAACTATCATCAAATCTTAATATGGATCTTTACACCTAAGTTATATGCAAATTAATTCTTCTTTTTCCAAATTACAGACTATAATATATGACATATATATATATATATAGTATGTCCAGATCTAGATCTTGGGTTACAACTTGTACTATGCATCCAAATCAGTTACATGTTCACAATTAAATTTTACGCCCCAAATCCCAAATCATATGTCCAATATTCTTTATGCCTCAAAACTCAAGACATATGTTAAATACACCTTATGTTTTAAATACAACATGCCTCAGATTTATGTTCTAAGTTACAACCTATGTTCTTTATGCTCTAAGTCACAATAGTCCTCTTCTTCCAAGCCATAGATCATCTTATGCAATATGCCACAAATTTATGTCCAGAATTACAACATGTGTTGGATCCTCAAATTAGTTATAAATCGATTTTTCCCAAATATGCCTCATTCAATATTCTTCCCAAATTTAGCGTTTATGCGTTCATCTCTTATGAGACTTTGCTCAGGCTCGTGGTAGCTTGGCTATCAAACAAAAAGAAAGAAAGAAAGAAGGAAGAAATACAGAACAAACAGAATAATAAAACAGAGGAACAGATCTGATAAATAGAAAAAGGGCATAATCTTAGATTCAGTTTTATAATTATGTCAAGATTATGATTAAACTTCATATTGTAAAATAACTGCACTTGCCTTGATTGGATTATAGAAGAAGAGTTGCAGTAGTTCTCTTTTAATCTAATTAAGATTTGGAAGAAGACGCACTAGTTCTAGATTTGATTCCAGCAGAGTAGCAACGCCATTATTTTATTTATTTATTTCTATTATCTTAGAGGCAGCATAAGGAGAGAAGAATGGTGTAAAGAGAATGGGGCTAGGGGGCTGTTTATATAGGATTAGGCAGACGAATCTGGACAGAAACGAGGCCAGATACATCAAAATGCATCTGGTTCAAAAAAGTGGGTTCGGGAGGCAGGTCGACCCTATGGTCGACCTGGTATGGCCAGGTCGACCCCCAGGTCGACCTGGTCTGGTCAGGTCGACCCCCAGGTCGACCCCCTGGTCGACCTGGGCTCTGGGCTGGAATTTTTCCGCCCAGCCCACTTCTGGGTCTTGAATTCGAATTTGAATTCGAATTTCTGAGCTGTTTTTGATTCCGAAAATTCATGAAACTTCTAGAGATCATAACTCAGTCATACGGACTCCGATTTTCGAAAACTCGGACTCATTTCCAAGCAGAATTTCGAGACGAACGCAATGGCGCAACCCGTTTCCCTTGATTCTATTTTTAAAAATTAATTATTCTCTGATTTTTTACTTATACATTCACAGAAAATACGGGGTGTTACAAAAACTGGTAGTACTCCATACCTAACACTCACTGTGTTACTGGTAAAATTAATTACCATTTCCCGTTCAAATCTAATTAAAGATTTAACTAGCGCATGGAGTAAAATTGGTGGTACTCCATTCTCAATCATTTCTCAAATTTGGCAAATTTAATTACTGCATTAACTTTTCAATCTAATTAAAGATTCATTAAAACTCCTCTCAGTTTTAATCTCCAAAAATCATTATTTAATTATTATTCCATGTTTAGGAAATAAATCCCATCTTTAACTTGTTTAAAGAATAGATGTCCTTTAAAACATCATTCGCGATAAACCCAAAATCATCTTCCATCAAAATGGAATCTACACGGAAATCATAACAGTGTATAATCGATATAAATTCCCGTATTAGACTAATAATATAAATGGAATTGCGGCAAAGCCTTTTAAATTCCATATATAGTAACGGCCTTCATTCACAGAAGCTCATCTCGATAATTACCAAATCAAAATCCATTCAATTCCAATTTAATCTATTAAATTGGAAAACTTTACTTTCGAAAATTTCCATTAAATCTTAATATAAAGATTTACAAATTCCAAATCTTAACTTCACTGTCAATTGGGTTAAAGAACAAATTTCATTTAAAACACCGTCCACGGTAAACCCAAAAATCCAATTTCAATTCAATTCCAATTAAATATTAATTAATTGGTAAACTTCTCTAAATCTTAATTAAAAGATTTATTCTTTTCTCAACTAGGTTTACGAATAGTGTTATTTAAGACATCATTCATGACAAACCCAAAATCCAATTTGATATTAAATACAAGGCTCTGAATAGAAATTTTATCGGCTTATATCCAATATCAAATTCTGAAACTAACAAACATCGTATTGGGAATAACGATATTTATATCTTCCAAATTCCTCAACAATATCTGTATAATCATGGAATCCAATATCGAAATATTATGAAGATTATTACTATTCAAATCCATTCCAAATTATACGTTGGAAAATTCTGGTTATTTCAAAAAAACCATTTCAAGTCTAATTTATTTGTTTAAAAACATTGGATTATTCTTCTAGTTAATAGCTAGTTCATTTCGATAAAAATATATTTTTATCTTTCCAAACTTGGAATTTTTCATCCAAAATCTTTCCAATTCCTTTATTATGGTTTTACATGATTTTTCCATATTTTTAATCATTTTATTAAGGCCCTTACAATCGGTTTCCAATAACGGCAACCGAATTGCATCCATAACGACTTTTTCCAAAATTGATTTGGACATTTTATAAAATCTGACTGTTAGATTTGAAATCTCTTGTATTCATTGGAAATCTCCTTTCGATACGAACCCAACGATTCCAATTTAGGAGAATCCGACGGTCGGATCTCCCGTTATTCCAATTTGAAGTTAATGGTCGAAATTCGCGAACAGTCGTTGCATGGTGCGTTCTATTCAGGCCATTATATATATAATATATATCATCGATTTCCATTTAAACCATATTTTATAAATCGTTTATAAATCCATTTTAAGACGATTTCAACTTCATTTTCAATTTTAAATCAAAATTGAATATTTCATATGATTGTAATATTAAAATGATATGATTTCAAAATATCAGATTTTGAAATAAAATCTTTTCGACATCCATTATAAAATGAATAAAATCGATAAACAAATCCATTCAAGTTAAAAATGGCGTATATTACTTAACTCGGCTTCATATGCTTCAATATTTTCGTGTCCATCCAAAATCGGATATCAAAATCTTATTTTGATTATTCACTGAATATTATTTTAAAATATTCACTATTTCTGAATCGGAATCAGACTCAATCAATTGCCATATAATTTTATTTATATGGATTTCATACATCACATGTATTCAAAAATAGTGATAAACAACTATTAAACATCCAATTCATATCCAAAGTGAATTTACTACAGTATAAGCATTAAATAATTAAATAACGCTTATCACAGTCTGTCGATCCATCGATTGACATATAATTAAATTCAGGGGAGATGTGAATAAATTATCGTCCCCAGACCCGTGGGGTTTTAAACAACAACAGTTTATTTGAATGAACTATTGGTTAACAAATTTAACCATCGGTTTGAATTATTTTTCTAGTTAGCCAACTTCCACTATTTAAAATTATAAATAGATATTTATAATTTTATTTCAACTACCACATTAATGTTAACATTATTTTTAATATGTTAAACATTTCAATAACACAATCAACACACAATACAGTCAATTAAATCATCCATGGTTCATGGACGAGGGAGGTGAGCTAATAGGCACCATATACAATTTATAATGATTAAAACTGATAAAAATATAAATTGACAATTCTATATATTTTTATACATGAATACAATAACATGATAAAATAATTTTGAGTGAGAAGGAGTTCTCACTTTGGTTTCTGTGATGATCTCAATACAGTTCGAGTTTAAATTTGCCTGAAATTCGAATGTGCTTCGTTTTAGTCCTGGTTCAGTTCCATGTTGTAGTATTCGTCGCCACGATTGCAACGCAACTGAAATCATTCAGTTTGGACCTCGTATGCAAAAGATATGATAATTAACATGCTAATTACATAATTGAATTATTAATTAATAAATAAAATTCCTTAATTAATTCTTTGATCACCCTTTCCATCGTTCTCCTTTATCTGCCTTTGTCGAATCCATTCCTCGCTGGAGCAAATCGCCGCCACACGTCAGCCAGAGCCACCGTCTTCCGATCCACGACCGCTACGCCCTCCGCCTCCGAGAACCATACCTCCTCCCCCATAACCGGCCAACTTGCCAGTCCCGCCGCCGTGAAAAGCTGCCTCGAACGGGCGCAGTTTGAGCTCAAAGTTCGAGCTCCACGTTCAAAGAAATATATTCAGACAAGTATGGATTTGAAGAAGGGGAAAATCTCTATAGAACTTGTTTTGATATCATCGTTTAATTCTATTTAATTTGAGCGCGATTTGAGGATGAATTTTCGAGTGTAAGGGCCGTTGATTTTAACCCTAGGCGGTGGGCTTGAGATAGTGAAGAGAGAGGAGGGTTTTAATTATTTATACCATTTTTTTATTACTTAATTCTTTTATTGTTCAATTTTGAAGTTTAACATTTTGAACTCCAAATCAAACCCAACGACTGTCGTTCCTAGCTAATTACCCCCATTATGGACACAATGGGAAATGTTTCGTAAGCCAATTCGACTGTTTTGACCATTTTTTATCAAAATTAGAATATAAATCAATATATATTGAATTTAAACATACATTTTTTTTACCGGGGCCACATACTGACTCCAAAAATTACGGAAAAAATAATTTAGCTATGTTTAAACAATATGGTCCTAACAAAATTAATTTCGTCAAATTTGGAGATCGTTTGAAAAATGACCTTTTTCTAGTCGATTAAGTTCAAACTAAGTCTGCCAAACGCGTTTAAATTTACTTCGCTCACATATTGATTCCCAAAATTATGAAATTTGAAACCTTATAATAATTTGACATTCCGGATCCAACAAAAGTGGTTTCATTGAAAACGGAAGTCATCTACAAAATGGCTATTTTTAAGGGCTATATATTATATTAAAATATATATAAATTTCATAGCGACTACTTTAAATTTTGTACTGAACATAACATTCAATTTATATTATGAAATCACAGTTTCTTACGTTCGTTAGAAAGATATAATTAAACAGATTCTAACATTTTTGGTTTTACTGAAATCCGATTTATTTTGAATTATGTACATTCATTTGAAATTTAAAATCGAATTTTCAGACTACCCCGCCATTTCAAACTGTATTTATAATTAAATTAAATTTATATGTTCTAACTTCAATTTAAACAAATTTTTTAAATCGTTAATTCTCAAAATAATCTATTTTAAATAATCAGAATACATTAAAATAGCTAAAATAAAATTTTAAATTGGTTCAGAAATTCCAGGTTGTTACAGTGAAGGCCTTCAAATTTTCTACTATGAAGTTGGGAAGAAATACAAACCTCACTATGACTAATTCTATCGATGAGTCAAACACTAAAAATATTAGGTAGCACATCACTATAGTTTTCATGTACCTACCCGAACCAGTCAGCTTTCATTTGTCGAGCTACACAACAACAGGCCCGGTGATCTATTCATGTTTACTAAATATCTGTATCCATTTTGTTCATCTCCATTTTTTCCATAAAAGGTGAGATCCAATTCCACTTACGATTTATGTGTCTCATTAAGTAAAATTCAAAAATTTAATGGTCAATTGAAATGTTAGGTTGTTTAGAACCATCATGATTATATTTACGTAGTTGTGCATGTTACGACACGACTGAGACGCCATATTTATATGTACATGTAATACACATTCGATGTATATTATATTATTTAGCGACATATGGATATATTGTATATACGTTGACATGTTGAAATTGTACACGACAATGACACGTTCCACATGCACGAGATTTTTGATGAAATATTTAAATGTTATATAACATTGCAAGTTCCCATAAATAGGAAATCATTATTGGTGGAAATGATTCAAAAACGAACGGACATTAGAATAAGGAAAAATCGTTATGAATTGAAATGATAGATAAGAACGATTTTTATTGAAATTAAAATATTTGAGATTTTCGGGTTGAAATGATATACCCGAAATTCAATTTAAACGGATTGAAATGATATATATATCCATCTTACTTGACCATAGGGTATAGAATTATAAAAATATATGTATTTTTGATTTCAAAATTTTTATGAACTTAAATTATATGTTTGGAAATTTAGTTTAGCGGTAAATACGAATCTAAATGTATTCATTTAGAATTTTACTTATATTGTATTTATCTACAATTTATATAATTTAATAAGATAATGTAAATGTTTATAAGAAAAATCCATTTTTAACTATAAGGAATTCATATTAAATCTAATTTTCTTTCCTAATTATAGGTATTTTATAAACTTTAATAATTAACTTTGAAGTTGAGTTTTTTAACAAATTTACTTGATAATCAAACTTGGAACGATGCTTGAGAAATAATGATATTAAATGAATTTATAATTTAAAGTTGTAAACCAATTTAGGGCAATGGTTTAGAATTATAATTTTAGTTGTAAATTAATAATAATTTATACCAATTGAATTTAAGATTGATTCGAATGAAATTTGAAATTTGATTGAATGATAAATCATTTTTTTTTAAATATGGATATTTGTTTTCGATGGGATTATCATTTTTAAATTGTTTTAGATTATTATTTATATTGAATATTTTACATAAACTAAAATTTTCTTACTAATTATTTTCATAACTGCTATTTTTGTAACTACTTAAATTCAATTATTTTACTTAGTAAAATTTTATAAGTATTTTTAATAAACTATTATACGTATTTAAAAAAATTATAAGTATTTTAATAAAACTCCTATTATAAAACTATTTTATATCAAATTTAAATCTTTATATAATTTTTAACCATTCTAATTTTATACTATTTTTAATTATATTTTACCAATTTAAATATAGTATATTCCCAATCCAAGCTATTAAATCCGGATTGTTTTACGATAACGATTTCAATCATTAATGATATTTGTGAAGTAGAAATCTAATATTGAAATTCTGAATTTGATAACGAACCATTTGATAATAAAAGATTGGAAATTTGAATTGAATCTAATACTTAATTGTTTTAGCAAACGATTATTGAGAAATCGGTAGTTGAAGTTAAATTGATTTAATTTATGACATGTGAATATGATTTTAAATTTAATGAATGGTGTGAAATAAGCATTCGGCTATTAAAAAGACCGGGATCATATATTGGCATACTCTCCACCAATACCGAAAACCACTTTAACAACTGTGTATGTGGTGAAAAAATATAGAATGAAGTAGATTAGTTAGACGAATGCTGCTGGAATGAAGTAAGAGAATGATGATGGATAGCCTTGACTTTTGGGTCATAATTAAAATGACAAAAACAGGATTTATCCCGAGAGCAAGTAGGATCATTCCCACTTCGAGCATTCTTCTTCGAAACCATTTTATTACTTTTGTGGTTTGATTTGGTGGGCACCTTTGACTTTTGGAGGGTGTCTAGAGGTGGGCGGTAGCTGCGGCTACGCGCTAAAATCGGCCTGGTTCTGCAAACGGGGGAATCCCACCCTGGGTATTACCCTGAGTGTCTTGTCATATTTTTCCTGATTGCGCCCAATATGAGTTTGGTTTGTACCATACCCGTGGAGTGCTCCTTGAGTATTCCACCGGTTTGGAGGGGATTACAATACTATATAGACTATGGGAATATATAAATGATGTAAGGGTAACATGGTAATCTCGCTTACGCTATTTTAATACTTTTCTTTACTATGGACTCTATTATAATAGTGTATTATATTATATGTATCTAGTTACATGGATCCTTAGAGGATGGAAATCCCAAACACCCTCTAAGTTATCGATGCATTTCATTTGATGTTTCGTTTGAGTTTATCTTTTGTATGAGAATGTAAATCCTGACTCAAGTGTTCTTCTTTTACTCGGACGGCCGGGTTAAACCGAGTGTTACAGCTTTGAGGAAACATATTTCGGAGGTGGTGACTGGTTGAAGACTTCATTTCTATTTATTAAATTATGTTATTGTCTCAAGTATTAATGAAATCTTATGTAGTAAACTTCAGTTGTATTTGAAATGTAAAATCTAATGTATTATCTTATTTATTCCATTGTGAGATATTTTATTATTCTATTTTAGTGATTATGTGATTGATTTATTTACTTTATATGCTAAGTATTGCCAAATATATATAACAATATATTGTTTTGAGAAATTCAAGTCTGAGATGCGTGGATTATTGTATTTAAATCATTTCAAATGGTGAGTCATTACAGTTGGTATCAGAGCTCTGATTTTGGGAAATCTTAGCAAATGGAGTAAAAACTCATTAGAGATAGGGGCAGTAATACCCTAGAATGAGTTGACTCAATTATAGAAACATCCTTCCTCCCGAACCTATATTTCGACCCTATCTTGTCCCTTAGAATTTTTCTTTGACTAGGATTTCTTTGAATTCGTATCTCTATCCTTGTTCATAAATCCATTCTTGAGATCATCCTACGAGAGAACGTACGAATATATATAATTTTGTTTTGTTTTATATTGCATGTAAATTTGTATCGTTGAGTATTTATGAATTCTAGTCAATGCGTCTAGTTAACGTTATTGATAGGGATTTCTAAACATTCTAATAGGACAGACTGACATGATTTTGTTATCAAATTGATAAACGAAAATTTCCAAGGGTTTCATATATATATATATTTAAGTATCAGTTTTGAAAATTATATTGTTAATTTTATTTAATTTTTCCCCATCCATTGTCTGATTGGTCAATATTCCCAAACTATTGATTATCTTGATGAGTCATCCCAGAAGTTGAGAGGGGGATGGTTACTTGGGGTTGTACATAGTAGGCATGCCCTAGGATTAGCCTATTAAGGATTAATTGTGATAGATTCTTTTCTCCTTACATCTATCTGTTGGAAGATTGAGATCAATACCCATGAAGAAGCCTCCCACATGTATTTTAAGGAGGTCATTGGACTTTAACCACAACAGGAAGATTTTAGGAAAAACAAATTAGGGAACTTTTCGAAAAGATTAGTAAGAGTAAGTATTTTTGGTGAGAGGCAACAATCATCATTTCTACAAAGACAGACAGTTCCTTTGGCTTTGCAATAATCATAAGTAAGTTATTTTAGAAGAACCATTATTATTAGCCTCATGTAGATGGTCTTTTTGATTATGTAGTGGAAGCAAGATTTCCCATAGTTAGATTTCTTTATTAGCAATTTTCACCATTTGCGATTGGTGAAAAGGATTAGAGATGAAGCCACTAGTAGAACACCCAGCGGATTTTAAGAGTAGTTGCCATACGTTTTGAACTAGCTTCTGTCAAGCCTATTCAATGACTTGACTGGGTGGGGTGATTAGTAAGGTTTTGGAGTAAATTGGTAAGGGTCTATGTAGGACATGCCAGTCTAATCAAAGGATAGCAAGGAATAAATTTGGTATTTAGTAAAAGAATTCAATACCCTATAAGCACATGGATTCAAGACGAGTTCTCTAAGTAACTTTTTAAAGGTATGGATTTTTTTTGGATTAGTGGATTATTATAGAAAAGTTGTAAATGAAAAGTAGTCGATATGTACGACTTAAAGGATCTATATGGATATAACGGAATATATGTGATATGCCAGCTAAATAATATGCAATAGTCAAAAAAATCTAATCTACGAAAATATATCACAATCAAAGTAAATGCGGAAAGTAAAGTAAAGTGAAACCAGGAGTTTTTATACTGGTTCGGACTTCCCGCCCTACGTCCAGTCCCGAAGCTCCTCTTCGGAATTCACTAACAACGCCCTCTCTTAACCCGGAGGAATAGGTCAGTACACCTGAGCCCCAACAAGGATGCCTCTCGCCTGAGCAACTACACAGGTCTTCAACTATTACAAGAGTTTGACTTCTGATTTATGTTATTAGATCAACACGGATAGCCAATATTTTGAGTACAACCTTCCTATAATATGATCCTCGAGTATATGCTTTGAAGCGAAGATTTAAGGAAGAATAATGCTTGTTGAATCAAATGATATTAAATTGATTCACGGATTCAACAAGTATTTGAATTGGAAAGCTTTTAATTGCAAATAATGTAAATGGAGAGAGTAGAAAGATGATTAGAAAAATCAGTAAAATTCGGATAGATTGAGTGATTGTAAAACATGATTAAACTTGTTTATATAGTAGTATAAGAGTAGCAATTCTTCGTGAATAGTTTCCATCAAAAGTAACTTGTTTATATAGTAGTATAAGAGTAGCAATTCTTCGTGAATAGTTACCATCAAAAGTTATGTCCAATTCCTTTGATTAATGAAGAGGAATCTCTTCATGAAGAATGGTGACTCTTCAGAAAATAGTTTCTGGGTCGAATCAATCGACTGGTTAAAAATCATCAGTTGACTGGTAGAATTAAAATATTTATATAAAACTTTTGAAACTAGCTGTTATGTGCAAAAACAGCTTGACCAGTCGACTGGTCCATTTCCTACCAGTCGACTGGTAGGCCAGTTTCTGCACATATATAGCTTTTTAAGGTTTTAATTATATATATATAACTTGATTAGCACATTCGTGTATACTTGAGGATATACTTTAACATAATTCTAACACGAGTCAATGTACACACACACACACACACACACACACACACATATATATATATATATAATCTTATCTTTACGATTCTATTCCCATAGTAGCTTTATTCGTTGGCATCGATCAAAACCTTGTTATTCAACATTCTCCCCCTTTTTGATTAATGACAACACTTTGGATTTTCTCCTCCTGAATGTATAACTCCCCCTGAATTTCTACACAAATTTGTTAGTTCATAAGTTTTATAACCTTACCATTTGGTTCCTGTATTCACAAATGTTAGCAGAATTTCCAATAGTATGGAAAACATAATAGCATGGAAGCCTAACATAGATAGCATGAGAGATATTTCTCCCCCTTTGTCATCGATTAAAAAGAGAGTAAGACATTATAAGCACATGATAATTAAAGAACTGTTTAGAGATCTTTTAATGATACAGTTCCTAGTTCTCGTCGCAGTTTAATGAAAGAATTCTCTAAAAGGGGTTTAGTAAAGATATCTGCAATTTGATTTTCTGAGTTAACAAATTCTAAATTAATTGTTTGTTTTTCAATATTATCTCTCAAGAAATGATGTATGATGTCAATGTGTTTAGTTATGGAATGGTTTACCAGATTCTTAGATAAATTTATTGCACTTGTATTATCATAATAGATTATGGAATTTGACAAATTTATATTGAAATCTTTTAGTGTTTGCTACATATATAATACTTGAGCACAAGCTAGTGCAGCCGATATGTATTCAGCTTCACATGTTGATAATGAAACACAATTTTGCTTTTTGCTAAACCAAGATATAAGCGATTTACCAATAAAGTGACATGTTCCACTTCTACGATCCGTACGTGACCCTCCAAAATCAGCATCGCTATATGAAACTAATTCAAAGGAACAGTCTTTTGGATAGAAGAGTCCAAAGTCTTTGGTACTACTTAAATATCGTAATATTCGTTTAACTGCTCTTAAATGAGACTCTTTTGGATTAGTTTGAAATATGGCACATAAGCAAACACTCATCATAATATCCGGTCTACTTGCTGTAAGATATAAAAGTGAACCTATCATGCTTCAATATAACTTTTGATCGAAACTTTTACTATTTTCATCTTTTTCTAAATGTGTCAATGTACTCATTGGCATAGGTTTACTTGACGTGTTTTCCATTCCAAAACATTTTATTAAATTAGTACAATATTTTTCTTGATTAATGAAAATTCCACAGTTAATTAATTTGTAATTCCAAAAAGTAAGAAAGTTCTCCCATATGTGACATTTCAAATTCATTGGTCATTATTTTTGAAAATTCTTGACATAATTGATTATTTGTTGATCCAAAGATAATGTCATCTATATATATTTGAACTATTAGAATATCTTTATGGTCCTTCTTGATAAACATTGTTTGATTAACCTTTCCAATTTGAAATCCTGAATCTAACGGGTAAGTTTTGAGACGTTCATACCAAGCACGAGGTGCTTGTTTCAAACCATATAATGCCTTTTACAGTTTATAAACATGATCAGGATATTTTTCATGAGCGAATAGTGGAGGTTGTTCAACATATACTCGTTCTTTAATGTGGCTATTTAAGAAAGCGCTTTTAACATCCATCTGATATGGTTTAAAGTTATGATGACAAGCGTATGCTAATAATATTCGAATTGCTTCTAGCCGTGCAACTGGAACAAAGGTTTCTTCATAATCTTCTTGATTGTAACCTTGTGCAACAAGTCTAGCTTTATTTCTAGTGATATTTTCTAATTCATCTGCTTTACTTTTGTAAACCCATTTTGTTCCAATGACAGTTTGATCACTTGGTCTTAGAACTAATTCCCAGACTTCATTACATTCAAACTGGTTTAGTTCTTCTTGCATGGCAATTATCCAATTTTCATCTGTTGATGCTTCTTTATGATTTTTGGGTTCGATATTTGACAAGAAGGCTACATTACTTACCAAATTAAGTTGACTTCTTGTTCTAACATTTGAAGTTATTTCTTCAATAATATTTTGCGTTAGATGATCTCGTAATATTCGTGGTGGAGATCTGACTTCATTAACAGGAATATTTTGGTTATTGATATTATCTTGAGTTTCTATAGTATTATTCTCTATATTGTTTTGAACAATGTTTTCATCTTCTCTATATATTATCAAATCATCATCATAGGAAGGATTATTTATTGTAATATTTTTATATAAGGAATTTTGAATAAAATTTTCGTCGAACGAAACATGAAATGATTCTTCTATTTTACAGGTTCTTTTATTGAAAGTACGATAAGCCTTGCTTCGTTCAGAATATCCTAAGAATATTCCTTCGTCAGATTTTGAATCAAATTTTCCAAGTTGATCTTTTGTATTTAAAATAAAACATTTTGATCCAAAAACTTTAAAATAAGAAATATATTTGGTTTTCTACCAGTAAAAAGCTCGTATGGAGTATTTTTAGTAAGAGGTCGAATTGAAACACGATTCAAAACATAACAAGATGTTGCAACTGCTTCAGCCCAAAAAAAAATTGGTAGTGTACTTCCATTTAATAATGTTCTCGCACATTCTTGCAATGTTCTATTCTTAGTTCTACAACTCCGTTTTGTTGTGGAGTCCTAGAAAATGAAAAATTATGAAAAATTCCTTTCTTTTGACAAAATAAATAAAATTTCTCATTTTCAAATTCTCCTCCATGATCACTTCATATGTTCTTTATTTTTAAATTAGTTAAATTTTGAATTTTTTTGAAGAAATTCTTAAAAATATCAAAAGTATCACTTTTATTCCTTAAAAACATAGTCTAAGTGTATCTTGAAAAATCATCAACAATTACAAACAATATCTACTATGATTTATGGATTGAACTTGAGTTGGTCTGAATATATCCATATGTAGTAATTCAAGTGGTTGTAAGGTTGATATAACCTTTTTAGATTTAAAAGAGGATTTTGTTAACTTTCAGAGTAGATAAGCATCGCATAATTTTCAGTTTTGAATTTTATTTTGGGTAATCCTCTCACAAGATCATTTTTAGATAATTCGTTTATTGTTTAAAGTTAATATTACAAAATCGTTTGTGCCATAACCAAGGATCATTATCTTTGGCTAATAAACACATGCTCGGATTATTATTAATTGCCATATTTAAATTATAAATACTTTTGTCTCTATTTCCTTCAAAAATAAGATTTTGATTTGAATCAAATATACTACATTTATTTTCAGAAAATGTTATTTTAAAACCTTTATCACATAGTTGACTAATACTTAATAAATTGTGTTTTAAATTCTTAACTAATAAAACATCTAAAATAAGAGGTAAATTAGATATACCGTAATTGCTCACATCGCCTTTGCCGATGATGTATCATTTGGAATTATCTCCAAATGTGAAAGTACCTCCTTTTGAGTAAGTAATATTTGATAGCATTTCTTTGTCTCCTATCACATGTTTTGAGCAAATACTGTCCAGTATCCATTTTTCTCTGTTTTTATCAAGTGGGACCTGCAAAAAATAAATCAAAAATTTCATTGATACCCATTTCCTCCTTTAGGGTCCTAAGGGTTATGTCTTGGGAAGCCAAACCCAAGAGGGCTTAGGTTCCTTTTTGAAAAAATAATTACTATTATAATGAACATACTCTAAAAAGTTTTTAATATATTTATTCCTAATAAGAATATTATTTGTTTTTGGAATCCATATACTAATATTATTCAAATAATTCTTCTTAGTAGAAGTATTTAATTTACTACCAGAATTTTTCGGTTTAATATTAGAAAATTTTGAATTGGATTTCCTTTTTGAGTTTATTTTATTTTCATATCCAAGTCCTTTTTTATTAAAAATCGATTGAGAAATTTCTAAAATCTTAGATAAATTTTCTCTACCCTTGTTAAAATTATTTATATTTTTAGAAATACTTTCTAACTTAGTTTTTAAACTAGAGTTTTCTAAGTCTATAATTTTAACTTTATTATTTAAATCATGATTTTCAGAAACCAATAAATAATTTTTATTCTTTTGAATTTCTAATTCTTGACTCAATAAAGAAATTTGAGAATTTGCATTTGAAAGAGAATCTTGTAATTTTCTAATTTCTTCTTCTAAGATTTCTTTTTCATCTTTCAAAAGGTCTCTCTCAAATTCGACTTTGTTTTTGTCTTTGTTAGCTTGTTTAAATTTTCTTTTAAACATTTTTCTAGATTCTAATATTTCAGTATTAATTTCATCTAATTCATTAAAAGTAAAATCACTTACATCGTTGTCCTTATCCATAAAGCACACATTTTCTTGTTCACTATCGCTGTCACTATCACTTTCGGAAGATAAATCTCAGTTGTCCCAAGCAACTGAAAAAGCTCGTTTCTTTGTTTTTTCATTTTTGCGATTTCTCTTTAGCTCTGGATAGTTCTTTTGATAGTGTCCGGTCTTGTGACAGTTGAAACATTCTACTGGAGCCATATCAGGTTCTTTTGATGAATTTTTCTTTATATTCTTGCTTTGATACTTTCAGTATTTTAGAAATTTTCTAAAATTCTTAGCAATAAATGCTATATCTTCTTCATCTGCATCGGAATCTTGTTATTCTGCATGGAAAGCTAAATTTTTCTTATCTTGCATCTGTGCTTTCTTTACCTGCAAATTCACTTCATAAGACATTAGATTACCGATCAATTCTTCCGGTTTCAAGGCAGAGAGATCATTAACTTCTTCGATCGCTAAAACTTTTCTTTCCCACTCATCGGTTAAAGAATTTAAATTTTTTGAAACTATGTCAAAGTTGGAATAATTTTCCTCCTAGTCCTAATATTGAATGATAAATATTTTGAAAACTTGAATACATATCATTTATGGATTCGTTTTCGTTCATTTTAAAATTTTGAAACTGATTCTTGAGGATAGATATTTTACTTTGTTTAACTTTGTTAGCGCCTTCATGAGTGATTTTATGTGTTTTCCAGATTTCATATGCAGTGTGGCACATACAAATCCGATTGAACTCATTTCTATCTAGAGCACAATGTAGCATGTTCATGGCCTTAGCATTTGCAGTAGCTTCATTTTTCTTAATATTTAACCATTCAGTGTATGCAGTAGTAGGTGATGTATACTCTTTTTGAGTAATATTCCATGCATTATAGCATTAGATTGCATGTATATTCTCTATCGAGTAGCCCAGTAACTATAATTCATGTCATTAAAGAAGGGTGGTCTAGTAGTTGATTGGCCTTCAGAATATTCGGTGTTATTGCTAATGCTAGTATTATTATCCATAATGTCAATGTATCAAATAACGGTTTTACGGTTATAGGATGGCCTTTCTCTGATACCAATTGAAAAGTAGTCGATATGTACAACTTAAATGATCTATATGGATATAACGGAATATATGTGATATGCCAGCTAAATGATATGCAATAGTCCAAACAAAATCTAATTTACGGAGATATATCACAATCAAAGTAAATGTGGAAAGTAGAGTAAAGTGACACCAAGAGTTTTTATATTTGTTCGGACTTCCTAGCCTACGTCCAGTCCCAAAGCTCCTCTTCCGAATTAACTAACCCGGAGGAATATAACCCGGAGGAATATAACCCGGAGGAATAAGTTAGTACACCCGAGCCCCAACAAGGATGCCTCTCGCTTGAGCAACTACACAGATCTTCAACTATTAGAAGAGTTTGACTTCTGATTTGTGTTTTTGAATCAACATGGATAGCCAATATTTTAAGTACAACCTTCCTATAATCTGATCCTCGAGTATATGCTTTGAATGTGAAGATTTAAGGAAGAATAATGCTTGTTGGATCAAATGATATTAAATTGATTCACGGATTCAACAAGTATTTGAATTGGAGAGCTTTTAATTGCAAAGAATGTAAATGGAGAGAGCAGAATGATGATTAGAAAAATCAGTAAAATTCGGATAGATTAGGTGATTGTAAAACATGATTAAACTTGTTTATATAGTAGTACAAGAGTAGCAATTCTTCATGAATAGTTTCCATCAAAAGTAACTTGTTTATATAGTAGTATAAGAGTAGCAATTCTTCATGAATAGTTTCCATCAAAAGTTATGTCCATTTTGTGACACCCCACGTCCGTTAATGTCATTCACTAAGGGAATGCATTAAGTTTTGTGAAGCGCTATAGGTAAACAGATAATAATAATTACACGACAGATATAAATAAGGCAACAACGAAAAATTTAAAATTTTATTTCAAGCATAAGTCATAATACCGGGGTCCACAATTTCATAAGTCACAAAAACCATTACAACAAAATAACTTCTGTCTTGCACCATCAGAGTACATAAGTAAATAAAAAGCATCATTCCCCCAATAAAAGAGTTAAGCCATAGTAGAGGAAAGAACTTGAGCCATACTTCAGAAGTAGCTCTTAGCAAGATGATATCTGATTCCTGATTAAGTCTGAGTGTCTCCGCCCTGAGTACCTGGGGAAAACGGAAGAAAGAAGGAGAAACAACAGGGTCAGACATAAAGTCTGGCGAGTCTAGTTACTTTTAGCCAGTAGATAAATAAAAGCAACATGATAGGCATATAAAGTGGACAAGAGAGATCACTACATAAATGGAAGGGGTGACAAGGTAAGCAAGTTAAGGTGTATGTGCCTCACTAATTATTACTCTGCATTATTACTAGTATAACTGAAATGAGATGATCCCTTCCACTATAATTTGGTAGGCCTAGGTCATACGTCCAAGTATACCCTAACCACTACCCTAATCGATTGGCTCCCTACCCTGTAGATATCCTGTGCTAGCCCCACACTAGGAGGTATCACTTCTTAAAGTGGAAACCCATGGTGTGCACAACCATATCTACTGGTGTCACGACCGTCTTAGCCCCCTCTGCCCGGCCCATGCACGCACATGTCCCCGGTCGGTTTGCGCCACCCACACCATCCGTCTCGTTTGGATCTCTTACGATCAATCAGTAAGCATGCCCCTTCTCCGCCTAGTACAGAGTTCTTTACTTGATACTAACTCCAGGTTACTGACTGAAATGGGTCCGACACAAGATAATATAAGCTTTCCCCCTTGTCTTGTATCCCCCATTAGGTTTTCCACTGACTATGTATACCCTTAGGTCTTTAATTACAGAGCCCTATACTAGTTATGCTTACCCTAAAGGGTGTCTTTAATTACATAACTTCATTACATTATCTATCGGTTATGTATACCACTAGGTGTCTTTAATTACATAACCCTATTACATTATCTACAGGTTATGTATACCACTAGGTGGTTTTAATTACATAACCTTATTGGGTTAAGTTCATGGGCCTATATATACATAATACCCACCCCATATAATTTACTTAACCCACAACTACCCATCCAATTTTACTTAACCCTAACTTAAGTCCATAGTCATATTAAATTAGGTTAAGTAGTCCATTTCATTACCATGTCCAATTATGGTTATAAATAGGCTAGACCTCCCACATTAGGCCTACAACGTGTGGATGCTGGATATGCCGGTCGGGTCCGGGCAGTCTTATTCCACAGTTGGGACTAACCTCGTGTCCTAGCCCGATTCGTATTAGTGTACTTAGATCTCCCACATTAGGTTCAACATTAGTGGTTGTTGGATATGCCGGTCGGGTCCGGGCAGACTTCCACCACTAATGTAACCTACCCTCATGTCATAAGTACAATTTACAATTCCAAATTGTAAATTACTAAACATTCCAAATTAATCCAAATCTATCTATATCATTATAGGTAACTATTTCTATGTTTTCCACATTTGAATTACATGTCCAATTTCACATAAAAATTACATAATTCATGCCAATTATAATCCCTTTTTCCCCGTTTCCTCTCTAACATATTCGTACGTATTTTGGCAGCATCTAGGCTATAAATTAGCCTAGCTATAACAATGAAAAAGGAATATGACGAAGGTAATAGTTTCAACATATCTTGGCATAAACATAAACTGGTATGATAACAAGGTGAATGGTCGTGTAATCATCATGGCAAGGTAGGCATAAAAGTGATGAACTTACAACAACTATGATGTCAAAGCAACATAATGAGATCTAAATTAACCATAAGGTGTCCATTTATTTAGATCTAGCATAGTAAGGGTGACGTAGTAACGTGTTTAGATCTAAAGATGGATTCACATGTCAAGTTTACAACATATCTCAATGGATCACAATATGACAGGTGAAAAGTGATTAACATAAAGATCTAGATCCAAGTAAGGTTACAACTATCCCAATTAATATATGTATATCCACTATAATCATGGTTACAAGTCAAGATCTATATAAGCAACATAATCAAATCACCCCAATTTTATTAGATCTAGGAAAATAGATCTGTCATGACATAGTATAGGATTTCATATTAATACTGAATTCATACTTTACAACATATCCAATTCATAGTCTTTCAAAGTATACTTTTATTTATCTAAACCTAAAAGTAGTCTAGAAACTCACAGCGTTAGGTTTAGAGAATTTAGGAAGAACAGATCTAGAATTTATGAATTCGATTTGTAGAATATGTTATCGTAGAAAATGGTTCAGTTCGCACTCTAGCAGCATATGGCCTCCATGACTCCCAAGGAAGCAAATATGAGCAATAGGACACGTATATATAGCTGCCAGACCCCCTGAAACCAAGTGTCACCTCATCCCTAGGGGTCTATGTGGGTGGGTCAACCCCTACGTCGACATCCCTCTTGGGGGGTTGACCCCCTAGAGCGGGAATTTTGCCGCTCAGAGGAATTTTTCGAATTTGATTCCTCTGGATAGGATTCTGGCTCATCTCCGACTCACCTCTGACTCATGCGTATATATAAAATATTTCTTGCGTATACAAACTTAAAACCTTCATAAATTCTTCATACGGTATCTATTTTATGCAAACCAAACATCTATCTTGACCAGAATTTCGAGATGGACGCAATGGTGTAGTCTGTTTCCTCTAATTCTGAATATTAAATTAATTATTATGTAAATTATTCTCTTTTAATGTTGTTAAAAATTCAGGGTGTTACATTCTCCCCTACTCAAAGGATTTCATCCTGAAATCTCTAAGTCGAGAAGAATGCATATCCTACCATCCATCATCCATCTTCTCATCCACCAAACACTGACATCCATTGTCCTTAAAGATTTCTAATGCTTATGTGAGTATATGCAAAGGTGTGTGTATATGTCCCAACACTATGCGAAGATCAGGCAGTCTACTTATTCAGTTGACCTCCTTAATGCAATGTATGTTAGTGCCATGAATCCAATATGTATGCAAATAAACCTATTGTATCATATAAGTTCTGTATGTGTGCACACACATTCGTCTAAATGTGACATCTATATGCCAGTTCATCCATTTCTATCCATAAAAGAAAAGAAAATGCACACGTATCCATATGCAATATGAAAGTGATTGAGCCGATCTTCGTGCCTAATATGTGTGTATATGCGTCCAAATGCAACCACTAGCAAACACTTGCATCCATCAAACATAACATGTTTCAAACACATGTTTACATCCATAGGATTCCTATCTAAAGGTCGAAAATAAGATGGATAAGATATATTTTATTGATAGAAACAAGTACCGATAAAACTTAGGAAAGGAGTTAAGAATGTACCCTTGAAATGTAAAGGGTACGAAGCACGAATCTTGTCTTCGGTCTCCCAAGTCGCATCTTCTGGGTTATCTCCCCATTGAACCTTTAGCAACTTGATCTCCATATTGCGTAGCTTCTTAACCTTTGACCCAAGAATACGGGTAGGGACTCGTCTGACTATCGCCTCCCGTTCAACTTTGACTTCTTCCAACATGCTCGGTTCAACAACTTCCGCGGTGTCATGCAGGCACTTTCACAGATGAGAGACATGGAAAACGTCATGAACACCTGATAGATTTTCTGGGAGCTTTACTCTGTAGGCCATTTGGCCAATCCTCCCGATTATGGGGAATGGTCCCACAAACCTAGGTGCCAACTTCCCTACTGATCCGAAGCGAACCACATTCCTCAGAGGTGATACTTTGATAAAAACTAAGTCTCCTACTTCAAATTCGATGTCAGTCCTTCTCTTGTCTGCATAGGACTTCTTCCTATCTTGAGTTGTCTTCATTCGTCGTCGAGTAAGGTCAATCTTTTCGAATGTTTCCCTAACCATTTCTGGTCCATGTAATAATCTTTCTGTTGATTCCCACCAACAAGTTGGCGATCTACAGGGTCGTCCGTACAATGCTTCGAAGGGTGCCATGCCGATGCTGGCCTAAAAACTGTTATTATAGGCAAACTCTACTAAAGGAAGATGTTCTTCCCAAGTCCCTCCGAAGTCTAGGATACACAGCCTTAAAAGATCTTCTAGAATCCTATTCACCCTCTCTGGCCGCCCATCGGTCTGAGGATCATAAGCAGTGCTCAAACACAACTGTGTACCTAATGCTTCTTGCAAGCTCCTCCAAAATTCGCTGGTAAAGATGGGATCACGATCGCTCACGATGCTGGAAGGTACTATGTGAAGACGAACTATCTCACGAACATAAATTGCTGACAACCATGATGTCATCCTCTTACTTTTAACTGGAATAAAGTGAGCGCTCTTAGCGGGTCTATCCACTACCGTCCAAATATTGGTATCACCTTTCTTTGATCTGGGCAAACCATCTATGAAATCCATAGAGACGCTCACCCATTTCCACTGCGGAACCTCCAACGGATGAAGTAATCCACCGGGCTTCTTTTGCTCAGCTTTGAATTGCTGGCAAACTAAACATTGAGAAACAAATTTGGCTACATCCTTCTTCATCCCAGCCCAAAAGAAAACCCTCTTCATGTCCCTATACATTTTATCACCACCTGGATGAATGGTCATCTTAGAATGGTGAGCTTCTTCTAGGACTGCCTTTATCAAGCTTCCAGTTTGAGGAACACAAAGCCTTCCATCTCGTCGCAACCACCACTTTTCATATATGGCATACCTACTAATGTGACTAGAAGTCTCCCCTCTTCTGAGATTATCATGATGTCTAAAATCTATGGGTCACCTTGTTGCGAAGCTCCTATCTGATCCACTAGAATCGGTCGTATCTCCAAGGATGCAAACAAATCAGGAAAAACTTCGATGGAGAGTCTAAAATCAAAAGCTGATATGAACTCCAAGTTCTTTCTTTCCACAAACAGAGGACTCAGGGCCACCCTCTGCCTACTTAGTGCGTCTGCCACCACATTACCCTTGCTGGGGGTATAAGCAATCTCAAAATCATATGAAGCTAAGAACTCCATCCACCGTTGTTGCCTTAAGTTTAGATCCTTCTGTGAGAATAGATACTTGAGATATTTATGATCGGTATATAACTCGAACTTTTCTCCAAGTAAATAATGATGCCACGTCTTTAACGTGAATACTATGGCAGCTAGATCTAAATCATGGGTGGGGTAGTTCTTCTCATAAACTCTCAACTATCTAACTTCATAACATATTACTTTCCCTTCTTGCATCCGCACCGCACCAAGCCCTATACCGCACGCATCAGTGTAAACAGTAAACACTTTACTCCCATCGGGCAGGGTCAAGACTGGGGCTGTGTTCAAAGCCTTCTTCAGTCGTTGGAAAGCAACGTCACAGTCTATATCCTATGAAAATGCCAAATTCTTCTTTGTCAGCCTGGTGAGAGGGGCGGATATCTTCGCGAAGTCCTTAATGAATTTCCTATAATAACCTGCCAACCCAAGAAAGCTTCTCACCTCGGTTGCATTTTTAGGAATCTACCAATCTTGTATTGCAACCACCTTCATGGGATCTACAACTATCCTTTCTTTGGAGACTACATGCCCCAAGAATCTCACCTCCTTTTTCTAGAAATGGCATTTGGAGAACTTTGCTTTTAGCTGATTGTCACAGAGAGTTTCCAAAACTTCTCCCAAATGTTGTGCATGCTCTTCTTCACTCTTGGAGAAGATCAAAATATCATCAACGAAGACTACAACGAATTTGTTTAGGAACTCCTGAAACACCCTACTCATCAAATCAACAAAATAGGCGGGTGCATTTGTCAACCCAAAAAGGCATAACTAGCCATTCAAAGAAACCATCTGAAGTTCTGAAAGCAATCTTATCTATGCTGTCCTCAGCCACCCTCAACTGATGGAACCCGTAGCCAAGTCCAACTGAGAAAATACTGAGGCACAAACAAGCTGATCAAATACATCATCAATCCTCGGAAGCGGGTGCCTATTTTTCTTGGTGAATTTATTTAATTCTCTATAGTCAACACACAGACGAAGCGAACCATTCACTTTAGTTGCGAACACTACTGGAGCACCCCACTCAGATATGCTTCGTCTGATAAACCCTTTTTCAAGTAGCTCCCCTACTTGCTTACTAAGCTCCCTCCTTTCCCTTAGAGCCATGTGGCATACTGGTAATGCAACTGGCTTTGCATTGTCCACCAGATATATGCGGGAGTCAATTTCACGCCTTAGAGGTAAACCCGGTACCTCATCAAAAACATCTAAATAATCTTAAGCCACTGGAACAGATTGCAAATCATCTATGGATGCATCTAGAGACTTTAGGAAGCTAAGCATAACAGACCCTTGAGGGTCACAAGAAACTTCGAGGGTCTTCCCATGATAAGCCGGTAGTCTAACAACCCTTCTCTCACATTCCAGAATGGCTCCATACGTGGTAAGCCAATCCATTCCTAGAATCAACTCATAGCCCATAAACCTGAGCACATATGTGTCACATTCAAATTCGACGCCTAACACAGATATTTTCAAACCCCGACAAATTATCGATAAATGAGTCGAACCACCAATGGGGTTTGAAACAACTACGGGATCTACTACTATACTAGTAATTAAGTGCAGAGATTTAACCATAAAACTAGATATAAATGAGTGTGAATCACCAGAATCAAAAGTGTTCTAACTGGATGGTTTGAAAGAGAAACTAAATTTTCTACGGAAATTTTTCTGCCTCTTTCAGGAGCACTGATCACGAGAGCATGCACATGCCGTCCAGAAGTCCCTACTTTTTGACCATGTCCTTGCGATCCCTGTTTCTTCAGGCACTCTTTAGAAAAGTGTCCGACCTATCCGCAATTAAAGCAACTGACCTTCCTTCTCTTACAATCTTTGATCAGGTAGCCCTCCTTTCCACAATTGTGACATTTCTCTTATCCTTGCCTTTATCATCTTCCCCCTTTCTTCTGTTGTTGCTGCTATTGCTGCCCTTTCTTAGGCTACACCTTCTTATTCTGCGATGTCCCCTCAGATTTTGTTTCCTTCTTTTCTCCCTTATCCTCCTTATGCATTAGGGCCATATTAATAAGCTTTTCAAAGGTGTCCCCGCCTAGAAGATGGGGCATAGCTAAATCATGCAGAGGCTCATTCAGCCCCTTAGCAAACCGCAAAGCCCTTTTGTGCGGTGTGTCTACCAACTCTAGCCCGAACCTTGCCAGCTGGTTGAACTTGTTCACATACTCCATCACCATCAAATTTTCTTGTTTGAGTGTTAAGAGCCTCTCCATCTGTATGCTTCTCTCCGCTTGGGAAAGAAATCTCATTTCAAACCTCTGTCTAAAGTCTTCCCAAGTTTCTACCAGACGTCCAGCTTGGGTGATTTCCCACCAAAATGAGGCTTCGTCCTTTAACAACCAAGCAGCTAATTGAATTTTTCTTCGGTTCTCCACTTCAAAGATTATTAATAAGTCCTCGGTCTCCTTAAGCCAATTTCGAGCTTCTACGAATGTCTCGTTCCCATGGAATGGCCTTCCTCCCATAGCCCGAAAGTCTTTGCAGATCTTGGCAAAATTGTCATCTTTTGGAGGGAGGAGGAGGAATGACTGGTGCAACTGGGGGAGGAACGTCTCTTTAGCCTTCGGCCGGTGTCATGGCCTCTAAATACCTCTGAAACCATCTGGGTATTGTGACGCCCTCTGGGAGATTAGGGAAGTTTTGTTCCCCAGACATGCTGAAAAAGCGAAAAGGAAGAAATTTAGATAAAGAACCGAAGGATTCTACATATGGCATTTTAGGAAATGTTTTTCAAAATAGATTTTTCTTTTTGAAAATGCTTTTCTTTTAAAACTTTTTTTTTTTTTGAAAATAATTTCCAAAAACTTTTAACTAATCTGGTAACCTTCAGCTCTGATACCAAGTGTGACACCCCACGTCCGTTAATGTCACTCACTAAGGGAATGCATTAACTTTCGTGAAGCGCTATAGGCAAACAGATACAGAATAATTACAAGATAGATATAAATAAGGCAGCAGCGGAAAATTTAAACTTTTATTTCGAGCATAAGTCATAATACCGTGGTCCACAATTTCATAATTCACAAAAACCATTACAACAAAATAACTTCTCTCTTGCACTATCAAAGTACATAAGTAAATAAAAAGCATCATTCCCTCAATAAAAGAGTTAAGCCATAGTAGAGACAAGAACTTGAGCCATACTTCAGAAGTAGCTCCTAGCAAGATGATATCTGATTCCTGATTAAGTCCGAGTGTTTCCTCTTTGAGAACTTGGGGGGAGAGGGGGAGGAAACGGAAGAAAGAAGCAGAAACAATAGGATCAGACATAAAGTCTGGCGAGTCTAGTTACTTTTAGCTAGTAGATAAATAAAAGCAACATGATAGGCATATAAAGTGGATAAGAGAGATAACTACATAAATGGCAGGTGTGACAAGGTAAGCAAGTTAAGGTGTATATTCCTCACTAATGATTACTCTGCATTATTACTAGTATAACTGAAATGAGATGATCCCTTCCACTATAAGTTGGCAGGTTAATGTAATGTCCCGTGTTTTCTGGCCAGTTTTTAGAAATATTTTTTATTTAAAATATTGGTTTGAATTTAAATAATCGATTTTGACCATTTTAATTTTAATATTTAAATTATATTAATAATAAAATAATATTTTAATTTCTGAAATATTGGAAAAATGTTGAATTCGCAGTATAGAGTGAGCGGACAAATTAAATGGTTCAATATTGTTCGTATTGAAATTATCATGGAGATTTCGTTTATTTAACGACGTTATAACGTTTAATTTATAATTTAATTACAAAACGAGCTGCAACAGCATGGTAGTTCGTAAATTGGCGTTATGAACTTTAAACGGCTGTACAGAGCCCAAAATGAGTCCGATTTTCTCAAAATATGAAACGCTAGAATCTGTTTGACGATATTTTTCTAATGAAAGAGAAAAATCCAGTTTTCATAGTGTAGATTTTGTTTTATGTCCAAATCAAATTTTGAAAAGGTAGCCGTGGAATTTCGTTATATATTATAACGTTATTTATATTAAATAAAGGGGTTTTTAAATTTTTATAATATCGATTTAGCTTCAAACTCAACCCAGGTATTTTATTATGGTGATATACGATATTCTGGTCGTATATAGCCAATGTCAATATTTTATTAATATTATATTGAGGTATTTTAAAATTTGTTTATTTTATTCGAATTTGGCAGTTATAAAAGGACACTTATTCAAACGACCTCTGTTTTCGACGAAACAAATTTTATTGGGACTGCAATAGTAAATTATTGCTACATTTCAAGTGGCACGTCACTCGGGGTTAATTTGTGAGCGCAGCAAAATAAAATACAAATAAAAACAACCGTTTGGACGTAAACGAGGGCCATTCAAGCAAACGGACTCAGAATTCGACGAAACAAGTTTCATTAGGACCGTATCGTCAAAATATTTTATGTCGTCCATTCGCATCTCAAACAGGGTTTGTATGTGAGCGCATGAGCGAATAAATGACGTTCGAAAACGCGATAGACACGAAATAAAAATCGTTAGTCAACATCGTTCGTCAAATCAATATAAAATATATTATTTCCACATTATATAAACCCCATAAAGTCAAGGTTTCCAGCCAAACACCTATTTCCGTTCTGCAATTTTACGCAAAAGTCCTCGAACTCAAAATAATTTATATTTGCAAATCCGTGATGAATTCGAGGGTGGTTCCAAAGGGAAAGTGGTATATCGGGACGATATCTACCTACTGGAGAAAGTTGGGGTGGAATGGTGGTCGGAGGTGGTCGGAAATCGCCATAAACCAGCGAAAATCATTTTCGCTTTTCTTCAAAATTGAGGAGTTGGGGTTGATTTGAGAGGCCGGGACCTTGGGGCTTTTGTAGACTAGAGATCAGGCTTTCGTTTGGCTGTGGACTCGAGTTCTCTAGTGGTGTGTGGTGGTCGGAGGAAGGAGATGAACAGAGAGGTTGGTTTTTGGTTCGGTTTTGGAAGTGGTAACCGGATTTTATTGTTTTCCGGTGGATCTGGTGGTTGTTGGCGTCGGGGCCCTGAAGGCGAAGTAGCGTGGGAGCGAGGGGTTTCCAACCGCGGTGGTGTGGTGACAGATGGTCGACGGTGGCCAGAGAATTTTTCACTCGATCATTTTTCGTTTGTACTCGAAATTGGGGCACCTGTGTTTGATCGAGAGGACGTGGTGACTGGCGATGGTAGAGGGTGGATGGGCGGTTCCGGCGGGGGTGTCAGTTTGGATTTCGGTGGACGACGTTGATGGTGGTGGGTGGCTTTTGGTTTCGTGCTTTTCAGAAGGAGAAGGAGCGAGTAAGGATCGGGATTTGGCAACGATGAAGAGAGAAACCATGTTTTGATCTCTCCAATGATGACGTGTCATTGGATAAATTAAAAGTTAATTATAAGGTAATTAGAATATTTAATTATTAATTATAGTTTAGTTAAAAATCGTATATTATATACAAACTTTGAATGCGCGTAACTTCCACATACTTTAACGAAATTTAACGAAACTAGATCCGTTGAGATCGCAGGGACGATACCTAGATGATGGCATTGACTAGGCACTGATCTGATGCAGTTAAAATTTCAGCAAATTTTGAACGTTCGTTCAAGATTTAACGGAACAAACGCATCCACCGTCAGCCATATTGAACTGGTGAGTTAATTCTCACACCTTCTGGAATTCTGTGATGTGGTAAATTCATAGTAAAATATAATTTACCTTTAAAAATATAAATTGGTTGATTGGTTGCTGTTGACTGTTATGGTTGATTGGATGTTGTTATTTAGATTTAATCGATTGTATGGAACTTATTTCATATATTATCATGGAATGTTATAACGAGCTGTGATGCAGGGAAGAACAGGTTGGAGGGATCCGACCGGATTCCTCAAATATTATATATGTTATTTGTTTGTTTTATATTGTTAATATTTGAACTGATTGAACCCCATATGGTTGAAAAACCTGTTTGAGCGTGATGGTTGAATAGATATTCACCTGTGTTGTGTTTAAAATCAATCGACAGTGTTGATTTGGTAATTGGCAGTGAATGACCTAAAATGTGTTGTTTCAAACGTCGGTTTTACCGTTCAGTGAATCAACGTAGTTTTAAAGTTATAAATTATTTTATAACTGAACTGAAGTTTTTCAATCAATTTGTATAAATAATTAAATTAGAAATTTATAAATAAATATTTTAATCAAGTTTTTTTAAAAAGAATTATTTAAATGGTATATGTAGCAAAATCGTATGATATAAACAAGTTATAAATCAGAAAATCCAAAGAAATTTCCTACGGGTTGGTAAAATAGAATAATTGTTTTTAAAACAATTAAATAGTGTTTTTAAATTAATTAAGTTATTTAATTAATTTAAAAAGGGGAAATGACAAACGAAAAATCAGTTAATAGTTAACTGATATGTACGGTTGGTAAAACCACCGTTTTCGGGTATTGATTAAGAAATGTTTAAGTGGCGATTAAATTTGATTAAAAAGGAGCGATAAGGGTTATAGGTAGATTATAATCCAAAGTTGTCAAACGAGATTTGCAAATGAGATTTTTAAGCGAATGTGAAGATTTAAATAAATCTTTACTTAATTGTTAAATTAAGGTAAATTCAATTGAAACAAACCTTTTAAGGGAGATGATTAATGTATTGTAATAGAATGTAGTGTGAATATTAAAAAGGGGATTAAACCGAAACGATGTCTTAAATGTTAAAGGATTGAATTAAGAGAAATAAGATTTAGGTTAAAAGGGGTGTTTTGTGGACTTTTACTTAATCAAACGAATTAAGTAAAAAGATTATATTAGAAGTGGATTTCAAATGTAAGAAACAAATTATAAAATCTGTTTGAGATCGAGATGGTAAATAAGATTTAGGTGAAATGATTTAGTGACGAACTGATGTTATTCTGAGATAAGAATGTTGTCGATCAAGGTCTGAGAGGTAAATAAAATACCCCAACTTGAACGGCTTCATTATTATCGAGGAATGGTATTAGTTTGAAACAAGGAAAAGGTGTTGTAATCGATTAATTATTCCATATGAGGAACATTGAACATGAGTATGAGGTTTCTGAATACGAATATTATTTACAAAGTAAAGAAAAACATTTGATGTAAATTATATAATTTAACATTTGATTTGTAATATCAGAATTGGTGATTTGGTTTATATACCATTAAGTATATACATATATGTATATCGTGAGATGCCTAAAAATAAGGGAAAAAGGGAAAAAGGTTTTGATAGATATAACGATATATCCAATATTAATGGAAATGGGAAGTTAAGGGTATATATATATATATATACATACGCTGAAACATGTAAAATGATTTTTGTTATAATATAATAGGAATAAATATAAGGTTATGAATATATATAAAGAATTAGAAGTATTAACCATTTTGATAAGTATTTTTAAATAGGCCAACTAATGCCAAGTACCGAATCAGCGAGATCATTTTATTGACACCTTTGTTATTTGATAGTTAAATCACCGACTATCAAAACCTGACTAATACGACTGTTGGTACGGAAACACCGGGATCAAATTTATATTCGAAAACCATTCCGACCAGCAAATACGTGAAGACGTCGATTGAAGACGGAGCAAGTGAAGGCCGTGGATCTTCATAAGCAGAAGGATTACTTGACGAATATTCTTTGTGTTGCAACCAGAGGTATTCTGACATGATTCGGTCATGATTGAGATTTTACGGTTTGCAAGGACTACTCGCTATTGATCCTTGGGGTGATTCCTATAAGGATGCGGTAGGAGGGTGCCTTCGGTTCATCCTGTTCCTGGATGACTTGTATCGACGAATGTCTGATAGAGTATTTCCTTAGAACCACATACGTTGATTTTTACAAATATACCGAGTTGGTGGCAAAGAGGGGCACTTCTTTTATACCCAGAGTATATTTGTGGACGTCAATTAGTGATTTGACGGATCTGACAATGTGGCATTCAAAGTGAATGACGAACAGATGTTCTAAAAGAAATTTTAGCCTCAAGCCTCATCAACCGGGAAATGACAAAAATCGGGCAGGCAGCATGGCTATGTGGGTCGCTCCCATTAGGGTGTATAATGACCTATCTAGAGAAATTCCATTTGCTTCTTTAATCTATATTTTGATGCTGTCCCTTTTCGGGAGGCGGTTGCTGATCCCAACCGTTGGTGATATACATTCGATACACTCAAGCGAAATGAGCGGTCGGTCATGTGTGGGCCGGGTTGCAAGACGTTCTTGTTGAACCTAGTGTATTCACCTCTAGAGATACACTATCGATAGGTGGTCCCATACCTTGTCATAGTCGGAATCCAATTTCCAATAAGCACCTGCTGTTTTTGATTGTATATTATATATGTGGAGCGTGAGATGCAAGCGTTCCGCTTGATTGCTATTTATTTGTATTTAGACACTATGATAATATCAGAATAAGTTATGATTTCAAAAACGTTTTGGGTTATATAGTAAGGTAAAAACCATCCGTGTTTATGTGTGGGCTGGTCTTACTATTATCCTTTGATTTCAGAAAGGATTTTCAAAAGTTAAACCAGTTGTTTTTTCTGTGAATTTATCACTGATAGTATTCCAGATTGACCCGGTGTATTTTGCTTTGCTTTAAATATGCTCGGGTCAGACCGAGTATGTTCCAGGTTAGGTTTCGCTTGAAGTTTCAGGAGCTGGAAGCAGGCGGCTTCACCGCTAGATATATAAAGTTATTATTCCGCTGTGATTGATGTATGTTGTACTCTGATGATTGGTATGTGTATCCAGTTTTCTTTTGTATAAAGAGATTTGATATTATATTTTATTCGTTCCGCTGTGAGATTTTGATATGGTGTTCTTCTTCTTTCTTCTACTCTAATATTCTTTCTTTCTATTTCTCACCCTCTAACTTCTTTCTATTGGCAATCTAAGATTCAATACTTAGGTTTTTGGCAAGCGATACGGGTTTATGTATTGTTGTCTAAAATTCAAGCGCCGAGTTTTCCCCGAGTCGTTACAGTGGTATCAGAGCTATTGGTTTAGTGATAACCTTGGCTCTGTGGTATGACTCAATAGAGATGGGGTTAGTAATGCCCTAGATTGAGTTCATGTATCTATATGAGAACGCGTATTTGTAATTTGAAATTAAAATTATTTTTGAAATTATTTTTGCCCAATTTATTTTATAAAATAAGAAAGTAATGATTTTTCATATTATTATGATATGGGCAAATTATTTGGATTTCTTAATGTTGATTTGTGTGATATATTTGGATGGTGTGCTCGATCTCAGGGATAAACCTGAACATGAATTGATTTGGTTGAAAACTAATGTGGAATAAATAAGTTAGACAATCAATCCAGATAAATAAATTTGAACGGATAATTAAAGAAATAAATGAAGTGATTATAATTATTAAAATCTCGTATGGATTGAACTGTGTGTAAAATGGGTTGATATGAATAGTATGGATGTTTTGAACATAACTGGCATTGTTTGATGACTAATGAATCCATTTGAGTTGAGAAACAGGTGCTGAAGTGCCAATTTAGCTTTAAAATCGATCCAAGAGAAAATTCTGGAGTTAATCAAATCCAGTTCGAATCGAGCTGCATAATAATTAAGACAGCTCAAGTATAAATTATCGCTTAACGCGTATTAACGCACGCAAAAAGGTACGCCTACGAAAATATGAAATTTTTGGTTTTATTTGGGGTTTTGAGTTTGGTTTTTGATTTTTCCGACCATAAGAGTCGATGTATATATATTTCTTGAACCTGCGATTTTGCAGATTTCCTCCGTACAGGGGAGACTCTGCCAAAAAATTTCCAAAATTTAAGGTGTTAGAAATTTTTGAAGATTTTTGGAAATTTCTGTTCTTTGAAATAAATTGGTTTTAAACCAATTAGGTTAGCTTTGGAAATAAAATTGAATTTTAAAGTTTAATATTATTATAAAGATAATGGGTTGTAACGTTCTTTCTACCTTAGCAATTTCGAGGACGAAATTATTTTAAAGGGGAAGGAATGTAATGTCCCATGTTTTCTGGCCAATTATTAGAAATATTTTTTATTTAAAATATTGGTTTGAATTTAAATAATCGATTTTGACCATTTTAATTTTAATATTTAAATTATATTAATAATATAATAATATTTTAATTTCTGAAATATTGGAAAAATGTTGAATTCGCAGTACAGAGTGAGCGGACAATTTAAAATGGTTCAATATTGTTCGTATTGAAATTATCGTGGCGATTTCGTTTATTTAATGACGTTATAACATTTAATTTATAATTTAATTATAAAACGAGCTACAGCGGCGCGGTAGTTCATAAATTGGCGTTTTGAACTTTAAACGGCGGTACAGAGCCCAAAATGAGTCCAATTTTCTCGAAACAAGAAACACTAGAATCTGTTTGACAATATTTTTCTAATGAAAGAGAAAAATCCAGTTTTCATAGTGTAGATTTTGTTTTATGTCCAAATCAAATTTTTAAAAGGTCGTTGTGGAATTTCGTTATATATTATAACGTTATTTATATTAAATAAAGGGGTTTTTAAATTTTTATAATATCGATTTGGCTTCAAACTCAACCCAGGATATTTCATTATGGTAATATACGATATTCTGGTCGTATATAGCAATGTCAATATTTTATCAATATTATATTGAGGTATTTTAAAATTTGTTTATTTTATTCGAATTTGGCAGTTATAAAAGGACCTTTATTCAAACGACCTCTGTTTTTGACGAAACAAATTTTATTGGGACCACAACAGTAAATTATTGCTAGATTTCAAGTGGCACGTCAATCGGGGTTAATTTGTGAGCGCAGCAAAATAAATTACAAACAAAAGTAACCGTTTGGACGTGAACGAGGGCCATTCGAGCAAACGGACTCGGAATTCGACGAAACAAGTTTCATTAGGACCGTATCGTCAAAATATACTATGCCGTCCATTCGCATCTCAAACAGGGTTTGTATGTGAGCGCAGGAGCGAATAAACAACGTTTGAAAACGCGATAGACACGAAATAAAAATCGTTAGTCAACATCGTTCGTCAAATCAATATAAAATATATTATTTCCGCACTATATAAACCCCATAAAGTCAAGATTTCTAGCCAAACACCTATTTCCATTATGCAATTTTACACAAAAGTCCTCGAACACAAAATAATTTATATTTGCAAATCCGTGATGAATTCGAGGGGGGTTCCAAAGGGAAAGTGGTAGATCGGGACAATATCTACCTACTGGAGAAAGTTGGGGTGGAATGGTGGTCGGAGGTGGTCGGAAATCGCCATAAACCGGCGAAAATCATTTTCGTTTTTCTTCAAAATTGAGGAGTTTGGTTTGATTAGAGAGGCCGGGACCTTGGGGTTTTTGTAGACGGGAGATCAGGCTTTCGTTTGGTTGTGGTCTTGGGTTCTCTGGTGGTGTGTGGTGGTCGGAGGAAGGAGAAGAACGGAGAGGTTGGTTTTTGGTTCGGTTTGGGAAGTGGTGACCGGATGTTATTGTTTTCCGGCGGATCTGGTGGTTGTTGGCGTCGGGGCCCTGAATGCGAAGTAGCGTGGGAGCGAGGGGGTTCCAACCGCGGTGGTGTGGTGACAGATGGTCGACGGTGGCCAGAGAATTTTGCACTCAATCATTTTCCGTTTGTACTCGATATTGTGGCACCTCGGTTTGATCGAGAGGCTGTGGTGACAGGCGATGGCAGAGGGTGTCAGTTCGGATTCCGGTGCACGACGTTGATGGTGGTGGGTGGCTTTCGGTTTCATGCTTTTCAGAAGGAGAAGGAGCGAGTAAGGATCGGGATTTGGCAACGATAAAGAGAGAAACCGTGTTTTGATCTCTCCGATGATGACGTGTCATTGGATAAATTAAAAGGTAATTATAAGGTAATTAGAATATTTAATTATTAATTATAGTTTAGTTAAAAATCGTATATTATATACAAACTTTGAATGCGCGTAACTTCCACATACTTTAACGAAATTTAATGAAACTAGATCCGTTGGGATCGCAGGGACGAGACCTAGACGATGGCACTGACTAGGCACTGATCTGACGCAGTTAAAATTTCAGCAAATTTTTAATGTCCATTCAAGATTTAAAGGAACAAACGCGTCCACCGTCAACGGTATTGAATTGGTGAGTTAACTCTCACACCTTCTGGAATTCTGTGATGTGGTAAAGTCATATTAAAATATAATTTACCTTTAAAAATATAAATTGGTTGATTGGTTGTTGTTGACTGTTATGGTTGATTGGATGCTGTTATTTAGATTTAATCGATTGTATGGAATTTATTTCATATATTATCATGGAATGTTATAACGAGCTGTAATGCAGGGAAGAACAGGTTGGAGGGATCCGACCGGATTCCTCAAATATTATATATGTTATTTGTTTGTTTTATATTGTTAATATTTGAACTGATTGAACCCCATATGGTTGAAAAACCTGTTTGAGCGTGATGGTTGAATAGATATTCACATGTGTTGTGTTTAAAATCAATCGACAGTGTTGATTTGGTAATTGGCAGTGAATGGCCTAAAATTTGTTGTTTTAGACGTCGGTTTTACCGTTCGGTGAATCGACGCAGTTTTAAAGTTATAAATTATTTTATAACTGAACTGAAGTTTTTCAATCAATTTGTATAAATAATTAAATTAGAAATTTATAAATAAATATTTTAATCAAGTTTTTTAAAAAGAATTATTTAAATGGTATATGTAGCAAAATTGTATGATGTAAACAAGTTATAAATCAGAAAATCCAAAGAAATTTCCTACGGGTTGGTAAAATAGAATAATTGTTTTTAAAACAATTAAATAGTGTTTTTAAATTAATTAAGTTATTTAATTAATTTAAAAAGGGGAAATGACAAAAGAAAAATCAGTTAATAGTTAACTGATATGTACGGTTGGTAAAATCCACCATTTTCGGGTATTGATTAAGAAATGTTTAAGTAGCGATTAGATTTGATTAAAAAGGAGCGATAAGGGTTATAGGGAGATTGTAATCCAAAGTTGTCAAACTAGATTTGCAAATGAGATTTTTAAGCGAATGTGAAGATTTAAACAAAATTTTACTTAATTGTTAAATTAAGGTAAATTCAATTGAAACAAACCTTTTAAGGGAGATGAGTAATATATTGTAATAGAGTGTGGTGTGAATATTAAAAAGGGGATTAAACCAAAACGATGTCTTAAATGTTATAGAATTGAATTAAGCGAAATAAGATTTAGGTTAAAAGAGGGGTTTTGTGGACTTTTACTTAATCAAACGAATTAAGTAAAAAGATTATATTAGAAGTGGATTTCAAATGTAAGAAATGAATTATGAAATCAGTTTGAGATCGAGATGGTAAATAAGATTTTGGTGAATGATTAAGTGACGAACTGATATTATTCTGAGATAAGAACGTTGTCGATCAAGGTCTGAGAGGTAAATAAAATACCCCAACTTGAATGGCTTCATTTTTATCGAGAAATGGTATTAGTTTGAAAAAAGGAAAAGGTGTTGTAATTGGTTAATTATTCCATACGAGGAACATTGAGCATGAGTACGAGGTTTCTAAATACGAATATTATATACAAAGTAAAGAAAAATATTTGATGTAAATTATATAATTTAACATTTGATTTGTAATATCAGAATTGGTAATTTGGTTTATATACCATTAAGTATATACATATATGTATATCGTGAGATGCCTGAAAATAAGGGAAAAAGGGAAAAAGGTTTTGATAGATATAACAATATATCCTATATTAATGGAAATGGGAAGTTAAGGGTATATATATACATACGCTGAAACATATAAAATGATTTTTGTTATAATATAATAGGAATAAATATAAGGTTATGAATATATAGAAAGAATTAGAAGTATTAACCATTTTGATAAGTATTTTTAAATAGGCCAAGTAATGCCAAGTACCGAATCAGCGAGATCATTTTATTGACACCTTTGTTATTTGATAGTTAAATCACCGACTATCAAAACCTGACCAATAAGACTGTTGGTACGGAAAGACCGGGTTCGAATTTATATTCGAAAACCATTCCGACCAGCAAATACGTGAAGACGTCAATTGAAGACGGAGAAAGTGAAGGTCGTGGATCTTCATAAGCGGAAGGATTACTTGATGAATATTCTCTGTGTTGCAACCAGAGGTATTCTGACGTGATTCGGTCGTGGTTGAGATTTTATGGTTTGCAAGGACTACTCGCTACTAATCCTTGGGGTGATTCCTATAAGGATGCGGTAGGAGGGTGCCTTCGGTTCATCCTGTTCCTGGAAGACTTGTATGGACGAATGTCTGACAGAGTATTTCCTTAGAACCACGTACGTTGATTTTTACAAATATACCGAGTTGGTGGCAAAGAGGGGCACTTCTTTTATACCCAGAGTATATTTGTGGACGTCAATTAGTGATTTGACGGATCTGACAATGTGGCATTCAGAGTGAATGACGACCAGATGTTCTAAAAGAAATTTTAGCCTCAAGCCTCATCAACTGGGAAATGACAAAAATCGGACAGACAGCATGGCTATGTGGGTCGCTCCCATTAGGGTGTATAATCACCTATATAGAGTAATTCCATTTGCTTCTTTAGTCTATATTTCGATGTTGTCCCTTTTCGGGAGGCGGTTGCTGATCCCAACCGTCGGTGATATACATTCGATACACTCAAGCGAAATGAGCGGTCGGTCATGTATGGGCCGGGTTGCAAGACGTTCTTGTTGAACCCAGTGTATTCGCCTCTAGAGACACACTATTGACAGGTGGTCCCATACCTTGTCATACTCGGAATCCAATTTCCAATAAGCGTCTGCGGTTTTTGTAACGACCCGGAAAATCTGAACCAATTTAAAAATTTTAAATTGGCTAAAATAATGGATTTTAAATATTTAAAATAAATATTTTAAATAATAGCGATGGAAAGTAAGTTTGAATTGACGTTTGAAAACGAATATAATTAATTCCAATTATAAACAAGGCCTGAAATGGCGCTGCAGTTTCAAAAATTGAATTCAAACTTTGTCGGACTATACCGGGTGCAAAACAAAACGGATTTGAGTGAAACCAAAAATATTTAAATCTGTTAGTGAATACCTTTCTAACGAATCTGAAAAATTGAAGTTTCATAGCGGAAAGCAAAAGTTATGGCCAAATGAATTTTCAGAAAGGTCGCTATGGAATTTATATAGCCCGTGAAATTGACCATTTTGCATACGACCTCGGAATTCGACGAAACCACTTTTGTTGGATCCGGGATGTGAAGTTATTACTAGGTTTCAAATTTCATAATTTTTGAAGCTAGTATGTGAGCGTGGCAAAGGAAAAAGTGTTTTGGTCAATTACAGTTAAATTGGATCGGCCAGAAATGGGCCTTTTTGCAAACGGTCTCAGAATTCGATGAAACTATTTTTGTTGGGACCGTATCGTCAAAACATAGCTAGATTTATTTTTCTGGAATTTTTCGAATCAGTTTGTGGCCCTGGCAAATTGAAATGTACGTTCAAATCTAATATTGAATGTTTTATATTTTAATTTGAAGGAAAACTGACTGAAACATTTGAATGGGCCTTCGAAACATATCCCATTGTGTTCGGAATGGGGGTGTTTAGCTAGGGATGACAGACGTTGGGTCTGGATTGGGGTTCGTGAGTGAAAGAGGGTATTTTCGAAATTTAAAAATATATAAATAATTGGAAAAATTCTATTGGGCCACATCATTTCTCTCTCCCCGTAAAACCATCGAAACCGACGGCGGCTCCCCTTGGATTCTTCTAGCCTCGATTCCTCTCAAATCTCTCATCAAAACCACATGCTCCTTTGGAATATTTTGTAGAGGGCAGCACGAGCTTCAAATCTATATAAGGTTTGGATTTTTTTCTTTCAGCGTTTGAAGAGTTTTGACCCTGGGAAGATCCGCCGTTTCGAGCCAGATCGAGCCTCCACCGCCTCGCCGAGTTGAGCGCCACCACCCTCGTTATGAGCGCCTCTCCAAGCTCTTCGCCGCTGCGAAGGCTGATCGTTGAATCACTGCAAGATTGGATCGAAATACCTAAACCTAGTTTTGAACATTTCAGAAAGGTAACGGTTTAAATTATTTTTAACTGTTTTATAGCACTTCTAAGCGCTACGGTTTTTGTTTTCACTGTAAAAATCATATCTTTTTCGTTTCCTGATGAAATTCAGTGAAACAAGAGACAGTGGACTCGTGTGGACGTCTTCTACTTTTCAGAAGAGACCGCATATTTTTCTGAGCCTTCTGCTATTTTTGGTGGAGTGGAACCCAATGTGAGATTTCTAATTTATAAACGATATGGAAAACGACAATGTATAAATTATATAGTCGATGTATGGGTTATATAAGCGTTGTACACCTCATGTATAAGCATTGTATAAGTTGTACGTTCGATGTATAAGTTATATATGCGTTGTAAAAATTATATATGTGTTGAAATAGAAGTGAATTGTTATATATAAATATATATATATATATATATATATATATATATATATATATATATATACGCCCCTCGTCCACAAACCATGGACGATATTTATTGGTTGTGATTGGTGTGAAAATTGATTGATAGCGAATGGTTGATTGGAATTGTTTGTGGTTGATATTGATTGATTGTGGTTGAAAAATACCCATTTGTGGTTGAGAAATATTTGGTTGAAACCACATAGGATTAGTTTGTGGAAATGAAAAATATATACATGTCGACTGCGTGCGAACTAGATGCATGATCCCCATTGTCAAAAACCGCGAGGTTTTAATGTAGAGCGAGGATCCGTACTAGGGACGGTCCCGGTTTTAACTACCCTGCCGTTATGCTGCCGAAATTTTGAACAATATTCATGTGTTTGAATTATTTTCATTTGTTGAAACTATATTTATTCGTTAAATAGAAAACCTTCATTTGTTGAATCGATATTCATTCGTTGGATAGAAATTCATGTGTTGAATGGTATTCGTGTTTTGAATATAAAAATCACATTTTCATCTATATATATATAAACTATAGAAAACCTTCATGTGTTGAATCGATATTCATTCATTGAATAGAAATTCATGTGTTGAATTGTATTCGTGTTTTAAATATAAAAACCACATTTTTATCTATATATATAAACTATAGAAAACCTTCATGTGTTGAATCGATATTCATTCGTTGAATTAAAATTCATGTGTTGAATGGTGTTCGTGTTTTAAATATAAAAATCACATTTTTATCTATATATATAAACTATAGAAAACCTTCATATGTTGAATCGATATCCATTCGTTGGATTGAAATTCATGTGTTGAATGGTATTCATATTTTGAAAGAAATTCTTTTATAATAACAATCCCATTTTTAACATCAATATGAAATGTATAAAATAATCTTGTTTTGAAATAAATTGTTTTAAAATAAAAATCCTATTTATATCACCTATATGAACTATAGAAAATAATCGTGTTTTGAAATGAATTGTTTTCTAATAAAAATCACATTTTTGTTATATAAATGAATTGTTAAAAATAGTGAAGTGTTGAAATAGAAGACAGTTAGATAAAAATATCATTTTTATCAAATGAGTGAAAAGAATATAGCTTTGAAATCGAAGAATCGATATATATATATATATATATATATATATAGAATTAAAATATATCGAATAACGACGCTGCAGTTCGTTTTTTGAAACCGTGATTTCAAACGATTATATCAGGAGATCCGACCATCGGATTTTCCTGAAATCGCAACCGTTGGGTTCGCTTTGGAAATATCTTTCCAACGGCACCAACTTTGTAAAAATCCAATGGCTGGATGGTCTGGAATGTTTAATTCAAATCTAAAGAAAAACAGCGCCAGAATCGATTATATATATATATAATTATATTTAATCGAATAACGACGCTGCAGTTCGTATTTTGAAATCGAAACTTCAAATGATTGTACCGGGAGATCCGACCGTCGGATTTTCCCGAAACTGGAACCGTTGGATTCGTTTTGAAAAGATCTTTCTAATGATGTAAATTTTGTGAAGATCCAACGGTAAGATTTTCAGATATGTGTAAATCAAATCTGGAGAAAAACAGCGCCACGGCCGCGTTATGGCCCGTAGCGTCATTTTGAATAATTGGCTATTTTAAAATAAATAAAAATAGCAATAAATCATTATAAAATATTATAAACGATATGGATGTGAAATTTAGAAATTAACTGAAGGTTGGCTAAGTCGAATGGTTTCCTGGGTGTTGATCTGGTGTTGGTTTCGGCCTTCGGGGTTAATATTTGGGAAATCGTTCTCTTACTGATTGACGGTTAGTGACTAATGAATTGAAATGATGCGTATGTATGTTAGTGTTGCACTTGTTTATTATATACGCGAGTTGCTCAGAAAGACTAGGTTTATCCCATTCTGAATAACTGAATCGACGATAAGAAATCGAAGATGAAGACGGTGGTCGAAGACCGAAGATCTTCACCTCGTTTGGATGGTAACCGAGGTCCCGATTGGGAGGCATCCCGAAATATGGATAATGAGTGGTGATCTTCCAGACATACGTGGTGATCGATGGGTTTGCGAGGTATATATTGCCTCCGGTTTCGTTCAGACCCAAAACGGACTTGCAAATGGACAGTGTGTCTGACATTGGAATTTATTCTGTGTGATTGATAGCCATCAGTTGCACGGTGTAAATTGTCTGTGTGGCATGCTAAGATGCAGTGATCAGGGCTTCTGTTGAGAAGCAAAGTCTTGTGGTGATGATCAAAGCACCGCCTGTGTGGCGTAGCTTTGTGTATAACGTGAATTCGCGAGCCTCACACCCCGGTATGAACCAGAAACGGGAGAGGACATCAGGGGGGACGTGCGTTTTCTTTCTAGCTAGAAGTGGCGTCAGTGGTTTTACACGCCCTGACGAGTTTGACTTATGTGGTTGTTACTGTTGCGAGGCGCCTCGGTTAGATCGGACGATCCGGGTCCGATGGAGTCATTCGTTGGTTCATTTATGCCCCAAAGGGCGGAGAGACGCATTGTTCAGGCATTATAATCCACTTCGTGTGGACCGGCCCTGACGATCCAAGGTACGGTTGCGGCTGTGCCTGAGACTCGGGCTAGACAGTCTCGAATTCGGTAAGGACTATCTTTTGCCTTGGTTCATGACGGAAACCCAATTTCCAAATACGACACCGTGTTGTTTTGATTGTGTATATATATATGGCGACATGATATATGGTACCCATGCCATCTATGATTGATAGTTATGATTTGAAATTGTTTTCAAAACATATAAACACTAGCAATAATATCAAATGCCTTTGTTTTATTCGTATCAACCATATTTTGGCCGTTATAAGGTAAAAACTCTATCCTCCGGTTTGCGTTGCATTGTGTGATGGGAACCGAGTCTTATAATGGCTCCATTTTGATAAAAAGCATTGCAATGTTTAAAGGAATGATTTGTTTTAAAGCACTGGCAATCCAATGGAGTAAACCCGTTCCACAAAAGTGGCGTTGTCCTGTGATTAGCCATATTATAAATGTGTTGAGTAGATTTCTCATACCAGTCCTTGTTGCTGGCCCTGAGTAGGCCGGGTACGCATGATAGGGGATTCTCGCTTTGCGGTTTGGTGGCGAACGGGAGACTCTTACCCCTACATGTCGCAGTTTAGAGCGTTGGTTCGCCAGTAGGCGCGAGACTCGAGAGCGTCGCCGTAAAACAAGGGATTGGGGGACCATTGTGAGCCGCGGTGGGTTTTACCTGCTGTATTGGAGGATGAAGGGATGGTTGCAAAGCCTACCGGATTTCGCGGTAACGTCACATCGTGGTATCAGAGCTTTGGTTAAGCTTAGTGCTGGAATATAACATATTAATGAACTCGTCAGAGATAGAACCAGTAGTGTTCTAGGACGAGTTACTCAGTACAGATAGGATCAACAATATCCTAGTATGAGTACAACAGAATCAGAACAACTCTTTAGAGATGGGGTCAAAAGTGCCCTAGAACGAGTCGAGAGTTATATGTTTATAAATAACGTATTTGTGATTATATATATAGTCTGGTTTTAGAAATATAATTTTTGAATATATAAAATATATATATTTGAAAAGTTAAAAAGTTAAAAACAATTTGATTGCTGTTTGTGTTGTGTGATAGTAGATTTGATTAATTAGATTATTAAAACAATAGTTAATTAAATCAATAATAGGATGAATGGTAGAATTTATTCGATTATATCACACATTGAACTGTTTAGAAAATAGATAGAAATATATACATGTGCATTATATATGTTTGAACAGGTAAATGGATAGTTGTTGAGTAAATATTTTATTTGCATGCCCGACAAATAGGTAAACCTTAATGAGTTGGATGTGAAATATTATTATATCAACTCCTGTGAATGCCATTGGATGCGGGGTGCTGGTTATTCTGTGTGTAATAATAAACGTCGCCATAGGATAGTAACAATTAATTTTGAACTACATTACATGGCATACTTCTGGAAGATAAGCATACTTCATCATATACCACATAAGCATTTGGAGCTTGTGTGACGAGGTGGAAGATTTACCATACGAGCGAGAGGCTTGTATGGCGATGACTATATTTTACAGGTTGAACTGATGACTGATATGGACTGTTTGAATTGTAACGATAAAATTGCCAGATTAATAAAAACCCCACACGGGTCTGGAGTTGACAATAATCACGTCTCTCTAGTTATTAGATACGGCACATGGACTATTTATTTCCCACACGGGACGAGGTGACGAGGATTTATCCTCTGGAGCATTTAAAATACACACTCCCTCAGGCTTTGACAGGGTGACGAGAATTTATTCTCTGGAGTTATTATCAATACACGCTCCCCTGTAAACACCAGAATATATCACTATAAATATGTGTATGCTATTTAGGATTTATTGGGTACCTAATACGGCCCAATAAATTTCCAAACCTCTCCCTGTACAAAGAAGGTTATGGCGAAATTTTTCGAAAATTTCGGGTGTTAGCCAAATTTTTGAAGAATTTGAAAATTCTCAGAAACTGAAATTTTGGAGAATTGAAGCCAGATCGAATGTAGAGTTGATTAATCTAACCACTTTCAACTTTGTTCCTTTTCGGGGACGAAAAGTTTTAAGTGGGGGAGATTGTAACGACCCGGAAAATCTGAACCAATTTAAAAATTTTAAATTGGCTAAAATAATGGATTTTAAATATTTAAAATAAATATTTTAAATAATAGCGATGGAAAGTAAGTTTGAATCGACGTTTGAAAACGAATATAATTAATTCTAATTATAAACAAGGCCTGAAATGGCGCTGCAGTTTCAAAAATTGAATTCGAACTTTGTCGGACTATACCGGGTGCAAAACAAAACGGATTTGAGTGAAACCAAAAATATTTAAATCTGTTAGTGAATACCTTTCTAACGATTCTGAAAAATTGAAGTTTCATAGCGGAAAGCAAAAGTTATGGCAAATGAATTTTCAGAATGGTCGCTATGGAATTTATATAGCCCGTAAAATTGGCCATTTTGCATACGACCTCGAAATTCGACGAAACCACTTTAGTTGGATCCGGGATGTGAAGTTATTGCTAGGTTTCAAATTTCATAATTTTTGAAGCTAGTATGTGAGCGTGGCAAAGGAAAACGTGTTTTGGTCAATTATAGTTAAATTGGATCGGCCAGAAATGGGCCTTTTTGCAAACGGTCTCAGAATTCGACGAAACTAGTTTTGTTGGGACCGTATCGTCAAAACATAGCTATATTTATTTTTCTGGAATTTTTCGAATCAGTTTGTGGCCCTGGCAAATTGAAATGTACGTTCAAATCTAATATTGAATGTTTTATATTTTAATTTGAAGGAAAACTGACTGAAACATTCGAATGGGCCTTCGAAACATATCCCATTGCGTTCGGAATGGGGGTATTTAGCTAGGGACGACAGTCGTTGGGTCTGGATTGGGGTTCGTGAGTGAAAGAGGGTATTTTCGAAATTTAAAAATATATAAATAATTGGAAAAATTCTATTGGGCCACATCATTTCTCTCTCCCCGTAAAACCATCGAAACCGACGGCGACTCCCCTTGGATTCTCCTAGCCTCGATTCCTCTCAAATCTCTCATCAAAACCACATGCTCCTTTGGAATATTTTGTAGAGGGCAGCATGAGCTTCAAATCTATATAAGGTTTGGATTTTTTCGTTCAGCGTTTGAAGAGTTTTGACCCTGGGAAGATCCGCCGTTTCGAGCCAGATCGAGCCTCCACCGCCGCGCCGAGTTGAGCTTCACCACCCTCGTTATGAGCGCCTCTCCAAGATCTTCGCCGCTGCGATGGCCGATCGTTGAATCACTGCGAGATTGGATCGAAATTCCTAAACCTAGTTTTGAACATTTCAGAAAGGTAACGGTTTAAATTATTTTAAATTGTTTTATAGCACTTCTAAGCGCTACGGTTTTTGTTTTCACTGTAAAAATCATATCTTTTTCGTTTCTTGATGAAATTCAGTGAAACAAGAGACAGTGGACTCGTGTGGACGTCTTCTACCTTCCAGAAGAGACCGCATATTTTTCTGAGCCTTCTGTTATTTTTGGTGGAGTGGAACCCAATGTGAGATTTCTAATTTATAAACGATATGGAAAACGACGATGTATAAATTATATAGTCGATGTATGGGTTATATAAGCGTTGTACACCTCATGTATAAGCGTTGTATAAGTTGTACGTTCGATGTATAAGTTATATATGCGTTGTAAAAATTATATATGTGTTGAAATAGTAGTGAATTGCTATATATATATATATATATATATATATATATACACACGCCCCTCGTCCACAAACCATGGACGATATTTATTGGTTGTGATTGGTGTGAAAATTGATTGATAGCGAATGGTTGATTGGAATTATTTGTGGTTGATATTGATTGATTGTGGTTGAAAAATACCCATTTGTGGTTGAGAAATATTTGGTTGAAACCACATAGGATTAGTTTGTGGAAATGAAAAATATATACATGCCACCTGCGTGCGAACTAGATGCATGATCCCCATTGTCAAAAACCGTGAGGTTTTAAGGTAGAGCGAGGAGCCGTACTAGGGACGGTCCCGGTTTTAACTCCCCTGCCGTTAAGCTGCCGAAATTTTGAACAATATTCATGTGTTTGAATTATTTTCATTTGTTGAAACTATATTTATTCGTTGAATAGAAAACCATGTGTTGAATCGATATTCATTCGTTGGATAGAAATTCATATGTTGAATGGTATTCGTGTTTTGAATATAAAAATCACATTTTCATCTATATATATAAACTATAGAAAACCTTCATGTGTTGAATCGATATTCATTCGTTGAATAGAAATTCATGTGTTGAATGGTATTCGTGTTTTAAATATAAAAACCACATTTTTATCTATATATATAAACTATAGAAAACCTTCACGTGTTGAATCGATATTCATTCGTTGAATTGAAATTCATGTGTTGAATGGTGTTCGTGTTTTAAATATAAAAATCACATTTTTATCTATATATAAAAACTATAGAAAACCTTCATGTGTTGAATCGATATTCATTCGTTGGATTGAAATTCATGTGTTGAATGATATTCATATTTTGAAAGAAAATTTTTTATAATAACAATCCCATTTTTAACATCAATATGAAATGTATAAAATAATCTTGTTTTGAAATAAATTGTTTTAAAATAAAAATCCTATTTATATCACCTATATGAACTATAGAAAATAATCGTGTTTTGAAATGAATTGTTTTCTAATAAAAATCACATTTTTATTATATAAATGAATTGTTAAAAATAGTGAAGTGTTGAAATAGAAGACAGTTAGATAAAAATATCATTTTTATCGAATGATTGAAAAGAATATAGCTTTGAAATCGAAGAATCGATATATATATAAATAGAATTAAAATATATCGAATAACGACGCTGCAGTTCGTATTTTGAAACCGTGATTTCAAACGATTATATCGGGAGATCCGACCATCGGATTTTCCTGAAATCGCAACCGTTGGGTTCGCTTTGGAAATATCTTTTCAACGGCAACAACTTTGTAAAAATCCAACGGTTGGATGGTCTGGAATGTTTAATTCAAATCTGAAGAAAAACAGCGCCAGAATCGATTATATTTATATATATATATATATATAATTATATTTAATCGAATAACGACGCTGCAGTTCGTATTTTGAAATCGAAACTTCAAACGATTGTACCGTGAGATCCGACCGTCAGATTTTCCCGAAACTGGAACCGTTGGATTCGTTTTGAAAAGATCTTTCTAATGATATAAATTTTGTGAAGATCCAACGGTTAGATTTTCAAATATGTGTAAATCAAATCTGGAGAAAAACAGCGCCACAGCCGCGTTATGGCTCGTAGCGTCGTTTTGAATAATTGGCTATTTTAAAATAAATAAAAATAGCAATAAATCGTTATGAAATATTATAAATGATATGGATGTGAAATTTAGAAATTAACTGAAGGTTGGCTAAGTCGAATGGTTTCCTGGGTGTTGATCTGATGTTGGTTTCGGCCTTCGGGGTTAATATTTGGGAAATCGTTCTCTTACTGATTGACGGTTAGTGACTAATGAATTGAAATGATGCGTATGTATGTTAGTGTTGCACTTGTTTATTATATACGCGAATTGCTCAGAAACACCGGGTTTATCCCATTCTGAATAACTGAACCGACGATAAGAAATCGAAGATGAAGACGGTGGTCGAAGACCGGAGATCTTCTCCTCGTTTGGATGGTAACCGAGGTCCCGATTGGGAGGCATCCCGAAATATGGATAATGAGTGGTGATCTTCCAGACGTACGTGGTGATCGATGGGTTTGCGAGGTATATAGTGCCTCCGGTTTCGTTCAGACCCAGAACGGACTTGCAAATGGACAGTTTGTCTGACATTGGAATTTATTCTGTGTGATTGATAGCCATCAGTTGCACGGTGTGAATTGTCTGTGTGTCATGCTAAGATGCAGTGATCAGGGCTTCTGTTGAGAAGCAAAGTCTTGTGGTGATGATCAAAGCACCGCCTGTGTGGCGTAGCTTTGTGTATAACGTGAATTCGCGAGCCTCACACCCCGTTATGAACCAGAAACGGGAGAGGAAATCAGGGGGGACGTGCATTTTCTTTCTAGCTAGAAGTGGCGTCAGTGGTTTTACACGCCCTGACGAGTTTGACTTATGTGGTTGTTACTGTTGCGAGGCGCCTCGGTTAGATCGGACGATCCGGGTCCGATGGAGTCATTCGTTGGCTCATTTACGCCCCAAAAGGCGGAGAGACGCATTGTTCAGGCATTATAATCCACTTCGTCTGGACCGGCCCTGACGATCCAAGGTACGGTTGCGGCTGTGCTTGAGACTCGGGCTAAACAGTCTCGAATTCGGTAAGGACTATCTTTTGCCTTGGTACATGATGGAAATCCAATTTCCAAATACGACACCGTGCGGTTTTGATTGTATATATATATGGCGACATGATATATGGTACCCATGCCGTCTATGATTGATAGTTATGATTTGAAATTGTTTTCAAAACATATAAACACTAGCAATAATATCCAATGCCTTTGTTTTATTCGTATCAAGCATATTTTGGCCGTTATAAGGTAAAATGTAACACCCCACATCCATTAATGTCACTCACAAGGGGAATGCATTAACTTCCATGGAGGTAATAAGTGAATATAGAACAGTAAAATTACATCAAGACAGATATAAGATAGTACTTGGAAATTAAAAACTTTATTTCATTGCAGTAGAAGTCAAAACATGTTTGATTACATCTTAATACCATAAATCAGAGTCAAGTACAATATCCATCTTGATAAAACAAATACATAATCCCATTACATAAATAGCCATTAAAGAAGATAACAAGCTGGACTTTACTTCAGCAGCCCTAGCTTTCCAAAAGAGATAAGCAATCCAATCAGGCTCCACTAGAGCTGGGTCCAACCTGAGGACCTGGAGGGAGAAAAATGTGGAAAAGAGGGGGTCAGACATAAAGTCTGGCGAGTATGATAATTCTACAATACTATTATCAAAATAACTGGACTAAGGCATAAGCTGGAAAACAAGGAAATGTCTATGAAAGAGCAGATTAAGGACATAGACAATCGCTAAAGGAAACGTTATAGGCGCTCCTAAATACTAAAGGATAAACACTATACTGCATCACACCAGTCACCCTAAAGATTGATCCCACTTAGCTTCACTTAGAAACTTTCTTAATGGCTTTACGTACTCCTAGCTGACTACATAGGTGCCGCCTGCCCCTATCTCCACTAGGTGTACCCCACTTTCCATTTTTCGATCGGCTCCCTACTCGTAGATACCCGTGCTGGCCCCACAGTGGGGTGTATCATTCCCCTAAAGTGGCAACCCGATATAACGGAGATGCACTGCTTATACCTACACGATGCAACAACGCCTTACCTACCAGCCCGGGTCCACACACGCATATGAAACCCGTTGGACTTGCGTTGCCACCGCTCCCTGTTTTGGCCTCTTATAGTCAAACCCAGTATGCGTGTCCCGTCCTCGACTTGGGTCGAGCCAACAAAGATACGTTTTGGGATACTGGTTGAAATGGGCCCCCATTATTTCCCATAAGCATTCCACCTAAGCTTGTCCCATTAGTCCATCCACTTAACCTACTTAGTCATGTTTATTTACATGTGTATTTGGTTAAGTCTAATCGTATTTCAAATGCCTCTAGAGGCAACCACTAGATTCCTCATGCCACCCAAGGCACCTACTTAACTCCCATCTCCCACCTTACATGATTATCTGGCTAAGTATTTCTTAATTCATTAAGGCCATAACCTCATAAAGACCTATCACATTAGACTGGCATTTATGGTAGCTGGATTTGCCGGACAGGTCCGGGCAGTCTTACACCATAAAAGAGTCTAACCTCGTGTCTTTACAACTGTTATGCTTTAGTTTGGGCCTAGGACCTCTCACATTGGGCCGACATTTGTGACTACTGGATTTGCCGGGCGGGTCCGGGCAGGTTTACGTCACAAACGGGTCCAACCTCGTGTCCTAAGCATTGATTATTATTAATAATCCACTTTCCCCAAATTTAATAATTCCCTACTTGAATTATTAATTAATTCCAAATTCAACAATGTCCATAATTGACTCAATTATGGACATCCATTTAAGGCGTGCAAAATCATACAAAATTGCACCCAATTTATTAATTCCTAATATCACCCCTACCCCATGTTTGAACGTTTATTCGCAAAATATATATTAGACTCGAATAGTCTAACTCATAGCATAAAAGAGATTATCACAATAACAACATGTATATATGACTAAATGAATCATAATAAGGGGTGAAACTTGCATATGTACAACTTGCATAGGATTATACATGTCATGGATCTAAAGATGTCAACTTGTTCATAATTCACATAATATGATCTCAATCGAATTTCATAAACTTGCATAGGAACATGTGTGAATCAACATCATCTAAATCTAATAATATGGGTTTATATGGGTACACCTAACTCAATAGGCAAATTCCCATAAAAATTCATTTAGTCATAGATTCATGCATATGGGTACACCAACTTAATAGGAAAATTCCCATATTCAAGATCCAATTAATTTGTAGATTCATGTATATGGGTACACCTAACTCAATAGGAAAATTCCCATAATCAAGATCTATTATAAAAAAACATAAACTTTAAACATGATCCAATTCGCATAAATAATAACATCATGATTTTACAACTTGTATGATTCAACACAACTTAACATGACATCATTATCATATAACATAAGTATTTCAACATATGTGATAATATGAGATCTACAACATATATAAGATTTACAACATAGCATATCATAATTTACAACATGGCATAACATGATTTATAGCATAGCATGATTAATCACATATGACATAGCATAGGATTATTTACAACATAATCACTACAACATAACAACATATATATGATAACATAATAGAATAACAAGAGATCCACAACATAATTTACAAATACATAACAATTCATATCACTTTCTTGTGATCCATTCATAACTTAATCAAATTATTTTATAAAAATATTGTGAGATTCATCATACTCACAATTGTGAATGAAGAGAAATAGAAAGAGTCTTTGATTTAATTTGTTTGTTGAGTAGATTTAGTTGTAGGCTAAGCTTTCTCCTTCTTCTTTAGTTTGTGACGGCTACGCTGAACTCCATGGCAACGGCATGTCGGTAGCTCTCCAATTTTTCAAGCGATTTAGGGTTAGAGTCTACCCACTTATTTATAGATGTTAGGATGCATTTAGGCCATTAGATTTACCCTAGAATAGATTAGAGCCATTAGATTTCGTCCAGCCTTCAAAACACAGCCCGAAAACCCAACCAGATGCACCCAGGTCACCTGGGCTCGACCAGGGAGGTCGACACCCAGGTCGACTCTTGTGTCGACCTGCCCCCCCTAGGTCGACTCCCAAGTCGACCCCCAGGTCGACCTGGTCTGGGCGGGAGTTTTCCCGCCTGCCTCCATTTCTGTGTTTTTGAAATCTGTTTTAAAATTTGAATTTTTCGTGAAACTTCTCGAGGCCATATCTCGGTCATACGAACTCCGATTCACAAAATTTCGAACTCTATTTCGCGTATTTTTCCGAGTCGAATACAATGGCGCAGCCCGTTTCCCAATATTCTTATATTTGAAATTAATTATTCTTTCATTTGTGAATATTAGTATTAACTGATTTACGGGGTGTTACATTCTCCCCTCCTTAAAGGATTTCGACCCCGAAATCTTCAAGTCAAGAAGAATGTTTAACCTAACATCCAATCAACCATCTACTCAATCATCAAACACTGGCATCCACTGTCCTTATAAACTTCTAATGCTTTTATGTTTAAATGCATAGTGTGTGTATATGTCCGTATCTAATGCAAAATCAGGCGGTCCACTGATTCAGTTGACCTCCTTGATGCAATTCATGATAGTGCCATGCATCCATTATGTATGCAAAAGATCCTAATTGCTTACACACTACTTCTATATGCGTGCACATCCATTCAACCGAATGCAGCATCTATATGATGGTACAACCATTTTACATCCATTATACTAAATACATTCATTTATGCAATATGTATTGACTGAGCCGATCAAGTGCCTAAAGTGTGTGTATATATGCATCCACGAGCAACCACTTGCATCCATTTTCCATCCATCATACATAACATGTCTCAAACACATGTTTTAACCATAGGATTATCCTAACTAAAGGTCAAAGATACTAATGAGAGGACATACTAAAGATAAGATAAGATAAGCTAAGCGATAAAGGAGAAATTAAAAGACATACCCTAAAAAAGAAAAGGGTACAACGAACGCATCTTCTCTTCTGTCTCCCAAGTAGCGTTGCTCTCATCATCTCCCCATTACACCTTAACTAGTCTGACCTCTCGATTCTTCAACTTTTTGATCTCCGACCTAAGAATGCATGTAGGAGCTCGTCTAATTGTTGCATCACGCTCTATTTCCACCTCTTTAAGCAAGCTCGGCTCTACCACCTCCGCGGTCTTGTGCAAAGACTTCCTCAAATGTGATACATGGAATATGTCGTGTACTCCACTAAGTTTCTCAGGCAACTCCACCATATACGCCATCTTCCCAATCCTGTCTTTTATAGGAAACGACCCTACAAACCTTGGCGCTAATTTCCCAACGGACCCAAAGCGAACAACATTCCGTAACAGAGATACTTTGATAAAAACCATGTCCCCAATGTCAAACTCAAGATCTGTCCTCCTCTTATCAGCATACGATTTCTGCCTATCTTGTGCTGCTTTCATCCTCCTTCGAATCAAATCAATCTTCTCCGAGGTTTCCCTAACCATATCGGGCCCAAGTAGGATTTTATCGGTAGATTCCCACCAACATGTAGGCGAACGGCAAGGCCTTCCATAAAGAGCTTCGAAAGGTGCCATGCCAATACTAGACTGAAAGCTATTATTATATCTGAATTCTACCAACGGAAGGTGCTCTTCCCATGTACCCCCAAAGTCTAGGATACAAAGCCTTAAAAGATCCTCTAGAATACGATTCACCCTCTCGGTCTGGCCGTCCATCTGAGGATGATATGCGGTGCTCAAACATAGCTGAGTCCCTACCGCCTCTTGTAAACTCTTCCAAAATTCGCTAGTGAAGATGGGATCACGGTCGCTTACTATACTAGAAGGAATACCGTGCAAACGAACTATCTCTTTAATGTATACAGAAGCCAACCACGGAGCAGTCCTCTTACTTTTCACGGGAATAAAATGGGCGCTCTTAGTAAGTATATCTACTATAACCCAAATCCCCGTATTACCCTTCCTTGATCTTGGTAATCCATCCACAAAATCCATTGAGACGCTTTCCCATTTCCATAGTGGAACTTCCAATGGGTGAAGCAACCCACCGAGTTTCTTTTGTTCCGCTTTTACTCGTTGGCACACCAAGCATCTAGCGACGTACTCGACCACATCCTTCTTCATACCGGCCCAAAAGAAAACCCGCTTCATATCTTTGTACATCTTGTCTCCGCCGGGATGAATGGTCAACTTTGAGCGATGAGCATCATCAAGAATGGCCTTCCTTAAGTCTTCATCTTGTGGTACATAAAGTCTATTATCCCTTCGTAACCAACCCTTATCGTCTAGGGTATACCTACGAAGATGGCTAGACGACTCCCTTCCTTTGAGCTTTTCTACTATCTCAACCAACTGTGGGTCGTCTTGCTGTGCCTCACCAACTCGTCCTAGAAGTGTAGGTCTAACCTCCAAGGATGCTAACAAACCAGGTACTAGGTCAACGGAGGTCTAAAGTCAAACATGGAGATGAATTCTAAGCTTCGTCGTTCAACAAACAACGGACTCAAGGACAACCTTTTCCTACTTAAGGCGTCTGCTACCACGTTACCCTTGCCCGGGGTATATGCTATTTCAAAATCGTAGGAGGCTAAGAATTCCATCCACCGTTGCTGCCTTAAATTCAAATCCTTCTGAGAGAATAAGTATTTTAATGATTTGTGGTCAGTTAATAGTTCGAATTTCTCACCAAGAAGATATTGACGCCAAGACTTATGCGCGAAAACAATTGCGGCTAACTCAAGGTCATGCGTAGGGTAATTCTTTTCATGAACCCTCAACTGCCTTCCACCATAGGCTATTACTCTTCCCTCTTGCATGAGGACCGCACCAAGTCCCGTCCCACAAGCATCAGTATAGACGGTAAACGGTTTATTCCCATCTGGCAGCACTAAGACTGGGGCTGAAGTTAAGGCTCTCTTTAAACGTTGGAACGCATCATCACAATCTTCGTCCCACGTAAAAACCAGGTTCTTCTTCGTTAACCGTGTTAACGGAGCTGACATTTTTGCGAAGTCTTTGATAAACTTCCTATAATAGCCAGCCAACCCCAAGAAACTTCTTACTTCGGTTACATTTTTAGGGACCTTCCAATCTTGGATGGCCACCACCTTTGCGGGATCTACTGCTATCCCTTCCTTGGAAACCACGTGCCCTAAGAACCGTACTTCTTTCCTCCAGAAGTGACACTTAGAAAATTTTGCCTTAAGGTTATGCGACCGAAGGGTTTCCAACACTTCCCTAAGATGTAGGGCATGCTCTTCTTCATCCTTAGAAAAGACTAAGATGTCATCCACAAAGACTACCACAAATTTGTTAAGGTACTCCCTAAACACCCTACTCATCAAATCAACAAAATATGCGGGGGCATTTGTCAAACCAAAGGGCATCACTAGCCATTCATAGAATCCGTCAGGAGTCCTAAAAGCAGTCTTATCTATACTATCCTCAGCCACTCTCAGTTGATGAAAGCCAGTGGCTAAGTCCAACTGCGAAAACACTGAGGCGCCAACTAACTGATCAAAGAGATCGTCAATCCTCGGCAGTGGGTGTCGGTTCTTTTTAGTAAGCTTGTTTAGTTCTCTATAGTCCACACAAAGTCTAAGGGACCCATCCGCCTTTGTAGCAAATACTACTGGAGCACCCCACTCCGATATACTACGCCTTATGAACCCCTTCTCAAGCAACTCCTTCACTTGCTTATTGAGTTCCCTCCTTTCACGAGGAGCCATGTGGCGCACTGGCAAAGATACGAGTTTAGCATTATCCACAAGATAAATTCGAAAGTCTATCTCCCGCTTTGGAGGTAAGCCCTTCACCTCCTCAAACACATCCGGATATTCCCGGACCACCTCTATCGATCGCAGATTCTCTACAGACGCGTCAAGCGATTCAAGATAACTTAGCATAACGGAATTTATGGGATTACAAAAGATGTCGAGAGTGTTTCCAAGGCGAGTCACAAGCCTAACTACTCTCCTTTCACAATCAAGAATGGCCCCATTTCTAGATAACCAATCCATTCCTAAAATTAGCCCATAGCCCGTGAAGCCCAATACATAAGCATCACATCTAAATTCAACGCTAAGTATAGAGATTTTCAAATCCAAACATATCATGGTCAAATGAGCCGAACCCCCAATTGGATTTGAAACAACCAAGGGATCCTCTACTAAACTGGTGTTCAAGTGCAGTAATTCAACTAATGATGTAGAAATAAACGAATGAGATGCGCTAGAATCGAATAAGGTACGGACAGGATGATCAAACAGAAAAACTAAGCTTTCAACAGAAATTGTTCTACCTCTTTCTTGCAGCGGTGGGGCCGCAATAGCCTGAACTTGCCCCCTTGCCTGCCCTGGTGTCATAAGAGCCTGCACCTGTCCTCCCGAGGTAGACCCTGCCCTCTGCCCCTTCTTTGGGCAGTCCTTCACCAAATGCCCCGCATCTCCACAATGAAAACAACCAGTCTTCTTTTTCTTTCTACAATCTTTGCTGAGATGGCCAGGCGTCCCACAATTGAAGCATCTCTTCTTCCCTTTGCCATTATTGTTTTTACCACCCTTCTTATTTTGCTGTTGGGGTTTCTTCGGATCCCCTTTCTTTTCAACTGCCTTATCCTCATGCATAAGTGCCATTTCTACTAGCCTTTCAAAGGTGGCTCCCATAGGGATGTGGGTCATAGCCAACCCTTGCAACGGTTCATTCAAGCCTCTAACGAACCTCAAAGCTTTCTTTTCTGGCATGTTCACCAACTCCAAGCCAAACCTTGCTAACTGATTAAATTTATTAACATATTCCTTCACTGATAAGCTCCCTTGCTTTAATGTTAGGAATTTTTCCATATTTAAATTCTCCTCTGCCCTTGAAAGAAACTTTGCCTCAAACCTTCGTCTGAAATCCGCCCATGAATCAACTGGACGTTCCCCGTTAGTGACCTCCCACCAAAACGAGGCCTCTCCCTTCATTAACCAAGCAGCTAAGTGGACTTTCCTCCCATCTTCCACTTCAAAGATATCCAACAATTCCTCAGTCTCCTTAAGCCAGTCTCTGGCCTCCACAAACGTCTCAGTCCCTTGAAAAGTTTTTCCTCCCATAGCATTAAATTCCTTGCACGTCTTTGCAAAAGTGTCAACACGAGGAGGAGGAGGAGGAGGAGGAATGGGTGCAACTGGGGGTGGAGGAGCATCTGCTGGGCCTGCAGTGGTGGCCCTAGCCTCCAAATATCTCCTAAACCACCCTGGAACCGTCACACCTTCTGGGAGATTAAGATCTTCAGCCATGCTGAAACGAAAAAGGAAAGATTCAAAATGGAGAATTCGAAAGATAAAGATAAGGATATGGCTATTTGGGATTATGTTTTTCATAAAAACTCTCTCTAAATAACATGTTTTTGAAAGCACTTCTTCCAAAAAAATACTTTGAAAAAAATATTTTTCTAAAAATTTTATCTGTTCTGGTAACCTTATGCTCTGATACCACGTGTAACACCCCACGTCCATTAATGTCACTCACAAGGGGAATGCATTAACTTCCATGGAGGTTATAAGTGAATATAGAACAGTGAAATTACATCAAGACAGATATAAGATAGTACTTGGAAATTAAAAACTTTATTTCATTGCAGCAGAAGTCAAAACATGTTTGATTACATCTTAATACCACAAATCAGAGTCAAGTACAATATCCATCTTGATAAAACAAATACATAATCCCATTACATAAATAGCCATTAAAGAAGATAACAAGCTGGACTTTACTTCAGCAGTCCTAGCTTTCCAAAAGAGATAAGCAATCCAATCAGGCTCCACTAGAGCTGGGTCCAACCTGAGGACCTAGAGGGAGAAAAATGTGGAAAAGAGGGGGTCAGACATAAAGTCTGGCGAGTATGATAATTCTACAATACTATTATCAAAATAACTGGACTAAGGCATAAGCTGGAAAACAAGGAAATGTCTATGAAAGAGCAGATTAAGGACATAGACAATCGCTAAAGGAAACGTTATAGGCGCTCCTAAATACTAAAGGATAAACACTATACTGCATCACACCAGTCACCCTAAAGATTGATCCCACTTAGCTTCACTTAGAAACTTTCTTAATGGCTTTACGTACCCCTAGCTGACTACATAGTGCCGCCTGCCCCTATCTCCACTAGGTGTACCCCACTTTCCATTTTTCGATCGGCTCCCTACTCGTAGATACCCGTGCTGGCCCCACAGTGGGGTGTATCATTCCCCTAAAGTGGCAACCCGATATAACGGAGATGCACGGCTTATACCTACACGATGCAACAACGTCTTACCTACCAGCCCGGGTCCACACACACATATGAAACCCGTTGGACTTGCGTTGCCACCGCTCCCTGTTTTGGCCTCTTATAGTCAAACCCAGTATGCGTGTCCTGTCCTCGACTTGGGTCGAGCCCACAAAGATACGTTTTGGGATACTGGTTGAAATGGGCCCCCATTATTTCCCATAAGCATTCCACCTAAGCTTGTCCCATTAGTCCATCCACTTAACCCACTTAGTCATGTTTATTTACATGTGTATTTGGTTAAGTCTAATCATATTTCAAATGCCTCTAGAGGCAACCACTAGATTCCTCATGCCACCCAAGGCACCTACTTAACCCCTATGTCCCACCTTACATGATTATCTGGCTAAGTATTTCTTAATTCATTAAGGCCATAACCTCATAAAGACCTCTCACATTAGACTGGCATTTATGGCAGCTGGATTTGTCGGGCGGGTCCGGGCAGTCTTACACCATAAAAGAGTCTAACCTCGTGTCTTTACAACTGTTATGCTTTAGTTTGGGCCTAGGACCTCTCACATTGGGCCAACATTTGTGACTACTGGATTTGCCGGGCGGGTCCGGGCAGGTTTACGTCACAAACGGGTCCAACCTCGTGTCCTAAGCATTGATTATTATTAATAATCCACTTTCCCCAATTTTAATAATTCCCTACTTGAATTATTAATTAATTCCAAATTCTACAATGTCCATAATTGACTCAATTATGGACATCCATTTAAGGCGTGCAAAATCATACAAAATTGCACCCAATCTATTAATTCCTAATATCACCCCTACCCCACGTTTGAACGTTTATTCGCAAAATATATATTAGACTCGAATAGTCTAACTCATAGCATAAAAGAGATTATCACAATAACAACATGTATATATGACTAAATGAATCATAATAAGGGGTGAAACTTGCATATGTACAACTTGCATAGGATTATACATGTCATGGATCTAAAGATGTCAACTTGTTCATAATTCACATAATATGATCTCAATCGAATTTCATAAACTTGCATAGGAACATGTGTGAATCAACATCATCTAAATCTAATAATATGGGTTTATATGGGTACGCCTAACTCAATACGCAAATTCCCATAAAAATTCATTTAGTCATAGATTCATGCATATGGGTACACCTAACTTAATAGGAAAATTCCCATATTCAAGATCCAATTAATTTGTAGATTCATGTATATGGGTACACCTAACTCAATAGGAAAATTCCCATAATCAAGATCTATTATAAAAAAACATAAACTTTAAACATGATCCAATTCGCATAAATAATAACATCATGATTTTACAACTTGTATGATTCAACACAACTTAACATGACATCATTATCATATAACATAAGTATTTCAACATATGTGATAATATGAGATCTACAACATATATAAGATTTACAACATAGCATATCATAATTTACAAAATGGCATAACATGATTTATAGCATAGCATGATTAATCACATATGACATAGCATAGGATTATTTACAACATAATCACTACAACATAACAACATATATATGATAACATAATAGCATAACAAGAGATCCACAACATAATTTACAAATACATAACAATTCATATCACTTTCTTGTGATCCATTCATAACTTAATCAAATTATTTTATAAAAATATTGTGAGATTCATCATACTCACAATTGTGAAAGAAGAGAAATAGAAAGAGTCTTTGATTTAATTTGTTTGTTGAGTAGATTTAGTTGTAGGCTAGGCTTTCTCCTTCTTCTTTAGTTTGTGACGGCTACGCTGAACTCCATGGCAACGGCATGTCGGTAGCTCTCCAATTTTTCAAGCGATTTAGGGTTAGAGTCTACCCACTTATTTATAGATGTTAGGATGCATTTAGGCCATTAGATTTACCCTAGAATAGATTAGAGCCATTAGATTTCGTCCAGCCTTCAAAACACAGCCCGAAAACCCAACCAGATGCACCCAGGTCACCTGGGCTCGACCAGGGAGGTCGACACCCAGGTCGACTCTAGTGTCGACCTGCCCCCCCCCCCCAGTTCGACTCCCAAGTCGACCCCCAGATCGACCTGGTCTGGGCGGGAGTTTTCCCGCCTGCCTCCATTTCTGTGTTTTTGAAATCTGTTTTAAAATTTGAATTTTTCATGAAACTTCTCGAGGCCATATCTCGGTCATACGAACTCCGATTCACAAAATTTCGGACTCTATTTCGCGTGTTTTTCCGAGACGAATACAATGGCGCAGCCCGTTTCCCAATATTCTTATATTTGAAATTAATTATTCTTTCATTTGTGAATATTAGTATTAACTGATTTACGGGGTGTTACATTAAAACTCTATCCTCCGGTTTGCGTTGCGTTGTGTGATGGGGACTGAGTTTTATAATGGCTTCATTTTGATAAAAAGCATTGCGATGTTTAAAGGAATGATTTGTTTTAAAGCACTGGCAATCCAATGGAGTAAACCTGTTCCATGAAAGTGGCGTGGTCCTGTGATTAGCCATATTATAAATGTGTTGAGTAGATTTCTCATACCAGTCCTTGTTGCTGGCCCTGAGTAGGCCGGGTACGCATGATAGGGGATTCTCGTTTCGCGGTTTGGTGGCTAACGGGAGACTCTTACCCCTACATGTCGCAGTTTAGAGCGTTGGTTCGCCAGTAGGTGCGAGACTCGAGAGGGTCGCCGTAAAACAAGGGATTGGGGGACATTTGTGAGCCGCGGTGGGTTTTACCTGCTGTACTGGAGAATGAAGGGATGGTTGCAAAGCCTACTGGATTTCGCGGTAACGTCACAGTTTTTGATTGTATATTATATATGTGGAGCATGAGATGCAAGCGTTCCGCTAGATTGCTATTTATTTGTATTTAGACACTATGATAATATCAGAATAAGTTATGATTTCAAAATCATTTTGGGTTATAGTAAGGTAAAAACCGTCCGTGTTTATGTGTGGGCTGGTCTTACTATTATCCTTTGATTTTACAAAGGATTTTCCAAAGTTAAACCAGTTGTTTGTTCTGTGAATTTATCACTGATAATATTCCAGACTGACCCGGTGTATTTTGCTTTGCTTCAAATGTGCTCGGGTCAGACCGAGTATGTTCCAGGTTAGGTTTCGCTTGAAGTTTCAGGAGCTGGAAGCAGGCGGGTTCACCGCTAGATATATAAAGTTATTATTCCGCTGTGATTGATGTATGTTGTACTCTGATGATTGGTATGTGTATCCAGTTTTCTTTTGTATTAAGAGATTTAATATTATATTTTATTCGTTCCGCTTTGAGATTCTGATATGGTGTTCTTCTTCTTTCTTCTACTCTAATATTCTTTCTTTCTATTTCTCACCCTCTAACTTCTTTCTATTGACAATCTGGGATTCGATACTTGGGATTTTGGCAAGCGATACGGGTTTATGTATTGTTGTTGAAAATTCGAGCGTCAAGTTTTCCCCGGGTCGTTACAGTTTAGGTCATACGTCTAAGTATACCCTAACCACTACCCTAATCGGTCGGCTCCCTACCCTGTAGATATCCCGTGCTGGCCCCACGGTAGGAGGTATCACTTCCTAAAGTGGCAACCCATGGTGTGCACAACCATATCTACTGGTGTCACGGTCGTCTTAACCCCCTCTGCCCGACCCATGCACGTATATGTCCCCGGTCGGTTTGCGCCGCCCACACCATCCGTCTCGTTTGGATCTCTTACGATCAATCAGTAAGCATGCCCCTTCTCTGCCTTGTACGGAGTTCTTTACTCGATGTCAACTCCGGGTTACTGACTGAAATGGGTCCCACACAATATGATACAAGCTCTCCCCCTTGTCTTGTATCCCCCACTAGGGTTTCCACTGACTATGTATACCCTTAGGTGTCTTTAATTACATAGCCCTATACTAGTTATGCTTACCCTAAAGGGTGTCTTTAATTACGTAACTTCATTACATTATCTATCGGTTAAGTATACCACTAGATGTCTTAATTACATAACCCTATTACATTATCTATAGGTTATGTATACCACTAGGTGTCTTTAATTACATAACCTTATTGGGTTAAGTTCGTGGGACTATATATACATATTACCCACCCCCTCTAATTTACTTAACCCATAACTACCCATCCAATTTTACTTAACCCTAACTTAAGTCCATAGTCATATTAAATTAGGTTAAGTAGTCCATTTCATTACCATGTCCAATTATGGTTATAAATGGGCTAGACCTCCCACATTAGGCCTACAACATGTGAATGCTGGATATGCCGGTCAGGTCCGGGCAGTCTTATTCCATAGTTGAGCCTAACCTCATGTCTTAGCCCAATTTGTATTTGCGTACTTAGGCCTCCCACATTAGGTTCAACATTAGTAGCTGTTGAATATGTCGGTCGGGTCCGGGCAGACTTCCACCACTAATGTAACCTAACCTCGTGTCATAAGTACAATTTAAAATTCCTAATTGTAAATTACTAAACATTCCAAATTAATCCAAATCTACCTATGTCATTATAGGTAACTATTTCTATGTTTTCTGCTTTTGAATTACATGTCCCATTTCACATAAACATTACATAATTCATGCCAATTATAATCCCTTTTTCCCCGTTTCCTCTCTAACGTATTCGTACGTATTTTGGCAGCATCTAGGCTATAAAGTAGCCTAGTTATAACAATGAAAAGGGAATATGAGGAAGGTGATAGTTTCAACATATCTTGTCATAAACATAAACATAAACTGGTATGATAACAAGGTGAATGGTCATGTAATCATCATGGCAAGGTAGGCATAAAAGTGATGAACTTGCAACAACTATGATGTCAAAGCAACATAATGAGATCTAAATTAACCATAAGGTGTCCAATTATTTAGATCTAGTATTGTAAGGGTGACATAGTAACAAGTTTAGATCTAAAGATGGATTCGCATGTCAAGTTTACAACATATCTCAACGGATCACAATATGACAGGTGAAAGGTGATTAACATAAAGATCTAGATCCAAGTAATGTTACAACTATCCCAATTAATAGATGTATATCCATCATAATCATGGTTACAAGTCAAGATCCATATAAGCAACATAATCAAATTACCACAATTTTATTAGATCAAGGAAAATAGATCTGTCATGACATAGTATAGGATTTTATATTAACACATAATTCATACTTTACAACATATCCAATTCATAGTCTTTCAAAGTATACTTTTATTTATCTAAACCTAAAAGTAATCTAGAAACTCACAGCGTTAGGTTTATAGAATTTAGGAAGAACGGATCTAGAATTTCTGAATAGGATTTATAGAATATGTTGTTATAGAAAACGGTTCAGTTCGCACTCCAGCAGCATATGGCCTCCATGACTCCCAATAAAGAAAACATGAGGAATATGACACGTATATATAGCTGCCAGATCCCCGGAAACCGAGTGCCACCACAACCATAGGGGTGTCGACACCCCTGTGGGTGGGTCGACCCCTAGGTCGACACCCCTCTAGGGGGGTCGACCCCCTAGAGCGGGAATTTTGCCGCTCAGAGGAATTTTTTGAATTTGAATCATCTGGATAGGATTCTGACTCACCCCTGACTCATGCGTATATATAAAATATTTCTGTACGTGTACAAACTTAAAACCTTCATAACTTCTTCATACGGTTCCGTTTTACGCAAACCAAATGTCTATCTTGACCAGAATTTCGAGACGAACGCAATGGTGCAATCCGTTTCCTCTAATTCTGAATATTAAATTAATTATTATATAATTCATTCTCTTTTAATGTCATTAAAAATTCAGGGTGTTGCACATTTCCTTTGATTAATGAAGAGGAATCTCTTCATGAAGAATGGTAACTCTTCAGATAATAGTTTCTATGTCGAATCATTCGACTGGTTAAAAATCATCAGTTGACTACTAGAATTAAAATATTTATATGAAACTTTTAAAACTAGCTGTTATGTGCAAAAACAGCTTGACCAGTCGACTGGTCCATTTCCTACCAGTCGACTAGTAGGCCAGTTTCTGCACATATTTGGCTTTTTAAGGTTTTAATTATATATATATAACTTGATTAGGACATTCGTGTATACTTGAGGATAGATTTTAACATAATTCTAACATGACTCAATGTACATAGATATATATATATATATATATATATATATATATATAACCTTATCTTTACGATTCGATTCCCATAGTTGCTTTATTCATTGGCATCGATCAAAATCTTGTTATTCAACAGTAAATTTTTCTAAGATATTAATTTCCTTAATCTACATCACCAAGAGAAGTTTACCCTCTATTGACACAAAGTATGGAGTTATTTTTAAGAATTAAAAAGAGTATTGATTAATACTTCGGTATCGGTTCCATTGAGTCGCATGAGAAAAAGGAATCATGAGAGTAGTTACTTCAGAATAACTACCATTAGTTTTCCTTACAGTTTTTTTAGTAGTTTTCTGTAAGTTCCTTTCTGTATGTATTTTTTTCTTTTCAATAAAATTTTCTGTTTTTCTTACTGTTTCTTTCTACAAGTTTATTTCTTATGTCTTTTCCTTAATATTTATTTCTATCGATTATTTCAGTTTTTTTGCGATTATTTATTAGAGTTGTAATGTGAGTTTACAAACACAATTTTTAATCATCTTTCTACGCATAAAATAGAATAATAGCATAAACTTCGCAAATATGGATTAAATATGAAGGAACTACTTTTACATCAAATACACGTAGAAATTGCAAATTTATAATAAAAAGGAATCAGACAAAATTAAGTAGATTTACATAAATTTGCAGCAAATTATAACCAATATCGAGTTCATAAGAAATAGAAAAATAAGTAGATTTTTATAATAATAAAGAATAGAAAGATCATAATAAAAAGAAGAATAAAAAACCTACCACAATATTAGTAATATCATCACTCAGTCAGGAACTGGATCAATTGGTTGGGCCCATGTAACACCCTATATTTTAATACACCATAAATATACAAAGAAGATAATAAAATGAATATTCATTAATTAATATTTTAGAATTAGATAAAACAGACTTTACCATTGCGTGCTGTTACGAAATTTTGGTTCAGATAAACTCTTAGTTTTTATAAATCGGATTAAATATAAAGACGTTATGAACTAAAGAAGATTGAATTATAAACAATATATATATTATAAATAAGTGACTAAACGCAGAAAAACAACGGTCACTAGGTGACCCACAACCCATGGGTTGACCCCTATGTCGACCCACGGGTCGACACTAGCGTCGACCCATGCTGAAGGTGGGTCGACCCACCTTCATGCAGGAACTACGCCATAAACGGCCTAATGCAACGAATTTGCAAGGTATCGCCAGCCAAAATGTCCCGATAGCTATGCTATTTTGGTCCTATTGCAACGTTCTATTTTTAATGTTACCTTAGGCATAGAAATGTGTTGCTCTAGATAAACAAGTGTAACACGATGCAACATTTTATACAGTGTTGCTATAGTAGCCTTTCCATATCCTACTTGGTGATCCACATCAACACGATCCGATGGTGCACATCACTAATCGCATCATTCTGATTTTCCTTCATCTCCTCAATTTCTTTGCCCCAAATTTTCATTTTTCCACTGGAAAATAATTCACGCTATTTTCACTTGAGAAAAATACAGTCGGCTTCCACTTTAATGGCCGATCGAAAACTTGGGGTTTGCCCTCTTCAACAAATCGCGACTTCAGCTTCTTTAATTCAGATGATCCTTTGATTGCTTCGAATTACAACTACTCCTCTCATCATCAATTTCTCGGATGCTACTAATGCTCCGATAATCTTCAATACTGTTCTTTTTTAGATGAAATCAATCTCTGAAATTAGTATGTGATTTTGCCCTTTTTCACTTTTGACTATTGTATTGTTGTTAGATTTTATTCCAACCTTTGCCTGTGATGAATTCATGACAATTTATAGGGTCTCGAGTCCCTAAATAATGTCTGATTTCAACATTAGATTTGGTTGTGATTTGTAGCTCTGATTTTGTCGAGTTTGAAATATTCAAACTTTCCGGAATTTAATTTTATGATGAATGACTCGACAGAAATTAAATTTTCTAGAATTAAATTTCTGGAATTAGATTTGTACCTTCGATTTGGTTGTGAATTGGTCCCTTCAGTTGCGATGTTGTAACCTGATATGTGATTTTCTAATATATGTTGTAACCTAATATGTTGGCCTTCGATTGCTAGAAGATGGCTGTCAAAGGCAATTCCTCGAAGAAAATGTTAGAGAAGTGAGAGGATGACTATGCCAAATTTGTGTTCTTGCATTGTGGAACAGTGCTTACAGAGATAGACTAATATTCTTCATGTTAAAAGGCCTTGATTGAAACTAGCCATGAATCAGTAAAAGGTGATTGTAATTTTGTTAGTGCTTGTATGTTTATTTGATTATTTGTCATTTACTTAGTCTGTTGTAATCCATACATCATGTTGTTTTCAGGAGACCAGAACTCATCTCAGTATGTTATGCAGTCTAACAAAATATAGTACTGTGACATAATACAGTTTATAACGCAGTTTAGTGATCATATGATCTCAACACTTGTCTATCTTCCTGTTCAATTCTAATGGAGAGGTTTGATATATGTACAACATATTTTGTCAAAATTTAATTCAAGTTGTACTGTTCCAGGTAGCAGTTGTGAATAGCAGAGGCTTGTTACAGAAGTGGAAGTTTGAAAAAAATGTCATTTCAAAGAAGGATTAGTCCTCCGAAATCAGATGAATTGGGAGGTGCCCACTTGTTCGACCACCAGGACTATGGGGCCTTGGACTCTTAGAGACGCTGCGCCCGGACCCGCTTCTCGGCTCGCCTTCTCCTCAGCATATTGTAACACCCCGTGTATTCTATAACAGCGAAATTCACAAATTAAAGTATAATTAATTTCAAATCAAAAAATTAAGGGAAACGGGATACGCCATTGCGTTCGTCTCGGAATTCTGCTTGGGATAGACTCCGAGTTTGCGTAAAACGGACTCCGTATGAAGAAGATATGGCCTCCGGAAGTTTCAGGATTCAGTTTAAAATTCAAACAAACCAAAACAGCTTAGAAAACAAGTTTAAATTTCAAAAATCGGGCCGGATTGGCCAGGGCAGGAATTTTCGCGCCCAAGACACCCAGGTCGACTGGGTAGTCGACCTGGGCTACCCAGGTCGACTGGGTAGTCGACCTGGGGCACCCGGGTCGACTACATAGTCGACTTGGGGGTCGACTGGGGGGTCGACTGGCCCCTGAGCCAGGTCGAACCCAGCCCCCCTGGCTGGCCTGGTCTGTGTTTGGTCGATTTTCTGAGCCTTGCCTTGTCACTAGGACTAGGTGTCAGCTCCTGATTGGTCTCTCCTTCAAACGAACGACTATTATTAAACCAAGCTCCATCGACGGTCCTAATCAACTCACAAACTCTATAAAAAGGACCTAAGACTCACTCTAATTCACACAAACAAAAATGGAGATGAGACCATCATGCTGCTGAGGAAAGACTAGGAATAGCCGTTAGGAATTGAGAAACAATTAGGAGATAATTCGAAAGCTTAAAGCAACGTCAATTAAATCAAAACAACGCCTACAACAAAGGATAGCATCTACAAATTCAGAATTCAGATTCCTGAATTGAAGATTCGTCATACGTTTTAAGTAGAGTGTTATTCCGACGTGAATAAATAATTGTGTTTTGATTTGTGTAAAGCGAGAAATGGAATTGTGGCGATAATAATCTATATTTGTATGTTGCTTTGATTCTAAACGATTTGGAAATGTTGTGGTATACGATTGGATATTTGCAAGTATGTGATTTATGTGAAAGTTAACAACCATATGTTGTGGTATTTTATTTGGGATTCATACAAGTATATGATTCACTATTATGCCAATATAATGTACATACTTTTATGATCACTTTTAGTGTAATTGGATTCAACTAAGTACTATGGTTTATATGAATCTATGTTGGAATTGATATCGTGATTCAAGTATAAAATCATACTTTTGTGTTAGAGACAAAAGTAAGCATCTTTATGAACATGACTAATCTATGTTTGGTGTTATGCCTAGTTGAAAACATGTTTTAGGCCTATATTGTTATCAAAATCATATGGTGATATATGTGACACATAATTAAGTTAGACTTACATTCCAATTGCAAGTTTACATGAATAAATTAAAAACTATGATTCGTGTTTAGGGATGTTTATGCCATGATTATATGAATAGAATGATTCATGTTTAAGTATGTTTATGCCATGATTATATGCTATTACAATGCAAGTTCACATGTGCCTAATTCATGTTAATTAGATCGTTTTGTTGCAAGTTCATGCGTTCACACTCCCCTTTTTATGTTACTTAGAATATATAAACACCATGTTATAAGCCTCCCCTTTTTCACGTGGCTAAGTTGGGTTTAAATGTTAAACCCAACATATGTTATATTGTAGCGAACGTATAAAACGGGGGTAATGACGATTGGGTTAAAAATATATAACATATGTGTTGGCATGTTTGACGCATGCCAACAACCATGAAAAACAATTAAGTGGCATAAATAAATTTTACCCAATAAAGATGAATTTGAATAATGGGCCGCAAATATTTACATATAAAAAGAAAAGAGACAAAATATGTAAATTTAGAAAATACGATGTGTTTAACCCGAGGTTGGATTGAGTTGTGATGTAAACCTTCCCGGAACCGCCCGGCTGTCCAGTAGTCACAACAATACCTATCCAATGTGGGTGGTTAAACACGGAGCCCAATAAGGACCCAAGGTTAGACTGAGTTGTGGCGTAAGACTGCCCGGACCCAACCGGCAACAGGCAGCCACAACAATACCTGTCTAATGTGAGAGGTCGAGGCATTAATAAGACAATTAAGGCTGAGTCAGGATTGATAGGATTAAGTAAATTAAATTAATACTTAATCAAAATGGAACATGCTAAACTATACAGACTGTTTGGGGGTTAGGTTTACAAAACACTTAACCAACTTAGCATGTTGGCTAGAAATAGAAAACCTAGTAGCGGGGGACCCTTTTCAGCAGTAACCCTACAAGGTGTATCAGGATACCCTGAACTAGGCAGGGTGGGGCACGATTACTGGGCTGACTATAAGAGGTCAAATCGACGGCGGTGGTGCAGCAGTGTGGGTTCTAACGGGGTGCGGGAGTGCACACACTCCGGCACAGAAAAATAAGGTACTAGGCACCAGTAGCATACCTGTGCATTCTAGGATTGTGTCGGGCCGCCACCAAGGGACTTGTTACACCCCCATGGTGGGACTAGCATAGGTAACTACAACATCGGGGGCCGTAAGACACATGTAACTATGCGAGTAGGAGACGATCATTAGAAACGAATCACTCCACCCTGATTATGGGATGCCTGTTGGGAACCAGTTTATATGGATGCAGAGATTAATATGGGGTACGATAGTATATTCAACTCTAGACAACTTAACTTAGTTTATGGTGCTTTCTCATTTCCAGTTTATACTTATCATACCCAGTTCTTTATTCATAGACTGAATAGTCCTAGACTTACTCAGGCTTTATGTCTGACTCTACTTTTCTTTCGTTCCCCCCCTAGGTCCACAGGGAGGGAATACCGCAGCTTGACCAGTTTCCACATCCAGCTTGAAGAGAAGGAATGTATGGCTTGGATCTTTTCCATTTTGGACTATGTCTTTGGAAAGCAATTATGGGACTTATGCAGTTTACTTATGTTTTTATGCTTCTTTAAATAATGTAATCAAGACAGTTATGAAGATGTAATGGTTTTTGGAAGTATTGTAAGACAAGTTATGACATGGTTTGTATAACACGTATTTTATTGAAATAAAAATTGCTGTTGTTTTCCGCTGTTCAAAAATATGTGTATTCATATTTGTCTTGTATATCTTGACTTATACTTATAAACCTCCACCAAAATTAGGGCATTCCCTTTGAGAGTGACCCTAACGGAGGTGGGGTGTTACACTTGGTATCAGAGCATAGGTTTACCAGATAAGATAAAAGTTTTGAAAATTTATTTTCAAAAGAAAAATTAAAGAAGCATTTTTTTAAAGATAAAATATTATTTTATTTTAAAAAGTCATAGTCCCCCAAAGCCATAGGTACTATCTTTTATCCTTCGTTTTAAATCTATCCTTTTTGTTTCAGCATGTCCGAAGAACTTAACTTGCTAGAGGGTATACCAATATCTGGTTGGTTTAGACGATTCTTAGAAGCAAGGGCCACTCAGCCAGGTCCTACCGTTCCTCCTCCCCCAGCTGCAAGAAATCATCCAGCTGCAGCAGCACCTCTTCCTCCACCTCCTCCGCGAGGAAATACTTTTGCTAAGATATGTAAAGATTTTAAAGCTATGGGAGGAAAGGACTTTCATGGAACCGAGTCCTTCGTGGTAGCCAGGAATTGCTGAAAGAAACCGAGGACTTATTTGTCATTTTTGAGGTAGAAGATAGGCAGAAGGTACAACTGGCAGTATGGCTACTTAAAGGTGAGGCTTCCTACTGGTGGGAAGTCACTAATGCAGAAATACCAGTGGAAAAATGGGAGGACTTTAGGACAAGGTTTGAGGCTAAATTTCTCTCAGAAGCTGAAAGGAGTCTTCAGTTGGAAAAATTCTTATTTCTTAAGCAAGGGAATATGACAGTCAAAGAGTATGTTAACCAGTTTGATCAGCTGGCTAGGTTCGGACTGGACCTAGTCAACACCGCGCACAAGAAGGCTCTCCGCTTTGTCAAGGGGTTGAATGAGCCATTACACAGTTTGTCCATGACCCATGTACCCATGGGAGCTACGTATGAAAGGTTGGTGCAAATGGCATTGCTGAACGAAGAAGATAAGGGCAAGAAGGAGACAAAGGCAGAAAGCTCTCAAGGGAAGAAAGCGGGTTTGCAACCTAAGAAGATAGACTTTAAGAAGGACGGGAAAGACAACAAAGAGAAGAGGAAGTGTAATCTCTGTGGCAAAGTTGGGCACTTAGTGAAAGATTGCCGGAAAAAGAAGGCCAAGATGAATGGTGAGTGCTTTTCTTGTAGTGAGACAGCCCACCTGGCTAAGGATTGCCCAAAGAAGCGAGGGCAGGGGCAGAGGGCTGGATCCACCTCAGGGGCACAAGTTCATGCGCTAGAAGCGCCACCTCTGCAGCAGCGAGGTATAAATACTTCTGTAGAAAGTGTAGTTTATATTTATGATCACCCAGTTCGCACTTTATTCGATTCTGGCGCATCACATTCCTTTATCTCATCTGCTTTAGTAGAATCTCTGCACCTAGAAACTGGAATGGTAGAGGACCCCTTAATTGTTTCAAATCCAATTGGGGGCCCAACTTATTTATCTATGATCTGTGTGGCCAAGATGAATGGTGAGTGCCTTTGTTTTGGGCTTTTCGGGATATGGTTTGATTTTGGGCATGGATTGGCTATCCAGTAATGGGGCCATCCTTGATTGTGAGAAAAGGGTGGTTAGGCTTCTGACCCAACTCGGTAACACTTTGGAAATTACTTGTAATCCCTCGTATGCGGTTATGCTTAGCTATCTTGAATCGCTAGATGCCTCTGTCGACAATTTGCAATCGGTTAGAGTGATCCGGGAATATCCGGATGTCTTCGAAGAGGTAAAGGGCTTACCTCCGAAGCGGGAGATAGACTTCCGCATATATCTTGTAGATAATGAAAAGCCCGTTGCATTACCCGTTAGACACATGGCTCCACGGGAAAGGAAGGAGCTCAGTAAACAGATTAAAGAACTTCTAGAGAAGGGGTTCATTAGGAGGAGCATTTCAGAATGGGGCGCTCCAGTGGTGTTCGCTACAAAGGCGGATGGTTCACTCCGTCTGTGTGTTGACTATAGGGAGCTCAACAAACAAACGAAAAAGAATAGGCACCCTCTCCCCAGAATTGACGATCTGTTTGATCAGCTTGTAGGAGCGTCTGTTTTCTCCCAACTCGATTTAGCGACTGGATTTCATCAGCTAAGGGTGGCTGAAGATAGTATCGATAAGACAGCATTCAGAACCCCAGATGGCTTCTTTGAATGGCTTGTCATGCCTTTCGTCTTGACAAACGCACCCGCTTACTTCGTGGACCTAATGAGTAGGGTGTTCAGAGATTTCCTCAATAAGTTCATAGTGGTCTTCGTAGACGATATCTTGATCTTCTCGAAGAGTGAAGAAGAGCATGCTCAGCACCTAAGGGCAATCATGGAAACCCTGCGAGTCCATCAACTGAAAGCCAAATTCTCCAAATGCCACTTTTGGAGAGAGGAAGTAAGATTTCTTGGGCACATAGTATCCAAAGAAGGGTTAGCAGTAGACCCGGCTAAGGTAGTAGCGGTGCAGGACTGGAAGACACCGAAGAACGCAACAGAAGTCCGAAGCTTTCTCGGGCTAGCAGGCTTCTATCGGAAATTCATCAGAGACTTTGCAAAGATATCAGCTCCGCTCACAAAGCTGACCAAGAAGAATCTAGTGTTCAATTGGGACATGGATTGCGAATTTGCTTTTCAACGACTAAAAAGGGCTCTTACAACAACCCCAGTTTTGACGTTGCCAAATGGAAGCAAGATGTTCACAGTTTATACAGATGCATGCAGGACAGGGCTAGGCGCTGTCTTAATGCAAGAAGGAAGGGTAGTAGCTTATGGTGGAAGGCAATCGAAAGTGCATGAAAAGAACTACCCAACCCACGATCTTGAGTTAGCTGCCATCGTCTTTGCACTCAAGTCTTGGCGACACTATCTCCTAGGTGAGAAGTTCGAACTTTACACTGACCATAAATCGTTGAAATATCTTTTCTCGCAGAAAGATCTTAACTTGAGGCAACAGAGATGGATGGAGTTTCTTGCCTCGTACGATTTCGAGATCTCCTACACTCCGGGCAAAGGCAACATAGTGGCCGACGCGTTGAGCCGAAAGAAACTAACCCTAAACCCGTTGTTTGTTGAAAGACAAAGCCTAGAGTTTATAGCCAGCTTTGACTTTAGGCCCTCCTCCGATTTTGTACCAGGCTTGCTAGCATCTCTCGAAGTACGCCCAACTTTAGTGGACTCAATAGGGACATCACAACGCGAAGACCCTCATCTTGTGGAGACGATTGATAGGCTAATTAGGGGTGATACTTCAAGTCACCTCAGCAGATACTCCATCGACGATAAGGGTTGGCTAAGGCGAGACGGAAGACTATGCGTCCCACGGACAAGAGATTTAGTAAAGAAGGTTCTCGAGGAAGCACTTCACTCCAAGATGACGATACACCCAGGCGGGGATAAAATGTATAAGGACATAAAGAGAACTTTCTTTTGGAGCGGCATGAAGAAGGACGTGGCAAATTTCGTTTCTAAGTTTATGGTGTGCCAACAGGTTAAGGCGGAACAGAAAAAGCCTGGCGGTCTGCTCCATCCTCTAGAAGTCCCGCAGTGGAAGTGGGATAGTATCTCAAAGGACTTCATTGATGGGCTGCCTAGTTCTAGAAGAGGAAACACTAGCATTTGGGTAATAGTGGATAGGCTTACTAAAAGCGCCCACTTCTTACCTGTCAAGAGTAAAAGAACTGCCTCATCCCTAGCATCTCTTTACCTCAAGGAAATTGTCCGACTCCATGGAATACCATCCAGCATTGTTAGTGACCGAGACCCTATCTTCACAAGTGAGTTTTGGCGGAGTCTGCAAGAAGCGGTAGGCACACAATTATGCTTAAGCACAGCCTATCATCCCCAAACCGACGGCCAGACAGAAAGAGTGAACAGAGTTGTGGAGGACCTTTTAAGACTGTGCGTCCTTGACTTCGGAGGGACGTGGGAAGACCATCTTCCTTTGGTGGAATTTGCCTACAACAACAGCTACCAAGCAACCATCGGAATGGCGCCCTTCGAAGCTTTATATGGAAGACTGTGTCGATCGCCCACTTGTTGGTGGGAGTCTACTGACAAGCTCATACTTGGACCGGATATGATCCGAGAGACTTCAGAAAAAGTAATCTTAATACGGAGAAGGATGAAGACAGCCCAAGACAGACAAAAATCCTACGCCGACAAGAGGAGGACCGACCTTGAATTTGAGGTTGGGGACAGAGTTTTTCTTAAGGTATCTCCGCTAAGGAACGTTGTTCGCTTTGGAACCACAGGAAAGCTAGCACCAAGGTTCGTAGGGCCATTTCCTATCATCGAGAAAATTGGGAAAATGGCCTATAGATTAGAGCTACCCGAAAATTGGCCGGAGTTCACAACGTTTTCCATGTTTCGCACCTCCGAAAATGTCTACATGAATCTGCTGAAGTGGTAGAGCCAAATATTCTAGAAGAAGCTGAAGTGGAACGCGAAGCAACCGTGAGGAAAGTTCCAATCCGCATATTAGGAACGGAAGTGAAGAAGCTACGCAACCGCGAAGTCAAGCTCGTCAAAGTTCAGTGGAGCGACGGCGAGGGAGACGCAACTTGGGAAACTGAAGCTAGAATACGCGCAGCCTACCCTTTTCTTTTCGAGGGTACATCTTTGATCTTTCTTTTTCCTTAAGTTGCGCTTTTATCTATCTTTTTAGGTATATCTCCTCGACCTTATCTTTTAGGAAGAAACCCTTTGGATGAAAACATGTAATTGAAACATGTTATGGATGATGGTTGCAAGTGGTTGCAAGTGATTGCTCGTGGTTGCATATACACACACAATCTAGGTTTTAGATCGGCTCAGTCACTTCATATTGCATATGCATAAATGTATTTATTCGTATATGGTTGAAGTTTAATGTGTTGCCATATGGATGTTGCATTTATATATGAATGATTGTGCACTCGTGTAGAATCATGAATAGGAAAATTTGCATACATAATGGATTCATGGCACTTACATAATTTGTATTAAGGAGGTCAACTGAATCAGTAGACCGACTGATTTTGCATTAGATAAGTACATATACACACACTTCGCATATGATCATGAAGCATTAGAAGTCTTTTAAGGACAATGGATGCTCGTGTTTGATGGATGAGTAGATGGATGTTTGGATGTTAGGACGTACATTCTTCCTGAACTTGAAGATTTCGGGGATGAAATCCTTTTATGTGGGGGAGAATGTAACACCCCATGTATTCTATAACAGCGAAATTCAAAAATTAAAGTATAATTAATTTCAAATCAAAAAATTAAGGAAAACGGGATACGACATTGCGTTCGTCTCGGAATTCTGCTTGGGATAGAGTCCGAGTTTGCGTAAAACGGACTCCGTATGAAGAAGATATGGCCTCCGGAAGTTTCAGGATTCAGTTTAAAATTCAAACAGACCAAAACAGCTTAGAAAACAAGTTTAAATTTCAAAAATTGGGCCGGATTGGACAGATCGGGAATTTTTCCGCCCAAGACACCCAGGTCGACTGGGTAGTCGACCTGGGGCACCCGGGTCGACTACATAGTCGACTTGGGATTCGACTGGGGGGTCGACCTGGCCCCTGAGCCAGGTTGAACCCAGCCCCCCTAGCTGGCCTGGTCTGTGTTTGGTCGATTTTCTGAGCCTTGCCTTGTCACTAGGGCTAGGTGTCAGCTCCTGATTGGTCTCTCCTTCAAACAAACGACTATTATTAAACCAAGCTCCATCGACGGTCCTAATCAACTCACAAACTCTATAAAAAGGACCTAAGACTCACTCTAATTCACACAAACAAAAATGGAGATGAGACCGTCATGCTGCTGAGTAAAGACTAGGAATAGCCGTCAGGAATTGAGAGACAATTAGGAGATAATTCGAAAGCTTAAAGCAACGTCAATTAAATCAAAACAACGCCTACAACAAAGGATAGCATCTACAAATTCAGAATTCAGATTCCTGAATTGAAGATTCGTCATACGTTGTAAGTAGAGTGCTATTGCGACGTGAATAAATAATTGTGTTTTGATTTGTGTAAAGCGAGAAATGGAATTGTGGCGATAATAATCTATATTTGTATGTTGCTTTGATTCTAAACGATTTGGAAATGTTGTGGTATACGATTGGATATTTGCAAGTATGTGATTTATGTGGAAGTTAACAACCATATGTTGTGGTATTTTATTTGGGATTCATACAAGTATATGATTCACTATTATGCCAATATAATGTACATACTTTGATGATCACTTTAAGTGTAATTGGATTCAACTAAGTACTATGGTTTATATGAATCTATGTTGGAATTGGTATCGTGATTCAAGTATAAAATCATACTTTTGTGTTAGAGACAAAAGTAAGCATCTTTATGAACATGACTAATCTATGTTTGGTGTTATGCCTAGTTGAAAACATGTTTTAGGCCTATATTGTTATCAAAATCATATGGTGATATGTGTGACACATAATTAAGTTAGACTTACATTCCAATTGCAAGTTTACATGAATAAATTAAAAACTATGATTCGTGTTTAGGGATGTTTATGCCATGATTATATGAATAGAATGATTCATGTTTAAGTATGTTTATGCCATGATTATATGCTATTACAATGCAAGTTCACATGTGCCTAATTCATGTTAATTAGATCGTTATGTTGCAAGTTCGTGCGTTCACACTCCCCTTTTTATGTTACTTAGAATATATAAACACCATGTTATAAGCCTCCCCTTTTTCATGTGGCTAAGTTGGGTTTAAATGTTAAACCCAACATATGTTATATTGTAGCGAACGTATAAAAGGGGGGTAATGAGGATTGGGTTAAAAATATAGAACATATGTGTTGGCATGTTTGACGCATGCCAACAACCATGAAAAACAATTAAGTGGCATAAATAAATTTTACCCAATAAAGATGAATTTGAATAATGGGCCGCAAATATTTACATATAAAAAGAAAAGAGACAAAATATGTAAATTTAGAAAATACGATGTGTTTAAGCCAAGGTTGGATTGAGTTGTGAAGTAAACCTGCCCGGAACCGCCCGGCTGTCCAGTAGTCACAACAATACCTATCCAATGTGGGTGGTTAAACACGGAGCCCAATAAGGACCCGAGGTTAGACTGAGTTGTGGCGTAAGACTGCCCGGACCCAACCGGCAACAGGTAGCCACAACAATACCTGTCTAATGTGAGAGGTCGAGGCTTTAATAAGACAATTACGGCTGAGTCGGGATTGATAGGATTAAGTAAATTAAATTAATACTTAATCAAAATGGAACATGCTAAACTATACAGACTGTTTGGGGGTTAGGTTTACAAAACACTTAACCAACTTAGCATGTTGGCTAGAAATAGAAAACCTAGTAGCGGGGGACCCTTTTCAGCAGTAACCCTACAAGGTGTATCAGGATACCCTGAACTAGGCAGGGTGGGGCACGATTACTGGGCTGACTATAAGAGGTCAAATCGACGGCGGTGGTGCAGCAGTGTAGGTTCTAACGGGGTGTGGGCATGCACACACTCCGGCGCAGAAAAATAAGGCACTGGGCACCAGTAGCATACCTGTGCATTCTAGGATTGTGTCGGGCCGCCACCATGGGACTTGATACACCCCATGGTGGGACCAGCATAGGTAACTACAACATCGGGGGCCGTAAGACACATGTAACTATGCGAGTAGGAGCCGATCATTAGAAACGAATCACTTCACCCTGATTATGGGATGCCTGTTGGGAACCATTTTATATGGATGCAGAGATTAATATGGGGTACGATAGTATATTCAACTCTAGACAACTTAACTTAGTTTATGGTGCTTTCCCATTTCCAGTTTATACTTATCATACCCAGTTCTTTATTCATAGACTGAATAGTCCTAGACTTACTCGGGCTTTATGTCTGACTCTACTTTTCTTTCGCCTTCTTTTCTTTCGTCCCCTCCCCCCCCCCCCCAGGTCCACAGGGAGGGAATACCGCAGCTTGACCAGTTTCCACATCCAGCTTGAAGAGAAGGATTGTATGGCTTGGATCTTTTCCGTTTTGGACTATGGCTTTGGAAAGCAATTATGGGACTTATGCAGTTTACTTATGTTTTTATGCTTCTTTAAATAATGTAATCAAGACAGTTATGAAGATGTAATGGTTCTTGGAAGTATTGTAAGACAAGTTATGACATGGTTTGTGTAACACGTATTTTGTTGAAATAAAAATTGCTGTTGTTTTCCACTGTTCAAAAATATGTGTATTCATATCTGTCTTGTATATCTGTGACTTATACTTATAAACCTCCACCAAAATTAGGGCATTCCCTTTGAGAGTGACCCTAACGGAGGTGGGGTGTTACACATATATTTGGCTGTGTTAGTTTCTGTATAAATTGAAACTACATATGTAATGAGTAAACTGAGTGATGTAGTGAGGAATATCTGTATATTTGATTGACTATGTTATTAACAATGAATTGTAAATAGTGGAGTTAGAAATATGTATTATTTCAAATATTGAAATAAAATGAATAAAAATACTATTTGAATATTTAATTCTGTGTAGTAGCATTTAATTCTCCTTCTTGTTATATTATATATATTTTAAAAATATATATAAATATCTAGAGCAACATTTTTGGAATGTTGCTACAGACACCTAAGGATGTTGCTATAGACCTAAATAGGGTTCTGTAACACCCCACATCCGTTAGTGTCATTCACAAAGGGAATGCACTAAGTTCTGTGGAGCATTTAGGGTAAAAGATGCAGATAAATTACAAGATAGACAGAAATTAAGCAGTGGAAAATAAAACCTTGCTTTATTGATAAAATAGTTTGTACAATGATTTCTTTACAATATCAGAGTATCATCTGTCTTACAAAATAAAGAAGCATAAAACAACATTTATATTCCCCAATTTTAGCAAGAGCCAGCCATAGCATCTGAAAAGAGAATCCAAGCAAACTTCGACAAATCTTCAAGCTGGGAAAGAGTGACAGTCCAACTTAACCTGAGCTATACTATTCCCTCCTTTACTACCTGGGAGGGGGGGGAACGGAAGAAAAGAAGACGAAAGAAAAACAGAGTCAGACATAAAGCCTGAGTAAGTTCAGTAACTTCTAGCATATGAACATGGAACAACAACAAAACGACATGAATTAACTGAATACAAGATAACACCATGATGATAGGGTTGGCAAGATTAGACAAGATTAACACAAGATATGCTAACCTAAGATAAACTGGATATGCTCTAATACTTTCGCCGCTTCGCTATTTCCTTGTTATACTGGTTTCTATATCTCTGCACCGCCTAACTAGTGTCCCAGCTAGTAACGATAACATGATCCCAATCCCTGTAGTTTCCATTGCCTTCAGGCATACATTTATTAATTGTTACCTGGATCCAATCTAGGGTTTTCTACCAAGTGCCTTCTAAATTTTACGCTGTCTGCTGAACGCTTCTCGGATTCAGGATTTATGCCACCTAGTTCAACTAAGAATTATGCTACCTGTCGAACGATGCCCCAAGTCTAGGACACACTATCTAGAGTGGTATATGTTCCTATACTTCCCCACATATGTATCGCGAATCGTTATCGCTTGTCTAGATGCACATGTCTTGCAATGTGCGGTCCGAGTCCTGTGACAGGGCAAATCAAGGAATACAGAACTCGGTCGGGAGCTTTCAGATATCTGCCGATGCAGATGCTAAGGTCTGTTTTTATTCCATTGGCTATGGTCCCACTTGACCCCTCCCTCAACTAACGAAAGGCACACCTTGTAAAATGAGAACTATACGTCGGCCCCCGGTGCCCCTCTATCCTATGGCCATCCTCACCCATAACTAGATAGCAAGTATATGGTCTTTTGAAGTTCTCCGCCTTTCTGGTTCACGTATCTCGATTGATTGAAGATGGATGGTAGACGATGAGTCACGATCACAGGGCTACCGTTTGCTCGCCGAATCACGCCGGTCCATCCTAGTCTTTAGGTTGCCATGTATTGCAACCAAGGCATACCCCTGGTTCTTCTAAGCAGACCTTAACCTCTGTGGGCCCAAGCGGATCATCTGCAGCCTCACAGAGGGATACCAAGAGCACCCTCACGTCCCCTCGAAGCCTCGAGCTTTGTAACCCAATTCGTTGGAGCCTTCTTTCTACTCAGACGGACATTCGCTCCTCCCCGTGTTATACTAAGAATTACTACTTAGTTCCCTTTTCCGTCAATTTGGATTGGTTAAGTGTCATTAGTCAATTCATGCCAACTTAACCCTCTTCATTCATCCTGTTAAACTGGTTAAGTGTTATCGGTGATTCATGATGACTTAACCCTACCACAAACAAAGTTATATTTGTTAAGTATTTCTTATTACTTAACCCTACCCGTTCATCCTTTATTGGTTAAGTGTTCCTTTTTAACTTAACCCTGCCCGTCTGTCTTAACTAACATGTTATTAATGGTTAAGTATTATCCCTTTATGTTTTAGACTTAACCCCATTCCTTTATCACAACCTGATGGTTAAGTGTTCAGGTTTACTTAACCCTACGGTCTAGCCCAGATAACATATCAAATTGGCTAAGTGTATTTACTTAACCCCAACCTCTAGTCTAGTTAACATGTTAATTTGGCTAAGTGTTTTCTTAGTTACTTAACCCCTACAAATCTGGTCTTGTTACCATAAGTTTGGTTAAGTGTCCCTATGGATTTAGCCCTCCCATTCTAGTTTAACTGTGTTAAATTGGTTAAGTGTTCCTATGGACTTTACCCTCCCATTCTAGCTTAACTGTATGGCTTTAACCCCACCCACCAGTATGATTATCATGTTGAATTGGTTAAGTGTCTTAGTGAACTTAACCCTACCATTCTTGTTCTAGCTTTAATTAAATAGATTAAAGCCACGACCACTCACATTAGACAGATATTGCTGCGACTACTGGATGTGCCGGTTGGTTCCAGGCAGATTTACATCGCAACTCAGTCTAACCTCGGGTTAGGCCTATTCGTGTTTCCTAGTTCTAAGGGTTTTGACTAATTTTCAAATCAGGTTTTGAAAGTAACCATCCCGTCCGTCGGATCAGTTAGGGATAGCCAGGGAGAGCAGGAAACTTGTATTTTCCAAACCCAAGCCTGGACACTATCCTCTCTGTCACCCTAGAACTTTCTGGTGTGTTATTAAAAGAGATGTCGTTAATAAACCTTTAATTTGTCTAAATTCAGATTTCCTCATTTAGGCCAGATTCTATAGGTAAATTATTCCTAATTTACTTATTTCCCAATTACTCTTTTAATGTAAATTGTCTACATTTATTTCTATGGCCCATTTCCCTTCCTAAATCATATTTATGCTTTTTGGTATGTAAACTATACAATATTAAGTGTCGCTAACCATGAGTTTTCTAACCTGACAGTTATTCCCAATTATGGCCAATTTCACATTTATGCCAATATACTCACCGTGCCAAATTAGCTAATCCAATTCCGATTCAACATTCTAATTCACGTCAAACTAGACTTATTACTCTAGTTCACTATTCATGTAAATGCTAGATTTACATGTCAATACTAGATTCAAATTACACATCTTATAATTCATGTCAAATTTATCCAATTTTCATTTCTATGAACATGCCATAATACATGTTCCCAATTCATGCCAATTTCCAAGTTAAACTACGTTTTTAGTAAATTTCATATTTTGCCAAACCGCATTCCCACCGTTCGTATAATCGTGATTCATTCTAGATTATAAATAAAGCTAGGTTCGTAGAAAATAGGAAATGAACCAAAGATGCTATGCAAAAGATAGACATACTAACTGGCATGAAAAGGGTTGAATAACGACGTCGGTTCAAGAGCATGGGTAGACCTAACTTAATAGGTAAATTCCCAAGGTCTAAAAACAAGAATAGACAGAATAAAGACGTGGGTTCAAGAACATGGGTAGACCTAACTTAATAGGTAAATTCCCAAGGTCTAAAACCAAAGAAAACAAAGAACAGACAGAATAGATAATCGGGTTTAGACCCAATTTCACAGTCACAAAACTTAAACACTTTCCTAGTCATGAACCATAGGTGCTTAATCACAGTTGTCCAATTTATGTCATAGACAATAGTTTTGCTTCCTAACCAAAGGTATAGGCTTGTGTTCATAGTCATGGAAATAATTCTCATAGTCACAGTCATAGGCCATGTCCATAGTCATAGGCAATGTTCATAGTCTTAGGCAATGTTCATAGTCATAGGCAATGTTCATAGTCAAAGAGGCATATGGTTCTAAGGTCCATAGTTTCATAGTCACGGTCTTATTTGTCCTTGAATCAAGACAGTTCTTAATTAGGTCCAAAGAGATAGGCACAGATTCAAATAGAAAGGTTTGGCATATTCTTTTATTCCTTTAATTTCATGTCACGAACAGAGAAAAACGTTCAAATCTAAAAATAACTGACTTACAGAGATTAGATTAGAATAGAAAGATGGCGTTGCTATGATTCGTAGAAAAACAGTCGTTGCAGTCGTTCGAATCTTCACTTGAATTCTAGCTTGAATCTCCTCTTTGAAAGTCTTTGAGCAGCACCTCCTCGTCTTGATTTATTTTATATATATTATTTTATTTATTATTTGATTAAGAGGAGGAGAGGAAGCCATGTTCACTAAGAATCTTTGCAGCATAAGGATAGATAAGAATTGTGAATAGAGAAGGAGTCTAGGGCTGTTTATATAGTGTAGAAGTCAACGAATCAGGTCAGGATGGCGTCCGAATACAGGAGAACGAACCAGGTGCAGAAAACAGGAAAAAGCAGGGGGTCGACCCCCAGGTCGACTACCCAGTCGACCTGGGTGCCCCAGGTCGACTACCCAGTCGACCTGGGTGCCCCAGGTCGACTACCCAGTCGACCTGGGTGCCTTGGGCGGGAAAATTCCCGCCCACCCCAGCCTGGGTCTGTTTTCGAATTTGAATTCTTTTTTTTCTGCCCTGTTTTGAATTTCGCTGAATCTTCTGGAGGCCATATCTTCCTCATACGGACTCCGATTTACGCAAAATCGGACTCGTTTTCATGCAGAATTCCGAGACGAACGCAATGGCACAGCCCGTTTCCCTTGATTTTGATTTTAAATTTTAGTTCTGCCTTGATTTGTGAATCTTAGTGTTACAGAATTACGGGGTGTTACAGGTTCTACTGTAACAATATTTGTTGTGTTCCCGTACATAGTCAAAATGTTGCCTTTGAGGTCTGCAGCAACGGTGAAAGTGCATCACCCTAAAAACGTTGCCAAAGACTTATGCCAACATTTTGGGCGTGTGCCAACAATTTTTTCCCTTGTGTTAGGCCGTTGATGGCGTAGTGAGGGAAGATTCCTATGTCTGAATCTGGACTGTTTTATTTGCTTAATACATATGCTAACTTAGCTTGAGGTGTACATTTTGATTTAATAACCTAATTTCCAATGGTTTAGAATTATCCTAGCTAATCTATAAACAAGCTAGCAGCCTCACCATTTTCTTACACACAAAATTCTTCATCTTCTTCCTCCAAGCTATGTTCTAAATAAAATTAAGAAAATGTCGAGGTGCTGCAAAAGAATAGAATAAAGTAATAATTCGTGATTTCTACAACAACAACTGTTTTAAAAGGATTTTCTGGATCTAATTTAAACCATTATGAGTTCTAGTTACTTTTAGATCTGCCATCTAAAAAGTATTTTAACAACAAATAATTTGGATTTGAAATTGTACAGTGTTTATAAGTTTATATGTTATTGTTTTATAGTTTATTATCTGTTCAATTTTCAGTTATTACCTGTTGTATGTACATCCTTATCATCCCTTTTTCTGTTTTAGATTTATTTATAGTCTTATGCTTATTTATTCAATTTATTTGTTTTATGAGTTGGATCTATCTTTCTCCTTTTTCTTTTTATTTTACGCCGAGCCTAGGCCATCGAGAGCCTAGGCCATTTCCACTAGAATTACGTAAATTGGAATAACTTATAATAATAAGGAGAATTAGGCATATCGAAACATGAAATCCATTGACTATATAATTGGGATAATATGCAAAACATGTTAATCTAAATAGGTTAAACTTAATTTGGTATTAAGTAGAACAAGTTATGAAAAGTTATGTGAATCAAATGTAATTTGTAACACCCCGTAATTTTCAATATTAATGTTCACAAATTAAAGAATAACTTATCTCAGATGTGAGAATTAATTAAAACGAGTTGCGCCATTGTGTTCGTCTCGGAATTCTGGTTGAGATAGAGTCCGAGTTTGCGTGAATTGGACTTCGTATGAAGAAGTTATGGCCATTGGAAGTTTCAGAAAAATTTAAAACAGATTTCAAAAATTCGAATTTCAGAGTGAGATTGGGCTAGGCGGGAAATTTTCCGCCAGGGCCAGGTCGACCAGGGGGTCGACCTACCCACACAGGTCGGCCAGGGGGTCGACCTCCCCCCCCAGCAGATTTGTTTGATGACCTTTAAATGACTATATGCTGAGTCATTAGGGTTTCTGATCTAGTCTGAATGGCTGGGGTTTATTCTGGGTTGATCGGATAACCTAATTTAATCCTAAACTCTATAAAAACACATGTAGACTCAAACCCTAAAATCAAATAAAAAATTAGAATCATGGCCTCCATGTCGTCACCTTGCAACCTAGAATAGCCGCCACCAATTAAAGAGGAAGAAAAGCTAATCAATTCAATTCTAATCTAAACCGCAACAAATTGTCTTCTTCAAAGGAAAGCTAAATCAATTTCAGAACTCAGATTTCAGAACTCAAGACCTTCTTTGAATTCTGAGTTCGATTTCTTTAATAAGATAATTAACAATTTAATTGGATTGAGCTATGATTTGGATTATGTGGTTATGTTGTGAATCATTGACCATATGTTATTATCTATGTTGTAAGTTCTATGATGTTATCATCTATGTTGTAACGTTGTGATGTTATCATCTATGTTGTAATTCTATGATGGGCTTATGTACAATCAATTCATAATGATGTTTCATATGCTAGTTTGGTTATGTTGTTGGAACTAATTCATATGATAAATCATATGTATGGATGCAAGTTTAGATGTTAATTTAGATATGAATCCTATGCAAGTTAGTGAAAATTATATACAACCTTACATGTTTCATGACATCTATTTTATATGTAAATTGGATCTAAAGTTAGGCTATGACATGTGTGAGTTATATGCTAGTATACAAAATTCTACATGCTAGTTTACATGTTTAGATGTAAGTTTACACCATCGTTATGTTGCATAAATCACATATGCAAGTATGTATATATATATATATATATATATATATATATATGTTTGGAGTATGAATCATGTAATGTAAGTTTGTGGTTATTGCCTATGCATGTTTACACCTTATGATTAGATCTATGACATACATGGTTTATGCAAGTTTGTGACTATTACCTAAACAAGTTGAAACCTTTTGATTTAGATCTATGACATATGTAGTTTTATGCAAGTTTGTGACTTTGGCCTATGCAAGTTTTTAGATGAAGAACCTCATTCACACATGCAAGTTCACCCCTTATGTTTAGATCTAGTTTTATTTCTATGATGTTGTGATGTTTTCTCTTTATTCCATAAGTTAGACTATTCGAATCTAACGTATATTTTACGTTAATCGAACGAATGTACAATGTGGGGCAATGGGATAATATTAAAAGATTTAATATTGAGAATTGGCATAAATGCCTTAAATGGCATAAAATAAATTTGTGATGATAATTGGTATAATTTTGCATACCATAAATAGATGGACATAATTGAGTCAATTATGGCCATAGTTAAATTTGGAATTGATTGATAATTTGAATAGGGAAATTAATTCAAATTGGGGGATAATTAATTATGTGTAATCAATCGCCTAAGAAACGAGATTAGGCTCTTTTGTGGTGTAAGACTGCCCGGACCCGTCCGGCAAATCCAGCTGCCACAAATGCCAGTCTAATGTGGGAGGTCTTAGGCATAAATTAAATGTGTAACAGTTGTAAAGACACGAGGTTAGGCTCGTTTGTGGTGTAAGACTGCCCGGACCCGCCCGGCAAATCCAGCTGCCACAAATGCCAGTCTAATGTGGGAGGTCTTTACAAGGTTACGGTGTTAATGAATTAAGAAAGACTTAACCAGATAAACATGTAGTGGGACATGGGGGTTAAGTGGGTGCCTTGGGTGGCTTGTGAAATACGATTAGAAACACTTAACCAAAATTGAAACATGTAAGTGAACATGAATAAGAAGAGGGTTAAGTGGGATGTACTAGAGGGGACCAAGCTTAGGTGGATAGCTTGTGTCAAGTAATGGGGGCCCGTTTCAACCAGTAACCCATAAGTATCTTTATGGGCTCGACCCAAGTCGAGGATGGGACACGCATACTGGGCTTGACTGTAAGAGGCCAAAATGGGTTAGGGGTGGCAACGCAAGTCCAATGGGTTCATGTGCGTGTGTGGGCCCGGGCTGGTAGGTAAGACGTTGTTGCATCGTGTAGGTATAAGCCGTGCAACGTTGGTGGTATCAGGTTGCAACTTTGGGGAGTGATACACCCCACTGTGGAGCCAGCACGGGTATCTACGAGTTAGGGAGCCGATTGCATGGGGGTAGTGGGTACACCTAGTGGAGATAGGGGCAGGCGGTACCTATGAAGGCAACTAGGGGTGCACGAAACTACCATTATCATTATTAAGTTCTGTAGGCGGGATCAACTTTAGGGTGACTAGTGGTGGTGCAGTATAGTAATTATATTATAGTGGTTAGGGTGCGCCTTTAACGTTATCTTGGTTCATCTTATTTCCTTGTTTACTCTGTCATACCCAATTGTTCACAGTCATTTCCCTATTTTCCAACTTTTGCCTTAGCCTAGTTATTTTGGTAATTATATTGTTAAAGTTATCGCACTCGCCAGACTTTATGTCTGACCCCCTTTGTTTCCACCTCTTTTCTTCCTTTTTCCCCCAGGTGCTCTGGGTGGAACTAGCACCAGTGGAGCTTGATTTTGGACAGCTGTATCTCTTGCTTTTAGAACTTGCTTGGATCGCTGAAGTAAAAGTTCAGCCTATCTTATTTATGGCTATTTTGTGTTGGGGTTATGTTTTTCAATTTATGTACTCTGATTTAATCAAGATGGATATTATGTACTTTGACTCTGGTTTTTTGATGATGTAATCAAACCTATGTGTTTACCACTGCAATGAATAAAATATTATATTTTTAAGTACTGTTTATACTTGTCTTGTTGTTAAGTTTTTGTTCTATACACACTTAAAACGCTCCATATAAGTTAGTGCATTCCCTTTGTGAGTGACATTAATGGACGTGGGGTGTTACACGTGGTATCAGAGTTGAAGGTTACCAGAACAGATATGAATTTTCAAAAACTAATTTTCAAAAACACTTTTATAAAGAAGTACCTTCAAAAGTATGTTTTAAGGAAAATATTTTCAAGAGAAAAGCTTATTTTAGAAAGCATAACCCCAAGAGCCATATATCTTTCCTTCGGTTCTTTTATATTGAATCTTTCCTTTTTCGTTTCAGTATGTCTGGAATTCCCGAGATACCCGAGGGGATACCGATACCAGGATGGTTTAGGAGCTATTTGGAGACTAGGGCCACCACCGCAGGTCCAGCAAATGCTCCTCCTCCTCCTCCTCGTGTCGATACTTTTGCAAAGATATGTAAGGACTTTCAGGCAATGGGTGGAAAGCCTTTTCACGGGACGGAGACATTTGTTGAAGCTCGAAATTGGCTAAAGGATGTGGAAGAGTTGTTTGGGATCTTTGAAGTGGAAGATGGAAGAAAGGTCCAGTTAGCTGCCTGGCTAATGAAGGATGAGGCCTCGTTTTGGTGGGAGGTCACTAATGGAGAGCATCCAGTTGATACATGGCCAGATTTCAGGCGGAAGTTTGACGCAAAGTTTCTCTCACGGGCTGAAGAGAATTTATACATGGAAAGGTTTTTGGCATTGAAGCAGGGGAATCTGTCAGTGAAAGAATACGTCAACAAGTTCAATCAGTTGGCGAGATTTGGCTTAGACTTGGTGAATACACTAGAAAAAAAGGCCCTGAGATTTGTTAAGGGTTTGAACGAGCCGCTTCATGGGTTAGCTATGACCCACATCCCCATGGGGGCTACCTTTGAGAGACTAGTTGACATGGCGCTTATGCATGAAGAGGATAAGGGAGCCAATGCTAATAAGACACCCGAGAAGAAAGGGGATCAAAAGAAACCGGAATAGCAACAGCAGAATAAGAAAGGTGGTAAAAGCAACAATGGTAAGGGAAAGAAAAGATGTTTTAACTGTGGGACACCCGGCCATCTAAGCAAAGATTGTAGGAAGAAAAATAAGACTGGCTGTTTCCACTGTGGCAAAGCGGGACATCTGATTAAGGACTGCCCAAGGAAAGGGCATAGGGCAGGGTCTACCTAGGGAGGACAGGTGCAGGCTCTTATGGCACCAGGGCAGGCAAGGGGGCAAGTTCAGGCTCTCGTGGTCCCACCGCTGCAAGAACGAGGTAGAGCAATTTCCATTGAAAGTTTAGTTTTTCTGTTTGATCATCCTGTCCGTACTTTATTCGATTCTGGCGCATCACATTCGTTTATCTCTACATCATTAGTTGAAACAGTGCACCTAAATACTAGTTTAGTTACAGATCCCTTAGGAGTCTCAAATCCTATTGGTGGTTCAGCTCATCTTTCTATGATCTGTCTGGATTTGACAGTGTCTATCTTGGGCGTTGGGTTTGAATGCAATGCCTTTGTTCTTGGCTTCATGGGCTACGGCTTGATTCTAGGTATGGATTGGCTAACTAGATATGGGGCCATCCTAGATTGTGAAAGAAGGGTAGTTAGATTGTTGACTCGTTGTAGAAAGACCCATGATATTTCTTGTGACCCTAGAGGTCCAGTAAAGCTTAGCAACCTAGAATCCCTTGACGCATCTAATGATGATTTACATTCTGTTCGTATAGTCCGTGAATATGTTGATGTCTTCGATGAGGTGAGTGGTCTACCCCCAAGACGTGAGATAGACTTTCGAATATATCTAGTAGATAATGCAAAGCCAGTTGCATTGCCAATGTGCCATATGGCTCCCAGAGAAAGAAGAGAACTCAGTAAGCAAGTGAAAGAATTGCTTGAGAAGGGGTTCATAGACGTAGTATATCGGAGTGGGGTGCCCTAGTAGTATTTTCCATAAAGGCAGATGGGTCCCTTAGACTTTGTGTGGACTATAGAGAACTTAATAAGCTTACTAAGAAGAATAGGCACCAACTGCCGAGGATTGACGATCTCATCGATCAATTAGTTGGCGCCTCAGTGTTTTCACAGTTGGACTTAGCCACGGGTTTCCATCAGTAGAAAGTGGCTGAGGATAGCATAGACAAGACTTCCTTTAGGACTCCAGACTTCTTCTTCGAGTGGCTTGTGATGCCCCTCAGTTTGACAAACGACCCCGCATACTTTGTTGACTTGATGAGTAGGGTGTTTAGGGAGTACCTTAATAAATTCGTGGTAGTCTTTGTGGACGACATCTTGATCTTTTCTAAGAGCGAGGAAGAGCATGCCTTACATCTTAGGGAACTGTTGGAGACCCTTCGAGCGCATAGCCTTAAAGCTAAATTTTCTAAATGTCACTTTTGGAGGAAGGAAGTGCGATTCTTAGGGCACGTGGTTTCCAAAGAAGGGATAGCTATGGATCCCGCAAAGGTAGTGGCCATCCAAGATTGGAAGGTCCCTAAAAATGCTACCGAGGTGAGGAGTTTCTTAGGGTAGGCTGGCGACTATAGGAAGTTTATCAAAGACTTCGCAAAAATATCAGCCCCATTAACACGCTTGACGAAGAAGAACCTAGTTTTCACATGGGACGTAGATTGCGATGATGCGTTCCAACGTTTAAAGAGAGCTTTGACCACAACCCCAGTTTTAGTGTTGCCAAATGGGAGTAAGCCATTTACCGTTTATACCGATGCTTGTGGAACAGGACTAGGCGCAGTCTTAATGCAAGAGGGGAGGGTAATAGCCTATGGAGGAAGGCGGTCGAGAGTGCATGAGAGGAGTTACCCTACACATGACCTATAGTTGGCCGCTATTGTTTTCGCGCTTAAGTCTTGGCGCCATTATCTTCTTGGAGAGAAATTCGAATTGTTCACTGACCACAAATCGCTAAAATACTTGTTCTCTCAGAAGGACTTGAACTTAAGGTAGCAAAGATGGATGGAATTCTTAGCATCCTACGATTTCGAGATAGCATATACCCCTGGCAAGGGTAACGTGGTTGCAGACGCCTTAAGTATGAAAAGGTTGTCCTTGAGTCCATTGTTTGTTGAGCGGCGAAGCTTAGAGTTCATCTCTACGTTTGACTTTAGATCTACCATTGACTTTATACCCGGTTTGCTAGCATCCTTGGAGGTCAGACCTACGCTTTTGGGATGGATTGGTGAGGCACAGCGAGATGACCCATAGTGGGTCGAGTTAGTAGAGAAGCTCAAAAGGGGGGAGTCATCGAGCCATCTCAGTAGGTATACCATAGATGATAAGGGTAGCTTACGTAGGGACGGTAGACTTTGTGTACCACGGGACGAGAATTTGAGGAAGACCGTTCTTGATGATGCACATCGTTCGAAGATGACCATCCATCCCGGCGGGGACAAGATGTACATGGACGTGAGACAAGTTTACTTTTAGGCCGACATGAAGAGGGATGTGGCTGTGTTTGTCGCTAGATGCTTGGTGTGCCAACAATTAAAAGTAGAGAAAAAGAAGCCTGGTGGGTTGCTTCACCCATGGAGGTCCCACAATGGAAGTGGGAAAGTGTCTTGATGGACTTTATTGATGGGTTACCGAGATCGAGGAAGGGTAATACGAAGATTTGGGTCGTTGTAGACAGACTTACTAAGAGCGTCCATTTTATTCCCGTGAAGAGTAAGAGGACTGCTCCATGGTTAGCCTCCGTATACATTCGAGAGATTGTTCGTTTGCACGGTGTTCCTTCAAGCATAGTGAGCGACCATGATCCTATCTTAACTAGCGTGTTTTGGAAGAGCTTGCAAGAGGCGGTAGGGACTCAGTTATGTTTGAGCACCGCATATCATCCTCAGACGGACGGCCAGACCGAGAGGGTGAATCGTATTCTAGAGGACCTATTGAGGTTGTATGTTTTAGACTTCGGAGGTACATGGGAGGAACATCTTCCTTTGGTGGAGTTCGCATATAATAATAGCTTTCAGTCTAGCATTAGCATGGCACCGTTCGAGGCTCTTTATGGATGGCCGTGTCGTTCGCCTACATGTTGGTGGGAATCTACATATAAGATCTTGCTTGGGCCCGAATGATTAGAGAGACTTCGTAAAAGATCGATTTGATTCGAAGGAGGATGAAGACGGCGCAAGATAGGCAGAAATCTTATGCGGACAAGAGGAGGATAGATCTTGAGTTTGATGTTGGGGACATGGTCTTTGTCAAGGTGTCTCCATTACGGAATGTTGTTCACTTTGGGTCCATTGGGAAATTAGCACCAAGGTTCGTAGGGACGTTTCCTATTAAGGAGAGGATTGGACATATGGCGTATAGAGTGGAGTTGCCCGAGAGACTTAGCGGTGTACACGATGTATTCCATGTATCACATTTGAGGAAGTGCTTGCATGAGACCGCGAAAGTGGTAGCGCCGAGCTTGCTTAGAGACGTGGAGATAGAGCGTGATGCGATGATTCGACGAGCTCCTACGTGCAATCTTGGGTCGGAGATTAAGAAGTTGAGGAATAGAGAGGTCAGGCTAGTCAAAGTGCAATGGGGAAATGATGAGAGCAATGCTACTTGGGAGACAAAAGAGAAGATGCGTTCATTGTACCCTTTTCTTTTCGAGGGCATGTCTTTTAATTTCTCCTTTATCGCTTAGCTTGTACTTGTTTTGTCTTTAGTATGTCCTCTCGCTAGTATCTTTGGCCTTTAGATAGGGTAGTCCTATGGTTGAAACATGTGTTTGAGACATGTTTTGTATGATGGATGCATGTGGATGCAAGTGGTTGCTAGTGGTTGCTCGTGGATACATACACACACACTTTAGGCACTAGATCGGCTCAGTCACTTCATATTGCATATAAATGTGTGTACATATTTAAGTTAATGGATGTATAATGATTGTACTATCATATCGATGTTGCATTTTGGTGAATGGTTGTGCACACATGTAGAAATAATATGTATCGATAGGATTCTTTCGCATACATAATGGACGCATGGCACTATCATGGTTTGCATTAAGGAGGCCAACTGAATCAGTAGACTGCCTGATTTTGGATTAGATAAAGAACATATACACACACTTCTTGCATATGTTCATACAACATTAGAAATTTTATAAGGGTGTTTGATGGTTGAGTAGATGGTTGTTTGGATGTTAGGATATGCATTCTCCTTAACTTGGAGATTTCGAGGGCGAAATCCTTTAAGGAGGGGAGAATGTAACACCCCATAATTTTCAATATTAATGTTCACGTATTAAAGAATAACTAATCTCAGACGTGAGAATTAAGGGAAACGGGTTGCGCCATTGTGTTCGTCTCGGAATTCTGGTTGAGATAGAGTCCGAGTTTGCATGAATTGGACTTCGTATGAAGAAGTTATGGCCATCAGAAGTTTCAGAAAAATTTAAACAGATTTCAAAAATTCGAATTTCAGAGTCAGATTGGGCTAGGCGGGAAATTTCCCGCTAGGGCCAGGTCGACCAAGGGGTCGACCTACCCATACAGGTCGACCAGGGGGTCGACCTGCTCCCCTCCCCCCCCCCCAACGGGCAGATTTGTTTGATGACCTTTTAATGGTTGTATGCTGAGTCATTAGGGTTTCTGATCTGGTCTGAATGGCTGGGGTTACTTCTGGGTTGATCGGATGGCCTAAATTAATCCTAAACTCTATAAAAACACATGTAGACTCAAACCCTAAAATCAAATAAAAATTTAGAATCATGGCCTCCATGCCGTCACCTTGCAACCTAGAATAGCCGCCACCAATTAGAGAGGAAGAAAAGCTAATCAATTCAATTCTAATCTAAACCGCAACAAATTGTCTTCTTCAAAGGAAAACTAAATCAATTTCAGAACTCAGATTTCAGAACTTAAGACCTTCTTCGAGTTGTGAGTTCGATTTCTTTAATAAGATAATTAACAATTTAATTGGATTGAGCTATGATTTGGATTATGTAGTTATGTTGTGAATCATTGACCATATGTTATTATCTATGTTGTAAGTTCTATGATGTTATCATCTATGTTGTAACGTTGTGATGTTATCATCTATGTTGTAATTCTATGATGGGCTTATGTACAATCAATTCATAATGATGTTTCATATGCTAGTTTGGTTATGTTGTTGGAACTAATTCATATGATAAATCATATGTATGGATGCAAGTTTAGATGTTAATTTAGATATGAATCCTATGCAAGTTAGTGAAAATTATATAAAACCTTACATGTTTCATGACGTCTATTTTATGTGTAAATTGGATCTAAAGCTAGGCTATGACATGTGTGAGTTATATGCTAGTATACAAAATTCTACATGCTTGTTTACATGTTTAGATGTAAGTTTACACCATCGTTATGTTGCATAAATCACATATGCTAGTATATATATATATATAAGTTTGGAGTATGAATCATGTAATGTAAGTTTGTGGTTATTGCCTATGCAAGTTTACACATTATGAATAGATCTATGACATACATGGTTTATGCAAGTTTGTGACTATTACCTAAACAAGTTTACACCTTTAGATTTAGATCTATGACATATGTAGTTTTATGCAAGTTTGTGACTTTGGCTTATGCAAGTTTTTAGATGAAGAACCTCATTCACACATGCAAGTTTACCCCTTATGTTTAGATCTAGTTTTATTTCTATGTATGTTGTGATGTTTACTCTTTATTCCATAAGTTAGACTATTCGAGTCTAACGTATATTTTACGTTAATCGAACGAATGTACAACGTGGGGCAATGGGATAATATTAAAAGATTTAATATTGAGAATTGGCATAAATGCCTTAAATGGCATAAAATAAATTTGTGATGATAATTGGTATAATTTTGCATACCATAAATAGATGGACATAATTGAGTCAATTATGGATAAAGTTAAATTTGGAATTGATTGATAATTTGAATAGGGAAATTAATTCAAATTGGGGGATAATTAATTATGTGTAATCAATCGCCTAAGACACGGGTTAGGCTCTTTTGTGGTGTAAGACTGCCCGGACCCGCCCGACAAATCTAGCTGCCACAAATGCCAGTCTAATGTGGGAGGTCTTAGGCATAAATTAAATGTGTAACAGTTGTAAAGACACGAGGATAGGCTCGTTTGTGGTGTAAGACTGCCCGGGCCCGCCCGGCAAATCCAGCTGCCACAAATGCCAGTCTAATGTGGGAGGTCTTTACAAGGTTACGGTGTTAATGAATTAAGAAACAATTAACCAGATAAACATGTAGTGGGACATGGGGGTTAAGTGGGTGCCTTGGGTGGCTCGTGAAATTCGATTAGAAACACTTAACCAAAATTGAAACATGTAGGTGAACATGAATAAGAAGAGGGTTAAGTGGGATGTACTAGAGGGGACCGAGCTTAGGTGGATAGCTTGTGTCAAGTAATGGGGGCCCGCTTCAACCAGTAACCAATAAGTATCTTTGTGGGCTCGACCCAAGTCGGGGACGGGACATGCATACTGGGCTTGACTATAAGAGGCCAAAACGGGTTAGCGGTGGCAACGCAAGTCCAACGGGTTCACGTGCGTGTGTGGGCCTGGGCTGGTAGGTAAGTGAAACACCCCACCTCTGTTAAGGTCACTCACAAAGGGAATGCCTTAACTTTGGTGGAGGTTTATAAGTAAAAGCCACAGATAAACTCAAGATAGATATAAATACACATATTTTAAACAGCGGAAACCAAACAGACTTTTTTTTCATCAATTCGTGTTCAAACAAAACATTCCATAATTGTCTCAAAATACTTTCAACATTACAACCTCATTACTGTCTTGATTATTAAAGAAGCATAAAACATAAATGAAGTGACAAAAATCCCCATAGTGATATCCAAAGCCATAATCCGAGCAAAAGAGATCAAAATCATACATCTACGTTCTTGGAGCTTGTAAAGAGTCTGACTGAGCTGAGTTGTTTCCTCCCTGTGGACCTGGAGGGGGAAACGAAAGAAAAGAAGACGAAAAGAAAATAGAGTCAGACATAAAGCCTGAGTAAATCTAGTAACTCTTCAGTATGTGAATAAGAAAAGGGCATGATAGACATAAACTGAAAATAGGAAAGTGTCACAAGCTAAGGAAGTGTCGAATGTACTATCGCACCTATACTATATCTCTGCACATACTTGAGTTTATTCTAACTGGCACCCCATGCTGAGGGTGAAGTGATCCCCATTTTTATTTAAAGATCGTCTCCTACTCGTGTTAACATGTGTCATACGGCCCCCAAGAATTGTAGATACCTATGCTGGTCCCACCATGGGGTGTATCAAGACCCATGGTGGCGGCCCCGACACAAATTCTAGAAGGCATAGGTTATACTACTGTGTCCCCAGTGCCCTGGTTGTCTGCTCCGGAGTGTGTGCACGCCCGCACCCCGTTAGACCTACACTATGCACCCACCGCCGTCGTTTGACCGCTTACAATCAGCCCAGTAATCATGCCCCACCCTGCCTAGTTTCAGGGTACCATGATACCTAACTTAGGTTACTGCTAAAACGGGTCCCTCGTTACCAGGATTTTCTAGTCAAACATGTTAAGCGGTTAAGTGTCTGTATTTACCTAACCTGTCCCATCAATTCTTGTTAACATGTTTAGTTTGGTTAAGTGTTATAGCTGACTTAACCCTACCATCTTTCCTTAGCCTCGTAGAGCATTAGACCACTCACATTAGACAGGTATTGCTACGGTTACTGGATGTGCCGGTCGGTTCCACGAAGGTTTACACCGTAGCTCAGTCTAACCTCGGGTCATTATTAGGCTCAATGCTTAACCACCCACATTGGATAGGTATTGTTGTGACTACTGGACAGCCGGGCGGGTCCGGGCAGGTTTACATCACAACTCAATCCAACCTCGGGTTAAGCATATCGTGTTTTCTAAATTTACATATTTTATTATTTATATATGTAAATGTCATATCTTTTATTCTTGGGTATATCAATTCATACCGCTTAAATGTCATTGTCGTTGGCATGTGACAAACATGCCAACATATATTTTCATGTTTTACACCCAACGTTATTACCCCCGTTTGTTCGCAACATGTGTTGGGCTTGTCACAATTCAGCCCAACTTTATAAACGTGGTAAAAAGGGGAAATCCAGAACATGTAATACATAAAGGTGTATGGTGCATGAACTTGCAATTTAGCGATTCAACTAACATATAATATGGGTCATGTGAACTTGCAGTCAAATCAAAGTATAACTAAGTAGGTGACATATGAAATGGCATAGTTTAGGCTAATACAAACTTGTGTTTAAACATGTTTAACTTGGCATAATGTCAACCACAAAACTAGCATGTTATATATTCACCAAAATGTCCAATTATAACATCTAATCACATAGCCTATTTCTACATGAACTTGCATAGTTTATGAAACCCAAATGATACTTAACATAGATCCAATTATACTTGCAAATTAACATGAACTTGCATAGTTTATGAAACCCAAACGATAGTTAACATAGATCCAATTATACTTGCAAATAAACATGAGAATGATATCATAGTTTTAGGGTCAAGTAGGCATAAAAGGTTTCAAATCTAGAACATGTTTACATAAGCCTTAATTTATACTTAGTGAATGTATATAGTCCATGCCATAGGTATAAACATAAAGGGATCAAATTCTAGTTTTTGCCACAAACTTGCAAGTGCCATTGTTTTCATATACAATTGTTCAATAGGCTTGCATCAATCAATTTATGCCACAAGCACCAATACACAAGTCATGACAGAATCGTTACAATACACAGAATTTATACAATAACACAATTCTATTTTCTTTTATATCGAATCACATCACAGTTTTTATTCATATTCTGAAAGGTCACTATACTTACAACGAATGCAGAATCTTGAATTCTAGATTCTGAATTCTGAAATTGAGATGCGCTCCTTTGGGTAGACTAACGTTGCGTTGATTAATTTGATTAAACTTTAATCTTCTTCTTAATTTGATTCGTCTCTAAGCTTTTCTCTCTTGACGGCTATGCTCAATTCCTTCCTGGCAGCATGACGACTCCCATCTTATTTTTTTATGTGAATTTTCAGTTGAGACTTAGGGTGTATTTATAGATTTTTAAATTGTTTTGAGTCGTCAGATGAAGACAGGAGGAATCTAGACCATACAATGTTCAAAGAGCCAATCAAGAGGTGACATGTCAGCCTTAGTGACACACCGAGCCATAGAAATTCGAGCCAAAGCCAGACCTAGCCAGCCAGGTCGACCAGGCAGGTCGACTGGCAGGTCGACACTATGGTCGACCTAGGGTGGCCAGGTCGACACCATGGTCGACCATATGGTCGACCTGGTCTCTGGGCGGGAATTTTCCCGCCCAGCCCAGTTTGAACCTGAAATTCGAATTTCAAATTTAAAGCCGAGCTATTTGAATTTAAATTTTATTCTGAAACTTCCGAAGGTCATAACTCCATCATACGGAGTCCGATTCACGCAAACTCGGACTCTATTTCAAGCAGAATTCCAAGACGAACACAATGGCTTAACCCATTTCCCTTAATTTTTCATTTAGAATTAATTACTCTTTAATTTGTGAAGCTTAATGTTATAGAATTCACAGGGTGTTACATTCTCACCCCTTAAAAAGATTTCGTCCCCGAAATCCTCAAGTTAGGAAGAATGTACATCTACCATCCAACAGTCCATCTACTCAACCGACAAACACAGGCATCCACTGTCCTTAAAAGACTTCTAATGCTTCGTGATCATATGCATAGTGTGTGTACATGTCCTTGTCTAATGCAGAAATTAGGCAGTCTACTGATTCAGTTGACCTCCTTAATGCGAATCATGTAAGTGTCATGAATCCATTATGTATGCAAATTTTTCCTACTCATAGTTCTACATGAGAGCACAACTATTCATACAAATGCGACGACCATATGACAGCATATCAAGTTTTAACCATATACAAATGAGAATACATATATGCATATGCAATATGAAGTGACTGAGCCGATCTATAACCTAGGGTGTGTGTGTATATGCATCCACGAGCAACCACTAGCAATCACTAGCAACCATTTCCAGCCATCATCCATAACATGTTTTCAAATACATGTTTGCATCCATTTGTTTTCTACCTAAGGAGTTAGGAAAAGGACCGAGGAAATATACCTAAAACGATAGATAAAGCATGACTTAAGGAAAAAGAGAGATCGAAGATGTACCCTAAAAAAGAAGAGGGTAGGCAGCGCGTATTCTGTCCTCAGTTTCCCAAGTCGCGTCTTCCTCAGTGTCGCTCCATTGAACTTTATCGATTTTGACTTCGCGGGTGCGTAGGTTTTTCACTTCAGCTTCTAAGATGCGGGTTGGAACTTTCCTCACAGTTGCTTCACGTTCCACTTCGGCTTCTTCTAGAATGCTAGGTTCCACCACTTCCGCAGACTCATGCAAACACTTCCGGAGGTGAGAAACATGAAAGACGTTGTGAACTCCGGCCAGTCTCTCGGGTAGCTCTAATCTATAGGCCATCTTCCCAACCTTCTCGATGATAGGGAACGGTCCTACAAATCTTGGTGCTAGCTTTCCCGCGGATCCAAAGCGAACGACGTTCCTTAAAGGAGATACCTTAAGGAAAACCCTGTCCCCAACCTCAAACTCAAGGTCGGTCCTTCTTTTGTCGGCGTAGGATTTCTGTCTGTCTTGGGCAGTCTTCATTCTCCTATGTATCAAGTCCACTTTCTCCGAAGTCTCTCGAATCATGTCTGGCCCAAGTATAAGCTTATCTGTAGACTCCCACCAACAAGTTGATGACTTGCATGGTCTTCCATACAAGGCTTCGAAGGGTGCCATGCCTATGGTAGCTTGGTAGCTGTTGTTGTAGGCAAATTCTACTAAAGGAAGGTGATCCTCCCACGTCCCTCCAAAGTCAAGAACGCAAAGTCTTAAAAGATCCTCCAAAACTCTATTCACCCTTTCCGTCTGGCCATCGGTTTGGGTGTGATAGGTCGTGCTCAAACATAACTGTGTGCCTACAGCTTCTTGCAGACTCCGCCAAAACTCACTTGTGAAGATAGGGTCTCGGTCACTAACAATGCTGGAGGGTATCCCATGGAGTCGAACTATTTCCTTGAGATAAAGAGATGCTAGAGATGCTGCAGTCCTTCTACTCTTGATAGGTATAAAGTAGGCGCTTTTAGTAAGCCTATCCACTATTACCCAAATGCTAGTGTTGCCTCTTCTCGACCTAGGCAGTCCATCAATGAAGTCCATTGAAATGCTATCCCACTTCCACTGTGGGATCTCTAAAGGATGAAGTAGTCCTCCATGCTTCTTCTGTTCCGCCTTGACCTGTTGGCAGGTCATGCACTTAGAAACGAAATCTGCCACGTCTTGCTTCATGCCGCTCCAAAAGAAAGTCCTTTTTATATCCTTGTACATCATATCACCGCCAGGGTGTATAGTCATCTTGGAATGATGCGCTTCCTCGAGAACCTTCTTTGTCAACTCCCTTGCTTGTGGGACGCATAAACTTCCATCTCAACTCAGCCAACCCTTATCATCGATGGCGTACCTACTGAGGTGACTAGAAGTCTCACCCCTAATAAGTTTATCAATCACATCAACAAGCTGAGGGTCTTCACGTTGTGCAGCCCCTATTGAGTCCAAGAGAGTAGGGCGTACTTCGAGAGATGCTAACAAACTTGGTACAAAATCTGAGGAGGGCCTAAAGTTAAAACTGGTTATATACTCCAAGCTTTGCCTTTCCACAAAGAGCAGGCTTAAGGTTAGTTTCTTTCGGCTCAACGCGTCTGCTACCACGTTGCCTTTTCCGGAAGTATAGGAAATTTCAAAATCATACGAGGCAAGAAACTCCATCCATCTTTGCTGCCTCAAGTTAAGATCCTTCTGCGAGAAGAGATATTTCAACGATTTATGGTCAGTGTATAATTCAAACTTTTCACCTAGGAGATAATGGCGCCAAGACTTAAGCGCAAAGACGATGGCGGCTAACTCAAGATCGTGGGTTGGGTAGTTCTTTTCATGAACTTTCAATTGTCTTCCGCCATAAGCTACTACCCTTCCTTCTTGCATTAGAACATCGCCTAGTCCCGTTCCACATGCATCCGTGTATACTGTGAACATTTTGCTTCCATCTGGCAAGGTCAGAACTGGGGCTGTTGTGAGAGCCCTTTTTAATCGTTGGAAAGCAAACTCGCAGTCCAAATCCCAAGTGAACGCCAGATTCTTCTTTGTTAGCCTTGTGAGTGGGGCTGAGATTTTCGCGAAATCCCTAATAAACTTTCGGTAAAAACCGGCTAGCCCAAGAAAGCTTCGAACTTCGGTTGCATTTCTTGGTGTCTTCCAATTTTGTACTGCCACCACTTTCGTGGGGTCCACAGCCAACCCCTCTTTGGACACTATATGCCCCAGAAATCTTACCTCCTTTCTCCAAAAGTGGCACTTGGAGAATTTGGCTTTTAGCTGATGTGAACGGAGAGTTTCCATGATTTCTTTCAAATGCTGAGCATGTTCTTCGTCATTCTTTGAAAAGATTAAGATATCATCTACGAAGACAACAACGAATTTGTTGAGGAATTCTCTGAACACTCTGCTCATTAGGTCTACGAAATAAGCGGGTGCATTTGTCAAGCCGAAAGGCATGACAAGCCACTCGAAGAAACCGTCTGGGGTTTTGAACGCCGTCTTATCAATGCTATCTTCAGCTACTCTTAGCGGATGGAACCCAGTTGCCAGATCAAGTTGGGAGAAGACCGACGCTCCTACAAGCTGATCAAACAAATCGTCGATTTGAGGAAGAGGGTGCCTATTTTTCTTGGCCAATTTGCTTAACTCCCTATAGTCGACGCAAAGGCAAAGCGAACCGTCCGCTTTTGTTGCGAACACCACTGGAGCACCCCATTCCGAAATGCTCCGTCTAATGAACCCCTTTTCGAGAAGTTCTTTAATCTGCTTGCTGAGCTCCTTTCTCTCCTTTGGAGCCATGTGTCTGACAGGTAAAGCTACAGGCTTTGCATTATCCATAAGATATATGCGGAAGTCTATTTCCTGTCTCGGAGGTAAGCCTTTCACCTCCTCAAAGACATCCGGATATTCCCGGACTACTCTAACTGATTGCAAATTTTCATCAGAAGCATCAAGCGACTCTAGATAACTAAGCATAACAGCATTCAAGGGATTAAAAGAAATTTCTAGAGTGTTACCAAGCCGAGTCAAGAGTCTAACTACTCTTTTCTCACAATCAAGAATGGCACTATTACTGGATAACCAGTCCATGCCTAAGATCAAACCATATCCCGAGAAGCCCAAAACAAAGGCATTACAACTAAACTCAACGCTGAGAATAGAGATTTTCAAACCCAAACAAACCATTGACAAGCAAGCAGAGCCCCCAATTGGATTTGAAACTACTAAGGGATCTTCTACCATACTAGTGTCTAGATGCAGAGATTCTACTAAGGCAGATGAAATAAAGGAGTGTGATGTGCTAGAGTCAAAAAGTGTATGAACTGGATGACCATAAAGATAAACTACGCTTTCTACAGAAATATTACTACCTCGTTCCTGCTAAGGTGCAACTAGCGCATGAACCTGACCCCCTGAAGTGGATCCGGCTTTCTGTCCCTGCCCTTTCTTCTTTGGGCAGTCCTTAGCTTGGTGTCCAGTTTCTCCACAATAGAAGCAACCACCCATCTTCGCCTTCCTTTTTCGGCAGTCTTTTGATATATGTCCCACAATGCCACAGAAATTGCACCTTCTCTTCTCACGGGGCTTATTGTTCTTCCCTCCTTTCTTGAAGTCTGTTTTCTTTGTTTGTAGACCCTCTTTCTTCTCTTCCACCTTAGTTTCTTTCTTGCCGTGGTCTTCCTCGTGTAGCAACGCCATGTCCACCAAGCTTTCATAAGTCGCTTCCGTGGATACATGGGTCATGGCAAGGCTGTGTAGAGGCCCATTCAAACCTTTGACGAAGCGAAGTGCCTTCTTGTGTTGGGTGTTTACTAAGTCTAGCCCAAATCTGGCCAGTTGACTAAACTGATTAACATACTCCCTGATTGTCATACTTCCCTGTTTCAGAGTTAGGAACTTCTCCATTTGCAGGCTTCTTTCAGCTTGGGAGAGGAATTTCATCTCAAACCTTGTCCTGAAGTCTTCCCATGTTTCCACCGCCCTATGAGCATTGGTAATTTCCCACCAATAGGAAGCTTCATCCTTAAGCAACCATACCGCTAGTTGTATCTTTTGCCTGTCATCAACTCCGAAGATGACGAATAGATCCTCAGTCTCCTTTAGCCAGTTTCTTGATCCTACAAAGAATTCTATCCCATAAAAGTCTTTTCCACTCATTGCCTTGAAGTCTCTACATGTTTTTGCGAAGGCATTTCCACGAGGAGGAGGAGGAGGAGGAACCGTGGCCACTGGAGGAGGGATGCCTGCTGGGCCCGCGCCATTGGCCCTCGCTTCTAAATACCTCCTAAACCAGTCGGGTATCGGTACTCCTTCAGGAAGGTTAAGGTCTCCAGACATGCTGAAACAGAAAGGAAAGATTCAAAACGAAGGATAGAGAGAGATAGTGCATATGGCTTTGGGGGATTATGTCTTTTAAAATATAACACTTTTTCTTGAAAAATGCTTCTTTAAACTTTCTTTTTGAAAACAATTTCAAAAAATTTTATTTTGTCTGGTAAACCTAGGCTCTGATACCAAGTGAAACCCCCCACCTCCGTTAAGGTCACTCACAAAGGGAATGCCTTAACTTTGGTGGAGGTTTATAAGTAAAAGCCACAGATAAACTCAAGACAGATATAAATACACATATTTTAAACAGTAGAAACCAAACAGACTTTTATTTCATCAATACATGTTCAAACAAAACATTCCATAATTGTCTCAAAATACTTCCAACATTACAACCTTATTACTGTCTTGATTATTAAAGATGCATAAAACATAAATAAAGTGACAAAAATCCACATAGTGATATCCAAAGCCATAATCCGAGCAAAAGAGATCCAAATCATACATCTACGTTCTTGGAGCTTGTAAAGAGTCTGACTGAGCTGAGTTGTTTCCTCCCTGTGGACCTGGGGGGGAACGAAAGAAAAGAAGACGAAAAGAAAATAGAGTCAGACATAAAACCTGAGTAAATCTAGTAACTCTTCAGTATGTGAATAAGAAAAGGGCATGATAGACATAAACTGAAAATAGGAAAGTGTCACAAGCTGAGGAAGTGTCGAATGTACTATCGCACCCATACTATATCTCTGCACCTACTTGAGTTTATTCTAACTGGCACCCCATGCTGAGGGTGAAGTGATCCCCATTTTTATTTAAATATCGGCTCCTACTCGCGTTAACATGTGTCATACGGCCCCCAAGAATTGTAGATACCTATGATGGTCCCAACATGGGGTGTATCAAGACCCATGGAGGCGGCCCCGACACAAATTCTAGAAGGCATCGATTATACTACTTGTGTCCCCAGTGCCCTGGTTGTCTGCTCCGGAGTGTGTGCACGCCCGCACCCCATTAGACTTACACTGTGCACCCACCGCCGTTGTTTGATCGCTTACAATCAGCCCAGTAATCGTGCCCCACCCTGCCTAGTTTTAGGATACCATGATACCTAACTTGGGTTACTGCTGAAACGGGTCCCTCGTTACCAGGATTTTCTAGTCAAACATGTTAAGTGGTTAAGTGTCTGTATTTACCTAACCCCCTCCCATCAATTCTTGTTAACATGTTTAATTTGGTTAAGTGTTATAGTTGACTTAACCCTACCATTTGTCCTTAGCCTCTTAGAGCACCAGACCACTCACATTAGACAGGTATTGCTACGGTTACTGGATGAGCCGGTCGGTTCCGGGCAGGTTTACACCGTAGCTCAGTCTAACCTCGGGTCATTATTGGGCTCAATGCTTAACCACCCACATTGTATAGGTATTTTTGTGACTACTGGACAGCCGGGCGGGTCCGGGAAGGTTTACATCACAACTCAATCCAACCTCGGGTTAAGCATATCGTGTTTTCTAAATTTACATATTTTATTATTTATATATGTAAATGTCATATCTTTTATTCTTGGGTATATCAATTCATACCGCTTAAATGTCATTGTCGTTGGCATGTGACAAACATGCCAACATATATTTTCATATTTTACACCCAACGTTATTACCCCCGTTTGTTCGCAACATGTGTTGGGCTTGTCACAATTCAGCCCAACTTTATAAACGTGAGAAAAAGGGGAAATCCAGAACATGTAATACATAAAGGTGTGTGGCGCATGAACTTGCAATTTAGCGATTCAACTAACATATAATATGGGTCATGTGAACTTGCAGTCAAATCAAAGTATAACTAAGTAGGTGACATATGAAATGGCATAGTTTAGGCTAATACAAACTTGTTTTTAAACATGTTTAACTTGGCATAATGTCAACCACAAAACTAGCATGTTATATATTCACCAAAATGTCCAATTATAACATCTAATCACATAGCCTATTTCAATATGAACTTGCATAGTTTATGAAACCCAAATGATACTTAACATAGATCCAATTATACTTGCAAATTAACATGAACTTGCATAGTTTATTTTTTTTGATGCAAAAAAGGTAGTGAATCGCTAGATTCACGCCTTCATTCATTCATTAAGCATAGAGCAAGTTCATCGTGTTCAGCTTACATAGAGCTATCTACTAGTTACAATAGTTACATATATTTACATACATATATACAATCAAAATACATGCACGCAGGCATGTTTACATAGAGTCCAAAAAATTTTATGAAACTACAGCAAAAACAGCATGCAAACCCAGTAAAGTGAATCATGGCAACATCAAGCTCTGCTACCACGGGCCCTGTCCATCACTCTAGCTCCGATTGTGTCAACAAACCTGATTTCTTCATTGCCTGACCAAAGAGAAACAAAATTAAGTATGCGAAAAATAACTGAGTTGGGCCGTTTCATTTTGCATTTAAACTTTCGTGAGTTGCGTTCATGCCAGAGGATCCAAACATAAGCAAAGTTCAAAAGAGCAAACATATGGCGCATGTCAGTGTCAGGTAATGTAATAATAGTACTATTCCAGAAGAGAAATTGGTCAGAGATGAAGTGAGACCAGTCTAAGCAGATATTAAGGCTAACTAAACACTTCGTCCACACGTAAAAGGCGAAATCACAATCAAGAAAAAGATGCATGTAATCCTCGTCATCGTCATTGCAGAAAACACATCCCCCAGTAACATGAACACCTTTAAGCCTTAATCTTTTCACTGTATTGAGCTTGTTGTGCATGATCGTCCACATATGTATCCTGACCTTAGCAGGTACAGCTTTAAAACTCCACATTCTCATGAATCCATCGTACTTTCTTCCTGAGAAGTTCATCAACTTATAAAGTGCACTCACGCAAAATTTACCACCAATCTTCCACTCAAAGTCATCCTCCTCATTGCTATGAAGGTGAACATCTTCAAGCAAACGAATAAGTCCACAAAGTTGAAGCAGAGCATTACCAGCCACAATACGACTAAAGGACAGGTTCCATTTAAAGTTAGCAGAATTCGCACTAAACATTTCACAGACTGAAGCACCTTTGTTGCATGCAATAGCAAACAGATCGGCAAATTCATTACGCAAGGGGATAGGAAGCAACCAACAGTCATACCAGAAAGAGACGCTTCGGCCGTTTTTAACTACAATCTCAGTCCCAATCTTCATCCAGTGAACATTTGCCATAACACCACGCCAGAATATTGAGCAATGGGAAATGTCCGCATTCCAGTCGAATCTACCACCATAGCAAGTGTTTAAGATCCACTCCTTCCAAAGAACTTTCTTTTCGCTAAGCATAATCCAAAGCCATTTACAAAGTAATGCATGATTCATATTCTTCAAATTGATGACGCCTAAGCCTCCTTGAACTTTGGACTTGCACACCTGATCCCACGACACTAGACAGCAGGTTTTGCGCGTGTCCTTCGTACCGGTCCAAAAAAAATTTCGACGAACAGCATCAATCTTCTGAACAACCCAACCCGGACACGAATAAAAAGAGAGCCAGTACAAAGGGATAGCCGCCAGAACAGAATTTACCAGCACCAGGCGTCCAGCCTTTGATAGACAATTTCCTTTCCATCTCGCTAATCGCCTGTCCACTTTATCAATCACATATTGCCAATCACTCTTCATCAATCTCTTTGGACGGATATAAGCACCAAGGTATTTGAGAGGGAAAGAATCAGCCATGCAGTTGAGCATTTCAGCGCAATTCCTGTGCACATCAACACTACAACCCAAAGTGTAAACACTACTCTTGTGAAAATTAATTTTTAAGCCAGATAAACTTTCAAAAGCATAAAGCAAAAATTTTAAAGAGGCAATATTCTTGCAATCAGGGTTGCAAAAAATAATGGTGTCATCAGCATATTGTAGGGAATTAATACCCCCAATGATGTGATCACGCCCAAAGCTTTGAATAATATCATTAGAACTCGCCACCTGAAGGATCCGACAAAATACATCGGCAGCCAAGTCAAAGAGGAGTGGGGAAAGTGGGTCACCCTGTCGCAGCCCACGCTTGGATACAATAGTTTTGCCAGCCACTCCATTCACACAAATATTGGATCTACTTGAAGTTAAAATGCAATGAATCCAGTTTAGCCATTTACACGGAAAGCCTCTCGCGCTTAGAAGATCCATGATAAACCTCCAGTCAACTGTGTCAAAGGCCTTAGCAAAGTCCAACTTCAGGATTGCGCAAGGCACGTTATGTCTATCACTATGGGAGATAACTTCTTGAACAAGAGCCGCACCATCAAGAATGAATCTTCCTCTAATAAATGCTGTCTGCGAAACATCAATCAGGTTGTCCATCTTCGCTTTCAGTCTGTTTGCGAGAACCTTCGTGATCAATTTGAAACTGCTATTCAAGAGACTAATAGGTCGAAAATCCGCAGCCGAGACATTTCCTCCTTTCTTAGGGATCAAAACTACATTAGCGTATCCCAACATGTCCAATCTCAAGGAACCAGAATGAAATTCTTTGAATATGTTAATAACATCCTCTTTAATCACATCCCAATATTTCTTATAGAAGAAATTTGGAAAACCATCAGGGCCAGGGGCTTTATCACCAGGCATTTCATTTAAAGCCGCGACGATTTCCTCTTCTGAGAACTCCGAATCAATGCCACTAAGATCAACAGACGAAGGATACAGCTTCTTCCAATCAACATTCACCCGATTCTCAATGCGTTCACCAAAGATTCCCTTATAAAATTCAGTAAAAACCTCCTCTATCCTTTGATGATCACAGATTTCAACTCCGTCTTTCCAAATGCTACATATAGTGTTAGTACGCCTTCTACCGTTCGCAACTTTGTGGAAATAACTTGTGTTACTATCACCAAGCTTAAGCCACTGAGTTCTCGACCTCTGTTTCCAAAAGATCTCTTCTTGATCAATCACCGTTAGAAGCTCCTTTTCTTTTGATTTTAACAAGGCTCGCTCGGCCTCACTTAGATTACGCCCTTCCTCAAGCACATTGAGCTCCATAATCTCAGATTCAAGTCTCTGCTTCTTGACTCTAATGTTTCCAAAGACTTCTCTATTCCATTTGGCTAAAAATTTACGCAAAAGTCTCATTTTCCTACAAAAATTACTAGCTGCATCACCAAAGTTGCGAAACTCTATCCACTTCTCCCGCAACATCACATCAAAATTTGGTTCAATACACCACATATTCTCGAACTTAAAAAAAGAGATTTCCTTCTATAATCTACATTAGTGTTGAGAACAACCGGGCAGTGATCAGAAATAAGGGAAGTAAGACCTCTTTGAAGAGTTAGGGGGTGCAAGTCATCAAAAGCAGAATTAATGAAGAAGCGATCGAGTCGAACTAAAGTAGGAGGGGTCCTACCGTCAGTCCACGTATATTTTCTATTAGTCATGGGTAGGTCAATGAGGCCACAGTTTCCAACAAAATCACTAAAATCGTTCATGTCACCCAAGCCAGCGTTTTTCACAACATTACGTTCAGACATAAATCTTGTAACATTAAAGTCACCACCAATTACCCAGGGACCATACATAAGTTTATAAAAGTCCAATCCCTCAGCCCATAATGTCATTCTTTCTCGTCTTGTATTGGGTCCATAAACATTAGAAAAGAAGTAAAGTACATTTGTAGATTTACATTACAGGGCTAAATGCAGACAGTAGGTTTGTTTGATTTCTTGCTTAAGCAACCAAGAATTACTATTCCAACCAGTAAAAATGCCACCCGAGGTTCCCACAGCAGGTATAAAAGCCCAATCATCAATGACACCCCACCCCAGACATTTGAAAATAAATGGTTCAGGCTTTTCAAGCTTGGTCTCTTGAAGCATGATGATGTCAGGTTTTACAGACTTGAGGTAATTTTTAACCCTAAGGCACTTATCAAAAGTTCCTAGGCCTCTAACATTCCAAGTGACGATAATCATGTTGAACCTTTAACCCTCTCATTTTCTTTATTCTTAATATCACTTATCACATCATCATTTAACACAAAACCAGATTTACTTGCAATATCATGAAGTTGATCACTAGACAAAGTATTAAGTATAGCAGGAACAAAAATGCTACCTGCCAAAGGGTGACCCATCCCACGTGCGCTGCGACGTAGCATGACCACTCCATGATCCGATGCACTCTTGCCTTTACCACCTGTAGCCGAGCATTCCCCTGAGCTGGTTGGAGCCAGCGCCAAATCCCCAGCCAAATTTAAGTCTTGTGATTCATTGTCCATGACTTGTTCATCCACCGCCTCTCTGGCGCCTTGCATGTTGCCTTCCTCCCCAAGATCCTGTAAACCTACTCCCTCGTTTTCGTCGACGGCAATGATCTCTCTGGAGTTGGCACCCACACCCACAATATTACCAACCTCGTCAACCTCAACAGCCACCCCATCATCAAATCGAACCACATAATTTTCATCATTCCTTCTTGCAAAAACATCCCCTTCTCCTTCAATAACCGAATCTGCCACCGAAGCAATCACTTCCTCCACATGCATTTTGGCACCCCCATCCTTACTACTCAAAATTTTAAGCTTCCCCTCTCCATCAGTTGCAAACACCCTCTGCTTGAAAAGAGGAACATTGATTTTCGGTGGCGAATCTTCCTCGCATCTTTCAATCTGAACAACATGGGAAAAACCATCAATTGGAATTGCCACTGAATTCGGCAATGGGGTGCCCACCTCCTTCGTGAATTTGGCACGCAAACAAGTATAATCCACATCATGAATTGCACCGTACTGGACTCTCTCCACTTCTCCATAATCTTCAAGAGCTGTTTGGAGGACGTCAAGCTTACGACATACAAGCGGAGCATTTTTCAATAAGATCCAAAAAGTTTCCTTCTCCCTCGAGACACTGCCAAAACGCGGACTCCACCGCCTCAGGTTAATTCTCCCCATGGTAAAATTGAAGTTATACTGGAAGTTTACTGTCAGCAGATGTTGTGGGAACCGAACAACAAAGACATCACCCATTCGCTTGACGTTCCAGTCCCAGGATGGGGCACGACGACCATATCTGGCTTTCAAAATCTCCTCAATCTGCCGTATCGAGAAAGATCCACTCGCAATAGAGATGATTACCATCGATCGAGCCCAATCAAAAGAATTTTGGAAACGATTAGCGGAAATTGGTTTTCTGGAACTTTCAGCCATTTTTGGGGGAGGAGAGCGAAAAGATTTGCAATTAAAACCCTTGTGCCCTGTCTTATGACATTTAAAACAAATAACTGGATTGCGGCATGATCTCGCCCAGTGATCTGTCGAACCACATCTGAAGCAGCCATTTTTTGATTTGATATTATTGAGATTTTCATTATAGCTGCGAAGGATGCGAGGAGACGGTTTTGACAAAGGTCTTTTATTATTTAGAAAAATCGGATCTGGATTACGCTTTACAGCTGGCCTGAGCAGAATATCCTTAAAAGATGGATTAGCAGAAACGTTTTTAGCGTTGTCAACCTGATCAACGTGTAAAGAAGAGATTTGTGAGGAGAGAGACGATTTGAGAGAAGAAAAAGCGTGTTTTGAATTTTCAAAAAGCGTTCGCCATGACGACGCCATTATTTGCTGTATCAAACTATAATCTCTTCATCTGAATTTGAATCTAACTTGCATAGTTTATGAAACCCAAACGATACTTAACATAGATCCAATTATACTTGCAAATAAACATGAGAATGATATCATAGTTTTTGGGTCAAGTAGGCACAAAAGGTTTCAAATCTAGAACATGTTTACATAAGACTTAATTTAGAATTAGTGAATGTATATAGTCCATGCCATAGGTATAAACATAAAGGGATCAAATTCTAGTTTTTGCCACAAACTTGCAAGTGCCATTGTTTTCATGTACAATTGTTCAATAGGCTTGCATCAATCAATTTATGCCACAAACATCAATACACAAGTCATGATAGAATCGTTACAATACACATAATTTATACAATAACACAATTCTATTTTCATTTACATCGAATCACATCACAGTTTTTATTCATATTCTGAAAGGTCACTATACTTACAACGAATACAGAATCTTGAATTCTGGATTTTGAACTCTGAAATTGAGATGCGCTCCTTTGGGTAGACTAACGTTGCGTTGATTAATTTGATTAAACTTTAATCTTCTTCTTAATTTGATTCGTCTCTAAGTTTTTCTCTCTTGACAGCTATGCTCAATTCCTTCCTGGTAGCAAGACGACTCCCATCTTATTTTTTTATGTGAATTTTCAGTTGAGACTTAGGGTGTATTTATAGATTTTTAAATTGTTTTGAGCCGTCAGATGAAGACAGGAGGAATCTAGACCATACAAAGTTCAAAGAGCCAATCAAGAGGTGACATGTCAGCCCTAGTGACACACCGAGCCACAGAAATTCGAGCCAGAGCCAGACCTAGCCAGCTAGGTTGAACAGGCTGGTCGACTGGCAGGTCGACACCCAGGTCGACAATATGGTCGACCTGAGGTGGCCAGGTCGACACCATGGTCGACCTTATGGTCGACCTGGTCTCTGGGCGGGAATTTTCCCGCCCAGCCCAGTTTGAACCTGAAATTCGAATTTCGAATTTAAAACCAAGCTGTTTGAATTTAAATTTTATTCTGAAACTTCCGAAGGTCATCGCTCCTTCATACAGAGTCCGATTCACGCAAACTCGGACTCTATCTCAAGAAGAACTCTGAGACGAACGCAATGGTGTAACCCATTTCCCTTAATTCTTTCATTAAGAATTAATTACACTTTAATTTGTGAAGCTTAATGTTATAGAATTCACAGAGTGTTACAGTAAGACGTTGTTGCATCGTGTAGGTATAAGACGTGCATCGTTGGTGGTATCGGGTTGCCACTTTGGGGAGTGATACACCCCACTGTGGGGCCAGCATGGGTATCTATGAGTTAGGGAGCCGATCGCATGGGGTAGTGGGTACACCTAGTGGAGATAGGGGCAGGCGGCACCTTTGAAGGCAACTAGGGGTGCACGAAACTACCATTATCATTATTAAGTTCTGTAGGCAGGATCAACTTTAAGGTGACTAGTGGTGGTGCAGTATAGTAATTATCTTATAGTGGTTAGGGTGCGCCTTTAACGTTATCTTGGTTCATCTTATTTCCTTGTTTACTCTGTCATACCTAATTGTTCACAGTCATTTCCTTATTTTCCAACTTATGCCTTAGCCTAGTTATTTTGGTAATTATATTGTTAAAGTTATCGCACTCGCTAGACTTTATGTCTAACCCCCTTTGTTTCCACCTCTTTTCTTCCTTTTTCCCCCAGGTGCTCAGGGTGGAACTAGCACCAGTGGAGCTTGATTTTGGACAGCTGTATCTCTTGCTTTTAGAAGTTGCTTGGATCGCTGAAGTAAAAGTTCAGCCTATCTTATTTATGGCTATTTTGTGTTGGGGTTATGTCTTTCAATTTATGTACTCTGATTTATTCAAGATGGATATTATGTACTTTGAATCTGGATTTTTGATGATGTAATCAAACCTATGTGTTTACCGCTGCAATGAATAAAATTTTATACTTTTAAGTGCTGTTTATATCTGTCTGGTTGTTAAGTTTCTGTTCTATACACACTTAAAATGCTCTTTAGAAGTTAGTGCATTCCCTTTGTGAGTGACATTAATGGACGTGGGGTGTTACATAATTAAGTAAAACAAGTTCCTTTATGATATATACATCTGAGCAGGCACCTGTCTATTTTGGGGAAGGTTTGTACGTAGAATTACATTTAATAGGAAATGTTATTTACAACCATGCTTATTAATGAACTTAAACCTACTAAGTTAAAGCTATTAATTAATTAATTAATAAGCTAAAAGGTCCCACGTCTGCTGTTTATATCCAGTTTTAGGACTCTTAAAATCCTAGTTACTTGGGGGACCAAGCCTAGGGGGTGGCTTGTGTCAATTATGTTGTTGTTTGGAACCTGTATAAGTCATTATCCATGTAGGTATCATATCGGGGCCTCACACTATGTGGGGGCCAGGAAACGCTTTACTAATCTGGATTGTAAGAAGTTCAAAATCTTGGAGGTGGGTACGGCGCATTCTGGCGGAGTCATGAGCGTGCATGGGTCTGATGGGAGACTAAGACACTGTAACACCAGCAAATAGGGTTGTGTCTTAATGTTGACGGGTTAGGGACTGATATCCCCTATTGTCGTGGCTGGCACAGATTTTTCGTGTTTGCATTGAGCTGATCGCATGGGTAGTAATTAGGGTAAAACTTAATCCTATTATTCTGATAGTTGGTGCAGAAACTTGTTCGTGGGATATAAATGAGAAGCGTATATGATCTTTCCCTTGCCTTGTTATCTTGTTATCTCATTTATCTTGTTTACTTCGTACTTGTGTATTTTACTACATTTTCTTATCCAGTGTTATTGGTCTATCTTTATACTTCTTATCTTATGCTTATGCTAAAAATCATAGGAGCTCGCTAGACTTTATGTCTGACATATTTTGTTTTTCCTTCCCTCTCTTTAATTCCCCCCTCAAGTTATCAGAGTGGTGGTTGACAGTAGTTGTGACCATGATTCTATTCATCTTGGACTTGGATTACTCCTCTTTATATGTACTCCTTCAGTTTCTTTGTCTATGTTTATTTTGATGGCATATGAGGTATATTATTTTGTGGCCTTGTACTCTGATGATTTATGAGATAGATATTCATAGTTATGACATTAATGGTCTATTTTTGAAAAATGAAATTCTATATTTGATTTGCAATAAAAAGTTGAAAAGTTTTTTCGCTGCCTTTTATATTCTTTCTTGTTAAAATTAGTCTCTTATTATTATTGTGCTTCACAGAACCTAATGCATCCTCATATGGGTAGCACTAGGGGATATGGGGTGTCACATTTGATATCAGAGCCTTAGGTTATAAGATCAGAGAAAAAGTTTTTGAAAATGTATTTTCAAAGTAAAGATTTTCAAGTAAAGCCAATTTTTGAAAAAATATATCCCCTCAAGTCATTTATAATATTCCTTCGATCTCTTTTTGAATCTTTGTTTCTTCTCCTTTCAGCATGTCTGGGACTCCTAATTTTCCTGAGGGCATTCCCATTTCGACATGGTTCCGTAGATACGTAGAAGCTATGGTACCATCCGTAGTGCAAGGTAATGTCCCTTCCCCAACTGTAGATGCAAGAGCTCCACCCAATCCTATAGTCAACTTTTCTAAGCTTTGTAAGGACTTCTGTGCGATGGGAGGCATGTTGTTTCGTGGTACTGAGAGTTTCATGGAGGCGCGTAGTTGGCTTAGATAAACGAAGAATGTGTTCGATTTGTTAGAGCTAGATGATCGAAGAAAAATTCAGTTGGCCGCTTGGCAACTGTATGAGGAAGCATCTTATTGGTGGGAGGTGACTCTGGCGAGACAAGCAGTAGCCACTTGGGATGAGTTTAAGCGTAGATTTAAGACGAAATTATTATCGCAAGATGAGGCAGGAATGCAAACGGAGAAGTTTTTTAATCTAAAACAAGGGAGAATGATGGTGAAAGAATATGCCAACATCTTTAACCAATTAGTAAGATTTTATTTAAGTAGAAGGCTTTTAAGTTTGTAAAAGGATTAAACCAACCATTACAAGGACTAGCATTGACCCATATTCCAATGGGAGCGACTTTTGAGAGACATGTAGACTTTGCCTTGATGCATGAGGACGGAAAAGTGGAGAAGAAAGAAGCTAAGGCTGAAGAGGACAAACCCAAAACTAAGAAAAAAGAAATAGTGGCCCAAGAAGGGTATAGCTAAGAAAGGAGGAAAACCCGATAAGGAACAAATCGAGACAGAGGTTAATTCTCATGGCTGTGGAAATATGGGACATTATTTTAGGGACTGTAGGAAGACGAAGAATGATTGTTTCAGTTGCGATCAAGATGGACATTTTACCATGCATTGCACTAACAAGCACGAACCGAAGGCTGGATCATCTGGAGGGCAAGTACATGCGCATGAGGCTAGTGGACCGGACCATAGTAGGAAAGTCACCGTAGAAGGTTTGATTTCTCTTCTTGACTCTCCTATTAGGGCTCTTTTTGATTCTGATGCTTCTCATTCATTCATATCCAATTCTGTGGTAGATAGTCTACACCTAGACACTTGTATGGTTTCTTATCCTGTTGTATTCTTAAACCCCATAGGATGTACGACTCACTTGTCTATGATATGTAGGGGTTTGAAAATTTCTATTATGGGCCTCGATTTTAAATGTGACGAATGTGTTCTTGGCTTTATGGGTTACGGGATTATTCTAGGAATGGATTGGCTAGCCATGCATGGTGCCATTCTAGGTTGTGAGAGGAGAGTTGTTATAATTGTGAAGTGCCACGGTAGAATTCTCAAGATTTCTTGTAACCCATAGGGGTCAGTTATGCCCAATTTGCTAGATTTTCTTGATGCTTCTGTTGACGATCCTAGATCAGTACCCATAGTCAGAGATTTTCCAGACGTGTTCGATGAGGCTAGAGGATTATCTCTCATAAGAGAGATAGATTTCCAGATTTACTTGGTGGAGAATGCGAAACAAAACGCTTTACCAGTTCACTAAGTGGCTCCTAGAGAGAGAGGAGGGAGCTTATCAAGCAAGTAGGTGAGTTATTTGAGAAGAGGTTCATTACACGGAGCATTTCTGAGTGGAGAGCTCTAGTCATCTTTCCGACCAAGGCAGACAACTCTCTCCGTCTACGCATGGACTATAGGGAGTTGAATAAACTCACCAAGAAGTATAAGCACCACTTCCAAGGATTTATGATTTATTTTACCAGCTAGTACACGCTTTGGTTTTCTCACAGTTGGATCTAGCCACGTGATTTCATTAGCTTATGGTAGCAGATGATAGTATTGACAAGACGGCTTTAAGAACTCCGGACAGTTTCTTCGAGTGGTTGGTCATGCCTTTTGGGCTGACCAATGCACCCTCATACTTTGTGGATTTGATGAGTAGGGTTTTTAGGGAGTACCTGAATAAATTTGTTGTGGTTTTCGTAGATGATGTTATGGTTTTATTGAGGAGCGAGGATGAACATGTCGTACAATTAGAAGAGGTTATACGCACTCTTATATCGCATCATCTTAAGTGCTAAATTTTCTAAGTGTCATTTATTGAGAAAGGAAGTAAGGTGCCTAGGGCATGTAGTCTCCAAGGATGGAATAGTGGTGGACACTGCTAAATTTGTCGCGTGTCAAGATTAGAAAGCCCTTAAGAATGCGACATAGTTTAGGGGTTTCTTGGGGTTGGTGGTTTATTATAGAAAGTTCATTAAGGACTTTACACGGATATCAGCTCTGCTCGCCCGTTTGACAAAGAATAATTTGGCTTTCACATGGAGCATTGATTGTGAGGATCCATTCCAGAGGTTAAAAAGGACTCTGACATTAGCCCTTGTTTAGACTCTTTCCGATGGTAGCAAGGTGTTTATAGCCTACACGAATGCTTATGGCATGGGGTTAGGTGTTGTGTTATGCAAGAGGGTAGGGTATAGTCTGCTATGGAAGTAGGCAATTGAGAGTTCATGATAAGAACTACCCCATCCATGACTCGAAGTTGGCTGTAATAGTGTTCACACTTAAATTTTGGCGATATTCTCTACTCATAGAAAGATATGAGCTCTACATAGATCACAAGTCGCTCAAGTATATATTCCCGCGGAAGGATCTCAATTTAAGGTAGCAACTATGGATGGAGTTCCTTGCGTCCTACGATTTTGAGATAGCTTATACCCCAGGCAAAGGGAATGTGGTTACAGACACGTTGAGTAGGCAAAGGATGACCTTGAGTCCTCTATTCGTAGAGAGGCAGAGCTTGGAGTTTATCTTGTCATTTGATTTTAGGCCATTTACGGATTTTACGCTTGGTTTATTGGCATCGTTGGAGGAGCGACCTACTCTTATGGAGCGCATTAGATCCACGCAGCGAGATGATCAACAGTTACTGGATATCTTGGATAAACTCGACAGAGGAGAGGCCTCTACTCACCTTGTAACACCTCATAATTTAATATACCATAATTATATAATCAAGATAATAAAATGAATATTAATTAATAAAATATTCAGAATTAGGTGAAACGGACTTTACCATTGCGTTCGTTAAGAAATTTTGGTTCAGATAGACTTTTGTTTTTCGTAAACAGGATTAAATATGAAGACGTTGTGAACTAAAAACAGTATATAATATATATAATATATAAAAAATGAATGCAGAAGCAACGGTTAGTAGGTGACCCGGCCCATAACTGGGTCGACATAGGGGTTGACACAGGGGTCGACCTAGGTCTAAGGCGGGTCGACCCGTGCGTCAACCTAGGTAGTAGGTGGGTCGACCTACCTACATGCAGGACAAATTCCTGCAATTAAATCTTGACTATTTTCATTGCTACATTCACATGCTGACTCAACTTGTGGTGTATGGTTGGATTTTATAAACTTAATATCTAATGGTTTAGAGTTATCCTAGCTAATTTATAAATAGGCTAGAACCTCACCATTTTCCTACACACAAACATTCTTCATTCTTCTTACTCCAAGCTATTATCTAAATAAAAATAAGAAGATGCCGACGTGCTGCCAAAACATAAATTAAAGGGGATAATTCTAGTTTTCCTACAACAACAAATCCGAAGAGACATTTTTCTGGACCTTACTCAAATCATTGTGAGTTCTAGTTATTTTTAGATATGCTATTTAAATAGTACTCTAACAGTAAATGAATTGGATCTGAAAAGTAACAATGTTTATATGTTATTGTTTTATTGTCAATTATCTTTTCGGTTCATAGTTATTATATGTTCATATGTGCACCTTTCTTCCTTATCCCCTTTTCTATATTTTATTTATTCACGGTGTTTTCTATGCCTATTTATTCAGTTTGGATCTGTTTTCTCCTTTTTCTTTCTATTTTATGATGAGCCTAGGCCATCGAGAGCCTGGACCTTTTCCATTTGAATTGCGTATAATTGGGATAAATTGAAATAAACTTGTAATGACAATAATGAGAATTGGGAATATTATAACTTGAGAACCTTTTACTATAAATTTGGGGTAATTACAAAAGGGAAGAATATAAAAACATGTTAATCTAAATAGATTGGACTTAAATTTGTAGGAAATGTCATTTACAATCATGCTTATAAACAAACTTAAACCTGCAAAGTTAAAACCTATTGATTAATAAGCCAAGAGATCCCATGTATTATTGTTTATATCTGGTTTTGGGACTCTTAAAATCCAAGTTACTTAAGGGAACAAACCTAGGGGATGGATTGTGTCAATACTGTTGTGTGGAACCCGTATCAATCAATATCCCTATTGGTATCACAGAGGGGCCTCGCACTAGGTAGGGGTCGGGGCATGCTTTACTGATCTGAATTGTAAGAGGTTCAAAGGTGGGTACAGGCACGTTCCGACGGAGTCATGGGCATGCATGTGTCTGATTAGGGGAAATTAAGACATTGTAACACCAACGAATAGGTGTGCGTCTTATAAGTTGACGAGATAGGGATTGACATCCCCTACTGTTGTAGCTGGCACATGATATTTGCATTTGTAGAGAGCCGATCACATGGGTATAATTAGGGTAACACCTAATCCTATTATTCTAGTAGTTGGTGCAGAAACTTGTTCTTAGGATATGAATGCGAAGCTTACTTGATTTTTTTACCATGCCTTGTTATCTCATTTACTTCGTATTTGCATATTTTACTGTAGTTTCATATACAGTACCATTTATCTGTCTTGATACTTCTTATCTTATGCTTATACTAAAAATCACTGGAACTTGCTAGACTTTATGTCTGATCTATTTTGATTTTCCATCTCTCTCTTCCTTTCCCCCATAAGGTTCTCAGAGTGGTGGCGGACAGTAGTTGTGATCATGATTCTATTCAGCTTGGATTTGGATTACTTTTTTTTCCATATATCACTTCAGTTTCTTTTTATGTTTTATTGTTATGACATGTAAGAGGATATTATTTTATGGTTGTGTACTCTGATGATTTATGAGACAAATGTTTATGACTTTATGATATTGATGGTTCATTTGAAAATGTAATGTTGAATTTGGTTTGAAATAAAAGTATGAAGTTCTTCCACTATATTTTTATATTCTATCTTGTTAAATTTAGTCACTGTATTATTGTTGCACTTCATAGAACTTAATGCATCCTCATATGGGTGATATCAAGAGATGTGGTGTCACATTTGGTATCAGAGCCTAAGATTACAAGATCAAAGAAAAATATTTTGAAAAACTATTTTTCAAAGTAAAGATTTTCAAATAAAACCAATTTTTGAAAAATATATCCCCTCAAGTCAGTTACAATATTTGTAACACCCCTAAGTCCTACATCGTGGAAGCCTGTGTGAAGTAGGTACTTATATAATAGAGCCCATCTCTTACTAACGCCGAGGCCTTTTGAGGAACAAAACCCCACACCTATACGGTGGCTAAGTTCGGGACAATATCTTGCGTGAACGGAGGTGCGGGTTGTTACAGTGGTATCAGAGCCAATACCCAACCGAAATTGTGGCTCCTGTGTGGACCACAGCGCCTGGGTGAGGTGTTCGTGAGCCAACAGGGACGTTGGGCTCTGTAGGAGGGGAGAATGTAACACCCCTAAGTCCCACATCATGAATGCCTGTGAGAAGTGGGTACTTATATAGTAGAGCCCATCTCTTACTAACACCGAGGCCTTTTGAGGAACAAAACCCCACACCTATACGGTGGCTAAGTTTGGGATAATATCTTGCATGAACGGAGGTGCGTGTTGTTACAATATTCCTTCAATCTCTTTTTGAATCCTTGTTTTGTCTCTTTTTCAGCATATCTGGGACTCTTAATTTCCCCGAGGGCATTCGCATTCCGACATGGTTCGGTAGATACGTAGAGGCTACGACATCTGCCGAAGTGCAATGCAATGCCCACTCCAAGCTTAAGCCGTAGTAGCTCTACCCAGTCCTATAGTCAACTTTTCTAAGCTTTATAAAGATTTCTACACGATGGGAGGCAAGCCATTTCGTGGTACTGGGAATTTTGTAGAGGCACGCAATTGGCTTAGAGAAACGAAGAACGTGTGCGATTTTTTGGAGCTCGATGATAGGAGAAAGATTCAGTAGGCCACTTGGCAACTGAAAGAGGAGGCTTCATATTGGTGGGAGGTAACTCAAGCGGCGCAAGTGGTAGCCACTTGGGATGAGTTTAGACGCAGAGTTGTGAAATAAATCTTATCACAAGCGGAGGAAGGAATGAAAATGGAGAAGTTTTTGAATTTGAAATAAGGAGATATGTCAGTAAAAGAATATGTCAACAACTTTAACTAACTAGCAAGATTTGGTTTGGATTTTGTAAACACTCCTCATAAGAAGGCGTTGAGGTTCGGAAAAGGATTAAACCAACCGTTGCAAGGACTAACATTGACCCATATTCTAATAGGAGCAACTTTTGAGAGGCTAGTTGACATGGCTTTAATGCACGATAACAGTAAAGAAGAGAAGAAAGAAGTTAAGACTGAGGAGGAAACCCCAAGGCTGAGAAAAGGAAATGGTGGCCCAAGAAGGGAGCGACAAAGAAAGGAGGAAAACCTGATAAGGCCCAGATCAAGGCAGAGGTTAAGTATCGTGGCTGCGGATATTTGGGGCACTTTGTAAGAGACTGTAAGAAAACAAGGAATGATTGTTTCAGTTGTGGCCAAGTTGGCCATTTCACTAGGAAATGCTCCAAATAGCAAGGTCAAAAGGCAGGATTGTCTAGAGGACAATTTCTTGCCCTAGAGGCTGGTGGACCGGATCGTGGTAGGAAATTCACCGTTGAAGGTTTGCTTTCTCTTTTTGACTCTCCTATTAGGCTCTCTTCGATTCTCGTGCTTCTCATTCATTCATATCCAATTCTGTGGTAGATAATATGATTCTAGACACTAATATTGTTTCTGATCCAGATGTAGTATCAAACCACATAGGAGGAACGACTCCAATTATCTATGACATGTAGGGGTTTGAGAATTTTTATTATAGGTGTCGAATTTGAATGCGACACACATGTTCTTGGCTTTATGCATTACGTATTAATTCTAGGAATGGATTGGCTAGCCATGTATGGTGCCATTCTTGATGGTGAGAGGAGAGTTTTTCGACTTCTAATGTGCCATGGTAGAAATCTCGAGATTTCTTGTGACCCATGGGGGTCAGTTATGCTCAATTTCCTAGACTCTCTTGATGCTTCCATTGACGATCTTTGATCAGTACCTGTGACGGCCAGCCCCGCAACAACCGACATTTACTCCAATGGTGCGCTGTACACAAGCCCGACTAGTACAGAACGGTCGTTAGAAGAAAGGAAAAAAGAGAGTAAAACAAACAAAGAACCTGTAATATGTCTCACAGCGCATGGGATAAAATATAATCATAACTTATACTTAACACAAAACAGGTGAGACAGTGCATAAGCTGAAAACAAACTATCATAGCAGCGGAAAATCCAAATACAGCTTATGTTTCACAACATCATTATTACAACTTTTAAAACTGTCTCTAAAAGCAAAGCAAGATAAGGAAGGTACACTACTAATGCCCAAGTAGTGACCACCAACGACACAGGGAGAATATCTATATATCATACGTGGAAGCCTCCTTCTCGCCTCCGAATCAGCTACTCGCGCATCACCAGCTAACCTGTCTCTAGTCTTCTCATGTGAGCACCCAGAGTAATAAGAAGAGACATAAAACTCTGGGTCAGACAAAAAGTCTGATATGAGCGATAAACATCTAAACAAAACAATAACAGGTATACTAAACCATACCTGAACCTGGACCTGCAACCAAAGAGTTAGCACTACATACTGTACAACACTCTAAGGTGCCATTTTCAAATGGTGTAAGGATAACGGGGGTGGGGGTGTGCATGTCACAGTGATGTCAAACAATCAAGCATAACAACCATCCTCACATCTCTCACTCGGTGCGTAAAGTATACGATATCCACTACTTTGGTCACGTAATACTTTGGGCCATGACGGAATCCAATCCCGTGTAACTATCACTACAAGCCCACTATCCATCTCTAAGTGGTGAACCAAAGTTATGAATACCGATAACCCCTTTGCACACATCCGTAGCAAAGCCCAATCATGAAGTGAACTCATTGGTTCCCATCTGGATCCTGAGCTCTAACTTCCATTTGGAATACTTTTGCATCTCGGGTTTTGATCAGCATCTCCTCCGGATCGGTCTTCCTTTCTTCACTTCACGTTGCTTCAGGTCGTGGTTTTCCTCCAGGTTCGGATCGTGCTTCTCCTCCATCGGTTCGCGGATCGCACCACTCTAGTTCGGATCGTGTTACTCCACACATGTTGGATCGGTCCATGGCTCCAGCTCCTGGTCGTGGCGACGCTCCTGGATCGGGTCGTGGGTCTCCCCTGGTCCACGTCTCGTGATACTTGAAGTGGCTCGTGCGTCGGTCTCTGGTTCATGGCCTTCGTAGTGGAGCAGATCGTGGGGTATGTTCGACTCGTGGAGATGGCATGCGATCGGGTTGGGTCGGAGAAGATGGGGCGGATCGTGGTACCTGTGGCGATCCGATCCGGTTCTGCGCGATTTCCTGCACTCTTCCAGCGACTGTTTTACGCCATTCGACGGCGTTTTGGACCAATCTACCTATTCTAATCAATTGCAAAGCAAACCATACAATCATAGCAACATGTAGAAGTGATCTCAAACACCAAAACAACAATATGATGGGTTAAAATGGATCAAACATAGCCAAAATCCCATATTTCCCCTTAAGCATGTTTAAGAACAACTAAGAATAGGATTAACAAAACTTAACCAAATTAACCCAAACTTCCAACATAGGTCTAAAAAAATATTTCAGAATTTCTGAATATTTTTCCAGTTTTTTAACATGCATAAATTCACTAATTTCCACTAATCACCCCTTAATCCCACAAATTGCGGGATTTGCAAAATTAGTCGAAATTAACCCAAATTCATATCAGAGGCATAAAATGATGTTTTAGAATTTTAGAAAATTTTCTAGATTTTTCTGAGCCATAATTTCGCTAATCTTCGCTAATTACCATAATTAGCCGTAATTAGTGAAAAACAATGTAAATCACTCACCTTTGCCACAAAGTAAACTATAGATCTGAAATGATTCTCTATTTGGGTCGAATTCTAATGCGTTCCAGCAGCTCTAATCTTGATTTGGTGAAGATCTCCCTTTATTTGATTTTGCTAATCCCAATCTTCAAGTTGTAGGTGATTTGGAGGTGTTTTAGAGGTTGGAGGTCATTTTTAGGGTTTCTTAGAGGTAAGTGGAGGCTAGAAAACTGAAATGAAATGAAACCCTAACTCATTTCAGCCTCCCCATAACCCTAATCCCAAAATGTGTAATGAGCCCAATTACTAATCACCCCATTTGGCCCGGTTAAGCAGTTTTTCACCTTCCAAACCTTATTTCATCCATTTCTCCCAAACGGTAAGCCCGTTTTCCAATTTTGTCCACTCTACGGAAAGGTAAACCATTATTCAAAGCCAATGGAAGTGGTTTCAGGTCAAAACTCCTTTCCAATTAAAAGTTATGGATGAAACAAGATCAGCTAGGGGCAAAATAGTCATTTAAAAATCGGCAAAAATCATGAATATGGGAAATGACCCCAATAGTCGTTTCCCAAAGCCACATGACCATACGACTTCGTATGAGAAAGAAATAAATATCCTACGATCCTCCGATGCGTAGAATGCGGGTTGTTGATCGCGGATCGCCCCCATTACCTCTGATTCGCTACAATGACTCGATAAGACCACATTACAACAAATCATGCCAAAACTAGTCGAACCACCAATCGGGTTCGTCACAACTAGAGGTCTATCGACTATCTCGGGTTTGTCAAACAATACCCGAACAGAAGCATCTTAAATAGAAAACATACCTTTTATAACGACACCCTTTCCCTTTTGCGCCGCACTTAGAGCATTCGACGAAGAAGGAACAACGTTGATAGCATACGCTTTCACAATCTGCTTCTCCCTAGGAGGTTGTGGGCAATCATCCTTGTGATGCCCCGCCTGGCCGCAGTTAAAGCACTTCCTTTCCCTAGGCTTTTCTCGATAATCTCTGGCATAGTGGACCTTCTTGCCATAACTAAAGCATTCGCCATCTTTCTTATTTTTCTTATTCTGACCATCCTTGGTCGGGTTCTGCTTCCTCTTGTTCTAAGAATTCTTCTTGCCTTCACCGCCTGCTTGCGGCTTTGGCTCCTCTGTAGATGCAATAGCAACTTCGGTCTTCGACTTTGGGAAAGGGCTCTCTGACCATAATGCCTTTCCTACAATAGATTCGAACGTCTCATCGATATGGTTTATAAGTCTTTCCCCCAAGTACCCATCCAAGCCAGTTATGAACTTCTCATTCTTCTTTTCGACTGTATCGATAAGGGACCATCCATATTTCGATAAAGTATCGAATTCTGCGATGTACTCCGAGACTGCCCTACCATTCTGCTTAAGCTCCAAGAACTTCCTGAATAATTCTGATTTATGAGCAGCTGGAATAAACTTATCACAAAAGCGAGTCTTAAACTGATTCCAAGTAACTTGATCCTCTGGAGTTGCTGTCTTAATGGCATTCCACCAATTCATCGCTCGCCCTTGGAACTGACGAGACGCTAGCCTTCTCTTCACCGCATCCTCGATATCCAAGTCTTCGAAGATTCGATCACAGCTATCCAACCAATCCTGAACATCCGTGGCCGACTCCGTTCCGTGGAACGGCTTTCCACCAAGGTTAGTGTAATCCTTGCACAACTTAGCAAAATCGGCCCTAGGCGCCTGTACTACTAGACCACCACCATTTCCGGGATTGGGAACTGCTCCCTGAACATCCCTAAGCATCTCCTTTATGAAGTTAGTGGACAACGTCCTCATGTCAGGAGCATTTCCATTATTGGTCCCTCTACCAGCACCCCTCGTGTCTCGGCTCATCGTTCAATCTGTAAAGAGAAAACGATTAACCATCTCCATAGTGGTGCCAGTGCAGTACGACTTCATCCTTAGCTATACTAATAATATATATAGATATAGCTTTTGAAAACCAAAATAATCACAAATACGTGCTCTCATATACGTACTATCTCTCCCTGGTGTCTTTCCCTAGGTTAACTACGCAACCTAGAGCTCTGATACCAAATGTGACGGCCCGCCCCGCACCAACCGACATTTACTCCAATGGCGCGCTGTACACATGCCTGACTGGTACGGAACGGTCGTCAGAAGAAAGGAAAGAAGAGAGTAAAACAAACAAAGAACCTGTAATATGTCTCACAGCGCATGGGATAAAATATAATCATAACTTATACTTGACACAAAACAGGTGAGACAGTGCATAAGCTGAAAACAAACTATCATAGCAGCGAAAAATCCAAATACAGCTTATGTTTCACAACATCATTATTACAACTTTTAAAACTGTCTCTAAAAGCAAAGCAAGATAAGGAAGGTACACTACTAATGCCCAAGTAGTGACCACCAACGACACAGGGAGAATATCTATATATCATACGTGGAAGCCTCCTGCTCGCCTCCGAATCAGCTACTCGCGCATCACCAGCTAACCTGTCTCTAGTCTGCTCGTGTGAGCACCCAGAGTAATAAGAAGAGACATAAAACTCTGGGTCAGACAAAAAGTCTGGTATGAGCGATAAGCATCTAAACAAAACAATAACAGGTATACTAAACCATACCTGAAACTGGACCTGCAACCAAAGAGTTAGCACTACATACTGTACAACACTCTAAGGTGCCATTTCAAATGGTGTAAGGATAACGGGGGTGGGGGTGTGCATGTCATAGTGATGTCAAACAATCAAGCATAACAACCATCATCACATCTCTCACTCGGTGCGTAAAGTATACGATATCCACTACTTTGGTCACCTAATACTTTGGGCCATGACGGAATCCAATCCCGTGTAACTATCACTACAAGCCCACTATCCATCTCTAAGTGGTGAACCAAAGTTATGAATACCGACAACCCCTTTGCACACGTCCCACAGCAAATCCCAATCATGAAGTGAACTCATTGGTTCCCATCTGGATCCTGAGCTCTAACTTCCATTTGGACTACCGTTGCATCTCGGGTTTTGATCAGCATCTCCTCGGAATTGATCTTCCTTTCTTCACTTCACGTTGCTTCAGGTCGTGGTTTTCCTCCAGGTTCGGATCGTGCTTCTCCTCCATTGGTTCGCGGATCGCACCACTCTAGTTCGGATCGTGTTACTCCACCCATGTTAGATCGGTCCGTGGCTCCAGCTCCTGGTCGTGGCGACGCTCCTGGATCGGGTCGTGGGTCTCCCCTGGTCCACGTCTCGTGATACTTGAAGTGGCTCATGCGTTGGCCTCTGGTTCGTGGCCTTCGTAGTGGAGCGGATCGTGGGGTATGGTCGACTCGTGGAGATGGCATGCGATCGGGTCGGGTCAGAGAAGATGGGGCGGATCGTGGTACCTATGGCGATCCGATCCGGTTCTGCGCGATTTCCTGCACTCTTCCAGCGACTGTTTTACGCCATTCGACGGCGTTTTGGACCAATCTAGTTATTCTAATCAATTTCAAAGCAAACCATACAATCATAGCAACATGTAGAAGTGACCTCAAACACCAAAACAACAATATGATGGGTTAAAATGGATCAAACATAGCCAAAATATCATATTTCCCCTTAAGCATGTTTAAGAACAACTAAGCATAGGATTAACAAAACTTAACCAAATTAACCCAAACTTCCAACAGAGGTCTAAAACAATATTTCAGAATTTCTGAATATTTTTCCAGATTTTTAACATGCATAAATTCGCTAATTTCCATTAATCGCCCCTTAATCCCACAAATTCCGGGATTCGCAAAATTAGTCGAAATTAACCCAAATTCATATCAAAGGCATAAAATGATGTTTTAGAATTTTAGAAATTTTTCTAAGCCATAATTTCGCTAATCTTCGCTAATTACCATAATTAGCCCTAATTAGTGAAAAACAAAGCAAATCACTCACCTTTGCCACAAAGTAAACTATAGATCTGAAATGATTCTCTATTTAGGTCGAATTCTAATGTGTTCCAGCAGCTCTAATCTTGATTTGGTGAAGATCTCCCTTGATTTGATGTTGCTAATCCCAATCTTCAAGTTGTAGGTGATTTGGAGGTGTTTTAGAGGTTGGAGGTCATTTTTAGGGTTTCTTAGAGGTAAGTGGAGGCTAGAAAACTGAAATGAAATGAAACCCTAACTCATTTCAGCCTCCCCATAACCCGAATCCTGAAATGGGTTATGGGCCCAATTACTAATCACCCCATTTGGCCCGGTTAAGCAGTTTTTCACCTTCCAAACCTAATTTCAGCCATTTCTCCCAAACGGCAAGCCCGTTTTCCACAAGTGACCACTCTACGGAAAGGTAAACCATCATTCAAAGCCAATGGAAGTGGTTTCAGGTCAAAACTCCTTTCGAATCAAAAGTTATGGACGAAACAAGATCAGCTAGGGGCAAAACGGTCATTTAAAAATCGGCAAAAATCATGAATATGGGAAATGACCCCAATAGTCGTTTCCCAAAGCCACATGACCATACGACTTCGTATGAGAAAGAAATAAGTATCCTACGATCCTCCGATGCGTAGAATGCAGGTTGTTACAGTACCCATAGTTAGATATTTTTCGGATGTGTTTAATGAGGTTAGGGGATTATCTCCTAGACGAGAGATAGATTTTCAGATTTACTTAGTGGAGAATGCGAAACTAGTCACTTTACCAGTATGCCACATAGCTCCTAGGGAAAGGAAAGGACTCAGCAAACAAGTAGGTGAGTTATTGTAGAAAGGGTTCATTAGACGGAGCATATCTGAGTGGGGAGCTCCAATCGTCTTTACAAGCAAGGCAGATGGCTCTCTCCGTTTATGCATGGACGATAGAGAGTGGAATAAACTCGCCAAAAATAATAGGCACCCACTTTCGAGGATTGATGACTTGTTTGACCAACTAGTATGCACTTTGGTTTTCTAAAAATTGGATCTAGCCACGGGATTTCATCTGCTTAGGGTAACCTAAGATAATCAACAAGACGACTTTCAGGACTTCAGACGGTTTCTTTGAATGGATGGTCATGCCTTTTGTGCTGACCAATGCACTCGTACACTTCGTAAATTTGATGAGTGGGGGTGTTTAGGGAGTATCAGAGCAATTTCGTGGTGGTTTTCGTGGACGATATTTTGGTTTTTTCGAGAAGCAAGGAAGAGCATGCCATATACTTAAAGGAGGTTCTCAGCACTCTCAGATCGCATCAGCTTAAGGCTAAATTGTCTAAGTTTCATTTCTGGAGAAAGGAAGTAAGGTTCCTAGGGCATGTAGTCTCCAAGGATGGAATAGCGGTGGACCCCGCTAAAGTTGTCGCAGTTCAAGACTGGAAAGCCCTAAGAATGCGACGAAGGTTAGGATTTTCCTTGGATTGGCGGATTATTACAGAAAATTCTTTATGGACTTTGCTCGGATATCAGCTCCGCTCACCCTTTTGATGAAGAACTTGATTTTCACTTGGAGTATTGATTACGAGGATGCATTCTAGAGGTTAAAGAGGGCTTTGACATCATCTCATGTTCTGACTCTTCCCGATGGTAGCAAGGTGTTTATGGTATACATGGATGCTTGTGGCACAGGATTAGGTGTGTTGATGCAAAAAGGTTGGGTAGTTAGCTATGGAAGTAGGCAATTAAGGTTCATGAGAAGAACTACCCCACCCATGACTTGGAGTTGACTGCAATAGTGTTCGCACTTAAGTCCACGCGACTCTATCACATGGAGAGTGATTTGAGCTTTACATGGATCACAAGTCGCTCAAATATTTATTCTCGTAGAAGGGTCTCAATTTAAGGCAGCAGTGATGGACGTAGTTTCATGCGTCCTACAATTTTGAGATAGCTTATAACCTAGGCAAGGGTAATGTGGTTGTGGATGCATTGAGTAGGCAAAGGATTCCCTTGAGTCCTTTTTTCGTAGAGAGCCAGAGCTTGGAGTTTATCTTGACATTTGATTTTACGCTATCTATGGATTTTACGCTTGGTTTGTTGGCATCATTGGAGGTGCAACTTACTCTCATGGAGCGCATTGGATCCACAAAACGAGAGGATCAATAATTAGTGTTCATGTTGGATAGACTCGGAAGAGGAGAGACCTCTAGTCAGCTTGCTAGATATTCGGTGAACGAGAAAGGGTGGCTAAGACAAGATGGGAGATTGTGTGTTCCCAGAGTTGGGGATTTGCTGAGATCGGTTCTTAAGGAGGCTTGTCACTCTCGGATGACTATCCATCCGGGCGGTGAAAAGATATACCGAGACATGAAGTGAGGTTTTCATTAGACTGGCATGAAGAAGGATGTTGCGGAATTTGTGGCCAGATGTTGACTTGCTAACAAGTCAAGGCTGAAAAAAGGAAACCTAGCGGATTGCTTCAGATCTTGGATATCCCACAGTGGAAATGGGAGAGCATCTCAATGGACTTTATTTATGGACAACCCAAATCAAGGAAGGGCAGTACGAGTATGGGTGATAGTAGACAGACTTACTAAGAGCACTTATTTTATCCCTATCATGAGCAAGAGGACATCAGCTTGGCTAGCATCGGTATGCCTTAGGAAGATAGTATGATTTCATGGGTACCTTCCAGTATAGTAAGTGACCGTGACCTCATCTTCATGAGTGAGTTTTGGAAGAGCTTGCAAGAGGCACTAGGCACACAATTACGATTGAGCAAGCTTATCATCCTCAGAATGATGAACAAACTGGAAGGGTCAACAGGGTTATTGAGGATTTACTGACAATGTGTATTCTAGAATTTGGAGGGACTTAGGAGGAGCATCTCTCATTAGTTGAGTTTGCATACAATAATAGTTATCAGTCAAGCATAGGGATGGCGCCCTTCGAGACACTTTATGGACGACCATAAAGATCGCCAACATGTTGGTGGGAGTCTACGGACATACTTCTACTTGGTCCTGGGATGATTAGGGAGACTTCTGAGAAGATAGACCCTATTCGCAGACAGATGAAAGTAGCTCAGGATAGGCAGAAGTCATATGCAGATAAGGGGAGAACTGAATTGGTATTTGAGGTAGGATATATGGTATTTATCAAGGTATCACCTCTAAGACACATAGTTTGCTTTGGCTCGATTGGGAAGTTGGCATCAAAATTTGTAAGACCCTTACCTGTAGTTAAGAGGATATGCCAGAAGGCCTATAGAGTTATACTATCGGGGAAACTGGCGGGAGTTCACGACATGTTCCATGTTTCCCATTTGAGGAAATGTCTACATGATTCAGCAGAGGTAGTTGAGCCAAGTACGTTTGAGGATGTGGAGGTTGAGAAGGAGGCGTCAGTTAGGAAAGTTCCAACCCATATTCTTGGATCGGAAGTTAAGAGACTACGCAACAAGGAGATCAAGTTTTTAAAGGTACAATGGGGAGAAGATTGAGACGATGCGACCTGGGAACCTGAAGACAAGATTCACTCTTCTTACCCTTTTCTCTTTGAGAGTACGTTCCTTTTTTGATGCAAAAGATAGTGAATCAATTGATTCACTCTTATATTTATTTCAGCAAAAAGACCATAACCAACATCTGTATACATACAATAAATTTACATGAAAAAGCCAAAAAAAACTACTACCCAAACATATTACATGCAGCGATAAAAAAAAGAGAGCAAGCATACAGTCACCAACAAAAAGACTTATTACATTTACACATTACATAAGCATCAGAATATGAACACGCTAAAAACATCCAAGCTAGCTGAAACCCATCAAGAAGAAGCATCTCTTCCACACGCCCTATCATGCACACGAGCAACAATAGTGTCAAAGAACCTCTAGTTTTCTATGCCTGCCTAATTGTAAACAAATGTAAGGATGGCACAAATGATATTATTATGCGTTCTCATCTTAGATTTGAATTTCCTTAAGTTTTTTTCATGCCATATAATCCAAATAAAAAGAAAAATACAACAAAACAAAAAGGTCACGTTTGGGTAAACAGCCAATGAAGAAAAGATGTCATGCCAAAAACTAAATTGGTCTTTCATGTAGTCTCTCCACTCCAAATCTATGTCAAGATAAACCAAGAATTTCGTCCACACATAGAAGGCAAAGTCACATTCCCAGAATAAGTGTATATAGTCTTCATTACCTCCACCACAAAAGACACAACCTCCATCAACATTCATACCTTTACGTCGCAGTCTACTAATCGTATTAAGTTTATCACGCATAGTAACCCACATATGTATCTTAACTTTTTCAGGAACCAATTTGTAACTCCACATATGTCCAAAGCCCAGCTCTCTTCTACCAACAAAGTTCATCACCTTATATGAACCTTTAACACATAACATCTTTTTAACTTCACCAAACATCCAAGTAAATTCATCTTCCTCATCATTAAGGTAAACATTCTTCCGCAACCGAATCAAACAACACAACTGGGTAAATGCATTACCAGTTACAAATCTATAGAAAGAAAGTCACCATTTGAAGCTAGTTGCCTCCAAGTTATACATCTCCCTGACTGTGAAATGTTTATTGTAGGCAATCACAAATAAGTCCCTAAACTCCACCTTTAAAGGAATAACAAGTAGCTAGCGATCATACTAGAACGAAATGTTAGAGCCACTCTTAACCATAATATTAGTACCAATCTTAAGCCGGTGGATATTACTCATAATGCCTCTCCAAAAAACTGAATAATTATAAAAAATCTTTATTCCAATCAAATCTACCATCATAATAAGTGTTGACAATCCAATCCTTTCAAAACACTTTTTTTATCGCTCAACATTTCCTAAAACCATTTGAAAAGAAGTAAAGAATTCATGTTTCTCAAATTAAGAACACCCAGACCCCCCCTGATCTTTAAAATTGCAAACCTGATTCCAGGTAACAAGATAACTGAGTTTTTTAACCTCCTTATCACCTGTCTAGAAGAAATTTCTTCTTATTGCATCAATTTTGTCTATCACCCGACAAGGATATTTGAAGAAAGATAACTAGTAAAGCAGAATAGTAGAAAGAACAAAGTTCACCAACACCAGCCTTCTAGCTTTAGATAAAGAGTTTCCTTTCCACCTTGCAAACCTCGAATCAACCTTGTCAATAAGTGGTTACCAATATTGCTTCATCAATTTATTAGGTCTAATGAACATGCCCAAATAATTGAGAGGGAAGTTGTCAGCTTCGCATTTGAGAAGCTTTGCGCATTTCCTATTCAAATCAACACTACACCCTAAAGTGTAAGCGCTGCTCTTATGAAAAATAATTTTCAAACTTGACAAGCTCTCAAAAGCATATAGTAAGAAATTTAAAGTTGCAATATATTTACAATCAGGGCTACTAAAAATAATGGTATCATCATCGTATTGTAAATAATTAATACCCCTAATTATGTGATATCTACTAAAGCTCTGAATGATGCCATCCTCCCTACTCACACGAAGAATCTAAGAAAAAACATCAGCAGCTAAATCAAAGAGAAGGGAAGATAAAGGATCTCCTTGTCTCAACCTCGTTTGGAAATGACAGTATTTCCAGCAATGCCATTAAACAGATGTTCGATCTATTGGATGACAAAATTCTAAAAATCAAATCAACCAATCTAAAGGGAACCCCCTCGCCATAAGCACTTCAATCATAAAGTTCTAATAAACAGTATCAAATGTCTTTGCAAAGTCCAACTTAAGAATGACACATGGGATATCAAACCAATCACAGTGAGAAATGACCTCCTGAAGAAGCACATCACTATCCAAAATAAATCTACCCTTGATGAAAGCAGTCTGCGATTTGTCAATTAGGTTATCCATCTTAAGCTTTAATTTATTGGCCAAAACCTTAGTAATAAGCTTGAAAGTGTTTTTCAAAAGGTTAATTTATCTGAAGTCAGTAGCAGAAACATTCCCTTCCTTTTTGGGATTAACACCACATTTGCATAACGTAGCTTATCTGTGACACCCCACGTCCGTTAATGTCACTCTTTAACAGAAAGCATTAAGTTCCGTGAAGCGTTATAGGTAAACAGAAACATAAATAACACAAGACAGATATAAAATAACAGCGGAAATTTAAAAATTTATTTTCCAATAGAAAACATCGTGGTCCAAAATGTAGTTACAACCTTAGTCTGAAATACTGAAAACCAATTACATCAAATAAAAGTTTTTGCCTTGTATTAAAACCATAAGAGTACAGTAATATAAAATCATAGTCACCAAAAATAGCCATAGCAAGGTAGACAAGAAATCAAAGCAGTAATCTAAGCAGCTCCAAGTAAAAACAGAAGGGAGAATCCAAATTAAGCCTGAGTATTCCCACCTTAAGAAACTGGGAGGAAAGAAAGAGAGAGAAAAGGAAACAAAATGAGTCAGACATAAAGTCTAGAAAGTCCAGTTGCTTTTAGCATATAAATAAGTAAAAGCATCATGACAGGCATATAAACTGCATGAGAAAGATAATAGTATCATAAGACAGGTATAACAGACTGAGCAAGATAAGCAGAATAAATAAAACATAATAGGTTACACTTCCTAAATACTTTTCTCTGCACCAATACTAGTATAACAAAAACAGAATGATCCCAACAGAAACAAATTGTAGACTTAGGTGTACTTCTAGGGACAGGTTTTACCCCCAACAATAATAACAGGAAGCCCCACAAATATAATGGGTGTTACCCCCAAACGATAATAACGGGCTCATAAAAAAACAGACCTAGACGTACCCTAATTACTACCCCAATCGATCGGCTCCTTATCCCCGTAGATACCATATGCTAGCCCCATAGTAGGATGCATCACTTCCTAAAGTGGCAATCTTTTTTTCCGATAGGCACAACCATATCTGCTGATGTCACAACATCTTAATTTCCAGAGCAATTCGGACCCATGCACGCACATGACTCTGTTGGAATGTGCCGTCAACACCTCCACCCATATGAACTGTAACGACCCTTATTTTTGGCAGTTAAATTTTTAATTTATTTATTTTAAATATTTTATTTGGAATATTAATGGATTTTAATATTTAATTCATTTAATTAAATGAATTTTGAACGTTATATATTTATATAATTATAAATCGAGTTAGAAATCGTGCGGCAGTTCGTAATATGGAGTTTTGGACTTCAACTGAATATACATGATTCGATATAAGTCGGATTTCTGTGAAACCAGGAACTTTGGAATCATGTTGATTATAATTTTCATACAGAAGAGAAAAATCCATATTTCATATTATGATAGTTATGGCTAAATCAAATTTTAAAATAGTCGCTATGAAATCGTTAATAAACGATAACGTCTATTAAATAAAATATTAAGGGCTTGAATATAATTAGGATACCGTGGAACTCAAAATCGATAATGTTGAGTTGTATTATCCATATTTGTTTATATTTGAAGTTATATGTAATTATATTTGAATATATATATATATATATATGTACGATAATAATTTATTATTATTTATATTGAATTGTTTTGGAATTTAATACTATTTTATCGATATTATATGTAGTCTACTCTATACTTGTTTATCTTATGCCTTCACTTAAGCCTTGAGAAATTATATAAACATATTCATTATTTCCAATCTTCCATGCATATGGGGATTGCACCATAGCACCACTATAGTTGTTTTCTAGTTTGTCTTTTAGGGGCAATGTTAGAAGACCTTTTGATAAACATCTCTCAAACGAGTAGGGTAATCCAGAGGTGGTAAGTCCTCCATAGTCTTCTTCGAGATGAGTCCATAAAAACAAGCAGATAAGTAAGCAAATCCTCAAGGCGAGATTGAATGTGGCTACACTATTGTGTTTCAGTCATAGGCAGTATTGGAGTTTCTTGGTAAGCATAATAAAGAAATTGCAATTCCACTTGGTGATGAATCCCGAGGAAGTGCGAAGTTATGGATACTTTCAGGGATAGTATTCTAAATAATAATAATAATACCATAGCCTTTATATAATATATTACTTATGCAGTTTAGTTTACTTTGGAAAGATGTGGAGTATTGCAGGGGTACGTGGACTCGAGATGACTAATTAAATTAAAAATATATAGCATGTCATGGATGAAAATCAATACAAGCTAATATTATGTACAAAGTTTTAATATAGTAATCACCAAAATATTATATACCATATGTCTACCTAAATCAAAACGTACGCCCTATATTTCTTTGCCAGCATTCTAGTCACATGCCAAGTACCCCTGTTTTCGCTGCTAATAGGGAACTTGGAGACAAAGTGCAAATAGAATATCAATTTACTTTATGTGATTGTCACACAATCCTAACCGTGATGGCCAAGGTTACTTCAACACCATGTATTTCTACACTTATAAAATCCTTTCTCTCCGTTCATTCTTTCCATTTTACAGAACCCAAACCTCTCTTCCAATGAGGGTGCCGCTTTCTCCTTCTTCTTGGAGAAGTAAATCGAACTAATAAAAAATACAACGGAGTTAGTGCAGAGAGAAGGCTGTGGGTGTGTTTTGGCGGAACGCCTAGGTAAGGACAGTTGTAACACCCCGAATTTTTGAATAACCGAATTAACTAAATTCAAGAATAATTAATCTCAAACGTGAGAATTAAGGGAAATGGGTTGCGCCATTGTGTTCGTCTCGGAATTCTAGTTGAGATAGAGTCCGAGTTTGCGTAAAACGGATATCGAATGAAGGAGATATGGATGAATGAAGTTAGGCGGGATAATCAGAAAAAAAATATTGCACTGGCGCACTTGGGAAGTGCGCCAGTACAAATATTGCACTGGCGCATCTTCCAAGTGCGCCCAGGCCGAGCAGGTAGCATGCACAGCTTTCTGGTATAATCTGATCCATATTGTGACTCATTGCTGAGTCCTTTCTGACTCCTTGCTGAGTCATTAAGGCTGAGGTGTCACCCTATCCCAACTGAATGGTTTTGATTAACCCTAAAATTATCCGACGGCTATAATTAAATTAAAATTCTATATAAACATGGGTAGACTCAAACCCTAAATCAAAATGAAAATTGGAACTATGGTCGTCATGCTGTCATCTTGTAACCTACAGTAGCCGCCACCAATTAGAGAGGAAGAAAAGCTAATCAACTCAATTCTGTTCAACTCTAATCTAAACAATAACGAATCTACTACAAAGGCGAGCTAAACCAATTTTAGAACTCAGATTTCAGAACGCAAGACCTTCTTTTTGTGATATCGATTTCTTTAATAAGATAATTAACAATTTAATTGGGTCGAGTTATGATTTGGGTTATATGGTTATGTTGTGAATCATTGACCGTTATGTTATTATCAATGTTGTAAATCTATGATGTTATTATCTATGTTGTAAAGTTGTGATGTTATCATCTATGTTGTAAATCTATGTTAATTGTTGGCTTATGTACAATCAATTCATAATTATGTTTCATATATTAGTTTGGTTATGTTGTTAGAACTGATTCATATGTTAAATCATATGTATGTATGCAAGTTTAGATGTTAATTTAGATATGAATCATATGCAAGTTAGTGAGAATCATATACAACCTTACATGTTTCATGACATCTATTTTATGTGTAAATTGGATCTAAAGTTAGGCTATGACATGTGTGAGTTTAGATGCAAGTTTACACTACAGTTTATGTTGCATAAATCACATATGCAAGTATATATATATTGGAGTGTGAATCATGTAATGTAAGATTGTAACTATTGCCTATGCAAGTTTACACCTTACGATTAGATCTATGACACCCATTGTGTATGCAAATTTAGATGAAACACCTTGTTCACACATGCAAGTTCACCCCTTATGTTTAGATCTATATGCCAATTTATGTTATGACTTTTTGTTCATAAGTTAGACCTAATTTATATTCTATGCATGTTGTGATGTTTTCTCTTTATTCCATAAGTTAGACTGTTCGAGTCTAACGTATATTTTACGTTAAATGAACGAACATACAATGTGGGGCAATGGGATAATATTAAAAGATTTAATATTGAGAATTGGCATAAATGCCTTAAATGTGATGTTAATTGCTATAATTTTATATACCATAAATAGATGGACATAATTGAGTCAATTATGGATATAGTTAAATTTGTAATTGATTGGCAATTTGAATAGGGAAATTAATTCAAATTGGGGATAATTAATTATGTGTAATTAATCGCCTAAGACACGAGGTTAGACTCTTTTGTGGTGTAAGGTTGCCCGGACCCGCCCGGCAAATCCAGCATCCACAAATGCCAGTCTAATGTGGGAGGTCTTAGGCATAAATTAAATGCGTAACAGTTGTAAAGACACGAGGTTAGGCTCGTTTGTGGTGTAAGACTGCCTGGACCCGCCCGGCAAATCCAGCTGCCACAAATGCTAGTCTAATGTGGGAGGTCTTTACGAGGTTACGGTCTTAATGAATTAATAAACACTTAACCAGATAAACATGTAGTGGGACATGAGGGGGTTAAGTGGGTGCCTTGGGTCGCATGTGGAATTAAGTGGGTGCCTTGGGTGGCATTTGAAATACGATTAGATGCACTTAACCAAGATTGAAACATGTAAAAAGACATCATTAAGAATGGGGTTAAGTGGGGGAAAACCTTAGAGGGGACCAAGCTTAGGTGTAAAGCTTATGTCATGCATGGGGGCCCTTTTCAAACCAGTAACCCATTAGGTATCTTTGTGGGCTCGACCCATGTCAAGGACGGGACATGCGTACTGGATTTGATTGTAAGAGGTCAAAACGGGTTAGCGGTGGCAACGCAAGTCCAACCGGTTCATATGCGTGTGTAGGCCCGGGATGGTAGGTAAGACGTTGTTGCATCGTGTAGATATATGCCATGCATTTTTGGTTGTATCGGGTTGCCACTTTGGGGAGTGATACACCCCACTGTAGGGCCAGCACGGGTATCTACGAGTTAGGGAGCCGATCGAATGGGGGTAGTGGGTACACCTAGTGGAAATAGGGGCAGACGACACCTATGAAGGTAGCTAGGGGTACACTAAACTACCATTATCATTATTAAGTTTTGTAGGCGGGATCAACCTTTAGGGTGACTAGTAGTGGTGCAGTGTAGTAGTTATCTTATAGTGATTAGGGGCGCCTTTAACGTTATCTTTGTTTGTCTTATTCCCTTGTTTGTTCTGTCATACCAAATTGTTCACAGTCATTTCCTTATTTTCCAGCTTATGCCTTAGTCTAGTTATTTTGATAATTATATTGTTAAAGTTATCGCACTCACCATACTTTATGTTTGACCCCCTTTTCTTTCCACCTCTGTTCTTCCTTCCCCCCCCCCCTCAGGTTTGCAAGGAGGGAATACTACAGCTTAGTGCCGACTTCTTTCAGTTGCTTGAAGAAGAGTAGATGTACCGCTTTGGACTCTTTCATCTTTATGGCTTTGCTTATGCTCAGTGGGGATTTATGCATTTATGTTATTTAAGTATTTGCTTCTTTACGTACTTTGAAGTTTTTGGAAAAGACTATCGATCCTGTTGTAATGGTTTTGGAGACCACTTATGTAAACTCGTTTTTGAGTTATGAAGCAATAAAATAAGTTTTAACTTCCGTTGTGTTTATTTATTCTTGTAATTTTTCTGTTCTATACAACAATAACGCTTCATGGACATTGATGCATTCCCTTTGTGAGTGACATTAATGGACATGGGGTGTTACACGTGGTATCAGAGCTATGGTTACAAGAACAGATAAAAAGTTTTGAAAAGTGTTTTGAAAAGTATTATTTTCCTAGAAAGTAAAGCTATTTTCAAGGAAAATTTACTATAAAGAGCATAATCCCCGCAAGCCATACATCTCTCTTTCGCTTCCCTTGTTTTGAAACTCTTTCTTTTTCTTTTTCAGCATGTATGGAGCATCTGAGATACCAGAGGGTGTTCATGCACTCGGTTGATTTCGTCAATATCTCGAGGCTAGGGCCGCTGCCGCGGGACCGGCCAACCTTCCTCCCCCAGCTCCAGTCATTCCTCTGCGTGGAGATACTTTCTCCAAGATATGTAAAGACTTTCGTTCGATGGGTGGAAAATCTTTTAGTGGACCTGAAACGTTCATTGAAGCTAGAAATTAGTTGAAAGAAGTGGAGGATCTGTTTGCCATTTTCGATTTGGACGAATGTAAGAAGGTCCAATTGGCTGCTTGGTTGATGAAGGACGAAGCTTCGTTTTGGTGGGAAGTCACTTATGGGGATCGTCCAGTTAATACATGGCCAGATATTTATATATGGAAAGATTTTTGGCTTTGAAGCAAGGGAAGTCAGCAAAAGAATACGTCAACAAGTTCAATCAGTTGGCGAGATTTGGCTTGGACTTGGTGAATACACTTGAAAAGAATGCCCTGAGATTTGTTAAGGATTTGAACGAGCCACTACATGGGTTATCTATGACCCACATCCCTATGAGGGCCACCTTTGAGAGGCTAGTTGACATGGCGCTTATGCATGAAGAGGAGAAGGGCGCCAATGCTAATAAGGCACCCGAGAAGAAAGGGGATCAAAAGAAACCGCAGTAGCAACAACAAAACAAGAAAGGTGGTAAAGGCAAAGGAAAGAAGAAGTGCTTTAATTGTGGGATACCAAGCCATCTGAGTAAACACTGTAGGAAAAAAGAAGAAGACTGGTTGTTTCCACTGTGGAGAGGCAGGTCATCTAGTTAAGGACTGCCCAAGGAAACAGGGACAAGGAGAAAGAACTTCTGGAGGGCAGCTTCAGGCTCTTGTGGCACCGGGGCAGGCAAGGGAGCAGGTCCAGGCTCTCGCGGTCCCACCGCTGCAAGAACGAGGTAGAAACATTTCCGTTGAGAGTTTAGTTTTTCTATTTGATCATCCTGTCCGTACTTTATTCGATTTTGGCGCATCACATTCGTTTATCTCTACATCATTTGTTGAAACACAGCACTTAGATACTAGTCTTGTTGTGGATCCCATTGTAGTCTCAAATCCTATTGGTGGGTCGGTTCATTTAGCCATGGTTTGTAGGGATTTGAGATTGTCTATCTTAGGCATTGGTTTTGAATGTAATGCTTTTGTGCTTGGTTTCATGGGCTATGGGTTAATTCTACGGATGGATTGGCTAGCAAGATATGGTGCCATCCTAGATTATGAACGAAGGGTAGTAAAATTGTTGACTCATAGTGGAAGGACCCTTGATATTTCTTGTGACCCTAGAGGATCGGTGATGCTTAGTTATCTTGAGTCACTTGACGCATCCAATGATGATTTACATTCTGTTCGTATAGTCCGTGAATATGTTGATGTCTTCGATGAGGTGAGGAGTCTACCCCCAAAACGTGAGATAGATTTTCGTATTTATCTTGTAGACAATGCAAAACCAGTATCTTGGCCAATACACCACATGGCTCCTCGTGAGAGGAGGGAACTCAATAAGCAAGTAAGGGAGTTGCTTGAGAAAGGGTTCATAAGACGTATATCGGAGTGGGTTGCTCTAGTAGTATTTGCCACGAAGGCGGATGGGTCCCTTAGACTTTGTGTGGACTATAGAGAACTTAATAAGCTTACTAAGAAGAATAGGCACCCACTGCCGAGGATTGACGATCTCTTCGATCAGTTAGTTGGCGCCTCAGTGTTTTCGTAGTTGGACTTAGCCACTGGTTTCCATTAGTTGAGAGTGGCTGAGGATAGCATAGACAAGTCTGCCTTTAGCACTCCGGAAGGTTTCTATGAATGGCTTGTGATGCCCTTCGGTTTGACAAACGCCCCCGCATACTTTGTTGACTGGATGAGTAGGGTGTTTAGGGAGTACCTTAATAAATTCGTGGTGGTCTTTGTGGATGACATCTTGGTCTTTTCTAAGAGCGAGGAAGAGCATGCCCTACATCTTAGGGAAGTGTTGGAGACCCTTCGAGTGCATAACCTTAAATCTAAATTTTCTAAATGTCACTTTTGGAGGAAGGAAGTGCGATTCTTAGGGCATGTGGTTTCCAAAGAAGGGATAGCTGTGGATCCCGCGAAGGTGGTGGCCATCCAAGATTGGAAGGTCCCTAAAAATGCTACCGAGGTGAGAAGTTTCTTGGGGTTGGCTGGCTACTATAGGAAGTTTATCAAGGACTTCACCAAAAATATCAGCCCCATTAACGCGCTTGACGAAGAAGAACTTAGTTTTTACGTGGGACGTAGATTGTGATGATGCGTTCCAACGTTTAAAGAGAGTTTTGACCACAGCCCCAGTCTTAGTGTTGCCAGATGGGAGTAAGCCATTTACCGTTTATATCGAGGCTTATGGGACAGGACTAGGCGAAGTCTTAATGCAAGAGGGAAGGGTAATAGCCTATGGAGGAAGGCAGTTGAGAGTACATGAGAGAAATTACCCTACGCATGCCCTAGAGTTGGCCGCTATTGTTTTCGCGCTTAAGTCTTGGTGCCATTATCTTCTTGGCGAGAAATTCGAATTGTTCACTGACCACAAATCGATAAAATACTTGTTCTCTCAGAAGAACTTAAACTTAAGGCAGCAAAGGTGGATGGAATTCTTAGCGTCCTACGATTTCGAGATAGCATATACCCCTGGCAAGGGTAACGTGGTGGCAGACGCCTTAAGTAGGAAAGGGTTGTCCTTGAGTCCGTTGTTTGTCGAGTGGCAAAGCTTAGAGTTCATCTCTACGTTTGACTTTAGACATTCCATTGACTTTGTACCCGGTTTGCTAGCATCCTTAGAGGTCAGACCTACGCTTTTGGGATGGATTGGTGAGGCACAGCGAGATGACCCGTAGTTGGTTGAGTTGGTAGAGAAGCTCATAAGGGGGGAGTCATCGAGCCATCTCAGTAGGTATACCCTAGATGATAAGGGTTGGTTACGTAGGGACGGTAGACTTTGTGTACCAAAAGACGAGAACTTGAGGAAGACCATTCTTGATGATGCACATCGTTCGAAGATGACCATTCATCCCGGCGGGGACAAGATGTACATGGACATGAGTCGAGTTTACTTTTGGGCCGGTATGAAGAAGGATGTGGCCGAGTTTGTCGCTAGATGCTTGGTGTGCCAACAAGTAAAAGCAGAGCAAAAGAAGCCCGGTGGGTTGCTTCACCCATTGGAGATCCCACAATGGAAGGGAGAGAGTGTCTCGATGGACTTTGTTGATGGGTTACCGAGATCGAGGAAGGGTAATACGGGGATTTGGGTCGTGGTAGACAGACTTACTAAGAGTGCCCATTTCATTCCCGTGAAGAGTAAGAGGACTGCTCCATGGTTAGCCTCCGTATACATTCGAGAGATAGTTCGTTTGCACGGTGTTCCTTCTAGCATAGTGAGTGATCGCGATCCTATCTTTACTAGCTAGTTTTGGAAAAGCTTGCAAGAGGCGGTAGGAACTCAGTTATGTTTGAGCACCGCATATCATCCTCAGAAGGACGACCAGATCGAGAGGGTGAATCGTATTCTAGAGGACCTTTTGAGGCTGTGTTTTAGACTTCGGAGGTACATGGGAGGAGCATCTTCCTTTGATAGAGTTCGCATATAATAATAGCTTTCAGTCTAGCATTGGCATGGCACCTTTCGAGGCTCTTTATGGACGACCGTGTCGTTCGCCTACATGTTGGTGGGAATCTACGGATAAGATCTTACTTGGGCCCGATATGATTAGAGAGACTTCGGAAAAGATCAATTTGATTCGAAGGAGGATGAAGGCGGCACAAGATAGGCAGAAATCTTATGCAGACAAGAGGAGGACATATCTTGAGTTTGATATTGGGGACATGGTCTTTATCAAGGTGTCTCCATTACGGAATGTTGTTCGCTTTGGGTCCGTTGGGAAGTTAGCACTAAGGTCCGTAGGGCCGTTTCCTATCAAGGAGAGGATTGGACAGATGGCGTATAGAGTGGAGTTGCCCGAGAGACTTAGTGGTTTATACGACGTATTCCATGTATCACACTTGAGGAAGTGCTTACACGAGACCGCGGAAGTGGTAGAGCCGAGCTTGCTTAGAGAGGTGGAGATAGAGCGTGATGCGACGATTCGACGAGCTCCAACATGCATACTTGGGTCAGAAATTAAGAAGTTGAGGAATCGAGAGGTCAAGCTAGTCAAAGTGCAATGGGGAGATGATGAGAGCAACGCAACTTAGGAGACAGAAGAGAAGATGCGTTCATTGTACCCTTTCTTTTCAAGGGTATGTCTTTTAATTTCTCCTTTATCGCTTAGCTTGTACTCGTTTTATCCTTAGTATGTCCTCTCGCTAGTATCTTTGACTTTTAGATAGGGAAGTCCTATGGTTGAAACATGTGTTTGAGACATGTTATGTATGATGGATGCATGTGGATGCAAGTGTTTGCTAGTGGTTGCTCGTGGATGCATATACACACACTTTAGGCACTAGATCGGCTCAGTCACTTTCATACTGCATATTGCATATAAATGGATGTATTTAGTAAAATGAATGTACATTGAATGTGTGTATCATATGGATGTTGCATTTACATGGATTGTTGTGTACACATGTAGTAATGATATGTATAGGATTCTTTGCATACATGATGGATACATGGCACTATCATTATTTGCATTAAGGAGGTCGACTGAATCAGTGGACCGCCTGATTTAGCATTAGTATACGAACATATACACACACTATTCATATGTACATGAAAAGCATTAGAAATCTTTTAAGGACCATGGTTGCTAGTGGTTGATGGTTGAGTAGATGGATGATTGGATAGTAGGATACGTTCTTCTTGACTTAGAGATTTCGAGAACGAGATCCTTTAAGTAGGGGAGAATGTAACACCCCGAATTTTTGAATAACCGAATTAACTAAATTCAAGAATAATTAATCTCAGACGTGAGAATTAAGGGAAATGGGTTGCGCCATTGTGTTCATCTTGGAATTCTGGTTGAGATAGAGTTCGAGTTTGCGTAAAACGGATACCGGATGAAGGAGATATGGACGAATGAAGTTAGGCGGGAGAATCCGAAGAAAAAAATATTGCACTGGCGCACTTGGGAAGTGCGCCAGTACAAATATTGCACTGGCGCACCTGCCAAGTGCGCCCAGGCCGAGCAGGTAGCCTGCACAGCTTTCTGGTGTGATCTGATCCATATTGTGACTCATTGCTGGGTCCTTTCTGACTCCTTGCTGAGTCATTAGGGCTGAGGTGTCACCCTATCCCGACTGAATGGTTTTGATTAACCCTAAGATTATCCGACGACTATAATTAAATTAAAATTCTATATAAACATGGGTAGACTCAAACCCTAAATCAAAATAAAGATTGGAACTATGGTCGTCATGATGTCATCTTGTAACCTACAGTAGCCGCCACCAATTAGAGAGGAAGAAAAGCTAATCAACTCAATTCTGTTCAACTCTAATCTAAACAATAACGAATCTACTACAAAGGCGAGCTAAACCAATTTCAGAACTCAGATTTCAGAACGCAAGACCTTCTTTTTGTGAGTTCGATTTCTTTAATAAGATAATTAACAATTTAATTGGGTCGAGTTATGATTTGGATTATATGGTTATGTTGTGAATCATTGACCGTTATGTTATTATCTATGTTGTTATTATCTATGTTGTAAAGCTGTGATGTTATCATCTATGTTGTAAATCTATGTTAATTGTTGGCTTATGTACAGTTAATTCATAATTATGTTTCATATGCTAGTTTGGTTATGTTGTTAGAACTGATTCATATGTTAAATCATATGTATGTATGCAAGTTTAGATGTTAATTTAGACATGAATCATATGCAAGTTAGTGAGAATCATATACAACCTTACATGTTTCATGACATATATTTTATGTGTAAATTGGATCTAAAGTTAGGCTATGACATGTGTGAGTTTAGATGCAAGTTTACACTACAGTTTATGTTGCATAAATCACATATGCAAGTATATATATATTGGAGTGTGAATCATGTAATGTAAGATTGTAACTATTGCCTATGCAAGTTTACACCTTACGATTAGATCTATGACACCCGTTGTCTATGCAAGTTTAGATGAAACACCTTGTTCACACATGCAAGTTCACCCGTTATGTTTAGATCTATATGCCAATTTATGTTATGACTTTTTGTTCATAAGTTAGATCTAATTTATATTCTATGCATGTTGTGATGTTTTCTCTTTATTCCATATGTTAGACTATTCGAGTCTAACGTATATTTTACGTTAAACGAACGAACGCACAATGTGGGGCAATGGGATAATATTAAAAGATTTAATATTGAGAATTAGCATAAATGCCTTAAATGTGATGTTAATTGGTATAATTTTATATACCATAAATAGTTGGACATAATTGAGTCAATTATGGACATAGTTAAATTTGTAATTGATTGGCAATTTGAATAGGGAAATTAATTCAAATTGGGGATAATTAATTATGTGTAATTAATCGCCTAAGACACGAGGTTAGACTCTTTTGTGGTGTAAGGCTGCCCGGACCCGCCCGGCAAATCCAGCTGTCGCAAATTCCAGTCTAATGTGGGAGGTCTTAGGCATAAATTAAATGCCTAACAGTTGTGAAGACACGAGGTTAGGCTCATTTGTGGAGTAAGACTGCCCGGACCCGCCCGACAAATCCAGCTGCCACAAATGCCAGTCTAATGTGGGAGGTCTTTACGAGGTTACAGTCTTAATGAATTAAGAAACACTTAACCAGATAAACATGTAGTGGGACATGAGGGGGTTAAATGGGTGCCTTGGGTGGCATGTGGAATTAAGTGGGTGCCTTAGGTGGCATTTGAAATACGATTAGATGCACTTAACCAAGATTGAAACATGTAAAAAGACATGATTAAGAATGGGGTTAAGTGGGGGGAAAAACCTTAGAGGGGACCAAGCTTAGGTGGAAAGCTTGTGTCATGCATGGGGGCCCTTTTCAAACTAGTAACCCATTAAGTATCTTTGTGGGCTCGACCCAAGTCGAGGACGGGACACGCGTACTGGATTTGATTGTAAGAGGTAAAAACTGGTTAGCGGTGGTAAGGCAAGTCCAACGGATTCATATGCGTGTGTGGGCCCGGGCTGGTAGGTAAGACGTTGTTGCATCGTGTAGATATAAGACGTGCATTTTTGGTTGTATCGGGTTGCCACTTTGGGGAGTGATACACCCCACTGTGCGGCCCGCACGGGTATCTACGAGTTAGGGAGCCGATCGAATGGGGGTAGTGGGTACACCTAGTGGAGATAGAGGCAGACGACACCTATGAAGGTAGCTAGGGGTACACTAAACTACCATTATCATTCTTAAGTTTTGTAGGCGGGATCAACCTTTAGGTGACTAGTAGTGGTGCAGTGTAGTAATTATCTTATAGTGATTAGGGGCACCTTTAACCTTATCTTTGTTCGTCTTATTTCCTTGTTTGTTCTGTCATACCCAATTGTTCACAGTCATTTCCTTATTTTCCAGCTTATGCCTTAGTCTAGTTACTTTGATAATTATATTGTTAAAGTTATCGCACTCGCCATACTTTATGTCTGACCCCCTTCTCTTTCCACTTCTTTTCTTCCTTTCCCCCCTCAAGTTTGCAAGGAGGGAATACTACATCTTAGTGCCGACTTCTTTCAGTTGCTTGAAGAAGAGTAGATGTACCGCTTTGGACTCTTTCATCTTTATGGCTTTTCTTATGCTCAGTGGGGATTTATGCATTTATGTTATTTAAGTATTTTCTTTTTTATGTACTTTGACGTTTTTGGAAAAGACTATTGATCCTGTTGTAATGGTTTTGGAGACCACTTATGTAAACTCGTTTTTGAGTTATGAAGCAATAAAATAAGTTTTAACTTCCGCTGTGTTTATTTATTCTTGTAATTTATCCATTCTATACAACAATAACGCTTCATGGACATTGATGCATTCCCTTTGTGAGTGACATTAATAGACATGGGGTGTTACAATAGTGAACTAAGGTGGAGCTGGTGGTGAAGAACCGAGGCTTTTCAACGAACGGTGGAAGGTGTAGGTTGATGAAGGATGCGTGTTATTGAGGTGGGAGTGTGAATCTTTACACACAACAAAAAGAAAATAGGAAGCAAGTGAGGGGGTAGACCGCATGTTGGTGGCAGCGGTCTCGAGAGTGGCAACAGTAAAGGCGATGAGGAAAGCACTGTATGTTGCAGAAAGGGGTGAAGCGGCCGGTTTGCAGCTGAGCGGAAGTCATCAAACACCGAGGAGGGGAAGTCGCACGGGCCGTCTGGATGGTCAGAGAACGGTGATGGCGGTGGCATAGTATTGCGGTGAGAAGAGGGAGTGGGATCGCTTGGGGGAGATTCGAAAGTATGGGTTGTTGTTTCATAAATAAGGATGGCGATAAACAGTAAGTAGTCGAGTACAATTTGTGGATATGACTAGTTATTATATTATATATTATTATAATGGGGCTACATATAAGTAGAACATGACCTGCTTTCTAATATGAGAGGGACGCGATGAGCTGTTACGTGCAAAGGGAGAACGGGATGAAGGACCAGGCATTTCGAAAGTGACAGAAACAGGCAGCCGATTCCTATAACTAAACCGTTATTATAAAGTAATTATAAATTGCTACTCCCTAATTAAGGAATTATTTAGTAATTATGCCCTAGTTCTAATACACGAATTGATGTAGGAACACAGCAGTATGGGATGAATAACGTGGAGAACCGACCTAGGGTGAAGTATTTTGGAATAGGCGTGAGGGAAGGATCATTAAACATCAGTTGTTTCAATTGAGAAAGAATGTCCGATTTAGTTTTTAATACAAAGCAGCATCGAGATCTATCATTGTTTTGGAACAGGCGTGAGGAGGGTAACATTAGGAACAATAGCATATTTGGTCTGGTAATGAATTCGAAAGCCCCTAATCACGATTTTATGTGGCTTATCCTTTTAATTAACGTAAATTTATATTTAAATAGGTTATTGGCCCTTCAAAGAGGACAGATAGAATGGATGTCGAGCCTATTACCTTTCGGGAATCTGGAACAAATCTTAGCTCGGCCAACTTAAGTCAACTCTAAATGTAATTAGTAAAATTTAAAAATGTTAATTAAAGGAATAATTATTCTAAATTAAAATCGTATATTTATACTAGTTATAACTTTTTATATCATTAACATAATCTATTCAAGCAAGTTGTAGTGCATGCATGATAACGAGTGCTATGCCATGAAATATATCTATATGGAATTGGAATCAACCGCATATTTTTAATTGAATTAAACACTCGTTTAATTTAATTAAAACTAACCGTACAAACAATGGCATCTAATCAAGGTGAGTTAAACTCACTCAGTTCTTCCCATTTATATTTGATATAAATTGGGTTTTTATTTTATGTGCTCTAGTTGCTAATGGTTGATTGTTTCCTAGTTATATATTTATTTGTTGATTTAATTGATGAAATTAAACTGTTGTTTAATTTCAGTGAAATACCAAATCGTTATTTTAACGATTGAACCCAATAGAGGTAACTCACTTTGGTTGGTCACGTTTATAAAATAAACGTGTTTAAATTGTTTGAATTGCTTGTGAATTGGTTGATGTTAAATGGTCATTATTTATTATTATTGAAATTATCAGTTAAATGGAATTTAGTGATCTGATTTGTGATAACCAGTTTGTATACAGGGAAGAACAGGTTGGAGGGATCCAACGGGATTCCTCAAATATATTATTTATTTTCATATTATCATATATGAACTGTCATGATTGGGTGATTGATTTGCTCAGTGATCATTAACTAAAATTCAACCTGTGTTTTGTTTAAACCAATGGGCAGTATTAGTTGAGTATTGGGCAGCATATGGCCGATAAAATCAAGTGTTTTGTTTATATTGGTTTACCGTCTGGTGGATCAATAGAACTGAAGTTATAAAAATTATTTTATATTTGGAGATAGCTTTCTAAATATATTATTTTGAATTAAAAGTAGGTTAAAAGGAAATAAATATTTATTATTATTTAAGTTTATAATGAATTATCAATTTATTTTATAAAGTAAATTTTGATGTTAGTTAGATTTATATATAAGATAATATGGAATTAACCCAATAGTTAAGTTGGGGTAATTGTTTTGTTGAGAAACAATTAATGGAAATATTTAAATCAATTATATTTTTAATTAATTTAAATAAAGAACGGATTGGAACGAGTTAACGAGATAACCAGGGTTTGAGTTAACTAAACCGACTATTTTAACTGGAATCGACTATTAAATTAGTTTGTTTTGAATTTACGCAATTAAATAGTTTAAAGAATATTTGTTTTGATTTTAATGAAATTTTAAAAGGAATTTACTATTTATTTCAGTTAATAAAGGAATTGACTACTTTTACAGTAGTTAATGATTAAAGTAAATTATTATCCTGATTAATAGTAATTTGGGAAATTAGTTTTTAATTGAATTAATGTAAAAAGTAATCGAGCTTGAAATGAAATCTAGTTGAATAGCGGAAGGAGTTTATGAACGGTTTTTTTTAAAACCCGAATTTTTATAACGAAGTTAAAAAGGAATTCTAAGTGAATGAAATAGCTTGAAATAAATGTTACTTAATTATTTGAATTAAGTTAGAGGAAATTAAGATAAAAGGGTTTATATGAGATTTAAAGTGTAAAAGCGTTAATTTTAAATTAATGTTACCAAAAAAAATGAGATTAAATAAAAAGGGGAAATTGAAATAAGATTTCCAAAGCGGGGAATGGTTGAATAGATTTGAAAGGGGATTGTCAAAAATGAATTTGGGTAAAGAAGTAGGTCATAGGATTTTGTATAACCAAATCCGAACTATAAAGGAATTTGTTTTAAAGAGGCAGAGTTAAAATGGTGTTGTTTATAAGAAATTACTTAATTATAGAATTAAGAAAGAAGTGTTATATTCGAGAAAGAGATTTTTAAAAGGTAAGAAGGATTATGAAACTGTATTTTGAATAAAATACTTAAATGGAATTTGTTTTGAGACTGGAATGGAATACTGGTTTTTGGATTATAACTTATATTTATCTGAGGATAAGAACATTGTTGATCAAGGTCTGAGAGATAATTAATATACCCCAACTTGAACGACATCGGAATTACCTGAGAAGGATATTGTAACACCCCGTAATTTTGTAACATTAAAATTCACAAATTAAAGTATACTTAATTTTTAGAAAAGAATTAAGTGAAATGGGTTGCGCAGAGAAATATATATATATATTGATATATATATATATATAAATTAAAAAATAAATAAATAAATATGCGAAAAAGTTCAAAACAACGAATTGGGAGGGGGAATAACCGAACTGGCCCATTTTTGAGGTCAACCCGAGCCTCGCTGGGTCGACTAGGGGTTAATCCAGGGTGTTTGGCTGTCAACCCGTGGGCCGGTTCGCTCAAATGTAGATTTTGCATTTGATTGGTTCTCATGGTTCAGGGTTAATCTAATGGTCCTAAATAACTTCCTACACCTATAAATACATCCTAATGCTAACCCTAAACCTAATTAAAATAGAATAGTTACCGTCATACCATCGCCATGGAAATCAATGGAGTCGCCGCCAACTAAGAAAGAAGAAAAGCAAATTCAATTCTAATTCTCTCAACCCTAAAGCAAAGCAAAACTCTCTCTTTTCTTCTCTAAATTGTGAGTATGATGATCTTAACAAGATTATTATCATTTTAATTAGGTTGAGTTATGAATGGATTATGAGTAGATGATGTGAATTATCATATATGTTGTTGTAAACCCCTTTTGCTATCATGTATATTGTAAATCCAATGTTATGTGATGATGATATCTTACATGTTGTAAATCATGCTATGATGATGTTATGTATGTTGAAAGTTTCTATGCTAAGTTGTGATGAATCATACATGTTAAAAAGTCCATGATGTTACCATCTATGCTAGTTAGTTCATATTAATTAAATCATCATGTTTGGGTTATGTTGATCTATATGACAAGTCACATATGCAAGTTAGATTGATTAGAAAAGTTATGAACATATACCAAGACATCTATTATGACATCTAGAATTATGCTATGACATATGTGATATCCTATGCTAGTTCACACCATCATTATGTTGCCTAAAAACCCCATATGCAAGTTTATGTATAGATTTGGGCTATGATCATATCATATAAATTGAGACATTTAACAAGTTGACACCTTTTGATCCTTAACATGTGTAGTTTATGCAAGTTTCACCCCTATTATGATTAGATTTATTTTAATTGTCTATATGTTTTGATAATTTATCTTTGTGCTAGGTGTTAGACTATACAAGTCTAGCCTATATTATGCGTTGAATAAGCGAACGTATAAACGTGGGGTAGGGGTAATATTAAGGATTTAATATTAAAAAGTTGGGGTGCAATTGATATGATTTTGCATGCCATAAGTGGATGGCCATAATTGAGTCAATTATGGACATCATTAAAAGTTGACTTAATTAATAATTTGAATAGGGAATTATTAAAAGTGGGTTAAAAGATTTTAAGTGTTAATCAATGCTTAGGACACGAGGTTGGACTCGTTTGTGACGTAAACCTGCCCGGACCCGCCCGACAAATCCAGTGGTCACAAATGTCAGCCCAATGTGAGAGGTCCTAGGCCTAAACTAAAGCATAACGGTTGTAAAGACACGAGGTTAGACTCTTTTATGGTGTAAGACTGCCCGGACCCGCCCGACAAATCCAGCTGCCATAAATGCCAGTCTAATATGAGAGGTCTTTATGAGGTTATGGCCTGAATGAATTAAGAAATACTTAACCAGATAAACATGTAAGGTGGGACAAGGGGGTTAAGTAGGTGCCTTGGGTGGCATGAGGAATCTAGGGGGTGCCCTTAGTGGCATGTGAAATACGATTAGTAAGACTTAACTAAACACACATGTAAATGAACATGACTAAGAGGGTTAAGTGGGATATACTAGTGACAAGCTTAAGTGGGTAGCTTGTGGGGTCCCATTTCGACCAGTATCCCAAACGTATCTTTGTGGACTCGACCCAAGTCGAGGACGGGACACGCATGCTGGGTTTGACTGTAAGAGGCCAAAACGGGGAGCGGTGGCAACGCAAGTCCAACGGGTTTCATATGCGTGTGTGGACCCGGGCTGTTAGGTAAGACGTTGTTGCATCGTGTAGGTATAAGCCGTGCATTCTCAAGTTGTATTGGGTTGCCACTTTAGGGGAGTGATACACCCCACTGTGGGGCCATCACGGGTATCTACGAGTAGGGAGCCGATCGAAAGTGGGTAGTGGGGTACACCTAGTGGAGATAGGGGCAGACGGCACCTATGTAGTCAGCTAGGGGTACGTAAGGCTATTTATAAAGTTTTTGTGTGAAGCAAGTGGGATCAAACAATAGGGTGACTGGTGTGGTGTAGTGTAGTAATGTGCGGTGCAGTGTAGTAATCATTCGTTAGTAATTAGGTGTGCCTTTACCGTTATCTTTAACGTTATCTTAAATGCTATCTTTATCTTCCTAAGAGTTCATAGACATTTACTTGTCTTCCAGCTTATGCCTTAGTCTAGTTATTTTGATAATAGTATTGTTAGAATTATCATACTCGCCAGACTTTATGTCTGACCCCCTCTATTTCTACCCTTTTCCCCCTCCAGGTCCTCAGGTTGGGCCCAGCTCTAGTGGAGTTTGATTGAATTGCTTCATCTCTCTTTGGAAAGCTTGGAACGTTGAAGTAAAGTCCAGCTTGTTATCTTTTTAATGGCTATTTATGTAATGGGATTATGTATTTTGTTTTTATGAAGATGGATATTGTAATTGGTTATGATCTATGGTTTTATGATGTAACAAACATGCTTAATTTCCGCTGCAATAAAATGAAGTTTTAGATTTCCAAGTTCTATTTATTATCTGTCTTGTTGTAATTTTTCTGTTCTATATTCACTTATAACCTCCATGGAAGTTAATGCATTCCCTTTGTGAGTGACATTAATGGACGTGGGGTGTTACATATGGTATCAGAGCTTAAGGTTACCAGAACAGATATAAATACTTTAGAAAAATAGTTATTTTTGGAAGAAGTGCTTTCAAAAACATGTTTTATTGAGAAATTTAAAGAGAAGAGTTTTAAAGAAAAAAACATAATCCCCAATAGCCCATATCTTTATCTTTCGAATTCTCCATTCTGAATCTTTCCTTTTTCGTTTCAGCATGGCTGAAGATCTTAATCTACTCGACGGTGTAACGATACCAGGATGGTATAGGAGGTTATTGGAGGCTAGGGCCGCTGCAGGTCCAGCCAATGTTCCTCCACCACCAGTTGCACCCGTTCCTCCTCCTCGCGTAGATACTTTTGCAAAGACGTGCAAGGAATTCAAGGCTATGGGTGGAAAACCATTTCAAGGGTCAGAAACGTTTGTGGAAGCTAGAGATTGGCTTAAGGAGGTGTAAGAATTGCTAGAAATCTTTGAAGTAGAAGAAGGGAGGAGAGTTCATTTAGCAACTTGGTTGATGAAGGGAGAGGCATCGTTTTGGTGGGAGGTCACTAATAGGGAGCGTCCTGTTGACTCTTGGGCGGATTTCAGACGTAGGTTCGAGGCAAAGTTTCTCTCAAGGGCGGAAGAAAATCTATATATAGAAAGGTTCTTGACATTGAAGCAAGGAAGCTCATCAATGAAAGAATATGTCAATAAATTTAATCAGTTAGTAAGGTTTGGCCTGGACTTAGTAAACACGCCGGAGAAGAAGGCTCTAAGGTTCGTGAATGGCTTGAATGAACCATTGCAAGGGTTGGCTATGACCCACATCCCTATGGGGGCGACCTTTGAGAAGTTAGTAGAAATGGCGCTTATGCATGAGGAGAAAAGCGCTAAAGCTGATAAGGCACCCGAGAAGAAGGGGGATCAGAAGAAATCACAACAGCAAAACAAGAAGGGTGGTAAAGACAATAACGGCAAGGGAAAGAAGAAATGTTTTAACTGTGGGACACCAGGCCATCTCAGCAAGGATTGCCGAAAGAAAAAGAAGACAGGTTGTTTTCATTGTGGCGATGCGGGACATTTAGTGAAGGACTGCCCAAAGAAGGGGCAGAGGGCAGGAGCTGCCTCGGGAGGACAGGTGCAGGCTCTTATGGCACCAAGGTAGGCAAGGGGACAAGTTCAGGCTCTCACGGTCCCACCGCTGCAAGAACGAGGTAGAACCATTTCTGTTGAAAGCTTAGTTTTTCTGTTTGATTATCCTGTCCGTACCTTATTCGATTCGGGCGCATCACATTCGTTTATCTCTACATCATTAGTTGAATTACTGCACTTAAACACCAGTTTAGTAGAGGATCCCTTAGTTGTTTCGAATCCAATTGGGGGCTCAGCTTATTTGTCTATGATGTGTTTGGATTTGAAAATTTCCATATTTAGCGTTGAATTTAGATGTGATGCTTATGTGTTGGGCTTCATGGGCTATTGGCTAATTTTAGGAATGGATTGGTTATCCAGAAATGGGGCCGTTCTTGATTGTGAAAGGAGAGTAGTTAGGCTCGTGACTCGCCTTGGCAACACTCTCGAAATCTTCGTTAATCCCATAAATTCGGTTATGCTAAGTTATCTAGAATCGCTTGACGCGTCTGAAGAAAATCTATGATCTGTTAGAGTGGTCCGAGAATATTCGGATGTGTTTGAGGAGGTGAAGGGCTTGCCTCCGAAGCGGGAGATAGATTTTCGAATATTTCTTGTGGATAATGCGAAACAAGTATCTTTGCTCGTACGCCACATGGCTCCACATGAAAGGAGGGAACTCGGTAAGCAAGTGAAGGAGTTGCTTGAGAAGGGGTTCATAAGACGAAGTATATCGGAGTGGGGTGCTCCAGTAGTATTTGCCACGAAGGCGGATGGGTCCCTTAGACTTTGTGTGGACTATAGAGAACTTAATAAGCTTACTAAGAAGAACAGACACCCACTGCCGAGGATTGACGATCTCTTCGATCAGTTAGTTGGCGCCTCAGTGTTTTCGCAGTTGGACTTAGCCACTGGGTTCCATCAGTTGAGAGTGGCTGAGGATAGCATAGACAAGACTGCCTTTAGGACTCCGGACGGTTTCTATGAATGGCTAGTGATGCCCTTCGGTTTGACAAACGCCCTAGCATATTTTGTTGATTTGATGAGTAGGGTGTTTAGGGAGTACCTTAACAAATTCGTGGTAGTCTTTGTAGATGACATCTTGATCTTTTCTAAGGATGAAGAAGAGCATGCCCTACATCTAAGGGAATTGTTGGAGACCCTACGAGTGCATAGCCTTAAGGCTAAATTTTCTAAGTGTCACTTCTGGAGGAAGGAAGTACGGTTCTTGGGGCACGTGGTTTCCAAAGAAGGGATAGCCGTGGATCCCACGAAGGTGGTGGCCATCCAAGATTAGAAGGTCCCTAAAAATGCTACCGAAGTGAGAAGTTTCTTAGGGTTGGCTGGCTACTATAGGAAGTTTATCAAAGACTTCGCAAAGATATCAGCTCCATTGACACGCTTGACGAAGAAGAACCTAGTTTTCACATGGGACGTAGATTGGGATGATGCGTTCCAACGTTTGAAGAGAGCTTTGACTTTAGCCCTAGTGTTAGTATTGCCAGACGGGAGTAAGCCGTTTACCGTTTATACTGATGCTTGTGGGACAGGACTTGGCGCAATCTTAATGCAAGAGGGTAGTGTAATAGCCTATGGTGGAAGGCAGTTGAGAGCGCATGAGAAAAATTATCCTACACATGACCTAGGATTGGCCGCTATTGTTTTCGCGCTTAAGTCTTGGCGTCATTATCTTCTTGGCGAGAAATTCGAATTATTCACTGACCACAAGTCTTTAAAATACCTATTCTCTCAAAAGGACTTGAACTTAAGGCAGCAAAGGTGGATGGAGTTCTTAGCGTCCTACGACTTCGAAATAGCCTATACCCCCGGCAAGAGTAACGTGGTGGTAGACGCCTTAAGTAGAAAAAGATTATCCTTAAGTCCTTTATTTGTTGAGCGGCAAAGTTTAGAATTCATTTCGATGTTTGACTTTAGACCTTCCGTTGACTTCGTACCCGGTTTGCTAGCATCCTTGGAGGTCAGACCTACGCTTTTGGGATGGATTGGCGAGGCACAGCGAGACGACCCACAGTTAGTTGAGTTAGTAGAAAAGCTCAAAGGAGGGGAGTCATCAAGCTATCTCCGTAGGTATACCCTAGATGATAAGGGTTGGTTACGTAGGGACGGTAGACTTTGTGTACCAAAAGACGATGACCTAAGGAAGACTATTCTTGACGAAGCACATCGTTCGAAGATGACCATTCATCCCGGCGGGGACAAGATGTACAAAGACATGAAGAGAGTTTACTTTTGGGCCGGCATGAAGAAAGACGTGGCCGAATATGTCGCTAGATGCTTGGTGTGCCAACAAGTAAAAGCGGAGCAAAAGAAACCCGGTGGGTTGCTTTACCCATTGGAGGTTCCACTATGGAAGTGGGAAAGTGTCTCGATGGATTTTGTGGATGGGTTACCGCGATCAAGGAAGGGTAATATGGGAATTTGGGTTATAGTAGATAGACTTACTAAAAGCGTCCATTTCATTCCCGTAAAGAGCAAGAGGACTGCTCCATGGCTAGCCTCCGTATACGTTCGAGAAATAGTTCGTTTGCACGGTGTTCCCTCTAGCATAGTGAGCGACCGCGATCCTATTTTCACTAGCAAATTTTGGAGAAGTTTACAAGAGGCGGTAGGGACTCAGTTATGTTTGAGCACCGCATATCATCCTCAGACGGACGGCCAGACTGAGAGGGTGAATCGCATTCTAGAGGATCTGTTGAGGCTATGTATCCTAGACTTTGGGGGTACATGGGAAGAGCATCTTCCATTGGTGGAGTTCGCATATAATAACAGCTTTCAGTCCAGCATTGGTATGGCACCATTCGAAGCTCTTTATGGACGACCTTGTCGTTCACCTACATGTTGGTGGGAATCTACGGATAAGATCTTACTTGGGCCCGATATGATTAGGGAGACTTCGGAGAAGATCGACTTGATTCGAAGGAGGATGAAAGCAGCGCAAGATAGGCAGAAATCTTATGCGGATAAGAGGAGGACAGATCTCGAGTTTGAAGTTAGGGACATGGTCTTTGTCAAAGTGTCTCCATTACGGAACGTTTTTCGCTTTGGGTCCGTTGGGAAATTAGCACCAAGCTTTGTAGGGCCGTTTCCTATTAAGGAGAAGATTGGACGGATGGCGTATAGAGTGTAGTTGCCCGAGAGACTTTGTGGTGTACATGACGTATTCCATGTGTCACATTTGAGGAAGTGCTTGCACGAGACCGCGGAAGTGGTAGAGCCGAGCTTGCTTAGAGAGGTGGAGATAGAGCGTGATGCGACAATTCGACGAGCTCCTACGCGCATTCTTAGGTCGGAGGTCAAGAGGTTGAGGAATCGAGAGGTCAAACTAGTCAAAGTGCAATGGGGAGATGATGAGAGCAACGCTACTTGGGAGACAGAAGAGAAGATGCGTTCACGATACCCTTTTCTTTTTGAGGGTATGTCTTTTAATTTCTCCTTTATCGCTTAGCTTGTACTTGTCTTATCTTTAGTATATCCTCTCGCTAGTATCTTTGACCTTTAGTTAGGATAATCCTATGGTTGAAACATGTGTTTGAGACATGTTATGTATGGTGGATGCAAAGTGGATGCAAGTGTTTGCTAGTGGTTGCTCGTGGATGCATATACACACACTATTAGGCACAAGATCGGCTCAGTCACTTCATATTGCATATATATGGATGTATTTAGTAAAATGGATGTATAATGGTTGTATTATCATATAGTTGCTGCATTCGGGTGGATGGTTGTGCACGCATATTGAATTAATATGTATCATTAGGAATCTTTTGCATACATATTGGACGCATGGCACTATCATGAATTGCACTAAGGAGGTCGACTGAATCAGTAGACCGACTAATTTTGCATTAGATATGGACATATACACGCACTGTGCATATAAACATTAAAGCATTAGAAGTCTTTTAAGGACAATGGATGCTGGTGTTTGATGGTTGAGTAGATGGACGATTAGATGGTAGGATATACATTCTTCTTGACTTGGAGATTTCGGGGATGAAATCCTTTAAGGAGGGGAGAATGTAACACCCCGTAATTTTATAACATTAAAATTCACAAATTAAAGTATACTTAATTTTTAGAAAAGAATTAAGTGAAATGGGTTGCGCAGAGAAATATATATATATATATATATATATAAATTAAAAATTAAATAAATAAATATGCGAAAAAGTTCAAAACAGCGAATTGGGAGGGGGAATAACCGAACTGGCCCATTTTTGAGGTCAACCCGAGCCTCGCTGGGTCGACTAGGGGTTAATCCAGGGTGTTTGGCTGTCAACCCGTAGGCCGGTTCGCTCAAATGTAGATTTTGCATTTGATTGGTTCTCATGGTTCAGGGTTAATCTAATGGTCCTAAATAACTTCCTACACCTATAAATACATCCTAATGCTAACCCTAAACCTAATTAAAATAGAATAGTTACCGTCATACCATCGCCATGGAAATCAATGGAGTCGCCGCCAACTAAGAAAGAAGAAAAGCAAATTCAATTCTAATTCTCTCAACCCTAAAGCAAAGCAAAACTCTCTCTTTTCTTCTCTAAATTGTGAGTATGATGATCTTAACAAGATTATTATCATTTTAATTAGGTTGAGTTATGAATGGATTATGAGTAGATGATGTGAATTATCATATATGTTGTTGTAAACCCCTTTTGCTATCATGTATATTGTAAATCCAATGTTATGTGATGATGATATCTTACATGTTGTAAATCATGCTATGATGATGTTATGTATGTTGAAAGTTTCTATGCTAAGTTGTGATGAATCATACATGTTAAAAAGGCCAAGATGTTACCATCTATGCTAGTTAGTTCATATTAATTAAATCATCATGTTTGGGTTATGTTGATCTATATGACAAGTCACATATGCAAGTTAGATTGATTAGAAAAGTTATGAACATATACCAAGACATCTATTATGACATCTAGAATTATGCTATGACATATGTGATATCCTATGCTAGTTCACACCATCATTATGTTGCCTAAAAACCCCATATGCAAGTTTATGTATAGATTTGGGCTATGATCATATCATATAAATTGAGACATTTAACAAGTTGACACCTTTTGATCCTTAACATGTGTAGTTTATGCAAGTTTCACCCCTATTATGATTAGATTTATTTTAATTGTCTATATGTTGTGATAATTTATCTTTGTGCTAGGTGTTAGACTATACAAGTCTAGCCTATATTATGCGTTGAATAAGCGAACGTATAAACGTGGGGTAGGGGTAATATTAAGGATTTAATATTAAAAAGTTGGGGTGCAATTGATATGATTTTGCATGCCATAAGTGGATGGCCATAATTGAGTCAATTATGGACATCATTAAAAGTTGACTTAATTAATAATTTGAATAGGGAATTATTAAAAGTGGGTTAAAAGATTTTAAGTGTTAATCAATGCTTAGGACACGAGGTTGGACTCGTTTGTGACGTAAACCTGCCCGGACCCGCCCGACAAATCCAGTGGTCACAAATGTCAGCCCAATGTGAGAGGTCCTAGGCCTAAACTAAAGCATAACGGTTGTAAAGACACGAGGTTAGACTCTTTTATGGTGTAAGACTGCCCGGACCCGCCCGACAAATCCAGCTGCCATAAATGCCAGTCTAATATGAGAGGTCTTTATGAGGTTATGGCCTGAATGAATTAAGAAATACTTAACCAGATAAACATGTAAGGTGGGACAAGGGGGTTAAGTAGGTGCCTTGGGTGGCATGAGGAATCTAGGGGGTGCCCTTAGTGGCATGTGAAATACGATTAGTAAGACTTAACTAAACACACATGTAAATGAACATGACTAAGAGGGTTAAGTGGGATATACTAGTGACAAGCTTAAGTGGGTAGCTTGTGGGGTCCCATTTCGACCAGTATCCCAAACGTATCTTTGTGGACTCGACCCAAGTCGAGGACGGGACACGCATGCTGGGTTTGACTGTAAGAGGCCAAAACGGGGAGCGGTGGCAACGCAAGTCCAACGGGTTTCATATGCGTGTGTGGACCCGGGCTGTTAGGTAAGACGTTGTTGCATCATGTAGGTATAAGCCGTGCATTCTCAAGTTGTATCGGGTTGCCACTTTAGGGGAGTGATACACCCCACTGTGGGGCCATCACGGGTATCTACGAGTAGGGAGCCGATCGAAAGTGGGTAGTGGGGTACACCTAGTGGAGATAGGGGCAGACGGCACCTATGTAGTCAGCTAGGGGTACGTAAGGCTATTTATAAAGTTTTTGTGTGAAGCAAGTGGGATCAAACAATAGGGTGACTGGTGTGGTGCAGTGTAGTAATGTGCGGTGCAGTGTAGTAATCATTCGTTAGTAATTAGGTGTGCCTTTACCGTTATCTTTAACGTTATCTTAAATGCTATCTTTATCTTCCTAAGAGTTCATAGACATTTACTTGTCTTCCAGCTTATGCCTTAGTCTAGTTATTTTGATAATAGTATTGTTAGAATTATCATACTCGCCAGACTTTATGTCTGACCCCCTCTATTTCTACCCTTTTCCCCCTCCAGGTCCTCAGGTTGGGCCCAGCTCTAGTGGAGTTTGATTGAATTGCTTCATCTCTCTTTGGAAAGCTTGGAACGTTGAAGTAAAGTCCAGCTTGTTATCTTTTTAATGGCTATTTATGTAATGGGATTATGTATTTTGTTTTTATGAAGATGGATATTGTAATTGGTTATGATCTATGGTTTTATGATGTAACAAACATGCTTAATTTCCGCTGCAATAAAATGAAGTTTTAGATTTCCAAGTTCTATTTATTATCTGTCTTGTTGTAATTTTTCTGTTCTATATTCACTTATAACCTCCATGGAAGTTAATGCATTCCCTTTGTGAGTGACATTAATGGACGTGGGGTGTTACACATGGTATCAGAGCTTAAGGTTACCAGAACAGATATAAATACTTTAGAAAAATAGTTATTTTTGGAAGAAGTGCTTTCAAAAACATGTTTTATTGAGAAATTTAAAGAGAAGAGTTTTAAAGAAAAAATAACATAATCCCCAATAGCCCATATCTTTATCTTTCGAATTCTCCATTCTGAATCTTTCCTTTTTCGTTTCAGCATGGCTGAAGATCTTAATCTACCCGACGGTGTAACGATACCAGGATGGTATAGGAGGTTATTGGAGGCTAGGGCCGCTGCAGGTCCAGCCAATGTTCCTCCACCACCAGTTGCACCCGTTCCTCCTCCTCCTCGCGTAGATACTTTTGCAAAGACGTGCAAGGAATTCAAGGCTATGGGTGGAAAACCATTTCAAGGGTCAGAAACGTTTGTGGAAGCTAGAGATTGGCTTAAGGAGGTTTAAGAATTGCTAGAAATCTTTGAAGTAGAAGAAGGGAGGAGAGTTCATTTAGCAACTTGGTTGATGAAGGGAGAGGCATCGTTTTGGTGGGAGGTCACTAATAGGGAGCGTCCTGTTGACTCTTGGGCGGATTTCAGACGTAGGTTCGAGGCAAAGTTTCTCTCAAGGGCGGAAGAAAATCTATATATAGAAAGGTTCTTGACATTGAAGCAAGGAAGCTCATCAGTGAAAGAATATGTCAATAAATTTAATCAGTTAGCAAGGTTTGGCTTGGACTTAGTAAACACGCCGGAGAAGAAGGCTCTAAGGTTCGTGAATGGCTTGAATGAACCATTGCAAGGGTTGGCTATGACCCACATCCCTATACGGCGACCTTTGAGAAGTTAGTAGAAATGGCGCTTATGCATGAGGAGAAAAGCGCTAAAGCTGATAAGGCACCCGAGAAGAAGGGGGATCAGAAGAAACCACAACAGCAAAACAAGAAGGGTGGTAAAGACAATAACGGCAAGGGAAAGAAGAAATGTTTTAACTGTGGGACACCAGGCCATCTCAGCAAGGATTGCTGAAAGAAAAAGAAGACAGGCTGTTTTCATTGTGGCGATGCGGGACATTTAGTGAAGGACTGCCCAAAGAAGGGGCAGAGGGCAGGAGCTGCCACGGGAGGACAGGTGCAGGCTCTTATGGCACCAAGGCAGGCAAGGGGACAAGTTCAGGCTCTCACGGTCCCACCGCTGCAAAAACGAGGTAGAACCATTTCTGTTGAAAGCTTAGTTTTTCTGTTTGATTATCCTGTCCGTACCTTATTCGATTCGGGCGCATCACATTCGTTTATCTCTACATCATTAGTTGAATTACTGCACTTAAACACCAGTTTAGTAGAGGATCCCTTAGTTGTTTCGAATCCAATTGGGGGCTCAGCTTATTTGTCTATGATGTGTTTGGATTTGAAAATTTCCATATTTAGCGTTGAATTTAGATGTGATGCTTATGTGTTGGGCTTCATGGGCTATTGGCTAATTTTAGGAATGGATTGGTTATCCAGAAATGGGGCCGTTCTTGATTGTGAAAGGAGAGTAGTTAGGCTCGTGACTCGCCTTGGCAACACTCTCGAAATCTTCGTTAATCCCATAAATTCGGTTATGCTAAGTTATCTAGAATCGCTTGACGCGTCTGAAGAAAATCTATGATCTGTTAGAGTGGTCCGAGAATATTCGGATGTGTTTGAGGAGGTGAAGGGCTTGCCTCCGAAGCGGGAGATAGATTTTCGAATATATCTTGTGGATAATGCGAAACCAGTATCTTTGCTCGTACGCCACATGGCTCCACATGAAAGGAGGGAACTCGGTAAGCAAGTGAAGGAGTTGCTTGAGAAGGGGTTCATAAGATGAAGTATATCGGAGTGGGGTGCTCCAGTAGTATTTGCCACGAAGGTGGATGGGTCCCTTAGACTTTGTGTGGACTATAGAGAACTTAATAAGCTTACTAAGAAGAACAGACACCCACTGCCGAGGATTGACGATCTCTTCAATCAGTTAGTTGGCGCCTCAGTGTTTTCGCAGTTGGACTTAGCCACTGGGTTCCATCAGTTGAGAGTGGCTGAGGATAGCATAGACAAGACTGCCTTTAGGACTCCGGACGGTTTCTATGAATGGCTAGTGATGCCCTTCGGTTTGACAAACGCCCCAGCATATTTTGTTGATTTGATGAGTAGGGTGTTTAGGGAGTACCTTAACAAATTCGTGGTAGTCTTTGTAGATGACATCTTGATCTTTTCTAAGGATGAAGAAGAGCATGCCCTACATCTAAGGGAATTGTTGGAGACCCTACGAGTGCATAGCCTTAAGGCTAAATTTTCTAAGTGTCACTTCTGGAGGAAGGAAGTACGGTTCTTGGGGCACGTGGTTTCCAAAGAAGGGATAGCCGTGGATCCCACGAAGGTGGTGGCCATCCAAGATTAGAAGGTCCCTAAAAATGCTACCGAAGTGAGAAGTTTCTTAGGGTTGGCTGGCTACTATAGGAAGTTTATCAAAGACTTCGCAAAGATATCAGCTCCATTGACACGCTTGACGAAGAAGAACCTAGTTTTCACATGGGACGTAGATTGGGATGATGCGTTCCAACGTTTGAAGAGAGCTTTGACTTTAGCCCTAGTGTTAGTATTGCCAGACGGGAGTAAGCCGTTTACCGTTTATACTGATGCTTGTGGGACAGGACTTGGCGCAATCTTAATGCAAGAGGGTAGTGTAATAGCCTATGGTGGAAGGCAGTTGAGAGCGCATGAGAAAAATTATCCTACACATGACCTAGGATTGGCCGCTATTGTTTTCGCGCTTAAGTCTTGGCGTCATTATCTTCTTGGCGAGAAATTCGAATTATTCACTGACCACAAGTCTTTAAAATACCTATTCTCTCAAAAGGACTTGAACTTAAGGCAGCAAAGGTGGATGGAGTTCTTAGCGTCCTACGACTTCGAAATAGCCTATACCCCCGGCAAGAGTAACGTGGTGGTAGACGCCTTAAGTAGAAAAAGATTATCCTTAAGTCCTTTATTTGTTGAGCGGCAAAGTTTAGAATTCATTTCGATGTTTGACTTTAGACCTTCCGTTGACTTCGTACCCGGTTTGCTAGCATCCTTGGAGGTCAGACCTACGCTTTTGGGATGGATTGGCGAGACACAGCGAGACGACCCACAGTTAGTTGAGTTAGTAGAAAAGCTCAAAGGAGGGGAGTCATCAAGCTATCTCCGTAGGTATACCCTAGATGATAAGGGTTGGTTACGTAGGGACGGTAGACTTTGTGTACCAAAAGACGATGACCTAAGGAAGACTATTCTTGACGAAGCACATCGTTCGAAGATGACCATTCATCCCGGCGGGGACAAGATGTACAAAGACATGAAGAGAGTTTACTTTTGGGCCGGCATGAAGAAAGACATGGCCGAATATGTCGCTAGATGCTTGGTGTGCCAACAAGTAAAAGCGGAGCAAAAGAAACCCGGTGGGTTGCTTCACCCATTGGAGGTTCCACTATGGAAGTGGGAAAGTGTCTCGATGGATTTTGTGGATGGGTTACCGCGATCAAGGAAGGGTAATATGGGAATTTGGGTTATAGTAGATAGACTTACTAAAAGCGTCCATTTCATTCCCGTAAAGAGTAAGAGGACTGCTCCATGGCTAGCCTCCGTATACGTTCGAGAAATAGTTCGTTTGCACGGTGTTCCTTCTAGCATAGTGAGCGACCGCGATCCTATTTTCACTAGCAAATTTTGGAGAAGTTTACAAGAGGCGGTAGGGACTCAGTTATGTTTGAGCACCGCATATCATCCTCAGACGGACGGCCAGACTGAGAGGGTGAATCGCATTCTAGAGGATCTGTTGAGGCTATGTATCCTAGACTTTGGGGGTACATGGGAAGAGCATCTTCCATTGGTGGAGTTCGCATATAATAACAGCTTTCAGTCCAGCATTGGTATGGCACCATTCGAAGCTCTTTATGGACGACCTTGTCGTTCGGAATCTACGGATAAGATCTTACTTGGGCCCGATATGATTAGGGAGACTTCGGAGAAGATCGACTTGGTTCGAAGGAGGATGAAAGCAGCGCAAGATAGGCAGAAATCTTATGCGGATAAGAGGAGGACAGATCTCGAGTTTGAAGTTGGGGACATGGTCTTTGTCAAAGTGTCTCCATTATGGAACGTTTTTCGCTTTGGGTCCGTTGGGAAATTAGCACCAAGCTTTGTAGGGCCGTTTCCTATTAAGGAGAAGATTGGACGGATGGCGTATAGAGTGTAGTTGCCCGAGAGACTTAGTGGTGTACATGACATATTCCATGTGTCACATTTGAGGAAGTGCTTGCACGAGACCGCGGAAGTGGTAGAGCCGAGCTTGCTTAGAGAGGTGGAGATAGAGCGTGATGCGACAATTCGACGAGCTCCTACGCGCATTCTTGGGTCGGAGGTCAAGAGGTTGAGGAATCGAGAGGTCAGACTAGTCAAAGTGCAATGGGGAGATGATGAGAGCAACGCTACTTGGGAGACAGAAGAGAAGATGCGTTCACGATACCCTTTTCTTTTTGAGGGTATGTCTTTTAATTTCTCCTTTATCGCTTAGCTTGTACTTGTCTTATCTTTAGTATATCCTCTCGCTAGTATCTTTGACCTTTAGTTAGGATAATCCTATGGTTGAAACATGTGTTTGAGACATGTTATGTATGGTGGATGCAAAGTGGATGCAAGTGTTTGCTAGTGGTTGCTCGTGGATGCATATACACACACTATTAGGCACCAGATCGGCTCAGTCACTTCATATTGCATATATATGGATGTATTTAGTAAAATGGATGTATAATGGTTGTATTATCATATAGTTGCTGCATTCGGGTGGATGGTTGTGCACGCATATTGAATTAATATGTATCATTAGGAATCTTTTGCATACATATTGGACGCATGGCACTATCATGAATTGCACTAAGGAGGTCGACTGAATCAGTAGACCGCCTAATTTTGCATTAGATATGGACATATACACGCACTGTGCATATAAACATTAAAGCATTAGAAGTCTTTTAAGGACAATGGATGCTGGTGTTTGATGGTTGAGTAGATGGACGATTAGATGGTAGGATATACATTCTTCTTGACTTGGAGATTTCGGGGATGAAATCCTTTAAGGAGGGGAGAATGTAACACCCCATAATTTTATAACATTAAAATTCACAAATTAAAGTATACTTAATTTTTAGAAAAGAATTAAGTGAAATGGGTTGCGCAGAGAAATATATATATATATATATATATATATATATATATATATATATATATAAATTAAAAAATAAATAAATAAATATGCGAAAAAGTTCAAAATAGCGAATTGGGAGGGGGAATAACCAAACCGGCCCATTTTTGAGGTCGACCCGAGCCTTGTTGGGTCGACTAGGGGTTAATCGAGGGTGTTTGGTTGTCAACCCGTGGGCCGATTCGCTCAAATGCAGATTTTGCATTTGATTGGTTCTCATGGTTCAGGGTTAATCTAATGGTCCTAAATAACTTCCTACACATATAAATACATCCTAATGCTAACCCTAAACCTAATTAAAATAGAATAGTTACCGTCATACCATCGCCATAGAAATCAATGGAGCCGCCGCCAACTAAGAAAGAAGAAAAGCAAATTCAATTCTAATTCTCTCAACCCTAAAGCAAAGCACAACTCTCTCTTTTCTTCTCTAAATTGTGAGTATGATGATCTTAACAAGATTATTATCATTTTAATTAGGTTGAGTTATGAATGGATTATGAGTAGATGATGTGAATTATCATATATGTTGTTGTAAACCCCTTTTGCTATCATGTATATTGTAAATCCAATGTTATGTGATGATGATATCTTACATGTTGTAAATCATGCTATGATGATGTTATGTATGTTGAAAGTTTCTATGCTAAGTTGTGATGAATCATACATGTTAAAAAGGCCATGATGTTACCATCTATGCTAGTTAGTTCATATTAATTAAATCATCATGTTTGGGTTATGTTGATCTATATGACAAGTCACATATGCAAGTTAGATTGATTAGAAAAGTTATGAACATATACCAAGACATCTATTATGACATCTAGAATTATGCTATGACATATGTGATATCCTATGCTAGTTCACACCATCATTATGTTGCCTAAAAACCCCATATGCAAGTTTATGTATAGATTTGGGCTATGATCATATCATATAAATTGAGACATTTAACAAGTTGACACCTTTTGATCCTTAACATGTGTAGTTTATGCAAGTTTCAACCCTATTATGATTAGATTTATTTTAATTGTCTATATGTTGTGATAATTTATCTTTGTGCTAGGTGTTAGACTATACAAGTCTAGCCTATATTATGCGTTGAATAAGCGAACGTATAAACGTGGGGTAGGGGTAATATTAAGGATTTAATATTAAAAAATTGGGGTGCAATTGATATGATTTTTCATGCCATAAGTGGATGGCCATAATTGAGTGATTATGGACATCATTAAAAGTTGACTTAATTAATAATTTGAATAGGGAATTATTAAAACTGGGGTAAAAGATTTTAAGTGTTAATCAATGCTTAGGACACGAGGTTGGACTCGTTTGTGACGTAAACCTGCCCGGACCCGCCCGACAAATCCAGTGGTCACAAATGTCAGCCCAATGTGAGAGGTCCTAGGCCTAAACTAAAGCATAACGGTTGTAAAGACACGAGGTTAGACTCTTTTATGGTGTAAGACTGCCCGGACCCGCCCGGCAAATCCAGCTGCCATAAATGCCAGTCTAATGTGAGAGGTCTTTATGAGGTTATGGCCTGAATGAATTAAGAAATACTTAACCAGATAAACATGTAAGGTGGGACATGGGGGTTAAGTAGGTGCCTTGGGTGGCATGAGGAATCTAGGGGGTGCCCTTAGTGGCATGTGAAATACGATTAGTAAGACTTGACCAAACACACATGTAAATGGACATGACTAAGAGGGTTAAGTGGGATATACTAGTGAAAAGCTTAGGTGGGTAGCTTGTGGGGGCCTATTTCGACCAGTATCCCAAACGTATCTTTGTGGGCTCGACCCAAGTCGAGGACGGGACACGCATGCTGGGTTTGACTGTAAGAGGCCAAAACGGGGAGCGGTGGCAACGCACTCCAACGGGTTTCATAAGCGTGTGTGGACCTGGGCTGGTAGGTAAGACGTTGTTGCATCGTGTAGGTATAAGCCGTGCATTCTCAAGTTGTATCGGGTTGCCACTTTAAGGGAGTGATACACCCCACTGTGGGGCCAGCACGGGTACCTACGAGTAGGGAGCCGATCGAAAGTGGGTAGTGGGGTACACCTAGTGGAGATAGGGGCAGACGGCACCTATGTAGTCAGCTAGGGGTACGTAAGGCTATTAATAAAGTTTCTGTGTGAAGCAAGTGGGATCAAACAATACGGTGACTGGTGTGGTGCAGTGTAGTAATGTGCGGTGCAGTGTAGTAATCATTCGTTAGTAATTAGGTGTGCCTTTACCGTTATCTTTAACGTTATCTTAAACTTTATCTTCCAAAGAGTTCATAGACATTTACTTGTCTTCCAGCTTATGCCTTAGTCTAGTTATTTTGATAATAGTATTGTTAGAATTATCATACTCGCCAGACTTTATGTCTGACCCCCTCTATTTCTATCCTTTTTCCCCCTCCAGGTCCTCAGGTTGGGCCCAGCTCTAGTGGAGTTTGATTGAATTGCTTCATCTCTCTTTGGAAAGCTTGGACCGTTGAAGTAAAGTCCAGCTTGTTATATTTTTAATGGCTATTTATGTAATGGGATTATGTATTTTGTTTTTATGAAGATGGATATTGTACTTGGTTATGATATATGGTTTTATGATGTAACAAACATGTTTAATTTCCGCTGCAATAAAATGAAGTTTTAGATTTCCAAGTACTATTGATTATCTGTCTTGTTGTAATTTTTCTGTTCTATATTCATTTATAACCTTCATGGAAGTTAATGCATTCCCTTTGTGAGTGACATTAATGGACGTGGGGTGTTACAGATATGAGTTAGTAACGGTAAAAGGAGTTAGTAATAATTTATTATTTCCATTACAGAAATAATAATGCAACGTGTAATGAAGATTTGGAAAATGTGTATAATGAGTATTCCAAAGTGGAAAGGGGAAATAAAAAGGGGTTGCGTGGAATTATAACGGTATTTCCAAGTTAGAAAAGGAAACGTAAAGTTGAGTTCTATTTTATAATAATAAGCATGGATAACTGTTTCAAGTAGTGAAATAAAAGATGTCTCATAATGAGGTTTTTCGTGTTATAAGTTGAATTTATTTCCCAATATAAGATAATAATGTGGCTAATGTTTCGAAAGTGAAAATAGTGAACTGGATATGGTATAGGATTTTCCTAAGTAATAAAATGAATTTGTTTAAAGTATAATCTTATGTTAAATAAGAAGCGGAAAACTATATTTGTAATATCGAAATATTTAAGTTTTAAATTTACATTTTGTTTTAATTAAAAGGCCAATTGATGTTGAATATTGAACCATTGAACTCATTGGATTTTCATGATTGAATCACTATATATTTTGATAGTTAAATAACCGACTATCAAATCTGTCCAGTACGATTGTTGGCACAGAAAGACCGGGATCGAATTTATATTCGAAAACCATTCCGACCAACAAATAGTGAAGATATCAGGAGTTGATTGAGATGGAGCATTGAAGATCGTAGATTTTCATATATGGAGGAATTACTAATAATCTCTAATGTTACAACTAGAGATAAACTGTGATTCTGTCGTGGTTGAAATCTATGGGTTGCAAGGACTTCTCGCTACTGATCCATGGGGTGATTCCTATATTGGATGCAGTAGGAGAGTGCCTTTAGTTCATCCTGTTCCTGGATGACTTGTATGGACGGATGTCTGACAGAGTATTTCCAAATGGATCACGTACGTTGATTTCTCCAAACATACTATGGTTGTTGGCGGAGAATGGCCATTCTCTTAGCTTCCAACTAGAGTATTTCTATGGACGTCAATTAGTGATATCTGACGGATCTGACGATGTGGCATTCAAAGTGAATGGTGACCAGATGATCCAAAAGATAATTTAAAGCATCAAGACTCATCAACTGCGAAATGACAAAAATCGGGCAGGCAACATGGCTATGTGGGTCGCTCCCATTAGGATGTATAATCACCTATTTAGAGAAATTCCTTTTGCTTCTTTAATCTATTTCGATGCTGTCCCTTTCGGGAAACAGTGGTTTGAGCCCAACCGTTGGTGATATACATTCGATACACTCAAGCAAAATGAATAGTCGGTCATGTGTGGGACGGGTTGCAAGACGTTCTTGTTGAACCCAATGTATTCGCCTCTAGAGATACACTATCAGCAGGTGGTTCCATACCTTGTCATAGTCGAAATCCAATCTCTAATAAGCGCCCGCGGTTTTGATTGTATACTATATATATGGAGCGTGAGAAGCGATCGTTCTGCTAGATTGTAGTTTACTTGTATTTAGACACTATTATAATATCAGAAAAAAATATTGATTCAAAAATGTTTTGGGTTATCGTAAGGTAAAAGCCGTCCATATTTATGTATGGATTTGGTCTTATGATTATCGTTTTCTTTCGAAAAGATTTTTGAACTTTAAAATCAAGTTCGATGATCCCCTTTAATATTGTGCGAGTTTTTCTCACTCTGGTTCACCAGACTGACCCGGAGTTTTGTAAATGCTCGGGTTAGACCGGGTTGTACAGGTCCAGGTTATCGAATGTTGTGAATTTCAGAAGACGTGCTGGAGGTGATCAGGCGTATTGTGTCTAGTATTTATTCTGCTGTGTTTTGTATAAGGACAGGTTATTATAACTGTCCAGATGTGTGATGTACTCTGATAGTGTAAGTATTTTTAAAAGCTCTCAATAAAGATTTATTTCTGTATTTTTTTTGTTCCGTTGTGATGTGAGACTCTGTATTGTGTTGGTTCTTTTTCTTCTTCTTCTATTCTAATATTTATTTCTTTCTTACCTCACCCTCTAATTTCTTTCTATTAACTATCCAGCGTTTTCGGTGTTTGGAAGGTCGGCATGAGATACGGGATTGTATTTATGTTGATTTTCAGGGCCGAAAATCCGCGGGTCATTACAGTGGTATCAGAGCTATTGGTTTAGAAATAACCTTGGCTCTGTGGTGAAACACAGTAGAGATAGGGTTAGTAATACCCTAGATCGAGATTGAGTGTATATGAGAGCGTATTTGTAAATTTTGTATACAAATGTTTTGTATTGTGCTTACTTGATTGGTTCAAGTGTTAAGAAGCATTAAACTGGCAATTGATACGATATTATTTTGTAAAGTGGGTAAATGAAATAATTTTACTTGAAATATATTTTTGTATAGAAAAGAAATAATTTTTACCAAATTATTGAGATATTAGTGTGTTTGATCGATTTGAATGGAATTCAAATCGGATTAGAAATTTGAATTGAAACTTAAATTTGTTAAGGGGAATTAAATTAAGAATTATATTGAAATTAAATAAAATAAATTTGGAAATTGGGAAATTTGATGAATTAATAATAATCAAATAGAAATCAATCGGGTATCAATGGATTGATGTTCAAATCCGTGGAACCAAAATAAAATATTAATATTGAATGGAAATTCAATTGATTTGGTTCTTGTATTGGTTTTCGATTGTGAATTGTTTGTTATTGGATGATAGTTTGTTTGATTGGAATAATCAACAATTTAATAGAGCTAAATGAATTATAAACTAAAGAATAATTTCCCGTATAATTAAACTAAAATGGAACCACATATGAATTAAAACTGAATGATTAAACCCTGTATTTGCATATAAATGATGTATCATGTTTGTTTCTTAAAATCTGTAAACTTATACCTGTTAATTAATAAAATATCATGTATAGTTATTTACATGTTGAATTGAGTTAAGTACATGTTTCCAGATGACTTTAAGGAATAGATTTTGGTTGAGTAAATCGCATATACATTGAGCAACTATGCTCAATTGCACTCATAAAAGGTACGCCTATGCGAAAATATAAAATTTCGGATTTTTATTTTCCGGCCCTGTGGGTCGATGTATATATATTATTTGTTCCCGCGATATCGCAGATGTCACTCCGTACAGGGGAGTCTCTGCCGAATTTTTCCGGGAATTTAAAGTGTTAGAAAATTTTCAATATTTTTGGAAATATTTATTTACTATAATGAATTGGTTTTCGATTTAAAATAAATTAGATTTGGAAATTAATGGGATTTGTAGCATTTTTCTTACCTTAGCAATTTCGGGGACGAAATTATTCTAAGGGGGGAAGAATGTAATGGCCCATATTTTTGGCAGTTAATTATTTAATTTAATTTATTTTAAATATTTTATAATGGATTTTAATATTTAATTCATTTAATTAAACGAATTTTGAATGTTATATATTTATATAATTATAAATCGAGTTAGAAATCGCGCGGTAGTTCGTAATATGGAGTTTTGGACTTCAACTGAATATATTGTATCCGATATAAGTCGGGTTTCTGTGAAACCAGGAATGTTGGAATCGTGTTGATTATAATTTTCATACAGAAGAGAAAAATCCATATTTCATATTATAGATTGATAGTTATGGCTAAATCAAATTTTAAAATAGTCGCTATGAAATCATTAATAAACGATAACGTCTATTAAATAAAATATTAAGGTCTTTAATATAATTTGGATACCGTTGAACTCAAAATCAATAATGTTGAGTCGTATTATCCATACTTGTTTATATTTAAAGTTATATATAATTATATTTGAATATATATATATATATATACATATATGATAATAATTTATTATTATTTATATTAAATTGTTTTGAAATTTAATACTATTTCATCGATATTATATGAAGTCTACTCTATACATGTTTATCTTATGCCTTCACTTAAGCCTTGAGAAATTATATAAACTTATTCATTATGTCCAATCTTCCATGCATATAGGGATTGCACCATAGCACCACTATATTTGTTTTCTAGTTTTTCTTTTAGGGGCAATGTTATAAGACCTTTGATAAACATCTCTCAAACGAGTAGGGTAATCCAGAGGCGGTAAGTCCTCCATAGTCTTCTTGGAGATGAGTCCATAAAAACAAGAAGATAAGTAAGTGAATCCTCAAGGCGAGCTTGAATGTGGATACACTATTGTGTTTCAGTCATTAGGCAGTATTCGAGTTTCTTGGTAAGCATAATAATGAAATTGCAATTCCGCTTGGTGATGAATCCCGAGGAAGTGCGAAGTTATAGATACTTTCAGGGATAGTATTCTAAATAATAATAATACCATATCCTTTATATAATATATTACTTATGCAATTTAGTTTACTTTGGAAAGATGTGGAGTATTGCAGGGTACGTGGACTCGAGATGACTAATTAAATTAAAAATATATAGCATGTGATGGATGAAAATAAATACAAGCTAATATTATGTAAAGTTTTAATCTAGTAATCACCAAAATATTATATACCCTATGTCTACTTAAATCAATACGTACGACATATATTTCTTTGCCAGCATTCTAGTAACATGCCAAGTTCTCCTGTTTTCGCTGCTAACAGGGAACGTGGAGACTAAGTACAAATAGAATATCAATTTACTTTACGTGGCTGTCACACTATCCTAACCGTGATGGCCAAGTTTACTTCAACACCACGTATTTCTACACTTATAAAATCCTTTCTCTCCGTTCATTCTTTCCATCTTACAGAACCCAAGCCTCTCTTCCATTATGAGGGTGCCGCTTTCTCCTTCCTCGCGGCAAAAGTAAATCGAACCGATAAAAAGAAAAAAATATACAATGGAGTCAGTGCAGAGAGAAGGCTATCTGTGTGTGTTCTGGTGGAACGCCTAGGTAAGGACAGTGAACTAAGTGGAGCTGGTGGTGAAGAACCGAGGCGTTTCAACGAACGGTGGAAGGTGCAGGTTGATGAAGAATGCGTTTATTGAGGTAGGAGTGTGAATCTTTAAACACAACAAAAGAAAATAGGAAGCAAGTGAGGGGTCGACCGCATGTTGGTGGCAGCGGTCTCGAGAGTGGCAACAGTAAAGGCGGTGAGGAAAGCACAATATGTTGTAGAAAGGGGTAAAGCGACTGGTTTGCAGTTGAGCGAAAGTTATCAAACGCTGAGGAAGGGAAGTCGGGCTCTGGCAAAGTGGTGGCACGGGTCATCTGGATGGTCAGAGAACGGTGATGGTGGTGGCACAGTATTGCGGTGAGAAGAGGGAGTGGGATCGCGTGGGGGAGATTCGAAAGTATAGGTTGCTGTTTCAGAAATAAGGATGACGATAAACAGTAAGTAGTCGAGTACAATTTGTGGATATGACTAGTTATTATATTATATATTATTATAATGGGGCTACATATAAGTAAAACGTGACCTACTTTCTAATTTGAGAGGGACGCGAGGAGCTGTTACGTGCAAAGGGAGAACGGGATGAAGGACCATGCATTTCGAAAGTGACAGAAACAGGCAGTCGATTCCTATAATTAAACCGTTATTATAAAGTAATAATAAATTGCTAATCCCTAATTAAGGAATTATTTAGTAATTATACCCTAGTTCTAATACACGAATTGATGCAGGAACACATTAGTATGGGATGAATAACGTGGAGTACCGGCCTAAAGTGAAGTATTTTGGAATAGGCGTGAGGGAAGGATCATTAAACAACAGTTGTTTCAATTGGGAAAGAATGACGGTGTTTAGTTTTTAATACAAAGCAGCGTCGATATTTATCATTATTTTGGAACAGGCGTGAGGAGAGTAACGTTAGGAACAGTAGCATATTTGGTCTGGTAATGAATTCGAAAGCCCCTAATTATGATTTTATGTGGCTTATCCTTTTAATTAACGTAAATTTATATTTAAATAGGTTATTGACCCTTCAAAGAGGACAGGTAGAACGGATGTCGAGCCTATTACCTTTCGGGAATCTGGAACAAATCTTATCTCAACCTGCTTAAGTCAACTCTAAATGTAATTAGTAAAATTTAAAAACATTAATTAAAGGAATAATTATTATAAATTAAAATCGTATACTTATACTAGTTATAACTTTTTATATTACTAACAGAATCTATTCAACCAAGTTGCAGTGCATGCATGATAACGAGTGCTATGCCATGGAATATATCAGAATGGAATTGGAATCAACTGCATATTTTTAATTGAATTAAACACTCGTTTAATTTAATTAAAACTAACTGTACAAACAACTACATCTAATCAAGATGAGTTAAACTCACTCAGTTCTTCCCATTTATATTTGATATAAATTGAGTTTTTATTTTATGTGCTCTGGTTACTAATGGTTGACTGTTCCTAGTTATATATTTGTTGATTTAATTGATGAAATTAAACTGTTGTTTCCTAGTTTGTCGTCTGGTAGGTCAATAGAACTGAAGTTATAAAATTTATTTTATAACTAGAGATAGATTTCTAAATATATTATTTTGAATTAAAAGTTTGTTAAAAGAAAATAAATATTTATTATTATTTAAGTTTATAATGAATTATTAATTTATTTTATAAAGTAAATTTTGATGTTAGTTAGATTTATATATAAGAGAATAGGGAATTAACCTAACAGTTAAGTTGGGGTAATTGTTTTGTTGAGGAACAAATAATGGAATTATTTAAATTAATTATATTTTTAATTAATTCAAATGGAGAATGAATTGGAATGGGCTAACGAGATAACCAGGGTTTGAGTTGACTAAACCGACTGTTTTAACTGGAATCGACTATCAAATTAGTTTGTTTCGAATTTACGCAATTAAATAGTTTAAAGTTTTTTTTTAATTTTAATGAAATTTTAAAAAGGAATTTACTATTTATTTCAGTTAATAAAGGAATTGACTACTTATACAATAGTTAATGATTAAAGTAAATTATTATCCTGATTAATAGTAATTTGGGAAATTAGTTTTTAAATTAATTAATGTAAAAAGTAATCGAGCTTGAAATGAAATCTAGTTGAATAGTGGAAGGAGTTTATGAACGGGTTTTTTTAAGCCTGAATTTTTATAACGAAGTTAAAAAGGAATTCCAAGTGAATGCAATAGCTTGAAATAAATGTTACTTAATTATTTGAATTAAGTTAGAGGAAATTAATATAAAAGGTTTTATAATAATCCAGGGTTATATAAATGAGATTTAAAGTGTAAAAGCGTTAATTTTAAATTAACGTTACCAAAAAAATAAATGAGATTAAGTAAAAAGGTGTAATTGAAATAAGATTTCTAAAGCGGGGAATGGTTGAATAGATTTGAAAGGGGATTGTCAAAAATGAATTTGGGTGAAGAAGTGGGTCATAGGATTGTATAACCAAATCCTAACTATAAAGGAATTTGTTTTAAAGTGGCAGAGTTAAAATGGTGTTTTTATAAGAAATTACTTAATTATGGAATTGAGAAAGAAGGGTTATATTCGAGAAAGAGATTTTTAAAAGGTAAGAAGGATTATGAAACTGTATTTTGAATAAAATCATCAAATGGAATTTGTTTTGAGACTGAAAAGGAATACTGGTTATACCCCAACTTGAACGACATCGGAATAACCTGAGAAGGATATGAGTTAGTAATGGTAAAAGGAGTTAGTAATAATTTATTATTTCCATTACAGAAATAATAATGCAACGTGTAATGAAGATATGGAAAATGTGTATAATGAGGATTCCAAAGTGGAAAGGGGAAATAAAAAGGGGTTGCGTGGAATTATAACGGTATTTCCGAGTTAGAAAAGGAAACATAAAGTTGAGTTCTATTCTATAATAATAAGCATGGATAATTGTTTTAAGTAGTGAAATAAAAGATATTTTGTAGTGAGGTGTTTCGAGTTATAAGTTGAATTTATTTCCCAATATAAGATAATAATGTGGCTAATGTTTTGAAAATGAAAATAGTGAACTGGATATGATATAGGATTTTCCTAAGTAATAAAATGAATTTGTTTAAAGTATAATCTTATGTTAAATAAGAAGCGGAAAACTATATTTGTAATATCGAAATATTTAAGTTTTAAATTTACATTTTGTTTTAATTAAAAGGCCAATTGATGCTGAATATTGAACCAGTGAACTCATTGGATTTTCGTGATTGAATCACTGTTTATTTTGATAGTTAAATAACCGACTACCAAATCTGTCCAATATGATTGTTGGTACGGAAAGATCGGGATCGAATTTATATTCAAAAAACATTCCGACTAGCAAATACGTGAAGATATCAGGAGTTGATCGAGATAGAGCATTGAAGATTGTAGATTTTCATAAATGGAGGAATTACTAATAATCTCTGATGTTGCAACCAGAGATAAACCGTGATTCTGTCGTGGTTGGAATCTATGAGTTGCAAGGACTTCTCGCTACTGATCCACGGGGTGATTCCTATATTGGATGCAGTAGGAGAGTGCCTTCGGTTCATCCTGTTCCTGGATGACTTGTATGGACGGATGTTTGACAGAGTATTTCCAAAGGGATCACGTACGTTAATTTCACCAAACGAACTATAGTTGTTGGCGGAGAATGGTCGTTCTCTTAGCTTCTAACTAGAGTATTTTTATAGACGTTAATTAGTGATATCTGACGGATATGACGATGTGGTATTCAAAGTGAATGGTGACCAGATGATCCAGAAGATAATTTAAAACCTCAAGCCTCATCAACTGGGAATTGACAAAAATCTGGCAGGCAACATGGCTATGTGGGTCACTCCCATTAGGGTGTATAATCACCTATCTAGAGAAATTCCTTTTGCTTCTTTAATCTATTTCGATATTGTCCGTTTCGGGAAACGGTGGTTTGAGCCCAACTGTTGGTGATATACATTCGATACACTCAAGCGAAATGAGTGGTCGGTCATGTGTGGGTCGGGTTGCAAGAAGTTCTTGTTGAACCCAGTGTATTCGCCTCTAGAGATACACTATCGGCAGGTGATTCCATACCTTGTCATAGTCGAAATCTAATCTCCAATAAGCGCCCGCGGTTTTGATTGTATACTATATATGTGGAGTGTGAGATGCAAGTATTCCGCTAGATTGTAATTTACTTGTATTTAGACACTATTATAATATCAGAAAAAAATATTGACTTCAAAAATGTTTTGGGTTACCGTAAGGTAAAAACTGTCCGTATTTATGTGTGGATTCGGTCTTACGATTATCCTTTTCTTTCGAAAAGATTTTTGAACTTTAAAATCAAGTTGGATGATCCCCCTTAATACTGTGCGAGTTTTTTCTCACTCTGGTTCACCAAACTGACCCGGCGTTTTGTAAATGCTCGGGTTGGACTGGGTTGTATAGGTCCAGGTTATCGAATGTTGTGAATTTCAAAAGACGTGCTGGAGGTGATCAACCGTATTGTATCTAGTATTTATTCCACTGTGTGTTTTGTATAAGGACAGGTTATTATAACCGTCCAGATGTGTGACGTACTCTGATAGTGTAAGTATTTTTAAAAGCTCTCAATAAAGATTTATTTATGTATTATATTTTGTTCCGCTGCGATGTGAGACTCTGTGTTGTGTTGGTTCTTCTTCTATTCTAATATTTCTATCTTTCTTACCTCACCCTCTAATTTCTTTCAATTAACTATCCGGTGTTTTCGGTGTTTGGAAGGTCAGCATGAGATACGGGATTGTATTTATGTTGATTTTCAGGGCCGAAAATCCGTGGGTCGTTACATGAACCTCTTATAATCAACTCAGTAAGTTGGCCCCGACCCTTACCTAGTTCGGGGTCCCCCTTTGGATACTGGTATGGGTTACTGACTAATACGGGTTCCACACAACATATGTTACAAGCCACCCCCTAGGCTTGCATCCCCACTACTAGGATTTTGACATGTTATGCTTAACAGATTAACAAGCCCGCATAACCCCAACATACAAAATAGGTTAAGTTTATCGGGTTTATATAATCCCCCAACAGATTTACTTAACCCCTCTTTTATTCAGACAAGTTTACTTAACCCTACACAATTTGACAGGTTCTTGTAACCCCCACAGATTTAAATAGGTCAAGTATTACAGGTTAACAGGTTATTATCAATTCCTGTTGATGCATGTTAATGCACTAGACCTCTCACATTAAGTCGACCACTTGTGGGTGCTGGATATGTCGGGCGGTTCCTGGGGGATTTCTACCACAAATTGGACTTAACCTCATGTCATAGTACTGTTACGTGTAATTTACGCACTAGACCCCTCACATTAGACTAACCATTTGTGGATGTTGGATTTGTTGGGCGGTTCCGAGTAGACTTCTATCGCAAGTGTAATCTAACCTCGTATCTAAGTGTGGTTACAGTTTCTATTTACTGTAATTTTAGGCATATTCATTCTTAGACAATTATTCATGTTCCTCATAGGTTATGCTCCCAAATCCCTAGTCTGATTCACGATACAAGTTAAACCCCAATTTATCTTTCCCAACCGTTTCCAATTTCGTGCGTTCACATATTTTAGCGATAGGCTAGGCTTGAAGGTAGCCTAGGCTACAAAAATAAAAAGGGAAAGAGGGAGAGGAGAGAACATAAATAGGCATAATAACAAAATAGGCATATGATGATAAAATTGGGCATAATAACAGAATGGCATATGATGACCGAATTGGGCATAATAACAGAAGAGACATATGATGATAGAATTAGGCATATGAGAATTGAACAGTAGATCAGGTGTACAAGTAATGGCAAATCTGTTTAATTATGTTCAGGTCATTAACAGGCATAGGTTTAGATCTAAACTTGTAAAATTGTCAAGATTACTTATTAAATGTTTATATCTAAAAGCAACATAAACTCACTGGGACTGGATCTAAAGAACTGAGAAAAGAGTGCTGATGTTGTAGAAGGGATTCATGAGTATATATAAGTCGTTATTGCAGAAGAATAGGCTAACTCAGTCTAAGCTGGGGCAGCATCTCATTGTCTCCATTGTTTTAGGTGAACAAAACAATATGAATGAGGTCCTATTTATAGCCTCAAGCCAACGAATCAGGTCAAGAAACACGTCCGGTTTTAGAAATGGTCGACCCCTAATGGGTCGATTTCCCGTGCGATTTTCCCTCTTTGATTTTGATTTTCTAAACAGGTTTATTTAAATATTTTGCTTATATTTATACAAATTTCAAAGCTTTTAAACTTCTTCATACGATGTCCGTTTTACGTAGACTCGGAGTCTGTTTTAAGCAGAATTCTGAGACCAACACAATAGTACAGTCTGTTTTCCTTAATTCTCAATATATAATTACATATTCTTTAGTTTATCATTATAATGTCCTTTAAAATTATGGGGTGTTACATTATATAATCTCAAGGTTCCATCTTAGAATTCATTAAAATGTCTCACAACATCATGCTTGATCAAACTCCAATATTTCTTAAAAAAGAAATTAGAGAAGCCATCAGGACCAAGAGCCTTGTCACTGGGCATCTCGTTTAGAGCAGTTAAAATCTCTTCTTCAGAAAATGGTGTATCAAATCACATAAGTAAGAAGAACAAGGAAACAATTTCTTCCAATCAATGGAAATAAGATGCTTATTCCTTTCTCCAAAGATCCCTTAAAAGTACTCAGTAAAAGTATCATTAAGCTTCTGCTGATCACAAATCTCCACATCATCTTTCCAAATACTACAAATCATGTTCGTTCTTCTTCTACAGTTTGCCACTTTATGAAAATAACTTGTGTTACTATCACCTACTTTCAATCACTTTTAGAAGTTCCTTTTCTTTACTTCTTAAAAAAGCTCTCTCAGCAGCATCCAAACATCTCTCTTCCTCCAAAATGGTAAGCTCCAGAATCTCCTTTTAATCCTTTCTTTTTTGACTCCAATATTACCAAACACTTCTCCGTTCCGCTCGTTAAGAAACCTTCTTAAAAGCTTTATCTTTCTACTAATATTGCTCATAGCATCACCTCTTTTACCAAAATCATACCATTTTTTCTTAATCAGATCATCAAAATTCTCTTCTAAACAACACATCTTCTCAAATATAAAGAAATCCTTTCTCTTCAAAACATCCCCCATATCCAAAACAATAGGACAATGATCAGAAATAAAAGTTGACAAGCCTTTTTGAAAAGTTAGGGGGTGAAGATTTTTAACATTGGAATTGAGAAGAAAACGATCCAACCTAACTAAAGTAGGGGGAGTTCTGTCGTTACTCCAAGTAAATTTTCTATTTGAGAGGGGAAAATCAATTAAACTACAGTCACGCACAAACTCACCGAAATCCTCCATGTCTCTCAAATAATTTGCCTTATTACAATTCCTCTCAATCAAATCTAATAACATTAAATTCTCCACCAATGACCAAGGGACCATACATAAGATTATTAAACCGAATCCATAAAACCATCTTTCACTTCTAGTATTAGGCCCATAAACATTACAGGTGAAGTATAGAACTTTAGAAACCATACATTCCAGTGCTATATGTAAACGATGACTTTGTTTAATCTCTTGTTTTAAATGCCAACAACTACTATTCCAACCAATGAAAAGACCCTTTGCACTCCCCACAGCAGGGATAAAGTACCATTCATCAAGAACACCCCACCCCAAACATTTAAAGACATTAATTTCAAGGTTCTCAAGTTTAGTTTCTTGCAGCATAACAATGTCGAGTTTGATGGATTTAAGATAATTTTTTGTCCTAAGACATTTATAATAAGTTCTTAGACTCTAACATTCCAAGTTACAATAATCATGATGATTCATTAGCCCTCTCTAATTCATTATATTTAAATCACTAATTTCATCATTACTCATCATAAAACCAGAACTACTAGCAATAGCATGCATTTAATCACTAGTCAAGGTATTAAGAAAAGCAGGAACAAAAATGCTACCTTCGAGCGAATGCGTCAATCCTCTAGCACTGGGACGAAGCATCACCATGACACTCTGATCCAAAGCATGCTTACCCTTGCCTTTGGTTCTTGAACAATCGCCAGAGTCAGCCAAAGCAAGTGTCATGTTGCTCTCTAAATTCAAGTCTTGTGAACAGTTGTCATGAACTTATTCGTCAGCACAATCAGAAAAATTACCATTAACATCCAAACCAAGGTCATCTACTCCAACAACCTCCTCATCATGACGATGCGCAACACCAACACCCACCACGTTGCCTACAACATCCACCTCAACCTCTAAACCATCATCAAAGCGGGCAAAGAAGTTACCAATATTACCACCATCCCTAGCATCATCATCAAAGGATACAATAACTGGATTATCCTCATCATTAATAGCCTCGTTCATACCAACATTACGCTCGCCAACCTCCTTGCAACCTAAAATTTTCAACTTTCCATCGTTACCTTTAGAAAACACAGAATTCCATAAGCTCGGAGTATCCATGTAAGTAGAGAGATCACCATCATATCTCCTAATAAGCATGTCATGACAAAAATTCTCCATAAAAATTTTGATCGATGATGGAAGCACTCTCGACTCCTCAACAAACAATTTGCTCTCAATAAAGTGAATTCGACAATATGCAAAGCGCCTGGTTGTAGCCTGGTAACGTAACCCACATCTGCAAGCAACACCCGAAGCACCTTCACGCTCCTACAAACCAGCGGCACATTCTTCATAAAAACCCAGAATTTCACTTTCTTTTGACTAACACTTCCCGTTCGCGCACTCCATCTCCATAGATTAAGAGTTCCCATTGAGGAAATGATAGAATGATAAAAGTTTTCACTCAAAATAGAAGAATGAAACCTGCCAGCCTCTTCATGCTCCATCTCCAATCAGGTGGAACATTCCTAAATTTGATCTTAAGTAGGTCCTCGATATGAATGATCGAAAATGCTCCTTGAGCAATGGAGACAACATCCACAGATCCAGCCTATCTAAAATCAACCGGAAAAACTTCTGATGAAATATTTATTTTATTATTGGCTGTCTCCATTTTTGGAGGAGGATGATTGATCGATCTGTAGTTAAACCCCTTATGGCTAGTTTTATTACACTTAAAGCATATAATCAGATTTCTACAATTTCTCTCCCAGTGATCCGTCCACCCACATCTGAACCAGCCTTTTTTTGATTTAATGTTTCTGGGAGATTCATCATATCGGTTGTATTCTCGAGGCGGCTATTGGGAAATCCATTTTTCCAATAATTATTATATACATTTCGCTTAACGGGTTGTTTAAGTAATACATCTTCATATGAAGCTTTGTCAACGTTCTGTTGTCGATTAACGTCTAACGATGATGGAATCGGGATAGATTTCAAAATAGAAGACGCAAGATTAGAGATCGCAATTTTAGAAGAAGACATTAGGGTTTTGAACACCATTTTTAATTGTGTTTTAATGATTTGTTTTGATAATACGTTCTTAATTTCCTTTCTGAGCTTTTTGAATTTGAATCTGTTATTTCTATCATTCAAGTATATTTGTCCTATCGTTCGAATCTCGATCCTTAGGTAGAAGCCTATGGTTGTGTTTGAGACAAGTTACGTTTGTTGGTTGGAAGTGGATGCAAGTGGTTGCTAGTGGTTGTCAGTGGACGTATATACACACACATTAGGCATTAGATTGGCTCAAACACTTAGATATTGCATATGGATGTGTGTGCATTTTTAATTTTCAATGGATGAATATGATTGAATCATCATATGGATGTTGCATTTTGGTGAATGATTGTGCACACATATAGAAATTATATGAACTTTTAGGATTCTTTTACATACATATTGGATACATGGCACAAACATATATTGAATTAAGGATGTCAACTGAATCAGTCGACCGCTTGATTTCCGCATTAGTGTAGGAACATATACACACAACACCTTTGCATATGTACATACAAATCATTAGAAATTTTAAGGACAATGGATGTCATTGGTTGATGGATGAGTAATTTAGCGTATGTGGTTGTTAAATAATAACATTCTTCTTAACTTGAAGATTTCAAGTATGAACTCCTTTAAAGAGGGGAGAATGTAACACCCCATAATTTAATACTCCATAATTATATAATATAGAAAATAAAATGAATATTAACAAATAAAATGTTCATAATTAGGTAAAACATACTTTACCATTGCGTTCGTTATGAAATTATGGTTTAGATAGACTTTTGGTTTTTCGTAAATCAGGTTAAATATGAAGAAGTTATGAACTAAAGAAGTTATGAACGCAGAAGCAACAGTTAGTGGGTGACCCATCCAATAACCGGGTCAACACAGGGGTTGACCCAGGTATAAGGCGGGCTGATTGAGGTGTCGACCAAGGTAATAGATGGGTCGACCCACCTACATGCAGGATGGATTCCTGCAGTTGAATCTAGACTATTTTGTTTGCTGCATTCACACGCTGACTGAGCTTGAGGTGTACAGTTGGATTTATAAACCTAATATCTAATGGTTTAGAGTTATCCTTGTTGAAAACAAGATTTTGATTAATGCCAACAAAAGAAGTAGTAATGGAAACCACGTTATAGAGATAAGATTATATATATATACACACACACACATTGAGTCATGTTAGAAATATGTTAAAATCTATCCTCAAGTATAACACGAATATTCAAAACAAAGTATATATATATGTATGGCTTTAAAAAGCCAGAAATGTACAAACTCAGCTCTACCAGTCGACTGAGATTAATAAATGACCAGTCGAATGGTCAGAGAGTTTTTGTACATAACGACTAGTTTTGAAAAGTTTTTTATCCAAATGATTTAAAGTTTAATTCAACCAGTCAATTAATGATTTTTAACCAGTCGACTGATTCAAGAAAACAAATATTTTTCTGAAAGGTTGCCTCTATTCATGAAGAGAAATCTCTTCATTTCTGAAAGGAAATGGAAACTTCTTTTGGTTAAAACTCTTCATGAAGAATTGTTACCTTTCTACTATTATATAAACCCTTCAAACGTGTTTTCCAAATCACTAGTTCTGATTATGTTCTCTCTATTTTCTGATTTAAACTTCTATATACTTTGCAAACAAAAGCTCTCCCAAATTCAAGTTACTTATTGAATCCTTGATAACATTTCTCATATCTTGATTCGACAAGCAACTAACTTCCTTTAAATCTTCACATTTATTTCAAATACTCGAGGATAAGATTATAGGAATGGTGTACTTAAACCATTGACTATCCGTGTTGATTCAAGAACACAAAGCAGAAGTCAAAACACTTGTAATTGTTGAAGTCCTGTATAGTTGCTCAGGCGAGAGGCATCATTGTTGGGGCTCGGGTGTACTGACCTATTCCTCCGGGTTAAGAAAGAGTGTGATAGTGAATTCCGAAGATGAGCTTCGGGACTAGACTTAGGGCGGGAAGTCCGAACCAGTATAAAATTCCTGGTGTCGTTCCTTATTGCATTTACTTTTGATATATTTCTATAGCTTAGATTTTACTTGCGTTACTATTGTATATTAAGTTAGTGTATCATCTATATTTCCGCTATATCCATATAGATCTTTCTTAAGTCATACACACCGACTTTTCATTTGGTATCAAAGCACGGTCATCATTTAACTATAAAATCGTTATCTGATATTTAGGCAATATGGATAATAACACTAGTACTAGCAAAATACCAGATATTCTGAAGGTCAATCCACTGCAGGACCACCCTTCTTTAATGGCATGAACTATAGTTATTGGGCTACACGAATGAGAATTTATATGTAAGCAAATAGTTTTGATGCATGGAATATCACACAAAAGAGTACACACAACCAACTACATTATTTGCTGAATGGTATGCATCTGAAAAAGCAGAGGCTACTGACAATGCTAAGGCTATGAAGATGTTGCATTGTGCTTTAGATAGAAACAAGTTCAACCGGATTTGTATGTGTAACACAGCATATGAAATCTAAAGAACACTCAAAACAACTCATGAAGGAACTAACAAGGTTAAAAAAAAGCAAAATATCTATGATTAAGAATCGGTTTCAAAATTTTGGGATGAATGAAAATGAATCCATAAATGATATGTATTCACGTTTCCAAAACATTTATCACTCTTTGTTAGGATTAGGAGAAAAGTATTCCAATTTCGATATAGTGTCAAAAAATTTGAACTCTTTAACAGACGAATGGGAGAGAAAAGTGTTAGCAATCGAAGATGCTAATGATCTCTCTGCCATGAAACCAGAAGATTTGATCGGTAATCTAATGTCTTATGAAGTAAATTTGCAGGCAAAGAAAGTATAGGTACAAGAAAAGAAAAATTTAGCTTTCCACGCTGAGAAAGAAGATTCCAATTCAAATAAAGAAGATATTGCTTTCGTAGCAAAGAATTTTATAAAGTTTCTAAAATACAGAAAAGGCCAAAGCAAAAATATGAAAAAGAATTCATCAAAAGAGCCTGACCCTGCACTAGTAGAATGTTTTAATTGTCACAAGACTAGACATTATCAAAAGAATTATCTAGAATTAAAGAAAAACCGCAAAAAGGAAAAATCAAAGAGACGAGCATTTTCAGTTACTTAGGACAACTCAGATTCATCTTTTGAAAGTGACAGTGAGCAAGCAAACGTATGCTTCATGGCTAAGGATAATGATGTAAGTGATTTTACTTTTGATGAATTAGTATGAATTAATACTGGAATCTTAGAATCTCGAAAAATGTTTAAGCGAAAATTTAAATAAGCTAACGAAGATAAAAAGAAAGCAGAATTTGAGAGAGATCTTTTAATAGATAAGAAAGAAATTTTAGAAAATGAAATTAGAAAATTACAAGAATCTCTTTCAGTAGCAAATTCTGAGATATCTATGTTGAGTCAAGAAATCGAGACTCAAAAGAATAAAAACGACTTATTAGCGTCTGAGAATCATGATTTAAATACTAAAGTGAAAATTATAGGATATGAAAATTATATAATTTGAAAATTCTAGTTTAAAAATTAAGTTAGAAAGTATTTATAAAAATGTTAACAACTTTAACAAAAGTAGAGAGAATTTATCTAAAGTATTAGAAAATTCTCAACCTGTTTTTTGTAAAAAAGGACTAGGGTATGATAAAATTAAACTCAAAAAGGAAATCCAGTTCTAAAAATTCTTGTATTAAACCAGAAATTTCTATTAGTAAATTAAATATTTCTACTAAGAAAAAATTCTTGGGAAACATTAGTATATGGATTCCAAAGACTAATAATGTTCTTATTAGGAATGAATATATTAAAAAAAATTAGATTCCGTTCATTATAATAATAATTATTTTTTAAAAAGGATCCTGAACCCTCTTGGGTTTGGCTTCCTAAGACTTAACCCTTAGGACCCTAATGGAGGAAGTGGGTACCAATGAAATTTTTAAATTTTTTTTTGCAGGTCTCACTCAACAAAAATAGAGGAAAATGGATACTAGATAGTGAGTGCTCAAAACACATGATAGGAGACAAGGAGATGCTAACAAATATCATTTACTCAAAAGGAGGAGCTGTCACGTTTGGAGATAATTCCAAAGGATATATCATCGGCAAAGGCGATGTGAGCAATTACGGTATATCTAATTCACTCTTATTTCAGATGTTTTATTGGTTAAGAATTTAAAACACAATTTATTAAGTATTAGTCAATTGTGTGATAAAGGTTTTAGAATATCATTTTCTAAAAATAAGTGTATTATATTTGATTTAAATCAAAATCTTATTTTTGAAGGAAATCAAGACAAAAATATTTATATTTTAAATATGGCAGTTAATAATAATCCAAGTATGTGTTTATTAGCTAAAGGCAATGATCCTTGGTTATGGCACAAATGATTTTGCTATATTAATTTTAAAACAATAAAAAAGATATCTAAAAATGAACTTGTAAGAGGATTACCCAAAATAAAATTCAAAACTTAAAATTTGTATGATGCTTGTCAACTTGGAAAGTTAACCAAATCCTCTTTTAAATCTAAAAAGGTCATATCTACCCTACAACCATTTGAGTTACTACACATGGATTTATTCGGACCAACTCAAGTTCAGTCTATAAATCTGAGTAGATATGTGTTCATAATTGTTGATGATTTTTCAAGATACATTTGGACTATGATTTGAAAGAATAAAAGCTGTACTTTTGATATCTTTGAGAATTTTATCAAACAAATTCAAAATTTAACTGATTTAAAAATAAAGAACATAGAAGTGATCATGGAGGAAAATATGAAAATAAGAAATTTAACTTATTTTGTCAAAAGAAAGGAACTTTTCATAATTTAACTGCAAGTAGACCTATGATGAGTGTTTGCTTATGTGCTCATTTTCAAGCTAATCCAAAAGAATCTAATTTGGGAGCAGTTAAACGTATATTATGTTATCTTAGTAGTATAAAAGATTTTGGACTCTTTTATCTTAAAGACTGTTACTTTGAATTAGTTTCATATAGTGATGCTAATTTTGGAGGATCACGAACGGATCGTAAAAGTACAAGTGGAACATGTCACTTTATCGGTAAATCACTTATATCCTGGTTCAACAGGAAACAAAATTGTGTTTCACTGTTAACATGCGAAGCTGAATACATATCTACTGCACTAGCCTGTGCTCAAGTAATATATATGCAGCAAACACTAAAAGATTTCAACGTAAATTTGTCTAATTCCACAATTTATTGTGACAATATAAGCACAATAAATTTATCTAAAAATCAGGTAAATCAATCCAGAACTAAATACATTGATATCAGACATCATTTCTTGAGAGACAATATTGAAAAACAAACGATTAATCTTGAGATTGTAAACTCAGAAAATCAAATTGCTGATATCTTTACTAAACCCCTTTTAGAGAACTCTTTCATAAGACTCCGACAAGAACTAGGAATTGTATCTTTCAAAGATCTCAAAAAAGTTATTCGATTACTTTGTGCTCATCATGTTTAATTACTTTTTAATCGATGACAAAGGGGGAGAAATATTTCACCTATGATAAATTTATGATATATATATATACTATGCTCTTAATAATAAATTTCTGATCAATCTATGATACATATTCAATGCTCTTAATTATAAATTTCTTTTTGGAATACATATGCTAACATTTTGTTGTAGGAATCAAAACGGTAAATTATAACTTTATTGAACTAACAAAATGTTGCAGAAATTCAGGGGGAGCAAATACTTAAGGGGAGAAAATCAGATATGTTTTCATCAATCGAAAAGGTAGAGAATGTTGAAAACAAGATTTGATTAATGCCAACAAAAGAAGTAGCAATGGAAATCACGTTATAGAGGTAAGATTCTATTCATATACATACATACATACATATATACACACACACACACATTGAGTCGTGTTAGAATTATGAAATTTATCCTAAAGTATAACACGAATATTCAAAACAAAGTGTATATATATGGCTTTAAAAAGCCAGAAGTGTACAACTCAGCTCTACCATTCGACTGGTTGATAAATGACCAGTCGACTGGTCAAAGAGTTTTTGTATACAATGGATAGTTTTGAAAAGTTTTTTATTCAAGCGATTTAAAGTTTAATTCAACCAGTCAACTGATGATTTTTAACCAGTCGACTGATTCGAAACCGCAAATATTTTTCTGAAAGGTTGCCTCTATTCATGAAGAGAAATCTCTTCATTTCTGAAAGGAAATGGAAACTTCTTTTGGTTAAAACTCTTCATGAAGACTTGTTACCTTTCTACTGTTATATAAACACTTCAAACGTGTTTTCCAAATCATCAATTCTGATTATATTCTCTCTATTTTCTGATTTAAACTTCTATATACTTTGCAAACAAAAGCTCTCCCAAATTCAAGTTACTTGTTGAATCCTTGATAACATTTCTCATATCTTGATTCGACAAGCAACTAACTTCCTTAAATCTTCACATTCATTTCAAATACTCGAGGATAAGATTACAGGAAGGGTATACTTAAACCGTTGACTATCCATGTTGATTCGAGAACACAAAGCAGAAGACAAAACACTTGTAATAGTTGAAGTCCTGTATAGTTGCTCAGGCGAGAGGCATCCTTGTTGGGGCTTGGGTGTACTGACCTATTCCTCCGGGTTAAGAGAGGGTGTAACGACCTGGGGAATTCGCGATCCTGGTTATCGACCATAAACTCAGTGTCGACTATCCAAGCATCGGAAATACCAGATAGTTAATGAAAGAAGTTAGAGGGTGGGAATAAATAAGATAGAAAATTAGAATAGAAGAAGAAGAACACACAATACATTATAGTAATACGAATCTCACAGCGGAACGAATAAAATATAACATAACTTTGAAATAAAACAGTATATGTATACAATAACATTTTTGATAACACTTACAACACAGCGGAAATAAACAATTACTATAAAATCCTGAAGCCTCTTGCTCCAAGCTCTCGGTATATCTGTAAAATCATGACTACTTGACTTCCCGTACAAATTTGGGCACCCAAGAGTTCAGGGAAAACCAAACAAAATAAACTCCGGGTCAATCATGAGACTGGTATGAGTAAACAATTTAAAATAGTTTGAGAAAATAAACGATATCTCATAAGACCACGCCGTATAATGGAACGGGTTTTTCCTTTATGAGAATCCAAACCACTTGGTTTGACTTTCAAAATCCTTTTGAAAGAAACGATAATCTTTATATCAAAACATAATTTGATATTATAATAGTGTCTATCAACCACCACTAAATAATCGTCTAGTGGAACGCTTTCATCTCACATTCCACATACATAATAGAAAATCAAAAACCGTGGGTGCTTATTGGTTAATGAATTCCAACTGGCAAGGTATGGGACCACCTTCTGACAGTGTATCTCTAGAGAGGATTACACCGGGTTCAACAATAACATCTTGTAACCCAGGCTAAACATGACTGGTCACTCATTTCGCTTGAGTGTACCAAAAGTATTATCACCAACGGTTGGGATCAGCAACCGTTTCTCGAAAGGGACAACATCGAAATAGATTATAGAACTAAATGGAATTTCTCTAGATCAGGTAACAATACAACCTAATTGGCAGCCACCACATAGCCATGCGACCTACCCGATTTTATAGCATTTCCGGTTGTGAGGCTAGAGGCCATAACGTATCCTTTACAAACCACATCTACATTCACTTTGAATGTCACATCGTCATACCCGCTAAATCACAAATTGATTTCTCCAAACATATCACGGGTAAATAGCTAAGTGAAACGAATTCCTCCGCCACCAAACGTAAATACGTTTGAAGAGATCAACTTACGCGATCTATTAAATGTACTCCGTCAGGCATTCTTCCATATAGGTCATCCTGGGACTGGACAAACCGAAGGCACTATTCTGTAAATAGGAAAGCCCTTGCATAACTCTGTCTTCAATTATCTTCATCATATTTGATTCACGACACTAATGCCATACGGAGTGGTTTTCAGATAATGAAACTAATCACAGTCTCTCCGTATTGGCGATGGAAAAATGGTCAAAAACTTCGATAGTCGATGAGTTAACTATCAAAGAAAAACACGTGTGCAAACAACGATATCATTTCCAGATGGAATTAATATCGATCAATCATCGTTTGACATTTATCTCTTTAGTTCATTAATTTATTCATTTTTCATTTCCTGTTTCCATATATTCAACATTTCTTATTTTCTAAATTTAGAAAATATACGTTATTAACATTGGAAAACATTTCCATTTCTTATTTTCTATATTAGAAAACATTTATGATTCTTATTTGGAAAGCATTTCCAAAACTCCTACATTTGGATTTAAACAGATGTTTAAATAAAACATCGCTATGCCCACTCAAAACATTACACTCATTAACTAAATTCACTTAACCAATCTTCACTATCGAACCTTAACCATTCCTTAGTTAAAACAGGGTCAATCAAGTTGGGGTATAACTACCTCTCAGACCTTAACTGAACAACATTATTAACCTTGAAATAGAGAAGTTCACCTTTTAAATCTTTAACAAACTTCCTTTCGTAACTCTCGGATTCTATTTACGAATCCACTTCTTTTACCCAATTCATTTGATTTTAACAATAGTGTTATAATCCCATGCTTCTGAAATATAATAACTTAAATATAACTTTTATTTATTAATTTGGATAAATAAACAAACAACTGATTTATTAATAAATAAATAAATCTTGATTAAAAACGGAAAGTGAATAGTACTATCCCGAATTCGATATAATCGAATTTCAACATATAACTCTCATTCGAATAATCTTTATTCGATAACTCCTTTTCGAATAAACTATATTTGATTAACTCCTTCTGAATAAACTATATTCGATTAACTCCTTTCGAATAAACTATATTCGATAACTCCTTTCGAATAAACTCTATTAGACTAACTCCTTTCGAATAAACTATATTCGATTAACTCTTTTCGAATAAATCTAATCCGATTAACTCTAATCGATTAACTCTAATTCGATTAACTCTATTCCTATCTCATTCAAATTCCTATTTGAATTTGTATTTCAATCCCCAAGTTTCCTTATAAATGTTTAATTTATAAAATATTTATTTTAAATCCATTATTCACATCGAATGAAAACGGAAAGTGAATAGTACTATCCCGAATTCGATATAATAGAATTTCAACATATAACTCTCATTCGAATAATCTTTATTCGATAACTCCTTTTCGAATAAACTGTATTTGATTAACTCCTTTCGAATAAACTATATTCGATTAACTCCTTTCGAATAAACTATATTTGATAACTCCTTTTGAATAAACTATATTTGATAACTCCTTTCGAATAAACTCTACTCGATTAACTCCTTTCGAATAAACTCTATTAGATTAACTCCTTTTGAATAAACTATATTCGATTAACTCTTTTCGATTAAATCTATTCCGATTAACTCTAATCGATTAACTCTAATTCGATTAACTCTATTCCTGTCTCATTCAAATTCCTATTTGAATTCGTATTTCAATCCCTAAGTTTCCTTATAAATGTTTAATTTATAAAATATTTATTTTAAATCCATTATTCACATCGAATGTGAAAAATATTTCTTTTATATACTCTATTAAGTTTGACTTCGTATTTAAAAATAATATCCTATTTCCATATTCTATTTATACATTTATTTATAGAATTATTCATACGAAATCTCCTTTTTATTTCTAACACCGAAATCGCATTTATAATTCCCTCTTATAACTCTATTTATTTCATAAATAAATATTTCCTTTTATAATCTATTTATTCCATAAATAAATATTTCCTTTTATCACTCTATTTATTTCATAAATAAATATTTCCTTTTATAATCTATTTATTCCATAAATAAATATTTCCTTTTATCACTCTATTTATTTTCTAAATAAATATTACCTTTTATAATCTATTTATTTTCTCTTCAATATACACTTTGAAAATTGCCATTATACATTCTAGTATTTCTTATGGTACTTAAAATACCAAATAACCATGATCAATATCATCCAAACACACATAATCAACAACATATTATATATCACATCATATATCACAATATATGAAACAAAACAGTATTTAAATATTGAGGAATCTAATTGGATCCCTCCAACCTGTTTCCCTGCATCACAAATGTTAGACGATATAATTATCATCGATTTCATTTCAATATGAATATTAAACAGAATCAATATTTAATTAACGCTATACATACATACATATATATATATATACATATATATATATAACCAGATCTATAATTTCTACTAGTTACTTTGTAGTTCAACCCAACATTCAACACACATCAATCAACCAACACTTATTAATTCTAAAATACATTATAGAAATTTAAACTGATCAGAGTTAGTGAGATTTACTCACATTGGACGATCATCGTTAAATAACGATAACCATCTGTTGATTCAGACAGACAAATTATTTCGCTATAAATTGTAACGAGCTCCAATTCACTCTCAGTCAGTTCCATTGTGTAGCCGTCGTCCGTACGATCCCAATGGATCTTGTTTCGCTGAATTTGGTTAACATTTGAATAAGATATTTAATTTACACGTTTTAACACTATATTTGAAATAATATACTTGGTTTATTTTCCACTTGGGCTTTACCACTTTCAAATGACGTCGGCCCATCTTAACTCCTCACACGACCCGACTCTCTGTTCTTCCTCCTCTTCTAAAACCGGTGCTCCAGTAAACCCACCCTAATGTCGCACATTCGAACTCCATGTCCTCCTCTTTCCCATCATGATTTTCCAAACGGTTTGCACCATCTTTCTTCATTTCGAAAACTCCATCCACCCATAGCTAAACCAACCAGCTCGCACAGGATGTTCTCGACTTCTACACGCACTGCCCAAGAACAACATCGACACAAAATACTGTCGATTCCACCAAAAAACTGCGTACAAACCCCATTTTCCATTACGAGTTCAAATACCACAATTTAAACTCCAATCGATGCATCAACATCACAAAATCTCGAACCCTAACTTATATGAACGCATGATGTCTGAAATTCGTGTGAACAAAAATATGTTTGATCACTGAAAAACCCAAATGAAACTGAAGAACATCATCGCATGAGCTCAAAAACAAATGTAATTTGATTTATGGATTTTTGTATGATTTTCTATTGATTTTTAAAGATTGATTTCCACGTTTGAAGTAAGAAGAACTACGGCGGAAATTTGTTTGACCATAGAAATGAAAGTCGTAGGGTTAAAGGAGAGTTGTTATTTATAGGAGATTTTTATTATTTTTATATTCGATTTTATATTAATTTATAAGCTATCGCTTTTGGTATTCGTTGTTAAAAATCCGTGTTATCACATATGATATCCAATTTCAACAAAAATGGGCATACAACTACATTTCGGCATTACAGACCCAATGAAACTAGTTTCGTCGAATTCCGAGTCCGTTTTCTCACACAGCGTATTTTTAAAGTCAAATAATTAAATGTTTTTCACATTAAAATCCCGTACGACCACATACTGACTCCAAAAATAACGAAAACTGAAATCTAACAATAATTTAACATCTTGGATCCAACAAAATTAGTTTCATCGAAAAAGGAGGTCGTTTGCAAAAATGTCTATTTTTAAAGCTCTAAATAAACCAATTTAAATATTAATATATTTAAAAATATTAAAATTAATATTAAAAAAATTAATATTATCGTATATATATTCACATACAATATCATATAACTCCAAAATAAATATATCAGGATTTATAACTCGATATTTCAAATCCGGGTTACATCGATATCCAATTTATATTAAAAATCCTTTTATAATATAAATAAGTTATTATAAATTATAATAGAATTCCATAGCGACTTTTCAAAAATTTGATTTGGACATAACTCAAAATCTACACGACAAAATCCCGATTTTTCCTCTTCCATTAGAAATATATACTTCACCAGCTCCGATCGTTTCTTGTTTCACAGAAATCCGATTTAAAACAGATTCTGTATATTCGTTTAAAGTTCAAATCGCCAAATTACGAACTGCCACGCCATTTCGAGCTCGATTTTAATTATAATATAATTATACGTTCAACTGCCGTTTATATTATATATTCGTTAATATAATTCAACACTAAACTGAATTATATATTTTAAATTGTCCAATTCACGCTATATTGTGAATTCTGTTATTTTTGACTATTTCGGAATTACAATATATTATTATATTATAAATATTAATTAAATATTCATTATTATTTAATTTAAACCATTTAAATCAATAAATCACTATTTACATAATTAAATTAATTATTACACCGTAAAAATACGGGACATTACAGGGGCGTGATAGTGAATTCCGAAGATGAACTTCGGGACTGGACGTAGGGCGAGAAGTCCGAACCAGTATAAAGTTCCTAGTGTCATTTCTTATTGCATTTACTTTTGATATATTTCTATAGCTTAGCTTTTACCTGCGTAACTATTGTATATTAAGTTAGTATATCATCTATACTTCCGTAATATCCATATAGATCATGCTTAAGTCATACATACCGACTTTTCAATCCTAGCTAATCTATAAATAGGCTAGCAACCTCACCATTTTCCTATACCCAAAAATTACTCATTCTTCTTCCTTAAAGCTATTTTCTAAATAAAAATAAGTAGATGCCGAGGTGCAGCCAAAACATAGATTAAAGGGGATAATTCTATTTTTCCTACAACAAAAAAATCTAAAGGGACATTTTTCTAGACCTTAATCAAATCATTGTGAGTTCTAGTTATTTTTAGATCTTCTATTTAAACAACATTTTGATAGTAAATGGATTGGATTTGAAAAGTAACAATGTTTATATGTTATTATTTTACTATCAATTATCTATTCAATTCACAGTTATTATATGTTCATATATACACCTTTCTTTCTTATTTGCTTTTCTATCTTTTATTTATTCACAGTCTTTTCTATGCCAATTTATTCAGTTTGGATCTGTTTTCTCCTTTTCCTTTTTATTTTATGCTGAGCTTAGGCCATCGAGAGCGTAGGCCATTTCCATTTGAATTTCGTATAATTGGGACAAATTGAAATGAACTTGTAATGACAATAAGGAGAATTGGGCATATTATAACTTGAGAACCTATATTGTAAATTTGGGGCAATTACAAAAGGGAAGAATATGCAAACTTGTTAATCTAAATAGACTGGACTTAATTTAACATTAAGCAATGCATGTTAGGGAAAAATATGTGGATCAGATGTAATTATGTAAAATTGGTTACTGTAATATATTTGTATACATACATCTGAGTAGGTATTTGTCCATTTTGAGGAAGGGGTTGTACACAGAATAACATTTATAGGAAATGTCATTCACAACCATGCTTATTAATGAATTTAAACCTACTAAGTTAAAACATGTTAATTAACAATCTAAGAGTTCTCACATCATGCTGTTTATATCTGGTTTTGGGACTCTTAAAATCCTAATTACTTGGGGGCACAAGCCTAGGGGTGTGTTGTGTCAATCTTGCTATGTGAAACCTGTATCAGTCAGTATCACTGTTGGTATCATAGAGGGGTGTAATGTCCCGGATTTTTAACTAACTTGGTTAAGCAGAATTTTTTTGACCTATATCAATGATTAATTTAATTAAATAGAATTGAATTTAAATATTTCATCAAATATAGAATCATTTCTTTGTAAAAATCCTATGTGTGTATTTAAATTTGTTGTTTTCTTTAGAATATGTGTACAAGTGTATATAAATTAAATAAAGTAAATGCATTATTTGGTTATGATTGTAAATTGGTTTTGAATTCATATTAAATACAATAACCATAGTAAACTTTGTAATTATTTTACAGGAAAGTAAATAAGGGACATATGCATTAAATAATAAATTTAATAACTCATAGCCTAAAGATTTAAACATTTAAATATTAAAGGTGTATGTGTACAACTAGAACTTGGCTATGGAGTACATAGGAAATAAATGAGCACATATTTGGTTGTGCACAGATATGACATTTTGAAATCTATTTGCACATGCTAAGATGTGCCTAGAAGCTATGACATTTTGCAATACATTTTACTTAAAAACTAAACATAGATTTTAGATATTTCTGCACATGGCTAGTACACTTGGGTATATGGATACATTGATGGCTCTAACCAATGAAAATCAGCCTATAAGAACAGACAGCCTACACTTTTCCATTTGCATCCATAACACCTACCAACCATTTGAAGATGTGATGTGTACAAAAGTATGTATATGAAATAGTGGTTGTGCACTAAGATACTGGGGAGAGATAAAATATGAGATGCCAAGATATAACATCTCTTTTCAATCAAGTTAAGATACAACAACCCAAAATCTTCCAGTCTGTCCCCATTCTACCTATCAGCCTTATCAATTTAACATTTCATTTCAAGCTAAAAACTAGTGCAGCAGCTAAGAGCTATCCTATAACCCACTACTATCTATTTGCACAAGGTTGTACATGTATCTATACTTCATTTCTTGACAGTCAATACTAGACTGAGGCAAATTATAGGACCAGCTATATCCTAAGCACTTCCTTTTCAATTAAACCAGAGGGCATAGCTATGAACTCTAGCACATGGATGGGTATCCAATATGCACATAGCTATGCATACATATCAAACTGGAAGGTATTAAATGTAAATGGTCCATTCATAGCCTTATTTCAATCAAACAAAGCTAGCAACAACTACTGACTTAACATCTACGGCCATATTTTCTTCTCTACTAATCAATTAATGCTATAATATTATAAAGCCTAAAATGCCTCTATAAATACTCACCCAAGATCAAACATTCCATTCACACAAACCTATCAGTTTTCAAATTAAAGTAGAGTGAAATCTTGGAACATGATGGCAGAAAAAGCTTGGCAAGGAAAACCTGAAACAGTAAATGAATCTAGATTAAAATTGGAAGTAGAATGTGAGTAAACACTGATATTGCTTTTATATTACTGATATGTATGAATGTCTGATTAATATACTTAAATCATGCCTGATGATGTTTGGATGTCATAATATAGCATGTTGTAGATACTAAGAAGTAAGACAAACCTGGCAATGATTGTGAGTAAACCTCATTTTTCTACACATTAAACTAACATTCTATATGATGCCATGTATAGCTGTAGGATATTGATAATGTTGTATCACTCATATTGTAAATACTTAAGCATATGAAGTTAGAAGCTAGATTAAACCATTCAAAACATAGCAGTATGACTACACCAAAAGAGAATATCACTCTATGTTAATTTAAAATTCAATAACGCTAGATCTAGTTTGATTCAAGGATTGAAATCAACATGAAGATTGTTTATAGATGTTCATAGTAAATTTTAAAATTTGTTTCAACTAATAGCGGCATATACCCTTTGAAATAAATTAAATACAGTAAAGGGGTATAATTTACCAAATTTCGAACATCATAATTTTAGTATTTATGCGTACGAATGTGAATGTTAGAGAAAACCATGAATTTTAGTAGCCTAGTCACGATTTTTAGTAATATAATCAAAGAGAATTTTAGAAAATCACAAATTTGAACTCTGGTCAAATTCCGGCAACCCCGGTGGTTGGAAACCGTGGCGTTGATACCAGAGCAGCTTGGAGGCGTGGACATCATGAAAAAAAATGGTTCATGATTTTTCCATTGAAGGAGTCGAGCAAACGAAGTAGATTTAGGTTTTTAGTTTGGTTTTGGGTACGCAGTTTTGGGATCATTCATATGGAATTTAGGGTTGATCGAGTTTCGATCTGTTGGAGGTGGAGAGGCATACTGATGTCGAGACTGCCTCGTTGGAAATGGAATGTGCCCAGGTGGTCGGAGGTGATCAGTGGAGGTGGGTTTTTGGACGACCTGATTTGAGAGCTTGTCGGGTTTAAAAGGGTTAAGCGGTGAATTCGAGGAGGGCTTGGGAGACATCTCTGGTGGGTTGTTGACGAACTGGCAAGGATGCGTGACGTGTCAAGGGTGGCGCGGTGGCTCGTTGATGTCCATGGCGGTCAGACACGTGCACAGCGTGCACATTGCACAGGTAATAGGAAATGAAACAGAACGGGGAGAAGTGGTATTGGTACTTTGCCAGTGTGGTGGTACTAGGCTGGAGCACGAGTTTTTGGAGTGATCAGACATGCGCGATGTAACGGCCCGCAAATCCATACTATCTGAGTTGACTAACGACACCACTTATTCATTTTTAAAATGTGTATATATATATATATATTTCTCTTTCTATTACCAGATTTTCGATTTCCTTTCTTCTTATAATATTCTATTTTTAAGTTCGTTTCCTTACCTGGTTCTATATATATTGATATATAGATTTCTAATTATCAAATTATCTTAAAAATATTCTAACTCCTTAAATTTCTGGAAAATTTTGCTATAACCTCCTTTGTACCGGTCGATAGTTCAAACCTCAACTCGCCTCTCTAGGCCCTTTCCATTCCAAAAGAAAATCAAAAAGCCAAGTGGCTTGCTAATTCGGCACGTAAAACCTCATTTGGAATTTAAACATGTACCTTATTGTTGGGAACACGAATTATAATCCTCATATACTTCATTCCAAACCTGCTTAACCTATATACGTCCATTACCAATTTATTCCAACTCAGTCTGGTCATTTTAACTCAATTCGCTTATTTTCTTTAATTAGCTCTTTTGCCTATTTCACCTCTTTGTTTGAACATAACATGTTCAAATATAATATCAACTTGCTTATAAACAAATTGAATTCCATTTCCAATAAACTTTTATGGTTTTATAATGGTTATGGCACTATTTTTTCTGAAAATTTGATTTTGACATAACTCAAAATCTATTTGATGAAATCCAGATTTTTTTTCCTTCCATTAGAAAACTATTATCTAATTGGTCCTGACGGTTCTTGTTTCAAAGAATTCTGAAGCGACCCGAACTTCCCCGGTCTCCGAAGAGAAGAGAAAGAACGAATTACTTTGAGGACAAGACGAATCGGAACGCAAACAGAAGAACATTTCATTGTTTATTACAACAATTCCATCAGAATACAAGAATATATAGAGTATGAATAAATATACATTCGACAAATGTCAGAGATTTAAATTACATTTAAATACATAGTAGCGGAAAAATAATACAACACACAACTGAAGGCGATATACGGATACAGAGCTTTCCGAATATCATTCCAGCTGTAAACCAGGATCCTGTGAATATAAATCTGCAAAACCAAAACTACTAGCTGCCCGTGTGGAAAATAGAGGCACCCAGAGTTTAGGTTAAAACAATAAACTCCAGGTCAGTCATGTGACTGGTGTGAGAACTAAAACAGTTATTTAAAACTTTACTTTAAAAGAGAGTAATCCAAAGGACCACGTCGTATAACACGGAACGGGTTTCCTCCCAAGAACACTAGTGCATATAACAAAACAGCGCAACGCTTTTTGAAAAAATGAAGCTATTATAAGACCCAGATCCCATCACACAATGCAACACAAGCCGGAGGATAGGGTTTTCCCTTATAATAGCCAAACATGATTGGTACGTTTAAAACAAATCATTTGATACTATTTTGAGTGTATAGTGTCAAAACGATTTCAATCATAAGTATCAATCATAGACGGCATAAGTGCCTCATACTACTATGTCGCCAATACTAGGCTCTACAAATAAAACCGAAATATAACGTATTGGAAATTGTATTCCATCATGAGTCGAGGCAAGGGCAAGCTCCTCTCCGTTCGAGACACTCTAGCAAATGTCTCAGGACCACACACAACAATCATGTATCTTCAGGGTCGGTCCTCTCTTACTTTTGAGGATTAGTTATTCCTGAACACACGTTTCCCGGTCCTAACAGACCTATATCCGAGGCGACTCGCATCCAACAACCACACAGGTAAAAAGTATATAAATGTCAGTGCTGGTAGGTCACTGACATCACCCATAGCTAGAAAGAAATGTCGTGCTCTCCCTGCAGTCACTATCCCGTTTTTGATTCATACCGAGGTGTTAGGCTCGCGAGTTAACGCTATACACAAAGCAATGCCACACAGGTCGTGCTTTGATCATCAACCACAAGACTTTGCTTTTTAACAAAAGCCATGATCAATTTCCAGTTAGGCATGCCACACAGGCAATTCACTCCATGCGACTGATGTCCATCGATATACAACCTCTGAGCTCGTACGTCTCAGAGAAGGGCGTTAAGCAAGAGAATAAATTCTCCGCTGCCAAACAGATGTATATTTAATAGAGATCAATCAACACAGAATAAAATCCAATGTTAGACACACAGTCCATTTACAAGTTCGTTCTAGGTCTGAACGAAACCGGAGGCACTTTCCTCGCATATCCATCGATCTCCAAGTACGTCTGGTCGATCACCAACTGTTTCCCTCCTCTTGGGTGTACAACCCAATCAAGATCATCAATAATCATCCAAACGATGTGAAGACTTCCGGTCTTCAACCACCGTCTTCATCTTCGACTTATCGTCGAATCGGTTATTTAGAATGGGTATAAACCCGGCCTTTCCGAATAACCTACGTATATAATAAACAAGTGTTACACAAACCCAACATACGCCTCATTCCAACTTAGAATATTCTTTATTCAAATATTCACATTCTTAGGGAAATGTTCCCATTAATTTTATTAAAGATAAATTCTTCTAAATTTATTCTTTAATCTTCCTTTGGATATCATTTCAAACCGTGTTAAGGTTTTCCAAACTAGTCGGGATTAGCGAACCACACCAAAGTAATTATTTATTTTATTTCCCAATCCCAACCTATTCATCCCATGGAGCAAAACTGGTAATACTCCATATCTAATACCACGGTGTTATCGGTAAATATTAACTACCATTTCACGTTCAAATCTAATTAAAGATTTAACTATCGCTTTGGAGCAAAACTGGTGATACTCCATTCTCGATCACTTTAATCGAATTAAAGATTCATTAAAACTCCACTTAGTTTTAATCTTCCCAAAAATCAATATCCTATCTTTAACTGGGTTAAAGAACCAACGTCATCTAAAACACGGTTCACGATAAACCCAAAATCACAATCTATTGTTAACCGGGTTAAAGAACAGGTGTTATTCAAAACACCGCTCACGATAAACCCAAAAACCAATTTAAATTCAATTCCAATTAAATACTAATTAACTGGACAATTTCAGTAAATCTTAATTAAAAGATTTATTCTTTTCTAAACTGGTTTCAAGAACAGTGTCATTTAAGACACCATTCACGACGAACCTAAAATCCCATTTGATATTAAATACAAGGCTCTGAATAGAAAATATATCGGCTTATATTCAATATCAAATTCTGAAACCAACAAATATCGTATTGGAATTAACGATATAAATATATCTTTCAAATTTCCACAACCATATCTGTATAATCACGAAATCCAACATCAAAATATTCCGAAGATAATTTCGATTCAAATCCATTCCAATTCGTATATTGGAAATTCTGATTATTTTTAAAACCACTTCAAATCCAATTTATTTATTTTAAAAATAATTGGATTTTAATTCTAGTTATAAACTAGTTCATTTCGATAAAAATATGTTTTTATCCTTTCAAATGTGGAATTTTTCATCCCAGTTCTTTCCAATTCATATATTATGATTTTACACAAATTATTAATGTTTTTAATAATTTTATCAAGGCCCGTACAGTCGATTTTCAATAACGGTCGTCGAACTGCACTTACAACGACATTTTCCAAATTTTATTTGGACATAATTCCAAATCCAACCATTAGATTTCAGATTTCTAATATTCGTTGGAAAGCTCGTTTCGATACGAACCCAACGGTTCCGGTTTCAGGAGAATCCGACGGTCGGATCTCCCATAACGCCAATTCGAAGTCAATGGTCGAAATTCGCGAACTGCCGCGGCGCGGCACGTTCTATTCAGGCCATTAATATATATATTATATACATTTCGTCGATTTCAATTCAAAACGTATTTTATAAATCGTTTTAAATTCGTTTTCAAAACAATTTCAACTTCATATTCAACTTCAAATCAAAATTGAATATTCCATATCATTAACATATAAATGATAATATTTTCAAAACGTTATATTTTGAAATCACTTCCTTTTCTATATTCATTACAAAAACGAATATAATCGATATAAATATCATTCACGTCAAAATGACGCATATCTAATCAACACGACTTTATATATTTCAATAACTTCGTTATTCTATTCAACAAATGAATATTTTCTTCAACACATGAATATATACTTTATTCAACACATGAATATTTATTAATTCTTACTTACAATAAAAATGTGAATTTTATTGTATAAACATTTCGTTCAACACATGAATAGTTTCAACACATGAATATTCTCAACACATGAGTATTGTCAACACATGAGTATTTATTCTATTCAACACATGAATATTTATTCTATTCAACACATGAATCTATATTTTAATATTCTTTATTTTCCCAATTGGAATGAGGCCCAATCAATTACCATATAATGTTAATTATATGGATTCCATACAATACATGTATATAATAGCAATGATAAATAATCAACCATCATCCAAAGTGCACCACACAACTGCATAAGCATTAAATATAAATAATTAACGCTTACACAGTCTGTCAATCAAACGATCGACATACCACTAAACAATTGGGATTAGTGTACGTCAAATATCATCCCAACACCCGTGTAGGGTTTCAATCCACAAACACATATTTTTATTTGTGCTGTTGGGCGACGTGTAAAATTTATCGTCCCAATCAATATCCTTCAAATAGGTGTACATAAACAAATCGTCTGATTTGTAAATGAATATTTATTTATTCACATTCACGTTAAAAGTTATATTTTTAACAATAAATAATTTATTTCAACACATGAATATTTATTTTCACTCATTCCACATCACAATCAATTTTCACAACACACAAAGTCAAGCAAGTCGTCCATGGTCTGTGGACGACGGGTGTCGGTGCTGCTAAGCACCGTCTGCATTCTAGTATATATTTTTAACTAGAAAACAAGAGTTAAAGTCAGAAGTTCTCACCGAGGGTTCCACTCCTCTATTCATTATTTCTGAGCGTTTCAGATTTGCATTTGCTTCCCACCAGTTCCATCACACAATGTTTCACGCTGTTCATAACAAAAATTGCATTTTTAATATGATGTTTATTTTAAAAATCACATTTTTATTTCACTATATATATAATAAAAATCAGATTTTTATTATATATATAGTATATAAAAATCGTATCTTTATATTGTTGCTATGTATATAAAAATCACATTTTTATAACTACGCTATATGGATAAAAATTCTATTTTTATAACCCTACTATATAGATAAAAATTCTATTTTTATACCGCTACTATATAGATAAAAATTCTATTTTTATACCGCTACTATATAGATAAAAATTCTATTTTTATACCGCTACTATATAAATAAAAATTCTATTTTTATACCGCTAGTAATATAATAAAAATTCTATTTTTATTACTCTACTATATAAAAATCATATTTTTATTATTTCTATAATATAAAACTCACTTCTTTGATCATATAAAAATCACATCTTTCTTTGTTATAAAAATCTAACCTTTCTACTCATTAAAAATCTAATATTTTCAATTTCAAAAATCAAATCTTTTCTACGATAAAAATCAATCCTTGTTCGTAAATAAAAATCCATCCTTGTTTATGATAAAAATTAAATCTTTCTTAACATAGAAAAATCCAATTTTTCATATGAATCTATGTTTTTAATTACTATATAAACTAATTCATTTCATAAAAGAAAATAAAAAAAACTTACAGTTTAAGGAGGGAGGAAGGGGTGTTTCGCGACTGGAGGGGGGAGGTTTCTCCTGCGCCTTCGCAGGTGGTGGAGCCGCTCTAATCGGAGGCGGTGGGCCTAGGGCTGGCCGGAGGGGGTCGTCGACGCGGTGGTGGGTGGTGCGGCGGATTTGAGGGCTGCGGGTTGAAGGAAATGGAAGAGGAGAGAAGGGAGGCGGGGGTAGAAGAGGGGAACGAGGAGAAGGGGGGCTCTCGCTCTGGCAGCGGCGCGCTGCTAGGAGGAGCCCGGCTCCACCCTCCTCTCTTTTTTTTCGATTTCGGTTGAATGATTTGAACGAGGGGGGGCATTGACTAGGTTAGAGAAGGAGAGAGGGTTTTATTTAATTTAATTTCAAAAAGGTACCTTTTTATTTTGACCTCGAAACGAGACCCACCGCCTGTCGACCATAGCTAATTACCCCCATTCCGAACACAATGGGATATGTATCGTAAGCTGATTCGATCGTTTCGATCAGTTTTCGCCAAAATCAAAATATAAATCTATATATTGAATTTGAACGAGTATCTCAATTTACCGGGGCCACATACGGACTCTAAATGTAGCGACCCGGAATTTCCGATGCTCGAATCCAGACACTAACACGTCCTGTGTCCAAACTTAAGTATCGAAAACCCAGAAAGCTAATAGAAAGAAGTTAGAGGGTGAGAAAAGAAAGAAAGAAATATTAGAATAGAAGAATAAGAAGATCAGAGTCTCACAGCGGAATGGACAAAATATAATAATCAATAATACTTTATACAAAAGAAACTGTATATATATGATTACAATATCAGAGTATACATTCATATCAATACAACACACAACGGAAATAAACTAGTACTAGTATATATGGAATACATCTCGACTTCAACTCCTTCTTTAAATCTCAAGCGAAATCTAACCTGTAAAGATACTCGGTCTGACCCGAGCACATTTGAAGCAAAGAAAAATTCACCCGGATCAGTCTGGAAAACTTTCAGTGATAAATTCATAACACAAACAACTTGCTTAACTTTGAAAATCATTTTTGAAACAAAAGGATAATAGTAACACCAGCCCACACATAAACATGGATGGTTTTTATCTTACTATAACCCAAAACATTTTGAAATCGATATCTTCTTCTGATATTATAATAGTGTCTAAATACAAATAAATAACAATCTAGCGGAACACTTGCATCTCATGCTTCACATATATAGTATACAATCAAAAACCGCAGGCGCTTATTGGAGATTGGATTCCGACCATGACAAGGTATGGAACCACCTGCCGATAGTGTATCTCTAGAGACGAATACACTGGGTTCAACAAGAACATCTTGCAACCCGGCCCACACATGACTGACCACTCATTTCTCTTGAGTGTATCGAATATATTATCACCTTACGGCTTTTTGTCGTGACCACCGTAGTTCCCGGGAGATACAGAAATGAAAAGAAGTAACAAATATGAATATTCTCTAGATGGTTACAATACACCCTAATGGGTGCGACCCGCATAGCTATGTTGCCTGCCCGATTTTTGTCATTTCCCGGTTGTGAGGCTTGAGGCTATAATCGACTTTGAAACATCTGGCCACCATTCACATCGTCCATACACGTCATCCAGGAATAGGATGAACCGAAGGGACCCTCCTACCGCATCATAGGAATCACCCTATAGATCAGTAGCGAGTAGTCCTTGCAATCCGCAAATTCCAATCACGACAAAATCATCGTTAACTCTGGGGATCAGCCAGAGGTATTTAACAATAGTTCTTTCGCTCATGGAGACTTACGGTCTTCAATTGCTCCATCTCGATCAACATCTTCGACGTATTCATTTTTATTGGTCGGAATGGTTTCCGAATATGAATTCGATCCCGGTCTTTCCATACCAATACCGTTGGGTCAGATTTTGATAGTCGGTTATTTAACTGTCAAAATAAACAACCATAAAAATAAACAGATCCATTGGTTTATGCACAACATCACTTGGCCATTTGAAAACACTATATCAGTTAAAATACCCGAAAATAATATATTGGTTCAAATATATTAATGTTCGCAAATCCTTTTACTTATATACCTAGAAAATATCTTAAATCATATCCAGTTTAACCTTCAACTAACATTTCAAAATATTGCTATAACATTTCTTATTATCTTATCGATTCAGTTTATCATTCGTAAAACAACCATTATGACCCCTTCTTTGACTTCGTTATTTGAATTACCAAAATCACCACTCATCCTTTTAGAATAAACTCCTTTAAATCTCATTCTTAACTTAGAAAATATCGTTATATTTCCATCAATCTCCTTTTTATTTCCTTTGATACGGAAATATCATTTCATACCATCAAGCCCCTTTTATTTCCTATTATATCGGAATCTTATTATATATATTCCCAAGTGCTTCAAATAACGTTACACTGTTATTTTCCCAAAATATTTTACTCTAACATCTCCACCATTACGACTAATATCATCTTTTGATAATCCTGAAGTTGTTCAAGTTGGGGTATTTTAGTTACCTCTCAAACCTTGATCAACAACGTTTTTATCTTAAGATAAATATCAGTTGTAGTACCAAAACCGATATCCGTTCCAAAAATTCCCTTTTAGTTATATCTTGGTGAACATCATCCCTTATAAAATATAGCGAATTTAGATCACACCTATAAAACTTCACTCGCCTAACCATTTTATCTCAAATTTGGGTTTCAGTTTGGATTTCCATCTCAAACCTTCATCAGTTCCCAACCGTACATTAGTAATAAAATAATTTCCTAAATATCAATCCCATAGGCCGAAACCAACGTCAGATCAATACTCAGGAAACTAGTTATCCCAATAGATTCTCAGTTATGTTCCAATTCTTTAATTTTCAATTCTGGCCTTTACTCTATTCAAATAACACTTCTAATAACGCGTCCCATTTATATATTCAATAAAACTTGGGTTAATAACTTCGTATAACTTGGATTCATAGAATCCAATATAACTCGGTAATAATATAAGTTAAAAACTTTGATTTCTTATTATAAATATTAAATCGCTTTTAATAACTATAAACATGACTTTAAAATTCACTATATTTCCCATTCCAAGTCATGCTTTGATAAATAAATGACAAATAATCAAAAGTCCACATTTACTAGAATAGAACTGGGTTACTTAACCATTAACTTCTTTCTTTAAATTAACGAACTAATTAAATAAACAATTTCAGTTATCGCCGTTAACTCGTTCAACTCTAAACTTGATTAACATGCTAGTTCATCGTTATTGGTCTTGCCATATAAATTAATTGGAAATTAATTAATCTAAATGTAAAAACCCGGGCTTTGCCCGACCCGATCGATCGCAAAATCGACCAAGACCGTTCAAATCCCGAATACTTTAACTTTGGGAATACAACAATCATCAGAACAAAACAGCAGACTTTTATAAACAGTACAAAATGTTTACATCAGAGTACAGAATATCAGAGTACATCGAATAAAAATAATTGCAGCGGAAGATAAATTTTACATTTAATTTATAATACATTGCAGCTGAACAAAACTAATACAGCGGAAGTCTTTTCTATATTCTGGACACAGCTTTATGCTTCAATCCAGTATCCTGCTCAAGAGATAAACCTGTAGACAAACTACTCGACTGCCCGTGTGGAAAAGAGGGCACCCGAGTTTGCAAAGGTGGAAACAAACAACGGGTCAGTCGTGGGACTGGTGTGAGAATTCTTAACTAATATAACTAATAGTAAGGCAAATCCAAGGACCACGCCGCTAACGCGGAACGGGTTTACTCCAATGGATTGCTGTGCATAACAGTAAAGTAAATCGTCAAATAACGCAATGCTTTTTAGAAAAATGAAACCACCATAAGACTCAGGTCCCATCACACAATGCAACGCACACCAGAGGATAGAGTTTTACCTTATGGTGATTAAAAGATGATAAATATGTAAAAACGATATTATTATTAGTGTGTATATGTTTTAATAAAACATTTCAATCATAATATCAATCCTAGGAAGCATAGGTACCATATATCATGCCTCCGTACTAGTAATACAATCAAAACCGCATGGGGCGTATTGGAGATTTGGATTTCCATCATGAGTCAAGGCTAGAGCGGAGCTCCTTACCGATTCGAGACACTCTAGCTAATGTCCCAGGATTACCCGCAGTTAACCCTTGGAAATGGCAGGGCCGGTCCTCAAATACAGCTTAGAGGATTGACAATTCCTAAGCACACGTTTCCCGGTCCTATAGGACCTATCCGAGGCGCGCCTCATTCCATCATCCACATAAGTAAAATGTCAGGCCGTGATAAAACCCAAACACAACATCTAGCTAGAAAGAAACGTGCTGCTCTCCCTGCGTTCCCTTCGCCCGTTTTAGACTCTACCGGTTTGTGAGGCTCGCGAAGTTACGTCATAACCACAAGGCCTGCTTTTCAACACAGCCTTGATCATCTTCATCTTAGCGTGCCACATTGTCAATCCATACTGTGCCATTGATCGTCCATCAATATATAAACGGGTGTTAAGTAAAGAATAAATTCTTCACCACCAATCATTTATATATAGACAGAAAATCAATAACATGATATTAACGGAGTACAACGTCAGACACACAATCCATTTAAATCTTATGCTCTGGGTCTGAGCGAAAGTCAAATCCGTACAAATCAACACTACGTCCGGACGACAACCACTGTAGCCCCTTCAAGGTAGCTACTCCAATCATGGGCATCAGCAGTCGTCGTCCATTCGATGTGAAGACCGTCGGTCTTCTATGGTCGTCTTTAAATCTTCAATTTTTAAACGTCGTTTAAATTGTTTGGAATGAGATAAACTCGGACTTCCCAAACAATTCTCGTGTATATATAAGTTGGAAATCATTTCATATCGTTTGATTTTAAATTTTTTTATATATATAATTATATATATAATTCCTCCATCCATTTCATCTTACTATATTTTCCTAACAACCAATCTTCTTATTTATATGCAATAACTCATCACACCAAACAATGGTTTCTTTTATTAATGTTCTTCAATTTCCATACATATCCTACACACAAAAATGTATTTTGTGTATCATTCCAATTACAACCAAAAATGAATATTTTTGTACGTCCTTCATAATTTAACAAAAAATGAGTATTTTTGTGTCATTTCAATTCCTCGCCAAAACGAAATATATTTTGGTGTTAACTTCATTTCTATGCGAACGAATATATTTCTTATCTCTTTCAATACAAACCAAAAAAAATGATTTTTGCTATTTTATATTGGCAATGCAAATTTTCTTCTTAGGTGACGTCATGCAAATATAATTTTTAATATAAAATATAATATCATACCTTAATTACATAATAAGAATGTAATTCTAATTTACAGTGCAAATCCTCATTTATAGTTACATATATAAAAGTGTAAATTTTATTCGCTTACCACATTTCATATCATAGTTTCAAATAAAAGTGTAATTTTAATTAATAAAATGTCCTTCTTATCCTAAGTAACCTCTTTTAAACAAAGGGACATGTTTATCTAGTTTAACACTTCTAATATAAGTGACATTCCAATCATATAATTACATAAAAAAAATGCAATTCTCATTTCTTTTTATTTTGATCACATGAAATGTAATTTCCTTTAACAAAACTTGTCAGTACAAAACAATGTCAACTTAATTTCTAACAAATGAATATTTTGTCATCCTTTTTCGTTTGATCAAAATGCATATTTCTTACTCTTGACAAATGAGTATCTTGTCATCCTTATATTTTCTATCTTTCTTTTATATTTGACAAAATGAATGTTTTGCCATTCTTTTTATCTATTTTTATAAAAATGAATCTTTCTTTTATTCTATCCATATAAAAATAATCTCTCTTTTTCCAATGACATATACAACTATGAATGTACATGTTAACAAACCTTCCATTACAATTGACATATAAACTGAATGTATATGTAAACAAATTTTACTTCATTTCTCTCATTACATATAAAAGTGAATTAATATATACGCAAGCTTATTTCATCTCTCTCTTTACATATAAAAAGGAATTTGTCGCTATTCTTTACCTTAACAAAAATTGAAGTTGTCATACTCTTTACATTAACCAAAATAAATATATTTCATTTCATATGCAATGCTATGCAACGTTAACAAAATAAATATATATCATTCATATGCAATGCTATGCAACGTTAACAAAATAAATATATATCATTCATATGCAATGCTATGTCATTAACAAAATAAATATATATCATTCATATGCAATGCTATGTCATTAACAAAATAAATATATATCATTCATATGCAATGCTATGTCATTAACAAAATAAATATATATCATTCATATGCAATGCTATGCAACGTTAACAAAATAAATATATATCATTCATATGCAATGCTATGTCATTAACAAAATAAATATATATCATTCGTATGCAATGCTATGTCATTAACAAAATAAATATATATCATTCGTATGCAATGCTATGCAACGTTAACAAAATAAATATATCATTCATATGCAATGCTATGTCACGTTAACAAAATAAATATCATTCATATGCAATGCTATGCAACGTTAACAAAATAAATATATCATTCATATGCAATGCTATGCCACGTTAACAAAATAAATATATATCATTCATATGCAATGTATGACATTAACAAAATAAAAGTATTTTCTTTTATTACATTAAATAAAAATGAAATTTCTATTGTCATTCTTCTTCAATTGTCAAAATGAATCTTTTGTTATTTTAATCTTTCTTCTACATTTACAAAAATATGATTTTTGTCGCTACTTCAATATATTGACAAAAGTGATTTCATCGCTACTTCAATTATATTGACAAAAGTGATTTCATCGCTACTTAATTATATTGACAAAAGTGATTTCATCGCTACTTAATTATATTGACAAAAGTGATTTTTGTCGCTACTTCAATTATATTGACAAAAGTGATTTTTGTCGCTACTTAATTATATTGACAAAAGTGATTTTTGTCGCTACTTAATTATATTGACAAAAGTGATTTTTGTCGCTACTTAATTATATTGACAAAAGTGATTTTTGTCGCTACTTCAATATATTGACAAAAGTGATTTCATCGCTACTTCAATTATATTGACAAAAGTGAATTCATCGCTACTTAATTATATTGACAAAAGTGATTTTTGTCGCTACTTAATTATATTGAGAAAAGTGATTTTTGTCGCTACTTAATTATATTGACAAAAGTGATTTTTGTCGCTACTTCAATATATTGACAAAAGTGATTTTTGTCGCTACTTAATTATATTGACAAAAGTGATTTTTGTCGCTACTTAATTATATTGACAAAAGTGATTTCATCGCTACTTAATTATATTGACAAAAGTGATTTCATCGCTACTTAATTATATTGACAAAAATGTCTGTTTTAATCTAATATTAACAAATCCTTATGAAAATGGCACGTGTAATTTACTAAATAAATGACATGTTTATTTTGTCAATTTTATATACAACATAAATGACACATCCATTTTGTTCATTTTAATACAATGACAGTTTTTATATTAACATAACATTATTAACACAAGCGATGTTCTTATGTTAGCATAACGTTATTAACCAAATGAACATACTTATGTTGACGGTTCTAATTCAACATAACATAAAAATGAATATTTTATGTGGGTAATTCATAAAATGAAAATTCCAACATGATAAACAAAGAATACTTTTTTTTTTCTTCACAATATATAAATTCTCTTTCTAACATGTAACATCTCCGTTATATATATACACAATATAAATATATGATTTTTATGGTTTGCACAAATTTTTCTTTTACAAACATGAATATTATACATTTTATATATTAACTAAAATGTTTGTCTTCGTCGTGCACACAAAATCATGTCAACATAAATACGCACAATCATCACAAACAATCAACATGGAAATAATCATACATGCAGCAACAACATGAATTTCATATGATAGGAATATAGATTTTGCAGTGAATTAAATAAATAAATAATTTTATTTTAAAAATAGAATTCTCACTTTGATTTTTGCTGAAAATTTGACTATCTCGGATTCAGCTCTGGTCTGCGCCATCGCGAAGAGCTCGGAAAGACGAGTCCAACGCAATTTACGGTTCGTCAATCGGACCTCGTACGAGAGAGTTATGATTTATTAAAGTTGGACATAATTAAATAATTAATTAATATTCGTGAAAATACCTAAAAATTTCACTGTCTCAGAATTGGACAAAATTAGTGTCCACGCGTCCATCTCGTCGCCACGATCCCAACGCACCTGAAATCGTCGATTTTCGACTTAGTATGAGTGAGTTATGCAATTTTAAAGTTCTGGAAATTAATTAAATAATTTAAAAATAAAATAGAAAATATCCTCAGCCCGTTGACCGCGAAACACTATTCACCGCAGAACTTTGACCGCAATTTGCCGCTGCTTCAGGCCACCTGACGCCACGGGACCACCGCCAACGTCTTCGTCTTGGCGAGACGCACCACCACCAGAAAGAGCCGCCCCTAAAGCTTCTCCGATCATCGGGAAATCGCCTACGAACGATTTCGCCTCGCGGGTCCCACATGCCGCCTCACACCTCCAAACTGCCTGAAATTTGACGAGCACCTCCACCTCACGTAGACGAAGAACTTCCGTGTTCGTGACTTCGTCTAATTCTTCCTCGATTCACGGGAATTTCTTGATTTACGTTTTGAGCTTCTGAATTTCGAAAACAGCGAGCTTTAAGACAAGATTCCGGCGAATCCGAGCGCTGTTTGACAAAACCGACGACACCATTAGCTTCATATTGTCGAGACCTTCGAGTGGACATATAATTTGCTATGGTTTGAAGAGATTTTATTTTCGACATATTTTAGAGGAAGAGAGCCGCCATGGAAATTGAGAAAAATGATGGAAAAGAGAAGTGGCTGCTGTGTATTTCGAATTTCAGCCCTAAATTCTGAGGAAAAAGATAATATATACTATGGGTCTAATTTTGGTTTGGGCCCAAATATCATTACGTGTCTAATTACTAAATTTTCAACTGTTTTCTTCAATTCAAAAATTCTTATAAATACATGCTGATTTCAAAATTAATAAAATTTTAAACATAATTATTTCAGGTCATTACGAATCCAACGAACCCAATTTCGTAATTTTCCGAGTCCGTATGAATTTATTATGAATTTCCGAATTCTGAAAATATGCTATTTTTCACTGTAAAAATTATACCGGCCACAAAATAATTCCAAAAATTATAAATTTTAGAATTTAACCTTATTTTAATATTCCGAATCCATAGAAACTGGTCTCGTCGAATTCGGAGTTCGTTTGCAAAAATTCCATTTTTCAGGCGTATATTTTTAATATTTAAAAATACCAAAAATAGTGGAATTTTTCCGAAACTCAAAAATATAAGTTCTTATAGACATTTTTATATGTAAACAACATTCTGAAACCAATGGAGATGGTTTCGGGTCCTAATTCCTTATTCTGCAAAAATTTTACGTTTCGGGCCTTATATATAATATATACGAATTCTATAGCGTTTTTCTGAAAATTTAATTTTCTCATAACTTACAATTTATAAACTGGAATCTTAATTTCTGAAACTCTTTGGAAATATATTTTCAATACGGTCCTAGCGTTTCTTGTTTCGTCCAATTCCGATTTATATTTTATTTAAATTTTCAAAGTTGGAATTTCAAATCTGAAATTACCGCGCCGTTTTCAGGCTCGGAATGGATTTAATATAAATTTCAAGTTCGCGCTCGAAATAAAATAAGTTTTTCATCGTTATTATTTAAAATAAATAATTTTAAATATATTCATTCATTAAAATTTCTTAAAATAAAATTTTAAAATTAACCCCAAAAATCAGGGCTGTTACACTTAATAATGATATTCACTTTGATTTCTATTAAATTCATATCAATATAAACTCCTGTTAATGCTGGTTACTAGAATTAGCTAAATAAAATCGTTTAATGATCACTTATATAAGCATGTGCTTCGTGCACGATATATTTTGTTAAATCAATCAACGTATTTATGTGGTTGTTTATGTCCCTTTTTAGACTTCATTTAAATAATATATTTTAAAAAAAAACTATATTCGGTTATGAAATAAATTTCATATCTTCATTTCTAGCTATTCACCTGACGGTGAATTGATCTTTATAAAAAGGCGTATATCTGGGCCATCTGCTATTTATTCTGTAATCAATACTATACATTGATTCAAAGCTCAACCACAATCATCAACCGATAGGGTTTAAGTCAATGGGTTTTAAACAATTCATATAAAATATGAAATAACAGCATATAAAATATTTGAGGAACCGGTTTGATTCCTCCTACCTGTTCTTCCCTGCAAAACAGATCATTATAATATTTCTTATCAGCATATAGAAATATTTTAAACGACGATAATAAAATTAACGTCAACCATTAAATCAACCATAGGCATTCAAGGCATCCAATCAACCAATTATCAAAGATTTAACCTAATTATATGAATTTATCACATCAAAGTATTTCAGAAATGTGTGAGAATTAACTCACCTGTCGTTTTCGACGATAGGTACGCACGTTGCTTCCTTTAATTTTAATCAGTCATTTAAAATTAAATGAGAAATCAGATTGCTTCCGGTCCTTTCTGAAACCATTCAGCTGCATAGTGCTTTTCACTGCAATCCCAACGAGTCGGGTTTCTTCGTGATTCTTAATTGCGGTTAGCTCGTATCACGTCATAACGACTCGACGGATTTCTTCTGATGATCGAACTCAGCCCCGATCGTTTCTCTTCTCACTTTACAGAACTTCAACACAATTGCTATACACACCCATTTCAGTTTATTAAGGATATTATATAACAATATTATAATTAATTATTTATAAAATTAACTAATCTTACCTTAATTATCCTTGTTTGCCATTAATCCCTGAACGCTGTGTTCTCGTGTCCTTCGTGCTCAACCCGGATGAAACAAAGTTCGTTCCAGACGTTCGAAAAGCTTCAGGATAAACAGGATACCAACAATCTCTATAATGATTATTTAATTATCATTAACGGTTTAATCCACTCCATCAACCAATCACGTGTTTTTTTCCCGAAGCAACGTTTTCCACCCCCAATCCTTGTTCACACGTTTTACTGTCTTCCCCCAGTTCTATTTTCACGTCCAGGCAACCGAAATGATTTGCCACCAAAACCTCCTACTGCCAACAAACATTACCGCATTCGCATGTCATTCGCTGTTATCAACCCCCCCCCTTTTTTCTCTCTTCTCGAAAAAAGTTTCTAGCAAGGCCTCATCATCACCACGCGTTTCCTGATGCCATCGAATTTCCATTCCTCCTACCATATTTATTTCCTTTCTAAAAATCAAACCCAAACCCAACATGAATATAAAACCCACGTTCTTCATCATTTACAGAAGTAATGCCACCGAACCAAACTTCTTGCCAGTTCCCATGCAAACATTCGAAACCCCCCTGTAGTTATTTCTTCACCCATTTTCGTGCTTGCATATACTTCTTCTCCGCGGAAAAATGTATCCATTATCCTAACACACACAACCGAACTTCCTCACATCAATATATATATATATATATATATATATATATATATATATATATATATATACATACGCCACCGCTTCGACTTCGGAACCCACCCTGTCACCGCGATGCAAACCCCACTCCGTCCTTTTAAAGCCACTAGCAATTTCCAGTACCTTGACACCATCATCCGAGAACTGTCAGGCTCATCTGCTCACACCCTCACAAGCGCTGATCCGCTAAACAACTCCCTCCACTAGCAGCAGACTTCCCTTGACTGACTGTTAGAAAGAAAGAAGAGGATTGCAAGAGTTGCTGTGGTTCGTTGGGAAGAAATGGCTTGAAAAGCGTATTTATAAGGCCAACATTCACTGTGTTGGCATATGGTTGCACAGACATATATCAGAAAAGAACGTGGCAAAGGCATGGCGTCCGCACAGAAGTATCCAATTGAAGCGATGGAACATATCAGAAAAGAACATGGAAAAGGCATGCATAAAATATTACGGTGGGCATGGCTGTACAATCGGGTACGTGGATGATAGGGTAGCTTATGCTCTTCAGTATAGTATGTGCGTGGAGGCAGTAGCTTGGTTGGTTCAGGCACCTTTACTAATATGATATGACAAAGACTAAACATTGCTCGTACTGTAGGATGGGAAAAAGATTTCATAAAAATTTGATTTTACCAGATATTAAATGGATTTACCCACAATGCTGCGTTTGAAAATGATATTTTAAAAGGGAACAGTGCTTCAGGCATGGTAAAACAGTTGAGATCCTTTTCTTTCTTGCCGAAGATAAGATTTGGTGTCATGTTTTTAGGATATAGGATAGGTTTTGAAAAAGGATACGCATTGTTTTGTCATTTCACATTTATAACAGCATGGTGAGATATTTTCCTTTTGTTTATTTATATAATCTTCTTTTGTTATATCACGTATGGTTCGCCAGGTTCCAATTGAAGACATGCGTTTTAATGAGACGTGATTTATGCTGTGCAGGTCTTGAGAAATAGGGGAGTGGGCGGCATGTAATAGAGGTTGAAAATTTATGTCATGCTGATAGTAGTACGATAGGGACGTGTAGTTTCAACAATAGGGTAGTGGGCACCTAGGCGCGAAATAGCAGGTGGTGACTCTTTTTTCCCAATGGCCTATACTTAGAGTAGCGTGCACAAATTAAATTTTTGATTTGATTTCTTTGAAAGTGACTAAAAATTTGTAGTTTAAAGTAAACGTACCCCGTCACGTAAGTCTCTGTCCGCATACGATTTGCTATCGACAGAAATAAATATACCATCGCGTTCAGCAGTGTGCCACGATCACAAAAATATAATAATATCGGTAGGTTAACTTATTCTGTGAAACCCTAAAATGTTGATACAGGGTGTAAAATACTCGAAATAAAAAGTTGCTTGTTTTGTGAATTAAAAATTACAGTAAAATTCTAAAAATTAAATTATGACTATGCCTCAAAGGACTTGTCCAATTTCGAAGCCAATATTTAATTATATTTAAATAAATTGTTATGGCGTATAAACGATTATACAACGATTATTTCGAAATTTGATTTGGACGTAAAATAAAATCTATAATACGAAAACTCGATTTTTCTCCTCCATTAGAAAATTTTGATCAAAACGATTCCAACGTTTCTTGTTTCACAGAAATCTGGCTTAAAACGGATTTTGCATGATCAATTGAAGTTGAAATTCAAATTTTCGAACTACCGCGTTGTTTCTAGTTCGTTTTATAATATAAATATAAATATAAATTAAATGTTCATTCATCGTTTGATTAGCGAATTCGATATTAAATTTCATAAATAATTCAAATATAATATTTAAAACAAATTTAAATATTCGAATTCAAAAGTGTCGAAAAATCCGGGTCGTTACATTCTTCCACCCTTAAATAAATTTCATCCTCGAAGTTGCTAAGTTAAGAAGAGTGTTTCAAAACCAATTATAAAAATAATTATTATTGAATATTACCGAAATATTCCTAAATTTCGAAAATTCCTGAAAAATTCGCCAACACCTCCTATGTACTTTTCGATCCAAACGACTACAAATGCCACTCTGGGCCTCTCATATCAATCCAAAGAAAATAAAAGCCAAATGGCTACCCATCTTGGGTATAAATTCAAACAACCAATCAATAATATTAAGGTTTACCTTTTTGTCGGGCAACTTCATCCCAGTTTCGAAGCAAATCAATCAACAACTCTTCATTTCCCAATCTGTTCTTCAATCTCCGTGATCAAGTCAATTATCATAGCCTTCTGGTAGTCTGCCCTTTACTCAACTTCCAATTCAAAACTGATACCAGGTTATATCATATAATCCCATCCAAAAGCCGTTATGCTGGAATTCCTTTCTTTTCAATCCATTCAACTTCTCAATTAACTGCTAATGGTTTCAATTTAATCCAATCCAGCCAAGCAAGCAACAATCACTTAATCAAATCATTTCATTTTTCTTTTTTAATTTTTATTTAACTTATCTTTAGTTAAATATTCAATTCCAACTCAAAGGATTCACTTTAACTCATACAAGTTAAAATTAATTACCATTTTATATTTGAAATGTGTCCAACTTGATACAAGTTTTGAATTAAATAAAAATTTGGGAAAATTATAAACTTTACCTTTTTATAAAATATTTTGGGCCAAACAATATAAAAATGATTTTATACTCAAATTACAAATACGCGCTCTCTTATATATATACACACTCAAACTCAATCTAGGGTATTACTAGCCCAATCTCTATCGAGTTACGCCACAGAGCCAAGGTTATAACTAAACCATTGCTCTGATACCAACTGTAGCGACCCAGAATTTCCGATGCTCGAATCCAGACACTAACACATCCTGTGTCCAAACTTAAGTATCGAAAACCCAGAAAGCTAATAGAAAGAAGTTAGAGGGTGAGAAAAGAAAGAAAGAAATATTAGAATAGAAGAATAAGAAGATCAGAGTCTCACAGCGGGATGGACAAAATATAATAATCAATAATACTTTATACAAAAGAAACTGTATATATATGATTACAACATCAGAGTATACATTCAGATCAATACAACACACAGCGGAAATAAAATAGTACCAGTATATATGGAATACATCTCGACTTCAGCTCCTTCTCTGAATCTCCAGCGAAATCTAACCTGTAAAGATACTCGGTCTGACCCGAGCACATTTGAAGCAAAGAAAAATTCACCTGGATCAGTCTGGAATACTTTCAGTGATAAATTCATAACACAAACAACTTGCTTAACTTTGAAAATCCTTTTTGAAACAAAAGGATAATAGTAAGACCAGCCCACATATAAACATGGACGGTTTTTATCTTACTATAACCCAAAACATTTTGAAATCGATATCTTCTTCTGATATTATAATAGTGTCTAAATACAAATGAATAACAATCTAGCGGAACGCTTGCATCTCACGCTTCACATATATAGTATACAATCAAAAACCGCGGGCGCTTATTGGAGATTGGATTCCGACTATGACAAGGTATGGAACCACCTGCCGATAGTGAATCTCTAGAGACGAATACACTGGGTTAAAAAAGAACGTCTTGCAACCCGGCCTACACATGACCGACCACTCATTTCTCTTGAGTGTATCGAATATATTGTCACCTTACGACTTTTTGTCGCGACCACCATAGTTCCCGGGAGATACATAAATGAAAAGAAGTAACAAATATGAATATTCTCTAGAAGGTGACAATACACCCTAATGGGTGCGACCCACATAGCCATGTTGCCTGCCCGATTTTTGTCATTTCCCGGTTGTGAGGCTTGAGGCTATAATCGACTTTGAAACATCTGGCCACCATTCACATCGTCCATACACGTTATCCAGGAACAGGATGAACCGAAGGCACCCTCCTACTGCATCATAGGAATCACCCTATAGATCAGTAGCGAGTAGTCTTAGCAATCCGCAAATTCCAATCACGACAGAATCATCGTTAACTCTGGGGATCAGCCAGAGGTATTTAACAATAGTTATTCCGCTCATGGAGACTTACGGTCTTCAATTGCTCCATCTTGATCAGCATCTTCGACGTATTCATTTTTATTGGTCGGAATGGTTTCCGAATATGAATTCGATCCCGGTCTTTCCATACCAATACCGTTGGGTCAGATTTTGATAGTCGGTTATTTAACTATCAAAATAAACAACCATAAAAATAAACAGATCCATGTGTTTATGCACAGCATCACTTGGCCATTTGAAAACACTATATCAGTTAAAATACCCGAAAGTAATATATTGGTTCAAATATATTAATGTTCGCAAATCCTTTTACTTATATACCTAGAAAAATATCTTAAATCATATCCAGTTTAACCTTCAACTAACATTTAAAAATATTGCTATAACATTTCTTATTATCTTATCGATTCAGTTTATCATTCGTAAAACAGCCATTATGACCCCTTCTTTGGCTTCGTTATTTGAATTACCAAAATCACCACTCATCCTTTTAGAATAAACCCCTTTAAATCTCATTCTTAACTTAGAAAATATCGTTATATTTCCACCAATCTCCTTTTTATTTCCTTTGATACGGAAATATCATTTCATACCATCAAGCCCCTTTTATTTCCTTTTATATTGGAATCTTATTATATATATTCCCAAGTGCTTCAAATAACGTTACACTGTTATTTTCCCAAAATATTTTACTCTAACATCTCCGCCATTACGACTAATATCATCTTTTGATAATCCTGAAGTTGTTCAAGTTGGGGTATTTTAGTTACCTCTCAGACCTTGATCAACAACGTTTTTATCTTAAGATAAATATCAGTTGTAGTACCAAAACCAATATCCGTTCCAAAAATTCCCTTTTAGTTATATCTTGGTGAACATCATCCCTTATAAAATATAGCGAATTTAGATCACACCTTTATAACGTCACTCGCCTAACCATTTTATCTCAAATCTGGGTTTCAGTTTGGATTTCCATTTCAAACCTTCATCAGTTCCCAACCATACATTAGTAAGAAAATAATTTCCTAAATATCAATCCCGTAGGCCGAAACCAACGTCAGATCAATACTCAGGAAACCAGTTATCCCAACAGATTCTCAGTTAGGTTCCAATTCTTTAATTTTCAATTCTGGCCTTTACTCTATTCAAGTAACACTTTTAATAACGCGTCCCATTCATATATTCAATAAAAATTGGGTTAATAACTTCGTATAACTTGGATTCATAGAATCCAATATAACTCAGTAAGAATATAAGTTAAAAACTTTGATTTCTTATTATAAATATTAAATCGCTTTTAATAACTATAAATATGACTTTAAAATTCACTATATTTCCCATTCCAAGTCATGCTTTGATAAATAAATGACAAATAATCAAAAGTCCACATTTACTGAAATAGAACTGGGTTACTTAACCATTAACTTCTTTCTTTAAATCAATGAACTAATTAAATTAACAATTTCAGTTAACGTCGTTAACTCGTTCAACTCTAAAATTGATTAACTTGCTAGTTCATCGTTATTGGTCTTGCCATATAAATTAATTGGAAATTAGTTAAACTAAATAATGCTATTCACTTTGATTTCTATTAAATTCATATCAATATAAACTCCTGTTAATGCTGGTTACTAGAATTAGCTAAATAAAATCGTTTAATAATCACTTATATAAGCACGTGCTTCGCGCACGATATATTTTGTTAAATCAATCAACGTATTTATGTGGTTGTTTATTTCCCTTTTAGACTTCATTTAAATAATATATTTCAAAAAAAAACTATATTCGGTTATGAAATAAATTTCATATCTTCATTTCTAGCTATTCACCTGACGGTGAATTGATCTTTATAAAACGTTGTATATCTGGGCCATCTGCTATTTATTCTGTTATCAGTACTATATATTGATTCAAAGCTCAACCACAATCATCAACTGACAGGGTTTAAAGTCAATAGGTTTTAAACAGTTCATATAAAATATGAAATAACAGCATATAAAATATTTGAGGAACCGTTTTGATTCCTCCTACCTGTTCTTCCCTGCAACACAGATCATTATAATATTTCTTATCAGTATATAGAAATATTTTAAACGACGATAATAAAATTAACGTCAACCATTAAATCAACCATAGGCATTCAAGGCATCCAATCAACCAATTATAAACGATTTAACCTAATTATATGAATTTAGCACATCAAAGTATTTCAGAAATGTGTGAGAATTAACTCACCTGTCGTTTTCGACGATCGTTACGCACGTTGCTTTTTTTAATTTTAAAAAGTCGTTTAAAATTAAATGAGAAATCAGATTGCTTCCGGTCCTATCTGAAACCATTCAGCAGCGTAGTTCTTTTCTATGCGATCCTAAAGAGTCCGGTTTCTTCGTGATTCTTAATTGCGGTTAGCTCGTACCACGTCATAACGACTCGACGGATTTCTTCTGATGATCGAACTCAGCCCCGATCGTTTCTCTTCTCACTTTACAGAACTTCAACACCATCACTATACACACCCATTTCAGTTTATTAAGGATATTATATAACAATATTATAATTAATTATTTATAAAATTAACTAATCTTACCTTAATTATCCTTGTTTGCCGTTAATCCCTGAACGTTGTGTTCTCGTGTCCTTCGTGCTCAACCCGGATGAAACAAAGTTCGTTCCAGACGTTCGAAAAGCTTCAGGATAAACAGGATACCAACAATCTCTATAATGATTATTTAATTATCATTAATGGTTTAATCCACTCCATCAACCAATCATGTGTTTCTTCCTAAAGCAACGTTTTCCACCCCTAATCCTTGTTCACACATTTTACTGTCTTCCCCCAGTTCTATTTTCACGTCCAGGCAACCGAAATGATTTGCCACTAAAACCTCCTACTGCCAACAAACATTACCGCATTCTCATGTCATTCGTTGTTATCAAATCCCCTTTTTTTTTCTTTTCTCTCTTTTCGTAAAAAGTTTCTAGCAAGGCCTCATCATCACCATGCGTTTCCTGATGCCATCGAATTTCCATTCCTCCTACCATATTTATTTCCTTTCTAAAAATCAAAACCAAGCCCAAAATGAATATAAAACCCACGTTCTTCATCATTTCCAGAAGTAATGCCACTGAACCAAACTTCTTCCCAGTTCCCATGCGAACATTCGAAACACCCCCTGTAGTTATTTCTTCACCCATTTCCGTGCTTGCATGTACTTCTTCTCCGCGGAAAAATGTATCCAGTATCCTAACACACACAACCGAACTTCCTCACATCAATATATATATATATATATATATATATATACACGCCACCGCTTCGACTTCGGAACCCACCCCGTCACCGCGATGCAAACCCCACTCCGTCCTTTTAAAGCCACCAGCGATTTCCAGTACCTGGACACCATCATCCGAGAACTGTCACGCTCATCTGCTCACACCCTCACAAGCGCTGATCCGCTAAACAACTCCCTCCACTAGCAGCAGACTTCCCTTGACCGACTGTTAGAAAGAAAGAAGAGGATTGCAAGAGTTGCTGTGGTTCGTTGGGAAGAAATTGCTTGGCAGGCATATTTATAAGGCCACACTGCTACATTTTACCAGATATTAAATGGATTTACCCACACTGCTGCATTTGAAAATGATATTTGAAAAGGGAACAGTGCTTCAGGCATGACAAAACAGTTGAGATCTTTTTCTTTCTAGCCGAAGATAGGATTTGGTGTCATGTTTTTAGGATATAGGATAGGTTTTGAAAAAGGATACGCTTTGTTTTGTCATTTCACATTTATAACAGCATCGTGAGATATTTTCCTTTTGTTTATTTATATAATCTTCTTTTGTTATATCATGTATGGTTCGCCAGGTTCCAATTGAAGACATGCGTTTTAATGAGACGTGATTTAAGCTGTGCAGGTCTTGAGAAATAGGGGAGTGGGCGGCATGTAATAGGGGTTGAAAATTCATGTCTTGCTGATAGTAGTACGATAGGGACGTGTAGTTTCAACAATAGGGTAGCGGGTACCTAGGCGCGAAATAGTAGGTGGTGACTCTTTTTTCCCAATGGCCTATACTTAGAGTAGCATGCGCAAATTAAATTTTTGATTTGATTTCTTTGAAAGTGACTAAAAATTTGTAGTTCAAAGTAAGCGTACCCCGTCACGTAAGTCTCTGTCCTCATACGGTTTGCTATCGACAGAAATAAATATACCATCGCGTTCAGCAGTGTGCCACAATCACAAAAATATAATAATATCGGTAGGTTAACTTATTCTGTGAAACCCTAAAATGTTGATACAGGGTGTAAAATACTCCAAATAAAAAGTTTCTTATTTTGCGAATTAAAAATTACAGTAAAATTCTAAAAATTAAATTATGACTATGCCTCAAAGGACCTGTCCAAATTCTAAGCCAATATTTAATTATATTTAAATAATTCGTCATGGCGTATAAACGATTCCACAGCGATTATTTCGAAATTTGATTTGGACGTAAAATAAAATCTATAATACGAAAACTCGATTTTTCTCCTCTATTAGAAAATTTGATCAAAACGATTCCAACGTGTCTTGTTTCACAGAAATCCGGCTTAAAACGGATTCTGTATGATCAATTGAAGTTGAAATTCAAATTTTCGAACTATCGTGTTGTTTCTAGTTCGTTTTATAATATAAATATAAATTAAATGTTCATTCATAGTTTGATTAGCGAATTCGATATTAAATTTCATAAATAATTCAAATATAATATTTAAAACAAATTTAAATATTCGAATTCAAAAGTGTCGAAAAATCCGGGTCGGTACACTAAAAATTCCCGAAAAATATTTTCTAGCTTCATATTGACGATACGGTCCAAACAAAATGAATTTCGTCAAATTCTGAGACCGTTTGAAAAATGGCCTTTTTCCAGTTGATTAAAATCAACTAAAACTGTCAAAACACGTTTTACTTCGCCACACTCACATATTGATTCGAAAAATTACGAATTTTTGAATCTAGCAATAACTTGACATCCCGGATCCAACAAAAATGGTTTCGTCGAAAACCGAGGTCTTTTGCAAAATTTCCATTTTTAAGGGCCAGAATTCCATAGCGACTATTCTGAATTTTCAACTGGGCGTAACTTTTGATTCCTGCTATGAAATTTTGATTTTTCTGATTCATTGGAATGATATTCTCAATTAGATTCTAATATTTTTGGTTTTTCCAAAATCCGGTTTATTTTGAATCCTGTGCATTCATTTGAACTTTGAAATCGAATTATCGAACTACTGCACCATTTTCAATTCCTTTTATAGTTAAAAATAATTATTTATATTCTAACGACGATTCAAATAAATATATACGTTCTAATTCTATTCAAAATAAATTTCTCGTCGATATTATTTAAAATAATTCATTTTAATTATTCAAAATTCATTAAAATTGCCAAAATAAAAATTTTAAATTGGCTCAGAATTTCTGGGTTATTACTATCTCCCCCACTTAAAACTTTTCGTCCCCGAAAAGGAACGAAGCTGAAAGTTGTTTTACTAATCAACTCAACTTCCATTATTTTCTTTACGGCTTAAGTTCTTCAACTTTTCAGTTTCTAAGAACTTTTCAAATTTTTCAAAAATTTGGCTAACACCCTAAATTTTCGAAAAATTTCGCCATAACCTCCCCTGCACCGGGAGCTTCAGGATATTTCAAATAGCCTCCCATAGCCCTCATCAATCCAAAAAGAAAAAGAAACAGCCAATCGGCTCATAAAATCATCCAAACCCAATAAATTTGTAAACATGTACCTATTTGTCGGGCAAACAATTTTATTCTTCTGCTCTAGCCTCCTTGCTATGACATGTTCAACGTAAGTACATGTATATGCATGCAGTTCCAAACAATTTTCAATACAGTTCAATATTCGGTTCAATTTGGCATAATGGTTCAAATTTTTAATTAATCAAAACAATAATCATACAACACAACCGTCAATCAATTAGTGAATTAACGTTTCAAATTCATAATTTTGATATATATACAGAAAATCATCTTTTTGGTGCCAGATCACAACAATAAACCCTATGTAAGTTTTGGTTCTCACACCAGTCTAATGGAAATATATAGATACCTCACTTTCGATACTCGAAAATAAATACTGATAACGCTACAGCATTATCAGAATCATCCCTGGGCAACTAGAGTGTGATTCTATATTTATCCGGTATATTTGGGACTTCGAATATACATTCATGACGTGTATACGCGAAACCTTCATATACTAGATTGTCCAACTCAATACAAATAAAATATTCAAATACGTATAAAACGTCTTAAATTTCAAAACAAAATTTGTTTTCATTTTTATTTTTAAAAATATACTCTTCACACTCGTTCTAGGATACTACTGATCCCATCTCTAACGAGTTATTCTTATTGGATATTTCTAATCCAACCTCTGATGAATTCTTTCGTTCGGTTCTAATGTGTCTTGTTCTCGAGCTCTGTAAACCAAAGCTCTGATACCAACTGAAGCCACCCGAACTTCCCCGGTCTCCGAAGAGAAGAGAAAGAACGAATTACTTTGAGGACAAGACGAATCAGAACGCAAACAGAAGAACATTTCATTGTTTATTACAACAATTCCATTAGAATACAAGAATATACAGAGTATGAATAAATATACATTCGACAAATATCAGAGATTTAAATTACATTTAAATACATAGCAGCTTAAAAATAATACAACACACAACTGAAGGCGATATACGGATACAGAGCTTTCCGAATATCATTCCAGCTGCAAACCAGGATCTTATGAATATAAATCTGCAAAACCAAAACCACTAGCTGCCCGTGTGGAAAATAGGGACACCCAGAGTTTAGGTTAAAACAATAAACTCCAGGTCAGTCATGTGACTGGTGTGAGAAATAAAACAGTTAATTAAAACTTTACTTTAAAAGAGAGTAATCCAAAGGATCACGCCGTATAACACGGAATGGGTTTCCTCCCAAGAACACTAGTGCATATAACAAAACAACGCAATGCTTTTTGGAAAAATGAAGCTATTATAAGACCCAGGTCCCATCACACAATGCAACACAAGCCGGAGGATAGGGTTTTCCCTTATAATAGCCAAACATGCTTGGTACGTTTAAAACAAATCATTTGATACTATTATGAGTGTATAGTGTCAAAAAAAATTCAATCATAGACGACATAAGTGCCCCCATACCACTATGTCGCCAATACTAGGCTATACAAATAAAACCAAAATATCACGTATTGGAAATTGGATTCCATCAAGAGTCGAGGCAAGGGGCAAGCTCCTCTCCGTTCGAGACACTCTAGCAAATGTCTCAGGACCACACACAGCGATCTTGGATCTTCAGGGCCGGTCCTCTCTTACTTTTGAGGATTAGTTATTCCTGAACACACGTTTCCTGGTCCTAACAGACCTATATCTGAGGCGCCTCGCATCCAACAACCACACAGGTAAAAAGTATATAAATGTCAGGGCTGGTAGGTCACTGACATCACCCATAGCTAGAAAGAAACGTCGTGCTCTCCCTACAGTCACTATCCCATTTTTGACTCATACCGAGGTGTGAGGCTCGCGAGTTAACGCTATACACAAAGCTATGCCACAGGCCGTGCTTTGATCATCAACCACAAGACTTTGCTTTTCAACAAAAGCCTTGATCATTTGCCACTTAGGCATGCCATACAGGCAATTCACTCCATGCGACTGATGTCCATCGATATACAACCTCTAAGCTCGTACGTCTTAGAGAAGGGCGTTAAGCAAGAGAATAAATTCTCTGCCTCCAAACAGATGTATATTTAATAGAGATCAATCAACACAGAATAAAATCCAATGTCAGACACACAGTCCATTTACAAGTTCGTTCTGGGTCTGAACGAAACCGGAGGCACTTTCCTCGCATATCCATCGATCTCCAACTACGTCTGGACGATCACAACCTGTTTCCCTCCTCATGGGTGTACAACCCAATCAAGATCATTAATAATCATCAAAACGATGTGAAGACTTCCGGTCTTCAACCACCATCTTCATCTTCGACTTATCGTCGAATCGGTTATTCAGAATTGGTATAAACCCGGCCTTTCCGAATAACCCGCGTATATAATAAACAAGTGTTACACAAACCCAACATTCGCCTCATTCCAACTCAGAATATTCTTTATTCAAATATTCACATTCTTAGGGAAAGGTTCCCATTAATTTTATCAAAGATAAATTCTTCTAAATTTATTCTTTAATCTTCCTTTGGATATCATTTCAAACCGTGTTAAGGTTTTCCAAACTAGTCGGGATTAGCGAACCACACCAAAGTAATTATTTATTTTATTTCCCAATCCCAACCTATTCATCCCATGGAGAAAAACTGGTAATACTCCATATCTAATACCACGGCGTTATCGGTAAATATTAACTACCATTTCACGTTCAAATCTAATTAAAGATTTAACTATCGCTTTGGAGCAAAACTGGTGATACTCCATTCTCGATCACTTTAATCGAATTAAAGATTCATTAAAACTCCACTTAGTTTTAATCTTCCCAAAAATCAATATCCTATCTTTAACTTGGTTAAAGAACCAACGTCATCTAAAACACGGTTCACGATAAACCCAAAATCACAATCTATTGTTAACCGGGTTAAAGAACAGGTGTTATTCAAAACACCGCTCACGATAAACTCAAAAACCAATTTAAATTCAATTCCAATTAAATACTAATTAACTGGACAATTTCCCTACATCTTAATTAAAAGATTTATTCTTTTCTAAACTGGGTTCAAGAACAGTGTTATTTAAGACACCATTCACGACGAACCCAAAATCCCATTTGATATTAAATACAAGGCTCTGAATAGAAAATATATCGTCTTATATTCAATATCAAATTCTGAAACCAACAAATATCGTATTGGAAATAACGATATAAATATATCTTTCAAATTTCCACAACTATATCTGTATAATCACGAAATCCAACATCTAAATATTCCGAAGATAATTTCGATTCAAATCCATTCTAATTCGTATATTGGAAATTCTGATTATTTTTAAAACCACTTCAAATCCAATTTATTTATTTTAAAAATAATTGGATTTTAATTCTAGTTATAAACTAGTTCATTTCGATAAAAATATGTTTTTATCCTTTCAAATGTGGAATTTTTCATCCCAGTTCTTTCCAATTCATATATTATGATTTTACACAAATTATTAATATTTTTATCAAGGCTCGTACAGTCGATTTTCAATAACGGTCGTCGAACTACACTTACAGCGACCTTTTCCAAATTTGATTTGGACATAATTCCAAATCCAACCGTTAGATTTTAGATTTATAATATTCGCTGGAAAGCTCTTTTCGATACGCACCCAACGGTTCTGGTTTCTAGAGAATCCGACGGTCGGATCTCCCATAACGCCAATTCGAAGTCAATGGTCGAAATTCGCGAACTGCCGCGGCGCGTTCTATTCAGGCCATTAATATATGTATATATAATATATATATTATTTACATTTCGTCGATTTCAATTCAAAACGTATTTTATAAATCGTTTTAAATTCGTTTTCAAAACAATTTCAACATCATATTCAACTTCAAATCAAAATTGAATATTCCATATCATTAACATATAAATGATAATATTTTCAAAACGTTATATTTTTAAATCACTTCCTTTTCTATATTCATAACAAAAACGAATATAATCGATATAAATATCGTTCGTGTCAAAATGGCGCATATCTAATCAACACGGCTTTATATATTTCAATAACTTCGTTATTCTATTCAACAAATGAATATTTTATTCAACACATGAATATATACTTTATTCAACACATGAATATTTATTAATTCTTACTTACAATAAAAATGTGAATTTTATTGTATAAACATTTCGTTCAACACATGAATAGTTTCAACACATGAATATTCTCAACACATGAGTATTGTTAACACATGAGTATTTATTCTATTCAACACATGAATATTTATTCTATTCAACACATGAATCTGTATTTTAATATTCTTTATTTTCCCAATTGGAATGAGGCCTAATCAATTACCATATAATGTTAATTATATGGATTCCATACAACACATGTATATAATAGCAATGATAAATAATCAACCATCATCCAAAGTGCACCACACAACTGCATAAGCATTAAATATAAATAATTAACGCTTACACAGTCTGTCAATCAAACGATCGACATACCACTAAACAATTGGGATTAGTGTACGTCAAATATCATCCCCACACCCGTGTAGGGTTTCAATCCACAAACACAGATTTTTATTTGTGCTGTTGGGCGACGGGTAAAATTTATCGTCCTAATCAATATCCTTCAAATAAGTGTACATAAACAAATCGTCTGATTTGTAAATGAATATTTATTTATTCACATTCACATTAAAAATTATATTTTTAACGATAAATAATTTATTTCAACACATGAATATTTATTTTCACTCATTCCACATCACAATCAATTTTCACAACACACAAAGTCAAGCAAGTCGTCCATGGTCTGTGGACGATGGGTGTCAGGTGCTGCTAAGCACCGTCTGCATCCTAGTATATATTTTTAACTAGAAAACAAGAGTTAAAGTGAGAAGTTCTCACCGAGGGTTCCACTCCTCTATTCGTTATTTATGAGCGTTTCAGATTTGCATTTGCTTTCCACCAGTTCCATCACACAATGTTTCACGCTGTTCATAACAAAAATTGCATTTTTTATATGATGTTTATTTTAAAAATCAAATTTTTATTTCACTATATATATAATAAAAATCAGATTTTTATTTCGCTACAACATATACAAAAATCGTATCTTTATATTGTTGCTATGTATATAAAAATCACATTTTTATAACTATGCTATATGGATAAAAATTCTATTTTTATACCGCTACTATATAAATAAAATTCTATTTTTATACCGCTACTATATAGATAAAAATTCTATTTTTATACCGCTACTATATAGATAAAAATTCTATTTTTATCCAGCTAGTAATATAATAAAAATTCTATTTTTATACCGCTACTATATAGATAAAAATTCTATTTTTATACCGCTAGTAACATAATAAAAATTATATTTTTATTACTCTACTATATAAAAATCATATTTTTATTACTTCTATAATATAAAAATCACTTCTTTGATCATATAAAAATCACATCTTTCTTTGTTATAAAAATCTAACCTTTCTACTCATTAAAAATATAATCTTTTCAGTCTCAAAAATCAAATCTTTTCTACGATAAAAATCAATCCTTGTTCGTAAATAAAAATCCATCCTTGTCTATGATAAAAAATTAATCTTTCTTAACATAGAAAAATCCAATTTTTCATATGAATCTATGTTTTTAATTATTATATAAACTAATTCATTTCATAAAATAAAATAAAAATAAAACTTACAGTTCAAGGAGGGAGGAAGGGGTGTTTCGCGACTGGAGGGGGGAGGTTTCTCCTGCGCCTTCGCAGGTGGTGGGGCCGCTCTGATCGGAAGCGGTGGGCCTAGGGCTGGCCGGAGGGGGTCGTCGACGCGGTGGTGGGGGGTGCGGCGGATTTGAGGGCTGCGGGTTGAAGGAGATGGAAGTGGAGAGAACGGAAGTGGGGGAAGAAGAGGGGAACGACGAGAAGGGGGGCCCTCGCTTGAAACGACCCGAACTCCCCCGGTCTCCGAAGAGAAGAGAAAGAACGAATTGTTTTGAGAACACGACAAAATAGAACGCAGACAGAAGAACATTTCATTGTATATTACAACAATGCACCAGGATACAAGAATAAACATAGTATGAATGAATATTACACAGAAATATCAGAGATTTAAATTACATTTAAATACATCGCAGCGGAAAATAATACAATACATAAACTAGAATGAGATATACAGATACAAAGCTTTCCGGATATCGTTCCAGCTGTAAACCAGGATCCTGTGAATATAAATCTGCAAAACCAAAACTACTAGCTGCCCGTGACAAAATAAGGGCACCCAGAGTTTAGGTCAAAACAATAAACTCCAGGTCAGTCATGGGACTGGTGTGAGAACTAAAACAGTTATTAATCTTTATTTTTAAAGTTAGGTAAATCAAGGGACCACGCCGTATAACACGGAACGGGTTTCCTCCCAAGAATACCAGTGCATAAAACAAACAGCGCAATGCTAAATAAAGAAAAATGAAGCTGTTATAAGACCCAGGTCCTATCACACAATGCAACGCAAGCCGGGGGATAGGGTTTTCCCTTATAACAGCCAAAGAATGCTTGATACATTTAAAACAAATCATTTTATACTATTATAAGTGCGTAGTGTATAAAACAACTTCAAATCATAAGTATCAATCATAGGCGGCATGGGTACCATATATCATGTCGCCATACTAGGCTCTACAAATAAAACCGCAAATGTCACGTATTTGGAAATTGGATTTCCATCTATGAACCGAGGCAAAAGATAGTCCTCAACCGATTCGAGACTGTCTAGCCCGAGTCTCAGGAGCAGAACGCATCGCCCCTTGGATCGTCAGGGCCGGTCCACCGATGTGGATTAAACTTAAATCCTGAACACTGCGTTTCTCCGCCCTTTGGGGCGTAAGTGAGCCAACGAATGATTCCATCGGACCCAGATCGTTCGATCAAACCGAGGCGCCTCGCAACAGCAACAACCACACAGGTGAAAAGTATATAAATGTCAGGGCTGAAAGGTCACTGACACCACCCTAGCTAGAAAGAAACGCATGCCCTCCCTGAGGTCCGTCTCCCGTTTTTGGTTCACAACCGGGGTGCGAGGCTCGCGAATTCACGTTACACAAAGCTGTGCCACACAGGCTGTGCTTTGATCATCACCACAAGACTTTGCTTTTCAACAGAAGCCTCGATCAATTGCCACTTAGGCATGCCACACAGGCAATTCACTCCATGCGTTTGATATCCATCAATATATAACCCCTGAGCTCGTACGTCTCAGAGAAGGGCGTTAAGCAAAAGAATATATTCTCTGCCGCCAAACAGATATATATTTAATAGAGATCAATCACACGGACTAAAATCCAATGTCAGACACACAGTCCATTTACAAGTCCGTTCTGGGTCTGAACGAAACCGGAGGCACCTAGTACCCCGCATATCCATCGATCTCCAAGCACGTCTGGACGATCACCAACTGTTTCCATCTTCTTGGGTGTACAGCCCAATCAAGATCATCAGTAATCACCCAAACGACGTGAAGACTTTCGGTCTTCGACCATCGTCTTCATCTTCGACTTATCGTCGTATCAGTTATTCAGAATGGGATAAACCCGGTCTTCCCGAATAGCTCACGTATATTATAAACAAGTGTTACACAAACACGACATACGCCTCATTCCAATTCATCAGTCACTAACCGTAAATTAATCAAGAGAATAATTCCCCAAATATTAAACCCGAAGGTCGAAACCAACATCAGATCAATATCCAGAAAACCATTCTGCTTGGCTAACCGACAGTTAGTTTCTAAATTTCACATTCATAGGGTAATGTTCCCATTAATTTTATCAAAGATAAATTCCTTGAATTTATTCTTTAATCTTCTTTTGAATTTTGATTCAACTAGTCGGGATTAACGAACCTTACCGAAGTAATCATTTATTTTAATTTCCCAATCCCAACCTATTCATCCCATGAAGTAAAAGTGGTAATACTTCATATCTAACACCACGGTGTTATCGGTAAATTCAATTACCATTTCACGATCAAATCTAATTAAAGATTTAACTATCACCTGGAGCAAAACTGGTGATACTCCATTCTCGATCATTTCAATCTAATTAAAGATTCATTAAAACTCCACTTAGTTTTAATCTTTAACTGGGTTAAAGAATCAGTGTCATTCAAAACACGGTTCACGATAAACCCAAAATCACCTTCCATTAATTATCGGGTTAAAGAACGAGTGTTATTTAAAACACTGTTCACGATAAACCCAAAATCACATTCCATTAATTATCGGGTTAAAGAACGAGTGTTATTTAAAACACTGTTCACGATAAACCCAAAATCACATTCCATTAATTATCGGGTTAAAGAATGAGTGTTATTTAAAACACTGTTCACGATAAACCCAAAAATCAATATCAATTCAATTCCAATTAAATATTATTTAATTGGTACACTTCATTAAATCTAAATAAAAAGATTTAATCTTTTCTCAACTGGGTTCAAGAACAGTGTTAATGAAGACACCATTCACGACAAACCCAAATCACATTTGATATTAAACACAAGGCTCTGAATAGAAAATATATCGGCTTATATTCAATATCAAATTCTACGACTAACCAATATCGTATTGGAAATAACGATGTAAATATATATCTTTCAAATTTCCATAACAACATCTGTATAATCACGAATTCCAACATCGAAATATTCCGAAGACAATTTCGATTCAGATCCATTCCAATATAATTATTGAAAATTCTGGTTATTTTCAAATCCATTTCAAATTCAATTTATTTATTTAAAAATAAATAGAATTATAATTCTAGTTCAAAACTAGTTCATTTCGATAAAAATCTATTTTTCTCTTTTCAAATATGGAGTTTTTCATCCCAATTCTTTCTAAATCATTTCTTATGATTTTACACAAATTATTACTATTTTTAATTATTCCATCCAGGCCCGTACAGTCGATTTCCATCAATGACCATCGAACTGCACTTACAGCGACCTTTTTCAAATTTGATCTGGACGTATCTCCAAATCCAATCGTTAGATTTCAAATTTCCAATATTCGTTAGAAAGCTCTTTTCGATACGAACCCAACGGTTCCGGTTTCAGGAGAATCCGACGGTCGGATCTCCCGCAATGTCCGTTCGAAGTCAATGGTCGAAATTCGCGAACTGCCGCGGCGCGGCGCGTTCTATTCAGGCCATTATATTATATATATATATAATATGTATAATATATACTTCGTCGATTTCAATTCAAAACGTGCTTTATAAATCGTTTTAAATTCATTTTCAAAACGGTTTCAACTTCATATTCAATTTCAAATCAAAATTGAATATTCCAATTTAAATTCAATTTCAATTCGATTCGAATTTCAATTCGATTCTAATTTCAATTCGATTCGAATTTCAATTCGAATCCATTTATATTAAATTTCAATTCGAATTCATTTATATTAAATTTCAATTCGAATTCATTTATATTAAATTTCAATTCGAATTCATTTATATTCAATTTCAATTCGAATTCATTTATATTCAATTTCAAATCATTTCAGTGTATTTCAAATTTCAAATCAATTCAGTTTAATTCGAATTTCAATTCACTTTAAATATAATTCGAATTTCAATTCTTTTCAAAGTATCAGATTTTGAAATCACTTTCGATATTCATTATAAAATGAATAAAATCGATATAAATATCGTTCACGTCAAAATGGCGTCAATCTATCAACGCGGCTTCATATATTTCGATTTTCAAATATTCTATTTCAAATATTTCTAATTCAAATATTTCTATTTCGAAACTGGAATGAGGCCCAATCAATTACCATATAATGTTGATTATATGAATTTTTCTACAACATATGTATACAATAACAACGATGAATAATCAACCATCATCCAAAGTGCATTCTACACTGTATAAGCATCGAATATAAATATTTAACGCTTATAACAGTCTGTCAATCAATCGATCGACATACAACTAATTACTGGGATTAGTGTACGTCAAATATCATCCCAATACCCGTGTTGGGTTTCAAACAATCAAACACAGATTTTAGTTGTGCAGTTGGGCGATGTGTAAAATTTATCGACCCAATCAATGTCCTTCAAATAGGTGTACATAAACAAACCATCCGGTTTGTAAATGAATATTTATTTATTCTCATTCACGTTAAAAATTATATTTTTAACGATAACATATTTTATTCAGTTCATTTATTCAATAAAATGATATTTTTATTTTTCTAATTTATTTTTAGAAAATTTCGGCGGCATAACGGCACGATACTAGAAACGGGACAAGGCCTAGCCTTATCCCCGGTCTAGTGAAGGCCCACGCCATTCACACATCAATCAAATCAATTTCATTTCACCAAACAATTCAATTCCAACCAAATAATCTAACCAACTACACAACCAAACTATTAAACAAACAAGCCATCCATGGTCTGTGGATAACGGGTGTCGGGTGCTACTAAACACCGTCTGCATCCTAGTATATATTTATATAACTAGAAAAAGAAATTGAAGAGTGAGAAGTTCTCACCGGTAGCTATCCAACTTCACGGCACTTCCAATGCAGGGAATCTTGTCGTTCTCGCCTTTTGTTACTTTCGCTGCTCGTAGTCACTACATATATAAAAATCGAATTTTTACTTCGCTATTCAATATATAAAAATCTAATTTTTACTTTGCTATTCAATATATAAAAATCGAATTTTTACTTTGCTATAAAAATCACTTTTCCACTTCAACGTATATATAATAAAAATCAAATTTTTATTACTTCTATTTTATAAAAAAAAATTATATTTTTATTACTTCTACAATATAAAAAATTATATTTTTTATCTTTCTACAATATAAAAATTATATCTTTAAACTTTCTACAATATAAAAATTATATCTATATGAGAATCATTTCTATTCCTTCCACTATATAAAAAAAAACTGATTATATATATATATATATAACTGTTTACTTCATATAAATAAAATAAGTAAATAAAAATAAATAATAAAAAGGAACTTACATTGATTGATCAAGGAAGGGGAGGTTTCACTGTCGGAGAGGTGCTCGAGGGGGCCTGCGGCTTCAAGGGGGTTCTGGCGTCAGTCTTGGAGGCTGGGGAGGCAGCGCAGTTGGCGGAGGGATAGGCGGAGGGTAGTGGGAGGCGGGGCAGGCGGTTTTCGTCGATGCAGGGCGCAGTATTTCGAGGATGAAGTGGTTGCGTCGGCTGCTGCGAGGGGGGGGGGAGCAACGGGACTGCGGAGGAGAGGGGAGGTTCGATTGGGGGTTGCGGCTGGTGGTTCGCCATCGGCGACGAGGCGGAGAGGGGGGGGGGGAAGGGGCTCGATCGATTAGGGATTCGTTTTTTTTTTCTTAGTTCTGATTCGATTTAATCGGGAGGGGCCTGAGGAGATAAAGGAGAAAAGGAGGGGGATGTTTTATTATTATTATTTAATTAATTTAATTCCAAAAAGGTACTTTTAATTTCAACCTCTAAACGAGGCCCACCGCCTGTCGTCCATAGCGTTTCACCCCCATTCCGAACACAATGGGATATGTATCACAAGCTGATTCGATCGTTACAATCAGTTTCCGTTAAAAACAACATATAACTCTATATATTGAATTTGAACGCGCATTTCAATTTACTGGGGTTACATACTAACTCTATATATCCCCGAAAAATATTTTCTAGCTTCGTATTGACGATACGGTCCTAACTAAACTAGTTTCGTCAAATTCTGAGACCGTTGGAAAAATGTCCAATTTCCAGTCGATTAAAATCAACTAAAACTGGTCAAACATGTTTTCCTTTGCCACGCTCACATATTGATTTGAAAAATTATGAAATTTGGAATCTAGCGATAATTTGACATCACGGACCCAACAAAAGTGGTTTCGTCGAAATCCGAGGTCATTTGCAAAATTTCAATTTTCAAGGGCCTGAATTCCATAGCGACTATTCAGAATTTTCAACTGGACATATCTTTTGATCCCCGCTATGAAATTTTGATTTGTTAGATTCGTTGGAAAGATATTATCAATTAGATCCTAATGTTTTTTGTTTCACTAAAATTCGAACTGTTTTACACCCGGTACATTCAATTGAAGTTTGAAATCGAATTATCGAACTACCGCGCCATTTTCAATTCCTTTTATAATTATAAATAATTATTTATATTCTAACGACGACGTATATAATATATACGTTCGAATTATATTCAAAATAATTTCTTCGTCGATATTATTTAAAATAATTCATTTTAAATAATCAAAATTCGCTATAATTGCCAATTTAAAAATTTTAAACTGGCCCAGATTTTCCGGGTTATTACATCGCTCTGGCGGCGGCGCGCTGCTAGGAGGAGCACAGCTCCTCCCTCCTCTTCTTTTTTTTTGTCGATTTCGGTTGAATGATTTGAACGAGGGGGGGGGGGTGTTGACTAGGTTAGAGAAGGAGAGAGGGTTTTATTTAATTTAATTTAATTTCAAAAAGGTGCCTTTTATTTTGACCTCGAAACGAGATCCACCGCCTGTCTTCCATAGCTAATTACCTCCATTCCGAACACAATGAGATATGTATCATAAGCTGATTCGATCGTTTCGATCAGTTTTCGCCAAAATCAAAATATAAATCTATATATTGAATTTGAACGCGTATTTCAATTTACCGGGGTCACATACGGACTCTAAAAATTCTTGAAAAATATTTTCTAGCTTCGTATTAACGATACGGTCCTAACAAAATGAATTTCGTCAAATTTTGAGACCGTTTGAAAAATGGCCATTTTCCATTCGATTAAAATCGACTGAAACTGTCAAAACACGTTTTACTTCGCCACGCTCACATTTTGATTCAAAAAATTACGAACTTTAGAATCTAGCAATAAATTGACATCCCGGATTCAACAAAAGTGGTTTCGTCGAAAACCGAGGTCATTTGCAAAATTTCCATTTTTAAGGGCCAGAATTCCATAGTGATTATTCTGAATTTTCAACTAGGCGTAACTTTTGATTCCCGCTATGAAATTTTGATTTTTCGGATTCGTTGGAAAGATATTCTCAATTAGATTCTAATATTTTTGGTTTCTCCAAAATCCGGTTTATTTTGAATTCTGTACATTCATTTGAACTTTGAAATTGAATTATCGAACTACCGCGCCATTTTCAATTCCTTTTATAATTAAAAATAATTATTTATATTCTAACGACGATTCAAATAAATATATACATTTTAAATCTATTCAAAATAAATTTCTCGTCGATATTATGTAAAATAATTCATTTTCAATATTCAAAATTCATTAAAATTGCCAAAATAAAAATTTTAAATTGGCTCAGAATTTCTGGGTTATTAATCCGACTTAATTTGAGTTCTATATACTCAATTGAAGTTTGAAACCCCAATTTACGAACTGCCGCGCTGCGGCGAGTTCCTTTTAATTATATTTAATATATAAACGTTTTAAACTTCGTTTATATATAAATTCCACTACCATTCTAATATATTATATATATATATAAGATCGGCTTTCCAAATCTAAGTTAAACATTTCAATTTTTCTAAATCGTCGATTTTCATAACTCAATTGTAAATTTTATTTACAACTCTATCTTATATATAATATTCCAATTCTATTGGGGATAAAATATAAATCCTTTGGATTTATTTCAATTCTGTTTACAATCCGCATTCTGAAATATATTTCATCGTTCCCACTAAATGATTTCAAATTCTATTTTCAATTTCTACTTTCAAATTTCTATTTTCAACTTTAATCTCTAAATTATCCAATGATAATCTATTTCACCAGATTTATAAATATTGTTTATAAATCCAACTTCGTTGTTTTATATAATAAAACAAGCTTCATTTCAAAAATTCTATTTTAAAACAAAATCTTATTTTGGAATATTTTATTTATTCTAACTTATCCATATATAACATAGAATCTATTTTAATATTTAATTTAAATATTAGTCTCTAATTAATTCAATTCTAATATTCCTTCATGAAATAATTTATTTTATAAACTCAGTATAATCTAACTTAATTATCCAATTAAATTTCCATTTCCGAACATTGGAATAGATTTCATCGTTTTCTATTTAAAACGATTTCCAATTCATATTTTTAAATTCACATTTGAATTTAACTTTCCCAATTATCCAATGATAATTATCCATTTTATTTATATACACCATTTATAAATTCATTTCAATTTCCTATATTATTTAATTTATAAACACCGTTTATAAATTCAATGCTTGTTTATATTTTTCAAAACAAGTAAATATTCCTTAGCCGATTCGAAATTTAAATTCTATTTTAGAAATAAAATAAAATTTTCCTTTTAAATCTAAAAATCCCTTTTCATAATATTTTTATAAATTAATATTTTTGCCCAGTGATATTTAAACATCCAAAACACTCAATCATCAAATCACGGGTTTAACACATCATATATGATAATATATATGAATACAAACAAACAATAATAGTTTTGAGGAATCCAGTTGGATCCCTCCAACCTGTTTTCCTGCATCCACAGACGTTAGCCAATATAAATAATACCCATCCTGCTTCGAGGCAGGATATCGTGGTATAGGAGGTCATCCACTATCATAGCGTTGGGCGTATATGGTCATCCACTAATGATACTGCGGGCATCCGCTAATGGTACTGCGGGAATCCAATCACCAATATATATATAATAACAACAAACCAATCCTAAATAACTAATATATTTAATAGCCACAGATATTTTAATGCAACCAAACAACCATTAAACAATTATTTTTAACTGATAAAATAATTCTAAATAAAATTTGAGTGAGATTTACTCATCGAAATTGCAATCGTCGAATATCCTGTTTATTTCCAGATCATCGGTTATGCATCTTTTCAAATGAATTCGCACCAACGATAATTTTATTTAAATTACTTATTAAACATTTATTTATTTAAACTAACTATTTAAACGGAAAAAACTTTCCTATATATATATTTTTCCTTCTTTAAATGGTTACTAAATTTAATTTAATTTAACAAATTAAATTAAATTAATCTACGTATATTTTTAAATATGACATTTATTGAACATGCCATCAAAAATTTAATTACTCTTTAAAATAATTACCCTTAACTGCAGAACTATTCTTCCTCAATTGTACGCAAGTGCTAAATCATTTCGGAAACCTAAATTCAAATCATGAAACCAGCATTCAATTACTCGTCTTGGCCTTCTCTCTCTCGCCCCTTAAAACACCAATATCATTTGCAGATTTTCCTCCTCCATAAATCTTGGAATTTGCAACAAAACCGCCACCCTTTTCATCACTAATTCATCCCAACTCACGCCTATACCATCATTCCAGATCTTACCCACCAGTGCCTCCATCCTGACGATGCTCCTTCTGACAACAGCCCCCCCAAAGAGCCAATGCAACCACCCAATTTACAACGTACTGCTTCTGAACCCCAATCGTTTCACTGTAATCAACCCCAATATGAACGCAACCACAACCAAGCATCGACAACAAGAGGCACGAACTGATTAGTATCGTGACCTCCAAAAATTCACGAATTTGATTTCCGCAACTAAGAGAAATAGCGGTTTCTCCCTCACGTCATCGAATTGAGTTCCGATACGGAATTTATTTTGATTTTGATTAGGCGACAAGCATTTTCTTTGAACTGATCGAATGGGATTCTGATTTCTGAAATGGAGGAGAGGAGTGATTTCCGATGTAAAAAGGGGGAGCGACATTTATAGTTTTATTGATCTGAAGCTTTTCGGTTTTCATAAGAATGAAGAAATAGAAACGGAATTTGGGGATATCGCGATTTTATAGATGAACAAGCTTAGCAACCAAGGAATTTTAGTCTGTGCTGGTACACTATAGGTTATAGGCAAGGTACAATATCATTAATGTGATTTGATTTTTGATTTAACCGTGATTTGAGTTCGAGCTTATCCCCTTTATATATTATAATAATAATATATTTTGCGGTACCAAACTCCTATTCGAACGTAACAACCAACATTTCTATGGTTTAACCATTATTCTGAACACACTGGGACATGTTTCAAGGCATTATTTGATCGTATGGAGAAGATATTAATTTAAATCGATATAAATTAAATTCAAAAGAATTAATTCCCCGATAATAATTATTATTATCACCGTCTATATTCAAGTAGAATATATATTCATCATCTGCATTATTTTGACTTGGTTTTAAATTTCGAATTAAATTATTAGTCGTTCTTTTCAATATTACGATAATTCAATATTCTTGAAATTTAATCGAAATCGATTATTAAATCGATAAGTGAATTTAAAAATTCATTTATATTTCCAATCAACATTTAAAACAATATTTAAATGTTTAAAATAAATCGATTAAAAATCCGGGTTGTTACATTCTTCCCCACTTAAAAGAATTTCGTCCCCGAAATTACTAAGGTAGGAAAAATGCTACAAATCCATTACTTTTCAAAAACCACTTATGTTAAAACTCAACTCTTCATATTTCTACTATTTCAGCCCTACCAAAACTTTTTGGTTATCGTTTATATTACACATCATCTATACTCACATTCATTTATTCTGAATGATTTATCACCAATCCATATTCCATTCATATGTATTCAAATTCGTTCAAATTGATTTAAATCAATTTATTTGCTTCAATCTATTTAACTTGCTTAAGTTAAATTTTAAATTCTAGAAATCTAATTCCCGTGTTTTCATTTCAAATCCTTCTGAAATCACATAAATATATACATATATTTATAACCATCTTAAATTCAAACAATTGAATTTTTCAAATAAACTTGTTTTCTTTCAAAAAAATTCCCATCAAAAACTTTTCTAAGGTAGCAATCTATCACTTAGAAACTCGAAAATGAACACTGATCATGCTGCAATCATCATCATAATTATTTTCCAGCCACTGAGTTCAGTGCTTTATCACTTTGAGAATCCATTCAAAATGATTTTTATTCAAAAATCCTTATAAAACAAAGCTATATTATTTCAATATACGTTAGAAAATATTTTCCAATCTTCCCAGGATTTAAATTCCAAATTCTGGTTTGAATTCATTTTTAATTCATCTCATTTGTATATTTAATTCATATACAAATTCTATTTTGGTTATATATAACCATTTCAATTTTATAATCTTAATGGATTATAATAACAACCAACACATCCATATATAATAATTTCAGAAAATTATTCCTTTTCTATCAAAATAGAATTTTGGGTAAAATTATTTTATTTACCTAATTAAAACAATATTGTGTCAAATTTCTCTGCTCAAGTGTTTAGAAATTCCTATCGACTTCGTAGCGTCCCATGATTCAATCAGAATTAATAAACAACTCAATAGACTAGCCAACAAAATATAAAATAATTTTTTTATATCAATTAACAACTATGCTCTCTCGTATATATATACACTCAACTCATTCTAGGGTATACTGACCCTATCTCTAATGAGCACAACGCCACCAAAGCCTAGGTATTCTCTCTACCTAAGCTCTGATACCAACTGTAACGGCCTGCAAATCCGTACTATCTGAGTTGACTAATAACACTACTTATTCATTTTTAAAACGTATATATATATATATATTTATCTTTCTATTACCAGATTTTCGATTTCCTTTTTGTTTATAATATTCTATTTTTAAGTTCGTTTCCTTACCGGATTCTATATATATTGATATATAGATTTATAATTATCAAATTATCTTAAAAATATTCTAACTCCTTAAATTTCCGGAAAATTTCGCCATAACCTCCTTTGTACCGGTCGATAGTTCAAACCTCAACTCGCCTCTCTAGGCCCTTTCCATTCAAAAAGAAAATCAGAAAACCAAGTGGCTTGCCGATTCGATGCATAAAACCTCATATGGAATTTAAATATGTACCTTATTGCCGGGCACACGAATTATAATCTTCATATACTTCATTCCGAACCTGCTTAACTTATATACGCCCATTCCCAATTTATTCCAACTCAGTCTGTTCATTTTAACTCAATTGGCTAATTTTCTTTAATTAGCACTTTTGCCTATTTCACTTCTTTGTTTGAACATAACATGTTCAAATATAATATCAACTTGCTTATAAACAAATTGAATTCCATTTCCAATTCAAAATTCCTTTTCGATTGCGAATATAATTTCCAAATCGAATTCACTTATTCAAAACCCAATTTCAATTCAAAATCTCATTAACTAATTATTATTCAAATTAGTTAATTCTACTCAATAATTAATTAAAACTTTGATTTTTGTTTCAAAAATCAATCAATTACTCCACTTGAGTTCAGATATATTTTACAACTCTAGTCTGGATTTTTTTAATGTAAATCTAAGTTTTATTTGCCTAAAACCCTTATATTTAACTCAATAAACTTTTATGGTTTTATAATGGTTATGGCGCTATTTTTTTTCTGAAAATTTGATTTTGACATAACTAAAAATCTATTTGATGAAATCCAGATTTTTTTCTTCCATTAGAAAACTATTATCTAATTGGTCCTGACGGTTCTTGTTTCAAAGAATTCCTACTTAATTTGAGTTCTATATACTCAATTGAAGTTTGAAACGCCAATTTACGAACTGCCGCGCTGCGGCGAGTTCGTTTTAATTATATTTAATATATAAACGTTTTAAACTTCGTTTATATATAAATTTAACTACCATTCTAATATATTTTTTATATATAAGATCGGCTTTCCAAATCTAATTTAAACATTTCGATTTTTCTAAATCGTCAATTTTCATAACTCAATTGTAAATTTTATTTACAACTCTATCTTATGTATAATATTCCAATACTTTTGGGGATAAAATATAAATCCTTTGGATTTATTTCAATTCTGTTTACAATCCGCATTCTGAAATATATTTCGTCGTTCCCACTAAATGATTCCAAATTCTATTTTCAATTTCTACTTTCAATTTTTATTTTCAATTTCTATTTTCAAATTTCTATTTTCACTTTCTATTTTCAAATTTCTATTTTCAACTTTAAACTCTAAATTATCCAATGATAATCTATTTCACCAGATTTATAAATATTGTTTATAAATCCAACTTCGTTGTTTAATATAATAAAACAAGCTTCACTTCAAAATTTCTATTTTAAAACAAAATCTTATTATGGAATATTTTATTTATGCTAACTTATCCATATATAACATAGAATCTATTTTAATATTTAATTTAAATATTAGTCTCTAATTAATTAAATTCTAATATTCCTCCTTGAAATAATTTATTTTATAAACTCAGTATAATCTATCTTAATTATCCTATTAAATTTCCATTTCCGAACATTGGAATATATTTCATCGTTTTCTATTTAAAACGATTTCCAATTCATATTTTTAAATTCACATTTGAATTTAACTTTGCCAATGATAATTATCCATTTTATTTATATACACCATTTATAAATTCATTTCAATTTCCTGTATTATTTAATTTATAAACACCGTTTATAAATTCAATGCTTATTTATATTTTTCAAAACATGTAAATATTTCTTAGCACATTCGAAATTCAAATTCTATATTAGAAAAAAATAAAATTTTCCTTTTAAATCTAAAAATCCCTTTTCATAATATTTTTATAAATTAACATTTTTGCCTAGTGATATTTAAACATCCAAAACACTCAATCATCAAATCACGGGTTTTATAACACATCATATATGATAATATATATGAATACAAACAAACAATAATAGTTTTGAGGAATCCAGTTGGATCCCTCCAACCTGTTTTCCCGCATCCATAGACGTTAGCCAACATAAATAATACCCATCCCGCTTCAAGGCAGGATATCGCGGTATAGAAGGTCATCCACTATCGTAGCGTGGGGCGTATAGGTTCATCCGCTAATGATACTGCGGGCATCCGCTAATGGTACTACGAGAATCCAATCGCCAATATATAGATTATAACCACAAACCAATCCTAAATAACTAATATATATTTAATAGCCACAGATATTTTAATGCAACCAAACAACTATCGAACAATTATTTTTAACTGATTAAATAATTCTAAATAAATTTTGAGTGAGATTTACTCACTGAAATTGCAATCGTCGAATATCCTGTTTATTTCCAGATCATCGGCTAAGAATCTTTTCAAATGAATTCGCACGTACGACGATTTTATTTAAATTACTAATTAAACATTTATTTTTTTAAACTAACCATTTAAACAAAAAAACTTTCCTATATATATTTTTCCTTCTTTAAATGGTTACCAAATTTAATTTAATTTAACAACTTAAATTAAATTAATCTATGTATATTTTTAAATATGACATTTATTGAACATTCCATCAACAATTTAGTTACTCTTTAAAATAATTACCCTTAATCGTAGAACCATTCTTCCTCAATTGTACGCAAGTGCTAAATCATTTCTGAAGCCCAAATTCAAATCATGAAACCAGCATTCAATTACTCATCTTGGCCTTCTCTTTCTCGCCCCTTAAAACACCAATATCATTTGCAAATTTTCCTCCTCCATAAATCTCGGAACTTGCAACAAAACTGCCACCCTTTTCATCACTAATTCATCCCAACTCACGCCTATACCATCATTCTAGATCTTACCCTCTACTGCCTCCATCCTGACAATGCTCCTTCTGACAACAGCCCCCCTTCCAAAGAGCCAACGCAACTACCTAATTTACAACGTACTGCTTCGGACCCCAATCGTTTCACTATAATCATCCCTAATATGAATGCAACCACAACCAAGCATCGACAACAAGGGGCTCGAACTGATTAGTATCGCGACCCCCAGAAATTCACGAATTTGATTTCCGCGACTAAGAGAAATAGCGGTTTCTCCCTCTCGTCATCGAAATGAGTTCCGATACGTAATTTATTTTGATTTTGATTAGGCGACGAGCATTTTCTTTGAACTGATCGATTGGGATTCTGATTTCTGAAATGGAGAAGAGGAGTGATTTACGATGTAAAAAAGGGGAGTTACATTTATATTTTTATTGATCTGAAGCATTTCGGTTTTCAGAAGAATGAAGAAATAGAAATGGGATTTGGGTATATCACGATTTTATAGATGAACAAACTTAGCAACAAAGGAATTTTAGTCTACGCTGGTACACTATAGGTTATAGGAAAGGTTCAATATCATTAATTTGATTTGAGTTTTGATTTAACCGTGGTTTGAGTTCGAGCTTATCCCCTTTATATATTATAATAATAATATATTTTGTGGTACCAAACTCCTATTCGAACTTAACAACTGACATTTCTATGGTTTAACCATTATTCTGAACACACTGGGACATGTTTCAAGGAATTATTTGACCGTATGGAGAAGATATTAATTTAAATCGATATACATTAAATTCAAAAGAATTAATTCCTCGATAATAATAATTATTATCACCGTCTATATTCAAATAGAATATATATATATATATTCATCATCTGCATTGTTTTGACTTGGTTTTAAATTTCGTATTAAATTATTAGTCGTTCTTTTCAAGATTACGATAATTCAATATTCTTGAAATTTAATCGAAATCGATAAGTGAATTTAAAAATTCATTTATATTTCCAATCAAAATTTAAAACAATATTTAAATGTTTAAAATAAATCGATTAAAAATCCGGGTTGTTACACGTGACATAGTATTTGGGAATGTAGTACTTTGGCAATGTGGCACTTTGGCAAGGTGATACACTGGAAGAGGTAGTTGGCTGGAGCATGGATTTGAAAGGGATCTGGCGTGAGCGGCATGAAGTTTTGGGAAGGTGCTACTTTGGTAAAAGTGGTACTTTGGAAAATGGAATTGATACTTTGGAAAAAGGGGTTTAATTAAATCAAGGTTTAAAATAAAAATTGAAAATCAAATAAAAATTAAAGAAGGAAAATAAAAATAAATAAAAGGAGATTTTTTTTATAAGATCGAAATGAAATGAAATATCTTGGCAAGTGGAAGGAAGGACATTAGCAGGGAAATCAAACACAGAAGCTTGGTGTAAGAGTTTCAAGGAGTATGAAAATCAAACAAGAAAGGAGATAATTAGACTTTTTAAAGTAAAGTACCGGGTGCGACGCACACGTTTTAGTTGTTCATTTATAAAGAATAGTCAAAATTGAATAAATTACCGTGTGCGACACACATGCTTAAGTTGGTCATTTACAAAAGATAGTCAAAATGTCTGGATTTAAACATTTCGGACATATACCATTTTGTTTAGTTGAAGCTTATAAATTAAAAGGTATATAAAATGAATTGTGCTAAGTTGATAACTATTCGATTGAACAAGAATTGTTTCTTAAGTATCGACTAACCATAAAAGACATCACGCTAATCATTTCGAAGAGTCCGGAATTAATATTCCCAAATTATTAACTATTAAATAAAACGACTTGATGAATATCTTGGAATAGTGTTTCCAAATGAAATCAAGTTGATCAAATAAAAAGAGTCGAGAAGAAATATTATTCACAGTTCTAAGTAAATAACATTTAAAACAAGTGTTTGTAGATGTGATTTAGTTGTAAAAGAAATTAGTAAGGGAATTAGGTAAATCTTCTAATAATAAGATTATTCTATAGTTCACAAGTTAAATCGAATTGAGATAAAAAATTGAACATATCGAAATTAGGGAAGTATCGTATACTTCCCATTTTAATAAAAGATTTAATTAATTTATTTATTTACAGAAGTAAAGTATAAGCAAAAATAAATGTTTTATATCTCAGAGTATGGGTTACAAAACTACTGTTATAATCAACAATTTCTGTAAAGGGATAGACTCGTAAATTGGATCAAGTTTAAATAGATAAAATATGGAAATAATCATTTTAACTAATTTTGAACGATGATTGGTTGAATTTGTATTGTCGAACTATAATCGACAAGTTATGTTGTGGGAATTAATGGTTGATTGATTTGATAGTTATGTTGTGATTATTTTAACTTGAATAGTTTAAAGTAAACATTTACACATCATTCTGTATTAGATCACCATTTAAATCTGTATGTTGAATCATATATGTAAAATAATTTTATCAAATAAATCTGATAATCAATTAGGATATAGAAACCACATTAAATATGTTGATTTGATTACTATTAAGTATCACTTGACACAAAAAAGATATTAACGTTGTCGGTTCGAAGAATCCGGAATCTATATTCCACTTTGATTCGATTTATACGAGTCAGAGATTATTGAAGACAACTGAAGACGGTGTTTATGCAAGGGCTTTTCTGGTTATAGAATGGTGCCTTCGGTTTGTCCAGACCCAGGACAACTTGTATGGACGAATGTATGACAGAGTATACCTAACCGATCGCGTAAGTTGATCTCTTCAAAACTATGTTTGGTGGCAGAGGAATTCTTTTCTCTTAGCTTTATACTCGTGGTTTTGGGGAAATCAATTTTTGATTTGATGGGTTTGACAATGTGGCATTCAAAGTGAAAAATATGTGATATATCTAAAGGTAAGTTTTAACCTCAAGCCTCACAACCAGGAAATGACAAAAATCGGGCAGGCAGCATGGCTATTGGGTCGCTCCCATTAGGGTGTATAATCACCTATCTAGAGAAATTTCATTTCTTTCTTTAATCTATTTTGATGTTATCTCTTTCGAGAAACGGTTGCTGATCTCAACCGTTGGTGATATATATTCGATACACTCAAGCGAAATGAGTGATTGGTCATGTATGGGTCGGGTTGTAAGACGTTCTTGTTGAATCCTGTGTATTCCCCTCTAGAGATACACTATCGGCAGGTGGTTCCATACCTTGTCATAGTCGGAATCCAATCTCCAATAAGCGCCCGCGGTTTTGTTTGTATACTATATATATGTGGAGCGTGAGATGCAAGAGTTCCGCTAGATTCCAATATATTTGTGGAAAACCCTAGACATTATTACAATATCAGAATAATTATGATTTCAAAATGTTTTGGGTTATCGTAAGGTAAAAACTAGCCGTGTTTACGTGTGGATTAGTTTTAAGATTATCTTTTCTTTCAAAAGAATCTTTTTCAAGTTAAACAAGCTGTTTAAAATCGTTTACTCACACCAGTCCCAAGACTGACCCAAAGTTTACTTTTCTGTGTTTTCACTAAACTCTTGGGTGCCCAAATTTGTACGAGCAGTCAAGTAGGGATTTTACAGATATCGTGGAAGGAGCTTTGAGCAGGAGGTTTCAACATTAGATATATAGAGTTTTATTCCGTTGTATTGTATATGTGATGTACCCTGATGATATATGTAAGTACTAATACCAATTTTTGTTTACAAATGATGTTATATATTATATTTTGTTCATTTCGCTGTGAGATTCGTGTTGCTCTGATTCTGTGTAATCTTCTGCCTTATCTCTTCTACTCTAATTTTCTATCTTTCTATTTCTCACCCTCTAACTTCTTTCTATTAATGATACGGTATTTCCGATTCTTGAATGGCCGGCATGTTATATCGGAGACGTATTTGTGTCGATTTTCGGGGTCAAAAATCCTCTGTCGTTACAGTGGTATCAGAGCATAAGGTTGAGTAATAACCTTGGCTCTGTTGCGTAACTCGATAGAGATAGGGTTAGAAATACCCTAAATTGAGTTTGAGTGTATATACAAGAGAATGTATTTGAAGATTTGTATAAAAGTGATTTTTACATTGCGTTAATTGGTTTGTTGAGTGGTATAAAAATTTCAAATCGATGCGTTTGGCCGACGTAGTAGATAGGGATTTCTAAACAGTCAAACAAAATAATTCAACACAATATTGTTTCAAAGGATGGATAAATGAGATAATTTTATCCAAAATTGTATTTTGATACAGAAAGAACAATTGTGTCAATTATGAATGCGTCAATAGCTATTATTATAATCTCATAAGATTATAAATCAAAAAGGGTATATATTGAACCAAATTAAAATTGTATAAGAATGAAATAGACAAACCGAAAATTTGTTGTGTAAAACAAAATATTTTGGGAAAATTTAAAGACTTTGGATTTACAATAGAATTGAGATAAGGAAGTTCAAACTTGTTTGAAATAAAAATCGGAAATTCGGATTATGGAATTTGAAATTTTAACCAGGTTGAGACTGAGGTTAAATTAGTAATTTAAATGGAATTTGGGTCTAAAAGAAGAATTCGAAGCAGATAAATATGTTTGAACAAGTTGATTCAAATTAATGGAGTATATCAGATTTGGAATTTATTTTCCAAATATAATCAAGGATATTTTCTTAAAATGGAAATTTTGATAAATATAAGTCGATAACAAGTTAAGATATGGAATTGGAACCTAACTAGAAATTGATCGAGTTAAATGATTTTCTGAGTATTGATCTGATGTTGATTTCGGTCTTTGAGGTTGATACTTAGAGGATTATTCTATTATCAATTTACAGTCAGGAACTAATGAATGCTGAAGGGTTGAATACATGAATAAGAAATGGAAATGTTTTCCAACTGTAACAACATTATATTTCTAGTTATGGAAATAGCTGCAATAGATAGCAAACTGCTGATGTATTGAATGTTTGGATTTCTATGAAATGTTCTGATAGGTAACCTATGTGTTTTGGATGCCTTTTTGTTGTGATTGTTAGGGGATGACCCATGTACGAGTTTTGACTTAACTCTATAATTTTGAATAATAGGAATCTACTCGTTACTTTCGAATTTCGGGGACAAAATTCTTTTAAGGAGGGTGGATTGTAATGTCCCGGATTTTTAACTAACTTGGTTAAGTAGAATTTTTTTGACCTATATCAATGATTAATTTAATTAAATAGAACTAAATTTAAATATTTCATCAAATATAGAATCATTTCTTTGTAAAAATCCTATATGTGTATATAAATTTGTTGTTTTTTTAGAATATGTGTACAAGTGTATATAAATTAAACTAAGTAAATGCATTATTTGGTTATGATTGTAATTGGTTTTGAATTCATGTTAAATACAATAACCATAGTAAACTTTGTAATTATTTTACAGGAAAGTAAATAAGGGACATATGCAATAAATAAACAATTTAACAACTCATGGCCTAAAGATCTAAAACATTTAAATATTAAAGGTGTATGTGTACAGCTAGAACATGGCTATGGAGTACATAGGAAATAAATGAGCACATATTTGGTTGTGCACCGATATGACATTTTGAAATTTATCTGCATAGGCTAAGATGCGTCTATAAGCTATGACATTTTGCAATACATTTTACTTAAAAACAAAGCAAAGATTTTAGATATTTCTGCACATGGATAGTACACTTGGGTATATGGATACATTGAAGGCCGTAACCAATGAAAATCAGCCTATAAGAACAGACAGCCTACACTTCTCCATTTGCAGCCATAACACCTACCAACCATTTGAAGATGTGATGTGTGGTCGTGCACTAAAATACCGGGAAGAGATAAAATATGAGATGCCAAGATATAGCATCTCTTTTCAATCAAGTTAAGATACAACAACCCAACATCTTCCAGTCTGTCCCCATTCTACCTATCAGCCTTATCAATTTAACATCTCATTTCAAGCTAAAAACTAGTGCAGCAACTAAGAACTGTCCTATAATCTACTACTGTCTATTAGCACAAGGTTGTACATATATTTGTACTTCATTTCTTGGCTATCTGTACTAGACCGAGGCAAATTACAGGACCAACTATATCCTAGGCACTTCCTTTTCAATTAAACCAGAGAGCATAGCTATGAACTCTACCAACCTATTAGCACATGGATGGGTATTCAATATGCACATAGCTGTGCATACATATCAAACTGGAAGGTATTAAATATGAATGGTCAATTCATAACCTTACTTCAATCAAAGAAAGCAAGCAGTAGCTACTAACTTCACATCTGCGGCCATATTTTCCTCTCTACTAATCAATTAATGCCATAATATTTTAAAGCCTAAAATGCCTCTATAAATACTCCCCCAAGATCAAACATTCCATTCACACAAACCTATCAGTTTTTGAATTAAAGTAGAGTGAAAACTTGGAACATGATGGCAGCAAAAGCCTGGCAAGGAAAACCTGAAATAGTGAATGAATCTAGAGTAAAATTGGAAGTAGAATGTAAGTAAACACTGATTTTGCTTTTATATTACTGATACGTATGAATGTTTGATTAATATATTTAAATCATGTCTGATGATGTTTGGATGTGATAATATAGCATGTTGTAGATACTAAGAAGTAAGAACAAACCTGGCAGTGATTGTGAGTAAACCTCAATTTTTTTACACATTAAACTAACATGTTATATAATGCCATGTATAGTTGTAGGATATTGATAGTGTTGTATCATTCATATTGTAAATACTTAAGTATATGAAGTTAGAAGCCAGATTTAACCATTGAAAACATAGTAGTACGGCTACATCAGAAGAAAACATCACTCTTTGTTAATTTAAAATTCAATCATGCTAGATCTAGTTCGATTCAAGGATTGAGCTCAACTTGAAGATCGTTTACAGATGTTCATAGTAAATTATAAAATTTGTTTCAACTAATAGCGGCGTATACCCTTTGAAATAAATTAAATACAGTAAAAGGGTATAATTTTACCAAATTTCGAACATCATAATTTCAGCATTTATGCATACGAATGTGAATGTTAGAGAAAACAATGAATTTTAGTTGCCTAGCCACGATTTTTAGTAATATAATCAAAGAGAATTTTTAGAAAATCACAAATTTGAACTCTGGTCAAATTCCGACAACCTCGGTGGTTGGAAACCGTGGCGTTGATACCAGAGCAGCTTGGAGGCGTGGAAATAATGAAAAAAGGTTAATGATTTTTCCATTGAAGGAATCGAGCAAACGAAGTAGATTTAGGTTTTTAGTGTATTTTGGGTATGCAGTTTTTGGATCGTTCGTATGGAATTTAGGTTTAACCGAGTTTCGATCTGTTGGAGGTGGAGAGGCATACTGGTGTGGAGATTTCCTCGAGGGAAATGGCATGTGCCCAGGTGGTCGGAGGTGATCAGTGGAGGTGGATTTTTGGATGACCTGATTTGAGTGCTTTTCGGATTTAAAAGGGTTGAGCGGTGAATTCGAGGAGGAGGGCTTGGGAGACAGCTCTGGTGGGTTGTTGACGAATTGGCAGGGATGCGTGACGTGTCAGGGGAGGCGCGGTGGCTCGTTGATGTCCATCGCGGTCAGACATGTGCACAGCGTGCACGTTGCACATGTAACAGGAAATGAAAAAGAATGGGGAGAAGTGGTACTGGTACTTTGGCAGTGTGGTGGTACTATGCTGGAGCACGGGTTTTTGGAGTGATCAGACATGCGCGACATAGGATTTGGGAACTTGGTACTTTGACAATGTGACATTTTGGCAAGGTGGTACTCTGGAAGTGGTAGTTGGCTAGAGCATGGGATTAGAAAGGGATCTGGCGTGCGCAGCATGAATTTTTAGGAAGGTGCTACTTTGGCAAAAGTGGTACTTTTGAAAATGGAATTGATACTTTGGAAAACGGGGTTTAATTAAATCAAATTTTAAAATAAAAATAGAATAAAAATAAAAGTAGGAAAAATAAAAATAAATAAAAGGAGATTTTTAATTTAATAAGATCAAAAAGAAATGAAATATCTTGGCAGGTGGAAGGAAGGACATTAGCAGGGAAATCAAACACAGAAGCTTGGTGTAAGAGTTTCAACGAGTTTGAAAATAAAACAAGAAAGGAGATAAATATAAATTGAGTTATTTATAATTATAAAGAGATAATTTACATAGTGTAACAAAGATATAAAATGTCGTATAAACAAGCAGACATTTTACAGTAAAATACCGGGTGCGACGCGCACGTTTTAGTAGTTCATTTATAAAGTATAGTCAAAATTGAATAAATTACCGTGTGCGACGCACATGCTTAAGTTAGTCATTTATAAAAGACAGTCAAAATGTCTGGATTTAAACAATGCAGACATATACCATTCTGTTTGGTTGAAGCTTATAAATTAAAAAGTATATAAAATGAATTGTGCTAAGTTGATAACTATTCCATTGAACAAGAATTGTTTCTTAAGTATCGACTAACCATAAAAGATATCACGCTAATCATTTCGAAGAGTCCGGAATTAATATTCCCAAATTACTAACAATTAAATAAAATGACTCGATGAATATCTTGGAATATTATTTCCAAATGAAATCAAGTTGATAAAATAGAAAGAGTCGAAAAGAAATATTATTCACAGTTCTAAGTAAATAACATTTAAAACAAGTGTTTGTAGATGTGGTTTAGTTGTAAAAGAAATTAGTAAGGGAATTAGGTAAATCTTCTAATAATAAGATTATTCTATAGTTCACAAGTTAAATCGAATTGAGATGAAAAATCGAATATGTCGAAATTAGGGAAGTATCGCTTACTTCCCGTTTTAATAAAAGATTTAATTATTTAATTTATTTATAGAAGTAAAGTATAAGCTAAAATAAATGTTTTATATCTCAGAGTATGGATTACAACACTACTGTTATAATCAACAATTTCTGTAAAAGGATAGACTCGTAAACTGGATCAAGTTTAAATAGATAAAATATGGAAATAATCATTGTAACTAATTTTGAACGATGATTGGTTGAATTTGAATTGTCGAACTATAATCGACAAGTTATGTTGTGGGAATTAATGGTTGATTGATTTGGTTGTTATGTTGTGATTATTTTAACTTAAATAGCTTAAAGTAAACATTTACACATCATACTGTATTAGATCACCATTTAAATCTGTATGTTGAATCATATATGTAAAACAATTTTATCAAATAAATCCTGATAATCAATTAGGATATAAAAACCACATTAAATATGTTGATTTGATTACTATTAAAAATCACTTGACCCAAAAAGATATTAACGTTGTCGTTTCGAAGAATCTGGAATCTATATTCCACTTCAATTTGATTTATACAAGTCAGAGATTATAGAAGACAACTGAAGACGGTGTTTATGCAAGGACTGTTCTAGTTACAGAATGGTGCCTTCGGTTTTTCCAAACCTAGGACAACTTGTACGGACGAATGTCTGACAGAGTATACCTAACAGATCGTGTAAGTTGATCTCTTCAAAACTATGTTTGGTGGCGGAGAAATTTGTTTCTCTTAGCTTTATACCCGTAGTTTGGGGAAATCAATTTGTGATTTGACAGGTTTGACAATGTGGCATTCAAAGTGAAAAAGACGTGATATATCTAAAGGTAAGTTTTAACCTCAAGCCTCACAACCGGAAAATGACAAAAATCGGGCAGGCGGCATGGCTATGTTGGTCGCTCCCATTAGGGTGTATAATCACCTATCTAGAGAAATTTCGTTTCTTTTTTTAATTCATTTCGATGTTGTCCCTTTCGGAAACGTTTGCTCATCCCAACAATTGGTGATATACATTCGATACACTCAAGCGAAATGATTAGTCGGCTATGTGTGGGTCGGGTTGCCATACGTTTTTGTTGAACCCAGTGTATTCCCTCCTAGAGATACACTATCGGCAGGTGGTTCCATACCTTATCATAGTTGGAATCCAGTCTCCAATAAGCGCCCGTGGTTTTTTTTGTATACTATATATATGTGGAGCGTGAGATGCAAGCGTTCCGCCAGATTCTAATATATTTATGGAAAACCCTAGACATTATTATAATATCAGAATAATTATGATTTCACAACGTTTTGGGTTATCGTAAGTTAAAAACCAGCCGTGTTTATGTGTGGATTGGTCTTATGATTATCTTTTCTTTCAAAAGAATCTTTTTCAAGTTAAACAAGCAATTTAAAATCGTTTACTCGCACCAGTCCCAAGACTGACCCAGAGTTTAATTTTTTGTGTTTTCCCTAAACTCTTGGGTGCCCAAAATTGTACGGGCAGTCCAGTAGTTCAGGATTTTACAGATATCATGGAAGGAGCTTGGAGCAGGGGGCTTCAACGTTAGATATATAGAGTTTTATTCCACTGTATTGTATATGTGATGTACCCTGATGATATATGTAAGTCCGGATATATATTATATTTTGTTCATTCCGCTGTGAGATTCGTGTTGCTCTAATTCTGTGTAATCTTAACTCTTCTATTCTAATTTTCCATCTTTCTATTTCTCACCCTCTAACTTCTTTCTATTAATGATCCGGTATTTCCGATTCTTGAATGGCCAACATGTTATACAGGAGATGTATTTGTGTCAATTTTCGGGGTCGAAAATCCTTGGGTCGTTACAAGGGGCCTCACACTAGGTAGGGGCCAGGGCACGCATTACTGATCTGGATTTTAAGAGGTTCAAAGGTTGGAAGGTAGGTATGGGTGTGTTCCAGCTGAGTCTTGAGCGTGCATTGGTTCGATTAGGGGAAACAAAGACGTTGTAACACCAGCGAATAGGTCTATGTCTTATAAGTTGACAGTTTAGGGACTGATATCCCCTACTGCCGTAGCTGGCACAGGTTATTTGCGTTTGTAGGGAGTCGATTGCATGTGTAGTAATTAGGGCAACACCTATCCCGATATTCTAGTAGTTGGTGCAGGAACTTGTTCTTGGTGTAGGAATGAGAATCTTACTTGATCTTTACCTTGCCTTGTTATCTCGTTTACTTCGTACTTGCGTATTTTACTGTATTTTCATGTCCAGTACCATTTATCTTTATTGATACTTCTTATCTTATGCTTATACGGAAATCACTAGAACTCGCCAGACTTTATGTCTAACCTATTTTTCTTTTCCTTCTCCCTCTTCCTCCCCCTCCCCCCTTAGGTTCTCAGAGTGGTGGTGGACAGTAGCCGTGATGGTGATTTTATTCAGCTTGGATTTGGATTACATCTTTTTCCACGTATTACTTCAGTTTCTTTTATGTTTTATTATTATGGCTTGTCAGGGAATATTATTTTACGGTTTTGTATTCTAATGATTTATGAGACATATGTTTATGACTTTATGACATTATTGGTTCATTTGAAAATGTAATGTTGAATTTGGTTTAAAATAAAAGTTCGAAGTTCTTCCACTGCATTTTCGTATTCTGTCTTGTTAAATTTAGTCTTTGTATTATTATTGCGCTTCACAGAACATAATGAGTCCTCACATGGGTGACATTAAGGGACATGGGGTGTCACATTTGGTATCAGAGCCTAAGGTTACAAAATCGGGGAAAAGTATCTTTTAAAGTAAATATTTTAAAATAAAACCAATTTTTTGAAAAATATATCCTCTTAAGTCATTAACAATATTCCTTCGATCTCTTTCTGAATCCTTGTTTCTTCTCTTTTTCAGCATGTCCGTGGCTCCTAGTTTCCCGGAGCGCATTCCCATTCTGACATGGTTCCGTAGATTCGTAAAGGCTATTCTACCTGCCAAAGTGCAAGGCAATGCCCACCCCCAGCTGCAGGCGCAGTAGCTCCACGCAAATCTATAATCAAGTTTTCTAAGCTTTGTAAGGATTTCTGCGCGATGGGAGGCAAGCTGTTTCGTGGTACTGTGAGTTTTGTGGAGGCGCAATTGTCTTAGAGAAACGGAGAACGTGTTTGATTTATTGAAGCTCGACGATAGGAGAAAGATTCAGTTGGCCGCTTGGCAAGTTAAAAGGAAGCTTCATACTAGTGGGAGGTAACTAGGTGGGGCAGGCGGTAGCCACTTGGGCTTCAGAAACAGATTAGAGATGAAATTCTTGTTACAAGTTGAGGAAGGAACGCAAATGGAGAAGGTTTTAAATTTGAAACAAGGAGATAGGAATATGTCAACAGCTTTGACAAACTAGCAAGATTTCATTTGGATTTGGTAAACACTCCTTAGAAGAAGGCGTTAAGGTTCGCAAAAGGATTGAACCAACCGTTGCAAGGACTAACATTAACCCATAGCCCAATGGGAGCCACTTTCGAGAGGCTAGTTGACATGTCATAGACGCATAAGGACGGTAAAGAGGAGAAGAAAGGAGTTAAGACCGAGGAGGGAAAATCCAAGGCTGAGATAAAGAAATTGTGGCCCAAGAAAGGAGTGACAAAGAAAGACGGAAAACCTAACAAGGCCCAGATCAAGACAGAGGTTAAGTATCATGGCTGTGGAAATTTGGGGGCACTTTATGAGAGATTGTAAGAATGAGAAGAAGGCTTGTTTCAGTTCTAGTCAAGTTGGACATTTCACTAGGCAATGCCCCAACAATCAAGGTCAGAAGGCAAGATCGTCTAGAGGACAAATTCATGCTCTAGAGGCCAATGGACCAGATCGTGGCAGGAAAGTCACCATTGAAGTTTTGATTTATCTTCTTGACTCTCCTGTTATTACTCTCTTTAATTTCGGTGCTTCTTATTCATTCATATCCAATTCTGTGGTAGAGAATCTGCACCTAGACACAAGTATTGTTTCTGATCCCGTTGTAATCTCAAACCCCATAAGAGGAGCAACTCATTTATCTACGATATGTAGAGGTTTGAGAATTTCTATTATGGTCGTCGAATTTGAATGCAATGCATATGTTCTTAGGTTTATGGGTTACAGATTAATTCTAGGAATGGATTGGCTAGCCATGTATGATATCTTCCTTGATTGTGAGAGGAGAGTTGTCAGACTTCTAACGTGTCATGGTAGAACTCTCGAGATTTCTTATGACCCACGGGGGTCAGTTATGCTTAGTTTCCGAGATTCTCTTGATGCCTCCGTTGACGATCTTTGATCAGTACCCATAGTTAGAGATTTTCCGGATGTGTTTGATGTGGTTAAGGGATTACCTCCTAGACGAGAGATAGATTTCTGGATTCACTTGTGGAGTATGCGAAACCAGTCGCTTTACCATTACACCACATGGCTTCTAGGGAGAGGAGGGAGCTCAGCAAACAAGTAGGTGAGTTACTGGAGAAAGAATTCATTAGACGAAGCATATCTGAGTGGGGAGCTCCAGTCGTCTTTGCAACCTAGGTAGACAATTCTCTCCGTCTATGCGTGGACTATAATGAGTTAAATAAACTCACCAAAAAAATAGGCACCCACTTTTGAGGATTGATCATTTTTTGGCCAACTAGTAGGCGCTTTGATTTCCTCATGCTTGGATCTTGCCACGTGATTTCATCGGCTTAAGGTAGCCGATGATAGTATCGACAAGACGGCTTTCAGGACTCTGGATTGTTTTTTTTAAGTGGTTGATCATGCCTTTTGGGCTTACCAATGCACCTGCATACTTTGTAGATTTAATGAGTAAGGTGTTTAGGGAGTATTTGAACAAGTTCGTGGTGGTTTTCGTGATGATATTGTGGTTTTCTCGAGGAGTGAGGAAGAGCATGCCAGATACTTAGAGGAGGTTCTCAGCATTCTCAAATCGCATTAGCTTAAGGTAAATTTTCCAAAGTGTCATTTCTAGAGAAAGGAAGTAAGGTTCCTAGGGCATGTAGTCTCCGAGGATGGAATAGTGGTGGACCCCGCTAAAGTTGTCTCAGTTCAAGACTGGAAATCCCCTAAATAGGCGATGGAGGTTAGGATTTTCCTTGGATTGACGGGTTATTACAGAAAGTTCTTTAAGGACTTTGCTCGGGTATCAGCACTGCTCACCCATTTGACGAAGAAGAACTTGATTTTCACTTGGAGCATTGATTGCGAGGATGCATTCCAGAGGTTAAAGAGGGCTCTGACATCAGCTCATGTTTTGACTCTTCCCGACGGTAGCAAGGTGTTTATGGTATACACAGATGTTAGCAACACGGGATTAGGTGTTGTGTTTATGCAAGAAGGTATGGTAGTATTCTATGGAAATAGCAAATTAAGGGTTCATGAGAATAACTACCACAATCATGACTTGGAGTCGGCCGCAATAGTGTTCGCACTTAAGTCTTGGTGACACTATCTACTTGGAGAGATATATGAGCTTTACACAGATCACAAGTCGATCAAATATTTATTCTCGTAGAAGGATCTCAATTTAAGGCAGCAGCGATGGATGGAGTTTCTTGAATCCTATGATTTTGAGATAGCTTATATCCCCACGCAAGGTTAATGTGGTTGCAGATGCGTTGAGGAGGCAAAGGACGACCTTGAGTCTTTGTTCGTAGGGAGGCAAAGCTTGGAGTTATCTCGACATTAGGCCATCTACGAATTTTACGCTAGGTTTTTTGGCATCATTGGAGGTGCGACCTACTCTCATGGAGAGAATTGGATCAACACAACGAGAGGATCAACAATTAGTGGACATATTGGATAGACTCGGTAGAGGAGAGGCCTCTATTCACCCAGCTAGATATTCGGTGGATGAGAAAGGGTGGCTAAGATGAGAAAGGGGATTGTGTGTTCCCAAAGTTGGGGATTTGCAGAGATCAGCTCTTAAGGAGGCTCATCACTCTCGAATGACTATCCATCCGGGCAGTGACAATATGTACCGAGACATGAAGCGAGTTTTCCATTGGAATGACATGAATAAGGATCTTTCAAAATTTGTGTCTAGATGTTTGACTTTCCAACAACTCAATGCTAAACAAAGGAAACCTGGCGGATTGCTTCATCCCTTAGATATCCCACAGTGGAAATGAGGGGGTGTCTCAATGGACTTTATTGATGGACTGCCTAAATTGAGGAAAGGCAACACGAGTATACGGGTGATAGTAGACAAACTTACTAAGAGCGCTCATTTTATCCCCGTCAAGAGCAAGAGGACAGTGGCTTGGCTAGCGTCGGTATACCTTAGAGAGATAGCCTAACTTCATGGGGTACCTTCTAGTGTAGTAAGTGATCGTGACCCCATCTTCACGAGTTAATTTTGGATGAGCTTGCAAGAGGCACTAGGCAGACAGTTACGATTGAGCACAACTCATCACCCTAAAACCGATGGATAGACTAAAAAGGTCAATAGGGTTCTTGAGGATTTACCGATACTTTGTATTTTAAACTTCAGAGGGACTTAGGAGGAGAAACTCCCATTACTTGACTTTGCATACAATTATAGTAATCAGTTAAGCATAGGGATGGCATCATTCGAGGCACTTTATGGACGACCATGCATATTGTCGACATGTTGGTTGGAGTCTACGGAAAACTTCTACTTCGGCCTGAGATCAATAGAGAGACTTTTGAGAAGATAGACCTTATTCACGGACAAATGAAAGCATCTTAGGATAGGCAGAAGTAATTTGCTGATAAAAGGAGGACCAATTTGGAATTTAAGGTAGGAGATATGGTCTTTATCAATGTATCTCCTCTAAGACACGTAGTTTGCTTTGGCTCAATAGGTAAGTTGGCACCAAGGTTTGTAGGACCATTCCTCATAGTTGAGAGGAAAGGCCAGATGGCCTATAGATTTAGAATGCTGGAGGGACTGGTAGGAGTTCACGACATGTTCAATTTTTCCAATTTGAAGAAATCTCTACATGATTCAATAGAAGTAGTTGAGCCAAGTACGCTTGAGGATACTGAAGTTGAGAAGGAAGCGTCAGTTAGGAAAGTTCCTACCCATATTCTTGGATCGGAAGTTAAGAGACTATGCAATAATGATATCAAGTCAGTAAAGGTGCAATGGGGAGAAGATTGAGACGATGCAACATGGGAACTCGAAGACAAGATTTGTGTTTCTTACCCTTTTCTCTTTGAGAGTATGTTCTTAATTTCCTTTCTAAGTTTTTGAATTTGAATCTGTTATTTCCGTCATTCAAGTATGTTTGTCCCATCGTTCGAATCTCGATCCTTAGGTAGAAAGCCTATGGTTGGAAACATGTGTTTGAGACATGTTATGTTTGATGGTTGAAGTGGATGTAAGTGGTTGCTAGTGGTTAACAGTTGACGCATACACACACATTAGGCACTAGATCGACTCAAACACTTACATATTTCATATGGATGTGTGTGCATTTTTAAATTTTCAATGGATGAGAACGATTGAATCATCACATGGATGTCGCATTTTGGTGAACGATTGTGCACACATGTAACAACCCGCACCTCCGTTTATGCAAGATATTGTCCCCAACATAGCCACCGTATAGGTGTAGGGTTTTGTTCCTCAAAAGGCCTCGGCGTTAGTAAGAGATGGGTTCTGCTATATAAGTACCCACTTCACACAGGCTTCCATGATGTGGGACTTAGGGGTGTTACATTCTCCTCTCCTACAGAGCCCAGCGTCCCCATTGGCTCACAAACACCTCACCCAGGCGTTGTGGTCCACACAAGAGCCATAATTCCGGCTGGGTATTGGCTCTAATACCACTGTAACAACCCGCACCTCCGTTTACGCAAAATATTGTCCCCAACTTAGCCACTGTATAGGTGTGGGGTTTTTTTCCTCAAAAGGCCTCGGCGTTAGTAAGAGATGGGCTCTGTTATATAAGTACCCACTTCACACAGGCTTCCACGATGTGGGATTTAGGGGTGTTACAACACATATGGAACTTATATGTACCATTAGGATTCTTTTGTGTACATTTTGGGTACAAGACACATACATATATTACATTAAGGAAGTCAACTGAATCAGTCAACCACTTGATTTTCGCATTTGTGTATGGACATATACACACAATACCTTTGATTATGTTTATACAAAGCATTAGAAATTTTACGGACAATTGATGCTAGTGCTTGTTGGATGAGTAGATGAGTATAGGTGGTTGTTAAATAATAACATTCTTCTTAACTTGAAGATTTCGGGGACGAAATCCTTTAAGGAGGAGAGAGTGTAACACCCCATAATTTAATACACCATTATTATATACTGGAGATAATAAAATGAATATTAATTGATAAAATATTCAGAGTTAGGTAAAATGGACTTTACCGTTGCGTTCTTTACGTAATTCTAGTTCAGATAGACTTTTGGTTTTCGTAAATTGGATTAAATATGAAGAAGTTATGAACTAACATTACACCAAAATAGGGGATTCCCAACAAGTAAAGGTGTTACAAATAATTTCTGTAACACTTTAAAGTGTCACCAACGGCCTGTAAGGAATTTCCTGTAAAACTTATAAGTGTTACAAACAGAGTAACTTCTAACACTTGTAAGTGTTACAAATATATTCATTGCTAACACTTATAAATGTTGGAACTATAAGATATGGTAACACTTATAAGTGTTACAAACATATTCATTGCTAACACTTATAAATACTGGAACCATAAGATATGGTGACGCTTATAAGAGTTACAAACGTATTCATTGCTAACACTTTTAAATGTTGGAAACATAAGATATGGTAACACTTATAAGAGTTACAAACATATTCTTTGCTAACACTTAAATGTTGAAACCATAAGATATGGTAACACTTATAAGAGTTACAAACATATTCATTACTAACACTTTTAAATGTTGGAACCATAAGATATGGTAACACTTATAAATGTCAGTATTATAATCCTACTAACTCTTATAAATGTGGGAATACATAAATTGCTAACACTTATATAACATATTTTTTATGATTTTCAATCACATATATAATTCAACATATCAATTCAAATAAAAGTATTTATACACTTCCATATTTCAAATTCAATAATGTAACTTTTGCATAATGCTTCCAATTTCAAAATACCATAATATCAAGTTCAAATTACAAAAAACAATACAAAGTTTTACTAAAGATAAATAGAATTTTAGATATTATGAAGGCGAAACATGGACCATATCACAAAGCCACCATCCGAAAATTCACAAAGCTTGTAATGTCCGTTTTGAGAACCATCGTAAATTGGTGCTTCCGGATCTAAAACTTCTGTTATCCAAACAACTTTCTCAACATCTGGCACTATCTCTCTAAAATGACACATGGTTTGTGTTCCAATATAAGCTTTTGCTACATTCTTCTTCAAATCTTGTGATAATAGCATTACAAATTGTTTTCCTTTTATTGATGATCCAACATCATTTGACGGAATAACTGTAACACCCAGAAATTAGATATACTATACGGTAAAGATAACTAATTAAAGGATTAATTAATTAATGAAGAAAAATAAAAAAAATGAACATATATGTATATGCAATTGTGTTAAGAAGGTACATGTTTAAAAATGTGCATTGAAAAAAATGCATGCGAATTAATTAGGCTACAGTAAAAGAAAATTAATGCAATTAATACAAAAAGTGGAAGGAAATGTGTGGATGCATGCAGTAAAAAGAAAGAAAATAAGAAGAAGATAAATACAGACAATTTATTTGGGAAGGAAAGATTTATGCATATATAAATAGATATATATGTATGTAGGTAAGTTCATTATGCATTGACTTTGTATGTTACGAGGAAAGTAGGGAAGAAAAGGGGAATTAAATTATATACTCGATTTCCACTTTTTTAAATAGGTAAGCAATCAATTTGCATTAGTTGTCAATATTAGAATTTATGAATAGGTGCGTATATATATATATATATATATATATATATATATATATATATATATATATATATATGGGCAATTAATGTATACAGTAAAGGAAGAATATGTAAACATGAATAGATTGAAATTAATTTGTAGATGTGTGTTAATATGGCATTGATTGAAAAACATGTAATTGACCTTAGTTTATATGTGGGTTTGTGCTAATTTTTCATTCATATTAATTAGAGAAAATATGTTAATTAGGCATTTGTGTTCATTTGTAAAAGCATGTTATTTGGCATCAAATTGTAAACATGTTAATAGGGTATTCTTAGGAAACCATGTAATTATCTTAATTTGTATAAATGCTTATGCTAATTTGTCACTTATGTCAATTAACAGTAAGCAGAATATGTTAATTTGACGAATATAGTAAAATTGTGATTCAATGTTAATTGACATCAATTAAGAAGAATATGCTAATCGAAGAAAACATGCAATTAGATGTTTAAGTTCAATTCATATTAATTTAAGGGAAGAAAAATAGAAGGTTATCAATATATATATAATACATTTGCTGACTCAGCACTAGGTGTACGAAGTAGATTAAAAACCTAATATCTAAAGGCTAGAATTAATCTAAACTTCTATATAAGCATACATAGACTCAAGCTCTAAACCTAAACTAAATTAGTCTCTTAGCTACCATGCTGCTGCTGGAATAGTTCACCTTCTTCTTAAAGCTTAGGAATTGCAAATCAAGATTCCAATACAAACGACGAACGAATTATTCTCTTCTCTAATCCTTCTTTGTGAGTACAATTTCTTTTAAAAAATAATTAATAAATTAATTATGATGAGTTATAATTGGGATTATGCGAACATGCATGTTGAATCATGTGACGTCACTTAATTTTGTTATCGTCTGTTTGTAAACATATGACAGTTTTGTTAACTTATGTTAGTAGATCTATTTCATATGTCCAATCACATACGTTTAACTTGATTCATTTTATGACATCAGTTTATATGCAAGTCTGTATGCGAATTATACACAAGTTTATATGTGAATCAAGTAAATATATATACATGCGAGTTTATATGTAAAATGTGTGATATTAGTTTACATGTTTAAATTCATGATGTTGGTTCATATGTCTAAACACATATGCTAGATTTGATTCATTTTGTGACATTAATTTACATGTCTAAATCATATGTAAGTGTAAATGTAAATCTTAATTTACATGTCTAAATCATATATGCAAGTTTATATATAAGTTTGGATGTGAATCATATGCTAGTTTATATGTAAGATTGTATGTGAATCATATGTAAGTCTTAGTTTACATGTCTAAATTGCATATGCAAGTTTAATACAAGTTTGTACGTAGATTATATACAAGTTTATGCGAAAACCATGTCCATATATGCAAGTTTACCTTTATGTGTATAGATCTATGCAAATCGTATCTTATATAATTTGATCCATGCCAGTTTGTAGTTTATGCAAATTATACCTATTCCCTTTGCAAGTTATTGATTATGCAAATTTATGATTATATAAGTTATAATCATCTAAGTTTTGATCCGCGCTAGCCTATTCTTATTTGCAAGTTAGATCTATTTTATGTGTTATGCAAGTTGTGATGTTTCTTTTCTTTTTATGAGTTAGACTATTTGCGGGTCTAACATATTTCATATTAAACGTACGAACAACGTGGGGACAATGGGAAAATATTAAATATTAATATTGTGAATTGGCATATAATGGCTTTAAAAGCCTATAGTTGATTTGAAACGTTAATTGGTGTAATTTATATACCTGAAAATTATGGACATAATTTAAGTGACAATTATGGACATGGATTAAAATTGGAAGTTACTGACAATCTAAAATAGGGATATTAATTCAAATTGGGGTTGAATATTAATGTGTAATAATAAATGCCTAAGACACGAGGTTAGACTCGTTTGTGGTATAAGACTGCCCGGACCTGCCCAGCAAATCCAGCAACCACAAACGTTAGTCTAATGTGAGAGGTCAAAGACATAAATTAAATGTGTAATAAAAGCCTAAGACACGAGGTTAGACTCATTTGTGGTATAAGACTGCCCGGACCCGCCCGGCACATCCAACAACTGCAGACGGCAGTCTAATGTGAGAGGTCGTAGGCATAATTAAAAGATGCTTAGACACGAGGTTAAGTCTGGCTTGTGGTGGAAGTCTGCCCGGAACCGCCCGACATATCCAGCGGCCACAAGCAATCGACTTAATGTGAGAGGTCTGTGCATTAATAATTAATTAATGCTGAGCAAAGACGAACATGAATGACAAACAGAAGTTTGGTTGAGTTGAGTGATTCTCCGAGGACCAATCTGATGTTGATTTCGGTCTTCGGGGTTGATACTTAGGGAGTTATTCTCTTAACCAATGTATCTGTGAACTAAGATGTACTTAATCATAAATTTAGTAAAACATGTTATACGATACACACACACACACACACATATATATATATATATATATATATATATATATATATGATACATAAAACATGATAAGTGGGTAGGGTTAAGACCAACTTAACTAATAATATATATATATATATTAACTCGATAAGTGGATAGGGTTAAGACAAACTTAACCAATAATATATATATCGATCTGATAAGCAGATAAGGTTAAGACAAGCTTAACCAATAAAACATGTTGATTTGATAAGTGGGTAACATTGGTGGCATGTGGGATATAATTATAAATACTTAACCAAATTGAAACATGTAAGAAAACATGTTAAGTGGGAAATCCTAGTGGGGACCAAACATAGGTGGAAAGCTTGTGTCAAGTGTGGGGACCCTTTTCAACTAGTAACCCATTTAGTATCTAAGTGAGCTTGATCTAGATCGAGGACGGGACACGCTTACTGGGTTTGATTGTAAGAGGTCAAAACGGGTTAGCGGTTCAATGCAAGTCCAACGGGGTCATGTGCGTGCGTGGGCCTGGGCTGGAAGGTAAGACGTTGTTGCATCGTGTAGGTATAAGCCGTGCATCTTTAGTGGTATCGAGTTGCCACTTTGGGGAGTGATACACCCCACTGTGGGACCAGCACGGGTATCTACGAGTTAGGGAGCCGATCGAATGGGGAAGGTAGTGTACGACTAGCGGAGATAGGAGCAGGCGGCACCTATGAAGATAGCTAGGAGTACAACTACCATATTATGAATAAATCTTGTAATTAGAATGTGGAGGGTAGTGGGTACAACTAGTGGAGATAGGAGTAGGCGGCACCTATGAAGACAGCTAGAGGCACATGAAACTACCATTATTATTATTTTGTTCAGTATGCGGGATCAACTTTTAGGGTGACTAGTATTGGTACAGTATAGTGATTATCCTATAGTGTTGGAGGCGCAATTAACGTTATCTTATTCCTCTTGTTTGCATTGTCATGCCCATTTGTTTCACAGTCATTCCTTGTTTTACCAGTTTATGCCTTATCCTAATTACTTTAATAATTATATTGTTAAAGTTATTGGACTCACCAGACTTTTTGTCTGACCCCCTTTGTTTTCGCCTCTTTTCTTCCTCCCCCCCCCCCTCCCTAGGTTCTCAAGGTAGGACTAGTGCTAGTGGAGCTTGATTTGGATCTCTTTCTCTCTCTTTTGGAAGTGCTTGGATTGCTGAAAGTAAAGTTCAGCTTATCTCTTTTACGTCTAATTATGTTGGGGTTATGCTTTTTACTTTATGTACTCAGAAAACAATTTTTCAAGATGAATATTAAGTGTACTTGGTTTTATTGTTCGTTTTTGATGTTATTGTAACCAAACTATTTCGCCGCTACAATAAAAGTTGTTTTTAATTTTTTTTTCAAGTACCAACATATGCATCTGTCTTGTTACATTCCGTTCTATACACCAATAATACTCCATGAAAATTAATGCATTCCCTTGTGAGTGACATTAATGGGCGTGGGGTGTTACACGTGGTATCAGAGTTGAAGGTTACCAGATTAGATAAAAGTTTTTTTGAAAACTATTTTCAAAAAGGTTTTAAAAGGAAGTATTTTCAAAAGGAAAGTTTATTTTGAAAAACATAATCCCCTAAATCCATATATCTTCCTTCTGATTCTCCGTTTGGGATCGCTTCCTCTTTCCTTTTTGAATCTCTTCCTCCGCGTATAGACGCTTTTTCTAAGATATGTAAGAACTTCCGTACGATGGGCGAAAAACCGCTTCATGGGACTGAGACGTTTGTCAAAGCTAGAAGGAAGTGGAGGACTTATTGGTACCTTTGAGGTAGACGATGGGAGCAAGGTTCAACCAGCTGCTTGGTTAATGAAAGATGAAGCTTCATTTTGGTGGAAGGTTACGAATGGAGAATGTGCAGGAGAGACATTGATAGGACACACGATAAGAAAGTAGATCCAAAGAAAGGCAGTAAGGATAACAAGGGGGACAAGAGAAAAGGAAGTGCCACACTTGTGAAATACCTGACTACTTAAAGAAGAAGAAGACTTGCTGTTATCATTACAGAGAGACAGGACATCTTATTAGGATTGTCCAAAGGGGCAAGGGCAGGGGTAAGGACAAATTACAAGATCTTCTGAAGGGCAGATGTATTCCCTCACGGCTGGTATACCTGATAGAGGTAGAAACATCTTGGTTGAAATTTGGTTTTCCTTTTTGATCATCCTGTTCGAACTTTTTTTGATTTTGGCGCTTCACATTAGTTTGTATCTGCTTCGTTAGTTAAAACACTACACCTAAGTACTAGTCTAGTTAGGGATCCCATGGTAGTCTCAAATCCTATTGGTGGTTTGGCTCATTTATTTATGGTGTGTCGGGATTTGAGAGTGTCTATCTTGGGCGTTAGGTTTGAATGCAATGCCTACGTTCTTGACTTCATGGGCTATGGCTTGATTCTAGGCACGAATTGGCTAGCCAGATACGGTGCCATCCTAGACTGTGTAAGAAGGGTAGTTAGATCGTTGACTGGTTGTGGAAAGATCCTTGATATTTCTTGTGACCCTAGGGGTTCAATGACGCTTAACTACCTAGAATCTCTTGACGCTTCCAACGATGATTTGGAATCTGTTCGTGTGGTCCATGAGTATGGTGACGTCTTAGATGAAGTTCGGGGTTTACCCCCGAGGCATGAGATAGACTTTCGTATATACCTAGTAGATAATGCAAAGCCAGTTGCATTACCAGTACGACACATGGCTCCGAGAGGGAGAAGAGAAGTGAGGTCCTTAGGACACATGGTCTCTAAGGAAGGGATAGCTGTGGATCCCGCAAAGGTGGTGGCAATCCAAGATTGGAAGGATCCTAGAAACGCGATAGAAGTAAGAAGCTTTCTAGGGCTGGCGGGCTATTATAAGAAGTTTATTAAGGACTTCGCGAAGATATCAGCCCCACTTACTCGGTTAACGAAGAAGGACTTGACTTTTGCTTGGGATGTTGACTGTGACGATGCTTTCCAACGTTTGAAGAGGGCTTTGACGACATCTCCAGTTTTGACTTTGCTAGATGGGAGAAAACCGTTTATAGTATATATCGGTGCTTGCGGGACAGGGCTTGGAGCAGTTTTCGATGCAAGAGGAAAAGGTGATATGCAAAAGGCGGTAAGTACGACCATCGCTTATCGTCCACGGACGGATGGACGGACAGGAAGGGGTGAATAGAGTCCTTGAAGATCTTTTGAGGCTATGTATCCTAGATTTTGGAGGGACATGAGAAGAGGCAACTAGATTAGTAATGTTCATGATGTGTTTCATGTGTCGCATTTGAGGAAGTGTTTACATGATTAGGCGGAAGTAGTGGAGCTGAGCACGCTTAGAAAAGGGGAAGTGGAGCAAGATGCCACGATTAGACGAGCTCCTACATGCATCCTTGGATCGGAGGTTAAGAAGTTACGCAACCGAGAGGTCAAGTGGTTAAATTCCAATGGGAAGATGATCAAGGAGACGCGACTTGGAAGACGGAAGACAAGATGCGTGCGTTGTACCCTTTCCTTTTGGAGGGTATATTCTTAACTTCTCCTTTATCTATCGCTTTGTTTATACTTGCTCTATCGTTTAGTATGTCCTCTCGATTATATCTTTGATCTTTAGTTAGGAAAAATCCTATGGTTGTAAACCTATGTTTGAGACATGTTATGTTTGATGGATGCAAGTGGATGCAAGTGTTTGCTAGTGGTTGCTCGTGGATGCATTTACACACACATTAGGCACTAGATCGGCTCAATCACTTACATATTGCATATGGATGTGTGCAATTTTTTTTATGGATGCAATATGGTTGGCTCATCACATGGATGTTGCATATTGGTGGTGGTTGTGCACACATATAGAATTTATATGTATCATTAGGATTCTTTTGCATACATATTGGATACATGGCACAGACATATATTGCATTAAGGAGGTCAATTGAATCAGTGGATCGCCTGATTTCTGCATTAGGATATAGGAACATATGCACACACTTATGCATATGTTCATACATGCATTAGAATTCTTCTAAGGACAATGGATGCTTATGTATAATGGATGAGTAGATGGTTGTGGTTGGCAGGATGGTAACATTCTTCTTAACTTGAATATTTCGGGGACGAAATCCTTTAAGTAGGGGAGAATGTAACACCACGAAATTAGATATACTATACCGTAAAGATAATTAATTAAAGGATTAATTATTTAATAAAGAAAAATAAAAAATGAATATATATATATATGCAATTATGTTAAGAAGGTACATGTATAAATATGTGCATTGAAAAAAATGCATGCGAATTAATTAGGCTACAGTAAAAGAAAAATTAATGCAATTAATACAAAAAGCGGAAGGAAATGTGTGGATGCATGCAGTAAAAAGAAAGAAAATAAGAAGAAGATAAATACAGTCAATTTATTTGGGAAGGAAAGATTTATGCTTGTATAAATAGATATATATGTATGTAGGTAACTTCATTATGCATTGACTTTGTATGTTACGAGGAAAGTAGGAAAAAAAAGGGGAATTAAATTATATACTCGATTTCCACTTTTAAAAATAGATAAGCAATCAATTTGCATTAGTTGTCAATATTAGAATTTATTAATAGGTGCGTATATATATATATATATATATATATATATATATATATATATAGGTAATTAATGTATACTGTAAAGGAAGAATATGTAAACATGAATAGATTGAAATTAATTTGTAGATGTGTGTTAATATGGCAATGATTGAAAAACATGTAATTGACCTTAGTTTATATATGTGTTTGTGCTAATTTGTCATTCATATTAATTGATATTAATTAAAGAAAATATGTTAATTGGGCATTTGTGTTCATTTGTAAAAGCATGTTATTTGACATCAAATTGTAAACATGTTAAAGGGTATTGTTAGAAAACCATGTAATTATCTTAATTTGTATAAATGCTTATGCTAATTTGTCACTTATGTCAATTAACATTAAGCAGAATATGTTAATTTAAGGAATATAGTAAAATTGTTATTCAATGTTAATTGACATCAATTAAGAAGAATATGCTAATCGAAGAAAACATGCAATTAGATGTTTAAGTTCAATTCATATTAATTTAAGGGAAGAAAAATAGAAGGTTATTAATATATATAAAATACATTTGTTGACTCAACACTAGGTGTACGATGCGGATTAAAAACCTAATATCTAAAGGCTAGAATTAATCTAAACTTCTATATAAGCATACATAGACTCAAGCTCTAAACCTAAACTAAATTAGTCTCTTAGCCACCATGCTGCTGCTGGAATAGTTCACCTTCTTCTTAAAGCTTAGGAATTGCAAATCAAGATTCTAACACAAACGACAAACGAATTATTCTCTTCTCTAATCCGTCTTTGTGAGTACAGTTTCTTTCACAAAATAATTAATAAATTAATTATGATGAGTTATAATTGGGATTATGAGAACATGCCTGTTGAATCATGTGACGTTACTTAATTTTGTTATCGTCTGTTTGTAAACATATGACAGTTTTGTTAACTTATGTTAGTAGATCTATTTCATATGTCTAATCACATATGTTTAACTTGATTCATTTTATGACATTAGTTTATATGCAAGTCTGTATGAAAATTATACACAAGTTTATATGTGAATAAAGTATATATATACATGCGAGTTTATATGTAAAACGTGTGATATTAGTTTACATGTTTAAATTCATGATGTTGGTTCATATGTCTAAACACATATGCTAGATTTGATTCATTTTGTGATATTAATTTGCATGTCTAAATCATATGCAAGTGTAAATGTAAATCTTAATTTACATGTCTAAATCATATATGCAAGTTTATATATATAAGTCTGGATGTGAATCATATGCTAGTTTATATGTAAGATTGTATGCGAATCATATGTAAGTCTTAGTTTACATGTCTAAATTGCATATGCAAGTTTAATACAAGTTTGTATGTAGATCATATACAAGTTTATGCGAAAACCATGTTCATATATGCAAGTTTACCTTTATGTGTATAGATCTATGCAAATCATATCTTATGTAATTTGATCCATGCCAGTTTGTAGTTTATGCAAATTAGGCTTATTGACTATGCAAGTTATTGATTATGCAAATTTATGATTACATAAATTATAATCATGCAAGTTTTGATCCACGCTAGCCTATTCTTATTTGCAAGTTAGATCTATTTTATGTGTTATGCAAGTTGTGATGTTTCTTTTCATTTTATGAGTTAGACTATTTGTGGGTCTAACATATTTCATATTAAACGTACGAACGATGTGGGGACAATGGGAAAATATTAAATATTAATATTGTGAATTGGCATATAATGGCTTTAAAAGCCTATAATTAATTTGAGACGTTAATTGGTATAATTTATATACCTGAAAATTATGGACATAATTTAAGTGACAATTATGGACACGGATTAAAACTGGAAGTTTTTGACAATCTGAAATAGGGATATTAATTCAAATTGGGGTTGAGTATTAATGTGTAATAATAAATGCCTAAGACACGAGGTTAGACTCGTTTGTGGTATAAGACTGCCCGGACCCGCCCGGCAAATCCAACAACCACAAACGGTAGTCTAATGTGAGAGGTCAAAGACATAAATTAAATTTGTAATAAAAGCCTAAGACACGAGGTTAGACTCGTTTGTGGTATAAGACTGCCCGGACCCGTCCGGCACATCCAGCAACCGCAAACGGCAGTCTAATGTGAGAGGTCGTAGACATAATTAAAAGATGCTTAGACACGAGGTTTAAGTCTGGCTTGTGGTGGAAGTCTGCCCGGAACCGTCTGGCATATCCAGCGACCACAAGCAATCGACTTAATGTGAGAGGTCTGTGCATTAATAATTAATTAATGCTGAGCAAAGACGAATATGAATGACAAACAGAAGTTTGGTTGAGTTGAGTAATTCTCTGAGTACCAATCTGATGTTGATTTCGGTCTTCGGGGTTGATACTTAGGGAGTTATTCTCTTAACCAATGTATCTGTGAACTAAGATTTACTTAATCATTAATTTAGTAAAACATGTTATACGATATATATATATATATGATACATAAAACATGTTAAGTGGGTAGGGTTAAGACCAACTTAACTAATAATATATATATAGATATATATTAACTCGATAAGTGGATAGGGTTAAGACAAACTTAACCAATAATATATATATCGATCTGATAAGCGGATAAGGTTAAGACAAGCTTAACCAATAACACATGTTGATTTGATTTGTGGGTAACATGGGTGGCATGTGGGATATAATTATAAACACTTAACCAAATTGAAACATGTAAGAAGACATGTAAGAAAACATGTTAAGTGGGAAATCCTAGTGGGGACCAAGCATAGGTGGAAAGCTTGTGTCAAGTGTGGGGTCCCTTTTCAACTGGTAACCCATTTGGTATCTAAGTGAGCTCGATCTAGATCGAGGACGGGACACGCTTACTGGGTTTGATTGTAAGAAGTCAAAACGGGTTAGCGGTGGCAACGCAAGTCCAACGGGGTCATGTGCGTGCGTGGGCCCGGGCTGGTAGGTAAGACGTTGTTGCAACGTGTAGGTATAAGACGTGCATCTTTAGTGGTATCGGGTTGCCACTTTGGGCAGTGATACACCCCACTGTGGGACCAACACGGGTATCTACGAGTTAAGGACCCGATCGAATGGGGAAGGTAGTGTACGACTAGCGGAGATAGGAGCAGGCGACACCTATGAAGACTGCTAGGAGTACAACTACCATATTATAAATAAATGTTGTCATTAGAATGGGGAGGGTAGTCGGTACAACCAGTGGAGATAGGAGCAAGCGGCACCTATGAAGACAGCTAGGGGTACACGAAACTACCATTATTATTATTTTATTCAGTATGTGGGATCAACTTTTAAGGTGACTAGTATTGGTGCAGTATAGTAATTATCATATAGTGTTGGAGGTGCAATTAACGTTATCTTATTCCTCTTGTTTGCTTTGTCCTGCCCACTTGTTTCACAGTCATTCCTTGTTTTACCAGTTTATGCCTTATCCTAATTACTTTAATAATTATATTGTTAAAGTTATTGGACTTGCCAGACTTTATGTCTGACCCCCCTTGTTTTCGCCTCTTTTCTTCCTCCCCCCCCCCCCCCCCAGGTTCTCAAGGTAGGACTAGTGCTAGTGGAGCTTGATTTGGATCTCTTTCTTTCTCTTTTGGAAGTGCTTGGATTGCTAAAAGTAAAGTTCAGCTTATCTCTTTTACGGCTACTTATGTTGGGGTTATGCTTTTTTACTTTATGTACTCAAAATTTTTTTTGTCAAGATGGATATTAATTGTTGGTTTTTGATGTTGTTGTAACCAAACTATTTCTCCGCTGCAATAAAAGTTGTCTTTAAATATATTTTTTCAAGTACCAATATATGCATCTGTCTTGTTACGTTCCGTTCTATACACCAATAATACTCCATGAAAGTTAATGCATTCCCTTTGTGAGTGACATTAATGGACGTGGGGTGTTACAATAACCGAATTAGCAATACCAACATTCGGTGTAGATTTATCCAAATTAGAAGCGGTTTCTGTCATAGGGGTCATAACACCGCCATTAACGTTATGTTGCAATCCCGGTACCATAGTAAGAAAGGATGAAGCAAATGATTTAAGAGCATCGTTGATTTGGATTGACACTTGACTCGCCACTTGACTTGCAACTTGATTTTGTAATTCCATAGACCATTGATGAAAATCGTCCTTTTTATTCTTGTTGGCAATTGCTTTTGTTGCTTGCATCATCTTTATGTGCTTTATGGAAGAAGAGGAGCTAATTGCACGACAATAATTTTTCCTTTTATCAGAACCAAAAAATTTGGCGATAGGATCATTGTCAAGACAAACATGTTTGCATTCTCGTTGCTATTACATTCCAAATTCTGTTTTTTTCCTCCTCCTCCACAAGTGCCTACAAAATATAAACACACTCATTTTTACAGAAATAACAAATTGCAAAAATGATAAATAACATCTTGTATTAACTAACTGCACAAGGATTGTTTATTTTTTTTGCAAAACTGATCAAACATATTTGCAAAACTGAGTATTAATCAGTTTGGAACAAAACTAGGCATATGCTCAGTTTTGTTCGAAACTGAGCATTGCTCAGTTTTTCTTGAAACTAAGCAATGCTCAGTTTCTCGCTCGGTTTTGAGAAGCATCACCGTTGAAGCATTTAAAAAATGCGTAGTCATATGCCTTCAAAGCAAAAAAGAGACATAGTTGTAACTTCATTTTGTGATATTGCCCTTTTCACTAGTATTTTTATTTTGCTAAATTATTCTGTAAAGAAGCTGCAATAAGACAATAACTGCAGTTGAATGTGTAAGTGCAAAGCATATATCCCACACAATCTTATGTTCAGCGTATAACAGTACCTTCCTGAAATTTTATGGCTTTAGCTTAATTAAAAAAAATAGTGCTATGCTAATATAATGAGTGGTTGGTTTGTATAATTAAAATTTCCTATCCCCTTATTGTCTTCACTGAATTCTAATGTAAGAGGTACATAAATATGTATGTAGGATTTAGGTTGCACTGAGCAATTAGCAAAGGAATATTTACTAAAAAAAGATCTTATAAACCAAGCAAAAGCAATTCGGTTGTGTCAGTTAAAATTCACGAACTAAGCTATGTTTGTGTGAGTTAAAATTCACGAACTAAGCTATGGTTGTGTGAGTTAAAATTCACGGAAATGAAGCTCAAGTCATAAACAAGAAACTACACAGTCTTAGCCAAAACTTCACCCATTCATCAATGCGCCATCACCATCTGTTAGTCGCCACAATCATCGTGAATTCCACAGCATCCATTCCTACATAACCTCAATCAGTGGCAGAGCCATCTTATTTATTCAGCTAGGGTAATACGTCTATTGCGTAAAAATCATACTAACTGAAATATTATTATTCGTACAACATTGACAAAACTTGAATTTCATTACATTTAAAAAAGACATTTTTATGTGACCAACACTCTGGACCTATTATTCTTTTTGAAAATGTAACTAAATTGGACCTAATTTTTTTTATTTTGTCTACAACTGTGGCCAACATAAAATATCAGATTGCACCCAACATCAAAATTTCCAATTTTTTTTAATGTTTTGTATTTTTCAGATGGGGGAAGCTGGCCCTAAAGCAGATCTGTCCCTGCACTCCATTACCATTCATTCCATCATTGCAGCAATCGAGCACCGCCTCCAAGCCAATTCCACTTGCACGCAAGAAATAAGATCAATTTTCTTTCTATCACATAGAAAATTAGTTGGACTGACAATAGTCAATTTGAGAAATTGTGAAATGCTAGTTTCTCATATGAAATGCTATTAGACGACATGAACTACTCCAGAACCTGCTGTTATTCCCAAATACCATTTCACTAATTAATTAAAAATTAATATTAAGCATCCCAATTTCCAAACTGTATTATTATTTAGAAACTATTCAAAGCAAATTTCGTTAATCCAAATGTAGAGATCCTGGTTTCACAAATTTGATTCATACCAAATTATTCAAAAAAAAACACAAAATTGTACCTTGAATTTCTATTTGAAGAAGAACAAGATAGAGTAAAAGCTAGATTGTTAGCGGATTTGGTGCTTGCTTCGGTGGAGGAGCCAAGGGATCGATCAGAAACTAAATATGAGCTTTAATTGAAACAAGTAAAAAAAACTTTGGCACTAGAGTTTTTATTTTTCTCCTGAAATGATGAGAGACTCTGCATTAATGGTTCGTTTGCTTCCTCCTTGTGATACATGGGTTGCTGCATATATATTTCTATAATAGGCTTTAAACATTTGGTTGCATTTTGTTTGTTTTCGCGCAATACAAATTCTGACCGCTTAATACTATTATCAGTATACTGCACATATGAATAAATATGTTCTAATTTTGAAGTGATACTGATAATTGTTTACAAACAAAAATTATCAGTATACCGCACATATGAATATGTTCTAATTTTTACTCATACTATTTCTATGTAATAGAAAAATGAGCAGATACCAATTTAAAAAATGAGCAAGTATCACTTTAAAAACTTAGCACTGAGCTTAATTCATAAATCAGCAATAAGATTAGTTTATGAAAATCAAACAATTCTCAGTTTATAAACTGTGCAATCTCAATTTTCATATAACTCCTACTTACCATTTCATATAACCCATCTAATTCACAAAATCCAACCAAAACAAAATCAAAACAGTGACAAATGGGTATGGAAATCACAAAGTTCTGGCAAAATTTCTTTCAAATCGGCATGGAGCCATGTCGAGATAAAGGTAATGAGTTGGGTTGTTGTAAACTTACATAGATTTTTGCTGCTGATGGAATAACTTGTCCAGTTTTCTTATTTTTACGTCCCGCCTTCCAAACCATTGTCCTCGTAACTTTCACCTCCGGATTTTTTTTAACATGCAATAAGAGATATTATTAAATTAATTAACTATTTATTAATAGTATTCACAAGAAATATTTTTACTATGATTGCTTACCATTTCATCATAAACTTTACAGTATGATTTTCTTCTTAGCGTGTGAGTGATGGTATTATTAGCTTTGGCTTGGGCATTTCTCCTACGTTGCTCTTTTTTATTATCAGTGTATTCGTTGTCTACAAACTTCTCCCACCATACTTTGTCATTGTGTGAAGACATTTAGTGATAGCGATATTCTTGGGTATGATGGTTCCTTTGACTCTAAGCAATTTGTTTCGCAAAGTAGACTTTACCATACGAAAATAGCATGGAAACATTTTTTCTAAAATTGGTCGAGCTAGATCAGGATCGATGTCCATGTCAGATTCATTTTGTTTTAACAAAGAAATTTCAATATGAAGATTAAATTTTGTGCAGAAAGTAAATAATTAAATAAGGTGAATTTGTGACAAACCAATAGTTCTTGCCACAAAAAATCTTTATAGTAACCATCAACATTTCTCCACTCGCCATAGCCAATTGGTATATGAGAATGAATTAGCGCTCCACATCTAGTGCCCCATTTAGCTTCATCATTACCTTTAACACCATCGAAGTCAAATATTATTGAGTATTTTTATATCATTTAGTGGAGGACAGTTATTTGCTTCAAGCTCCTCATTTGTAACTTCAGTTGCACTACCAATGCAATTGTTCAACATTCTGCATTAAAAAGAATTAATATGCATATTGAAACTAATATGCATGCTTGATTTGATTTTACAAATGGATATTGAATATGGACAAAGTAAAATCCAAAAAGCAAAATCATTTAATGTATTTCACCTAAATAAGCAAAACAATACAAATATTCATTTCAAAATTACATCTCTTTCATTTAAATACATTTCAACAAAGGTACTAAATTCTGTTGTTCTCTCAAAACAGACTAAAAATCGGTTGGTATGGTGTAGTCATCTACGTTTTCTATCATGCGCTTTGGAAAATGTCGAACAATGGACCAATCAGAGTTTTGAGTGTCTTGCACATAAAAAGCTTGACATGCTTCAGTTGCTAGAATAGCAGGCTCGTCATACCCCCCCATTCCCATTTTTGAGCCTTTTCAAGTTCACCATCAACAAATGGGCATCGGTACAAATCTTACAAATAGGAATCGGTACTTATTAGCATTTAACATGTCTGTGGCTCCTAATTTCCCCAAGGGCATTCCCATTCCGATATGGTTTCGTAGATTCATAAAGGCTATGCCACCTGCCGAAGTGCAAGGCAATGCCCTACCCCCAGCTGCAGGCGCAGTAGTTCCACGCTAACCTGTAGTCAAGTTTTCTAAGCTTTATAAGGATTTCTGCACGATAGGAGGCAAGCTGTTTCGTGGTACTGCGAGTTTTGTGGAGGCACGCAATTACTTAGAGAAGCGGAGAACATGTTTGATTTATTGAAGCTCAATGATAGGAGAAAGATTCAATTGGCCGCTTGGCAACTGAAAGAGGAAGCTTCATACTAGTGGGAGGTAACTAGGCGGGGCAGACGGTAGCAACTTGGCCTTTAGACACAGATTTGAGATGAAATTCTTTCCACAAGTTGAGGAAGGAATGCAAATATAGAAGGTTTTAAATTTGAAACAAGGAGATATGTTAGTAAAGGAATATGTCAACGACTTTGACCAACTAGCAAGATTTTGTTTTGATTTGGTAAACACTCCTCATAAGAAGGCGTTGAGGTTCGCAAAAGGATTAAGCCAACCATTACAAGGACTAATATTGACCCATATCCCTATGGGAGCAACTTTCGAGAGGCAAGTTGACATGGCTTTGATGCATAAGGATGGTAAAAAAGAGAAGAAAGAAGTTAAGACTGAGGAGGAAAAATCCAAGGCCGAGAAAAAGAAATGGTAGCCCAAGAAGGGAGCGACAAAAAAGAAGGAAAACCTAACAAGACCCAGATCAAGACAGAGATTAATTGCCATGGCTATGGAAATTTGGTGAACTTTGTGAGAGATTGTAAGAATGAGAAGAATGCTTGTTACAGTTATGATCAAGTTGGATATTTCACTATGCAATGCCCCAAAAAGCAAGGTCAGAAGGCAAGATCGTCTAGAGGACAAGTTCATGCTCTAGAGGCTAGTGCACCAGATCGTGGTATGAAAGTCACCGTTGAAGGTTTGATTTCTCTTTTTGACTCTCCTATTATTACTCTCTTCTATTCCAGTGCTTCTCATTCATTCATATCCAATTCTATGGACGATAACTTGCACCTAAACACAAGTATTGTTTCTGATCCCGCTGTAGTCTGAAACCCCATAGGAGAAACGACTTATTTATCTATGATATGTAGGGGTTTGAGAATTTCTGTTATGGGCGTCGAATTTGAATGTGACGCATATGTTCTTAGGTTTATGGGTACGGATTAATTCTAGAAATGGATTGGCTAGCTATGTATGGTGTCATCCTTGATTGTGATAGGAGAGTTGTTAGACTTCTAACGTGTCATAGTAGAACTCTCGAGATTTCTTGTGACCCACGGGGGTCAGTTATGCTTAGTTTCCTAGATTCTCTTGATTCCTCTGTTGACGATCTTCGATCAGTACCCATAGTTAGAGATTTTCCGGACATGTTTGATGAGGTTAGGGGAATACCACCCAGACGAGAGATAGATTTCCGGGTTTACATGTGGAGAATACGAAACCGGTCGCTTTTCCATTATGCCACATAGCTCCTAGGGAGAGGAGGGAGCTCAGCAAACAAGTAGGTGGGTTATTGGAGAAAGGATTCATTAAATGAAGCATATCTGAGTAGGGAGCTTCAGTCGTCTTTGCAACCCAGGTAAACGACTCTCTCCGTCAATGCGTGGACTATAATGAGTTGAATAAACTCACCAAAAAGAATAGGCACCCACTTTAGAGGATTGATTTTTTTTGACCAACTAGTAGGCGCTTTGGTTTTCTCATGGTTAGATCTAGCCAGCTTAGGGTAGCCAATGATATTATCGACAAGACGACTTCCAAGACTCCGGACTTTTTGTCTAAGTGGTTGGTCATGCCTTTTGGGCTGACCAATGCACCTGCATAGTTCGTAGATTTAATGAGTAAGGTGTTTAGGGAGTATTTGAAAAAGTTCGTGGTGGTTTTTGCGGACGATATTATGGTTTTCTCGAGAAATGAGGAAGAGCATGCCAAACACTTAGACGAGGTTCTCAACACTCTCAAATCGCATCAGATTAAGGCTAAATTTTCTAAGTGTCATTTCTAGAAAAAGGAAGTAAGGTTCCTAGGGCATGTAGTCTCTAAGGATGGAATAGTGGTGGACCCCGCTAAAATTGCCGCAGTTCAAGACTGGAAAGCCTTTAAGAATGCGACGGAAGTTAGGATTTTCCTTAGATTGGCGGGTTATTACAGAAAGTTCTTTAAGGACTTTGCTTAGATACTAGCTCCGCTCACCCGTTTGACGAAGATGAACTTGATTTTCGCTTGGAGCGTTGATTGCGAGGATGCATTCCAGAGGTTAAAGAGGGCTCTGACATCAGGTCCTGTTCTAACTTTGTAACACCCTGTAATTTTAACAACATTAAAGAGGATAAATTAAATAATAATTAATTTAATATTTAGAATTAAAGGAAACGGACTGCGCCATTGCGTCCATCTCGAAATTCTGGTCAAGATAGATATTTGATTTGCGTAAAACGGACATCGTATGAAGAAGTTATGAGGATTTGAAGTTTGTATACGCGCAGAAGAATTATATATATATATAATTAAATTCAGAAAATCGAAAATCATTCAAAAATCAAAATTTTCAAAGGCGACAAACTTCCCGCCCTAGGGAGTCGATCCCATAAAGGGGGTGTCGACCCCCCTAGGGCTGAGGTGGCAGTCGAATTTGGAGGGCTGGCAACTATATATACGGCTTCATTTATCTTGTTTTCTTCATTGGAAATCAATGGATGCCTAAATGTTGTCGGTGCCTGGACTGAATCAAAACTCTTTCTTCTTCTGAAATCAAAGTTAGATATTCAAGTGTAGATCTGTTCTTCTTCAATCTTTCCAGATCCAAACGCAGTGAGTTTCAAGTTGCTTTTAGATTTAAATAAATAAACAGTAAACATGATAGGACTATAATTTGGATCTATGCATGTTAATCTCTGAATCATATCAGATCTATTGTAATTTGCGAACCCATGACATTCTGAATTATCTATTACTTGGATCTCAACCTTTATCAAGTTAGATCTTACTTTTGATTATGGGTCTAATTAATTATTTAGATCATCTTGTAACTATCATGTTGTGGTTAATTTGGATATGTCATTAGTTGGACATCTAAATCCTTATTTAGATCTATTCATGCCTATTATGACACCCCTATTATGTTAGAACCCATTTATTATCACAAGTTCTCCGATCTATTCTTATATGTTCATCTTAACATTGTGCCATAAAAAGTTCATATCAACTCTGTTATAATAATCATCTTTGTCATCTTCCCTTCACCCTCTCCTTTTTATTTTATTTAGCCAGGCTATTTTCGAGCCTAGGCATGCCGCTAAATTATGCGATTACGTAAGTTTGGGAACAAAGGGAAAAACACTGAAATTGGGCATATCTTGTGAATTGAGAATTTGGGCATAACTTGTAAAAAGGTGAAAATTGGCATAATTTGGATAATGTATATGTATATGATTTTGAACATATATTTCACTATGAACATAATTGGAGGAAAAAGGGGAATGAAACTTGTAACCTATAACGAAATAATTAAAATTAGCTAAGAATAAAATGCCTAGGATTACAGTAATTAGAAACTATAACTGCGCCTAGACGCGAGGTTAGATTACACTTGTGGTGGAAGTCTGCTCGGAACCGCCCGACATATCCAGCCACCACAAGTAGTGAATCTAATGTGAGAGGTCTAGGTGCACAAATATGAAACATGCTAAGACACGAGGTTAAGCCCGATTTATGGAATAAGTCTGCTCGGACTCGCTCGGCATGTCCAGCATCCACAAATGGTAGGCTTAATGTGGAAGGCCTAGCATACTGTAACCATAAATGAAATATGGCAATAAACCTTGAATACTTAACCTAGAAAAATCCATAGGGATTGTATGAACATGAACTTGAGTAGGGGTTAATTAAATTTGTTTGTATGGTGGGTGGGTTAAGTAAATCTAAGGGGTTGGGTAATATTTATATATAGGCCCACAAACTTAACCTGATAGGGTTATGTAATTAAAGACACCTAGTGGTAAGCATAACCTGTGAAAATGTTGGAATTATGTAATTAAAGACACCTTTTAGGTAAACATAATTTGTAAAAATGATAGGGTTATGTAATTAAAGACACCTAGTGGTATACATAACCGATGGAAATCCTAGTGGGGATACAAGACAAGGGAGGGGAGCTTGTCTCGTATTATATGGGACCCATTGCAGTTAGTATCCCTTAATAGGTATCAAACGAGTACTCCGAACTAGGTCAGTGTTGGGACACGCTTACTGGGCTGATTGTAAGAGATCCAAACGAGGAGGACGGTGTGGGCGGCGCAAACCGACCGGGGACATATGCATGCATGGGCCGGGCAGAAGGGGCTAAGATGACCGTGACACCTGTAGATATGGCTATGCATATCAGTGAAGGGTTTCCACTATAGGACGTGATACATCCTATGGTGGGGCCGGCACAGAGTATCTACGCGGAATAAGGAGCCGTTTGATTAGGGTAGTGGTTAGGATACATTGGAACGTATGCCTAAGTCTACCATCTTATAGTTGTTGGGATCATCTCATTCTGGTTATACAAGTATTAGTGCAGAGTAGTCATTAGAGAAGCGTATACACTCTATCATGTCACCTTGTCATACCTACCTATGAAGGCATTATCTTTCTTATCTACTTTATATGCCTGCAATGCTACTTTTACTTATTTACTTCCTAAGTAACTGGACTTGCCAGACTTTATATCTGACCCTTTTTGTTTCCTTTTCTTTCTTCCGTTCCCCCCCCCCTCTCCATGTTCTCAGGGTGGGAATACTCAAGCTTGACCATGATTCAGCTCTCATTTTGCTGGAGCTGCTTAGATGTATGACTCAAGCTCCTATCCTTGCTGCTATGGCTATGTTTTATTTGGGGAATTTAGCTTCTTTTATTTTGTACTCTGATGTTTTAAAGTACAAGACAGTAGTTTTTATGATGTAATAGTTTTTATGTATTTCAGACATGTGATGTTTTTGAACCATGATGCTTTATGATTAATAAAGTTTTTAATTCCGCTGTCATATATGTATGTCTTGTAATATTTCTGTTTCTGTTTACCTATAACTGTGAGGACCCGTAACTTCCCGGGTAGGGAAAGAGCGGATACTCTGAGGACAAGACAGATCAGAACGCAAATAGAAGAACATTTCATTGCTAATTACAACAATACCATCAAAATACAAGAATATACAGAGTATGAATTAATATTACACAGAAAATATCAGAGATTTAAATTACATTACATAGTAGTGGAAAAATAACACAATACACAACTGAAAGAGATATACGGATACAGAGCTTTCCGGATATCATTCCAGCTGTAAATCAGGATCCTGTGAATATAAATCCGCAAAACCAAAACTACTAGCTGCCCGTGTCAAAATGAGGGCACACAGAGTTTAGGTTAAAACAATAAACTCCTGGTCAGTCATGTGACTGGTGTGAGAACTAAAACAGTTATTAATCTTTATTTTAAAGTTAGGTAAATCAAGGGACCACGCCGTATAACACGGAACGGGTTTCCTCCCAAGAATACCAGTGCATAAACAACAGCGCAATGCTAAATAAAGAACAATGAAGCTATTATAAGACCCAGGTCCTATCACACAACGCAACATAAGCCGGAGGATAGGGTTTTACCTTATAATAGCCAAAAAATGCTTGATACGCTAAATTTCATGTTTTACTATTACTATAAGTGTATAGTGTCAAAAAAATTTCAATCATAAGTATCGATCATAGACGGCATAAGTGCCCCATCCCACTATGTCGCCATACTAGGCTCTACAATCAAAACCGCAAAGTCACGTATTGGAAGTTGGATTTCCATCGTGAACCAAGGCAAGGGATCGTCCTCTACCGAATCTGAGACACGGGCTAGAGCGTCTCGGATTTGGTAGAGGACGATCCCTTGCCTTGGTTCACGATGGAAATCCTACTTCCAATACGTGACTTTGCGGTTTTGATTGTAGAGCCTAGTATGGCGACATAGTGGGATGGGGCACTTATGCCGTCTATAATCGATACTTATGATTGAAATTGTTTTGACACTATACACTTATTGTAATAGTAAAACATGAAATTTAGCGTATCATGCATTCTTTGGCTATTATAAGGTAAAACCCTATCCTCTGGCTTGTGTTGCATTGTGTGATGGGACCTGGGTCTTATAATAGCTTCATTGTTATTTATTTAGCATTGCGCTGTTGTTTTATGCACTGTATTCTTGGAAGGAAACCCGTTCCGTGTTATACGGTGTGGTCCCTTGATTTACCTAACTTTGAAATAAAGATTAATAATTGTTTTATCTCTCACACCAGTCACATGACTGACCTGGAGTTTATTGTTTTAACCTAAACTCTGGGTGCCCTCATTTTGACAAGGGCAGCTAGTAGTTTTGGTTTTGCGGATTTATATTCACAGGATCCTGATTTACAGCTGGAATGATATCCGGAAAGCTCTGTATCCGTATATCTCTTTCAGTTGTGTATTATATTATTTTTCCGCTGCTATGTAATGTAATTTAAATCTCTGATATTTTCTGTGTAATATTAATTCATACTCTGTATATTCTTGTATTCTGATGGTATTGTTGTAATCAGCAATGAAATGTTCTTCTGTTTGCGTTCTGATCTGTCTTGTCCTCAGAGTATCCGCTCTTTCCTTACCGGGGAAGTTACGGGTCCTCACAATAACGCTTCATGAAACTTATTGCATTCCCTTGGTGAGTGACATTAACGGATGTGGGGTGTCACATTTGGTATCAAAGCTGAAGGTTACCAGATTAGATAAAAGTTTTTTAAAACTATTTTCAGGAGGGTTTTAAAAGAAAGCATTTTTCAAAAAAAAAAGTTTGTTTTAAAAAACATATTCCCCAAAGCCATATGTAATATCCTTCGATCCTTTGTCTAAATCTCTTTCCTTTTCGTTTCAACATGTCAGAGGAACCTAACATTCCAGAGGGCATTATGATACCAGGCTGGTTCCATAGGTATCTAGAGGCTACGACGCATGCCGAAGGCCAAGGAAACGTTCCTCCCCCAGATGCACCTGTCATTCCTCCTCCTCCTCCAAGAGCAGATAATTTCACTAAGATTTGCAAAGGTTTTTGTGCCATGGGAGGAAAACCATTCCGTGGAACCAAAATATTCGTAGAGGCAAGGAATTGGCTCAAGGAGACTATGGACTTGTTTGTAATCTTTGAAGTGGAAGATCGAAGGAAGATTCAGTTAGGTGCTTGGCTACTGAAAGATGAAGCTTCGTTCTGGTGGGAAGTAACCCAAGCTGGACGTCCGGTGGAGACATGGGATGATTTTAGAATGAGGTTTGAAATGAAGTTTCTCTCTCAAGCTGAGAAAAGCATGCAAATGGAGAGGTTCTTGGCGCTCAAACAAGGAAACATGACTTTCAAACAATATGTGAACAAATTCAACCAGCTAGCAAGATTTGGATTGGAATTGGTAGATACTCCGCATAAGAATGCTTTGTTGTTTGTTAAAGGGCAGTATGAATCCCTTCATGGGTTAGCTATGTCCCATATTCCAATGGGAGCCACTTTTGAAAGGCTAGTTGATACGGCCTTGATGCATGAGGAAGACAAAGGAGAAAAGAAGGAAGTTAAAGTTGAGGAAACAATGCAAAAAAAGAAGGTATGGCCTAGAAAGGGCATCAGCAAAAACAACAACAAAAGAAAGGCGGAAAGAATGACAAGGCTAAGGATTAGAGGAAGTGTCATGGTTGTGGACGAGAGGGTCAAGGTCAAGGACTGCAAAAGAAGGAAGAATACTTGCTTCAATTGTGGAGTGGTTGAACACTTTGTTAAGGAGTGACCAAAGAAATAGGGACCACAGGGACAAGGTAAAAGGGTAGGAACTTCTGAAGGGTAGGTGCATGCTCTCGCGACTAGTGCTCCGGATAGAGGTAGGAAGATTTCCGTGGAAGGTTTGATTTCTCTTTCCAGTCATCCTATTAGAACTCTTTTTGATTCCGGCGCTTCACATTCATTTATATCTAGTTCTATGGTTGAATCTCTACATTTAAATACTAGTATGGTAGTGGATCCCGTTGTTGTCTCAAACCCCATTGCTGGTTCGGCTCATTTTTCTATGATTTGTCGGGGTTTGAAAATAGTGAAAATTAGGCTCACATCCCTAAAACATTTCAAAATCCACGCCACATCCACCCCAAAGTTTTATTTAAATCCGGTCCCTATTTTGGAGCTGCCGCTCCTTTTTTTGGTCCCTTCCGCCTCTTCGTCCAGCATCTTCCACCTTTTATGTGTTTTCACCCAAAAAATATGCGCTGCTTTATTTTAAAAAAATTCAAAAAATAGGAAATATTCCCGGAAGCATTCGCAAAAAAAAAAAAAAAGTTGCATACATCTTTGCAACTATTGGCAATAGTAGCATAGAAACATGCATATACTCATATAGTGTATTTATGTTGAAAATCTGGACCAATATACGCATACATGTATGCAATTATTACCAATAGTCACGTATATGTATGCATACAAAGTTGAACTGAGCTTCATGTGCTACGAATGGTTGCATACATGTATGGAACTATTACATATATATGCATGCATGTGTGCAAAAAAATTAAAAGGGACGACGGCTTATGAATATGCGCATGAATGCACGAATTCTGTACAACAGCATAAATGCATGCAACAATGCCTGAAAACGACGAATTCTCGGAAAAACAGGCCAAATTTGAATATATGCAAAAAATAAAGGATGCGTATAATGCTGTTTAGCTGCATAAATGTAGGCATTTAAACGGCAGTTGGGTGCAACGCTGAAAAATAAGCATGAATGTATGCAACTACGTACGAATATGTGCATCTTTTGATGCGTAAACCTGCTGTTTCGCTGTTTTTGTGTTATTTTGGGTTTTGATGTGGTTTTTGATTGTTTTAACGCATGAATTTTTTGGCGTGCATGTTTTTTATTTAATAATGAATTTTCGTGATTTTTTTATATTTTTTTTTTTAAATTAAGCAATATTAAAAAAATTGGGACCTAATTTACATGAAAAGTTTGACCGGATGTGAGCCTAATTTTGAAACTTAATAGGGACCTGTGACAAACGGACCCTTGAAAATATCTATCTTAACTGTCGAGTTTGAGTGTGATGCGTATATGCTCGATTTTATGGGCTACGGGTTGATTCTAAGGATGGATTGGCTAACCATGTATGGTGCCATTCTAGATTGTGAGAGGAGGGTCGTTAGACTTTTGACTTGTCATGGGAGTACCCTCGAGATTTCTTGTGACCCACAAGGATCTGTTATGCTTAGTTTCCTAGAGTCTCTTGATGCATCTATCGATGTCCTGCAATCTGTTCCAGTAGTCCGAGATTATCCTGATGTTTTTGATGAGGTACGGGCTTACCTCCAAGGCGCGAGATTGATTTTCGTATAGATCTAGTGGACAATGCAAAGCCAGTTGCATTACCAGTGCGCTATATGGCTCCAACAGAAAGGAGAGATCTTAGCAAACAAGTAGGGGAGGTACTTGGGAAAGGGTTTATCAGGCGAAGCATATCTGAATGGGGTGCTCCAGTAGTATTCGCGACTAAGGCGGATGGTTCGCTTCGTTTGTGTGTGGACTATAAAGAGTTGAACAAACTCACAAAGAAGAATAGACACCCACTTCTGAGGATAGATGACTTGTTTGACCAACTTGTTGGTACCTCGGTATTTTCTCAATTAGACCTGGCCATGAGGTTTCATCAGTTGAGGGTGGCTGAAGACAGTATAGATAAGACCGCTTTTAGGACTCCAGATGGTTTCTTTGAATGGATAGTGTAATGACCCGGATTTTTGGCGACTTTGGTTATCGACATAAACACGATGACGACTAACCAAACATCGAAAAATCCTGGTTATTAATGAAAGAAATTAGAGGGTGAGGATAGATAAGATAGAAACTTAGAATAAAAGAAGAAAAGAAGAACTTACATCATCAGAGTAACACGAATCTCACAGCGGAACGAATAACATACAATATATAACATAACTTTGAAATATAACAGTTATGTATACAATAACACTTATCAGAGTACAGCACTTACAACACAGCTGAAATAAACTATAGCTATATGATCCTGAAGCCTCCTGCTCCAGCTCTTCAAGTATATCTGTAAATCCCGACTACTTGACTGCCCGTACAAATTTAGGCACCCAAGAGTTTAGGGAAACAAAACAAAATAAACTCTGGGTCAGTCATGGGACTGGTATGAGTAAAACAGTTTAAAACAGTTTGAACAAGTAAACGATATCTCATAAGACCACGCCGTATAACAGAACGGGTTTTTCCCTTATGAGAATCCAAAATATCTTTATATCAAAAACCCTTTTGATATTATAATAATGTCTATCAACCACAACTATAATTACAATCAAAACCGCAAGCACGTATTGGGTAATGGATTTCCAACTATGACAAGGTATGGAACCACCTTCCGATCAGTGTACTCTAGGAACGATACACTGGAGTTCAACAAGAACATCTTGCAACTCAGCCACACATGACCGACCACTCATTTCGCTTGAGTGTATCGAATGTACATCACCAACGGTTGGGATCAGCAACCGTTCCCGTATATATATATGGGACAACATTGACAGATTAAAGAAGCAAATGAATATTCTCTAGATAGGTGATTATATACCCTACTTCGGTGCGACCGACTTAGCCATGCTGCCTGGCCGATTTCTGTCATTTACCGGATGTGAGGCTAGAAGCTACGCTTATCTTTTCACATACCACATCTTCATTCACTTAGAATGTCACATCGTCATACCCTCTAAATCACAAATTGATTTCCCTAAAAATACCACGGGTATAAGCTAAGAGAAACGAATTCCTCCGCCACCAACGTAAATACGTTTGAAACGATCAACTTACGTGATCTACCAGATATACTCTGTCAGACCTTCGTCCATACAAGTTGTCCTAGGACTGGACAAACCGAAGGCACTATTCAGCATATCCATCTTAGGCACTGTTATCCAAGACTTATACAATAGCCCTTGCACTTTACTCCGTCTTCAATTATCTTTGGCATATATGATTCGCAATGCTTATGCCAATACAGAGTGGTTCTCTGGATAATAATCCAACCGGTCTCTCCATATTAACAACGTTAAAATGGTCAAAAACTTCGATAGTCTGTGATTTAACCATCGAAGGAAAATATGTGTACAAACAACGATATTATTTCCAGAAGGAAATTCTATCAATCAATCATCAATCTCTGCCATTCCATAACTATTAGACTCTAACTGTAAACTAATAAGAGAACAACTTCCCAAGTATAAACCCCGAAGGCCGGAACCAACATCAGATCGATACCCAGAAAACTATTCAACTTATTAATCTCTAGTCAGTTTCTAATTTCTGTTTAACTCCATTTTGATTTACTCTAACTGAATAACTCTATTTGTTTAACTCTTATTCGAATAACTAATATTGAATTTAACTCCATTCGCTTGACTCTAGATCGCGGCGATCACAATGGTTACGCTTGATTCCCTCAGGAAACATCCGACCGCCGTAGGCTATCTCCAGTCCTTCGAATTACGCTAGCAGACGTGCAAAGTGGCAACTTATCCTGAATAACTATGTTTGACTAACTCCTTCGATTAAACTATATTGGATTTGACTTCTATTTGATAACTCTAATCGACTAACTCTTTTCTATCTCATTAATTTCCTTTTTTATAAATCCTATTTATTTTCCCAAATAAATATTCCTTTATTCTATTTATTTTCTAAATAAATATTTCCTTTATACTTCTATTTATTTCCTAAATAAATGTTCTCCTTTATAACTTTATTTTCAAAATATTTCCTCTTATAAAATTGATTGATTTTATAAAATTCCTTTATTTCAATATACATTGAAATAATTCTCTTTACATCCCAGGGTCTTTTTATGATATTTAAAATAGCAAACCACAATGATCGATATCATTTAAACACACATAATCAAACAGATTATATATCACATCATATATTAAAATATATGAACAGAACAGTATCATAAATATTGAGGAGTCCAGTTGGACCCCTCCAACCTGTTTCCTGCATCCACAGATGTTACACAAAATAATTATCATTACTTTCAGTTCGATATGAAATATTCTGTTTAACAGAATCAATATATGTATAATTTCAACTAACTGACTAGCAGTTCAATCAATCAATCAACACACAGCAATCAACCAATATTTAACAGTTCTAAAAATACATTATGAAATTATAAACTGTTCAGAGTTAGTGAGATTTACTCACTTTGGCAGTTCATCGTTAAAGAACGATAAACTGTTGTTTGATTTGAATCAAACAGTTTATTTCACCATAAATTCAAACTAGCTCCGATCCACTCCCAGTCAGTCCCATGGTGTAGCCACCGTCCATAAGATCCCAACGTAACTGACCGTTCTGAATTTTGATACTGTATGATCGAGATATATTATTTACAAGCTATACGGTTATTATAAATAAAAACCAAACTTTTAATTTAAATTGGGCTCACTCTTCTCTAAGGCCCAAACCCACTTCACTACCCAACCCATTCACGTTATCTTCCCCAATATCAATCGTGATACCTGCTCCTCCTCACAGTCATCCACGCGACTTCCCCTTTCCACCAGTCCTCCATCTCATCACGAAATCAGAAACAGACGGCGCCAGCGTCTCCCCCTTCATCTTCTCCATCACTCAGTCACCCTTCTCCCCAACTCGGTCGCATCATCTACCTTCCGACGTTCAGCAAAACCGTAAATCGATCGACAACTTCCTCAACCGAAACCACCCAAAACCCCACACGAGTTGCGGTTTTCCTCGCTGAACCCAAATCCAACATCCATTCGAGTCAAAACCCTTTTAATTGGGATCGAACTCCAACCCTAATCGCTATAACCCCCTTGTTGTACCCTTCGCACTGTAGGAAACATCGTCAAACTCACAACAGGGTATACTGCACTATAGATCTCACCACAGGGATCCAAAATATATATGTATTTTGTTTTATAGGAATTTATCCTATTTGATTTGATTTTCGGGAGGATGATTACCACTGTGGATTTTTGGTTTGAGGCTGCGGCGGATTTTGACCAGAGTGAGAAATGAATCAGGTCTTAAGGGAGGTAGTTAAGGAGTATTTATACCCAATCAAAATATCTATATATTTTTATATTAATATATTACTATTTTATTTAATCCTTTATATTCGTTTCTGACTTCTAAAAATTCGTGTGATCACACATGATACATAAAAATCACGAAACTGGACATGCAGCTACAGTTTGACATTACGGTCCCAACGAAACTGGTTTCGTCGAATTCCGACTCCATATGCTCACACAGCGTATTTTTAACTGTCGAAATACTGACTTTTTTCACTCTAAAAATACGTACGGCCACACAGTAACTCTAAAAATCACGAAACTTGACATCTAGCATTAATTTGAAATTACGAATCCAACAAAATTGGTTTCATCGAATTCTGAGGTCGTATGAAAAATTGGCTATTTTTAAAGCTCTAGATGACCCATTTAAATATATAAATATATTTAAATTAAATTAAATATATAAATATATTTAAATTAAATTAAATATAAATAAATTTATATTATCGTATATATATTCACAGTGGAATACCATATAGCTCAGAAAAATCCTATATTGATTCCTAACTCGATATTTCAATCTGGGTCAACCTGATATTCAATTTATATTGAAATTCTCTTTTAAAATATAAATAATTCCTTTATAAATTATAAAGGAATTCCACAGCGACTTTTCTAAAATTTGATTTGGACATATATCAAAATCTACATGATGAAATCTCGATTTTTCTCTTCCACTAGAAAGATATACTCCACCAGCTCCACACGTTTCTTGTTTCACAGAAATCCGATTTAAAACGAACCCTGTACATTCAGTTGAAGTTCAAATCACCAAATAGCGAACTGCCACGTCGTTTCGAGCTCTATTTTAATTATATTATAATTCTACGTTCAAACTGACGTCGATTGAATATATTCGTCAATATAATTCAATTCTAAGCTGAATTAAATCTAAGGGACGACCCGGTTCACATTATATTGTGATTTCCAATATTTTGATTATTTCTGAATTAAATATATTATTCTATTATTTAATTTAATTAAATATTCACTATAATTTAATTAACGACGATTTAATTCCCTAAATCACTATTTATGTAATTGAATAAATTAATTATAATTCCTCTGATAATGTGGGTCATTACAGATAGTTATGCCTTTTGGGTTGACGGATGCACCCGCCTATTTTGTTGATCTGATGAGTAGGGTGTTTCGGGAGATTCTAAATGAATCCGTCGTTGTCTTTGTTGATGATATCTTGATCTTCTCAAAGAGTGAAGAAGAGCATGCCCAACATTTGAGAGAAATTTTGAAAACTCTCTATGCGCATCAGCTTAAGGAAAAGTTCTCCAAATGCCATATTTGGAGAAAAGAAGTGAGATTCCTAGGGTGTGTGGTTTCTAAGAAAGGGATAGTAGTAGATCCCACAAATCTGGTTACAATTCAAGATTGGCAAGTTCCGAAAAATGCAACAGAGGAAAGAAGCTTTCTTGGATTGGCAGGCTATTATAGGAAGTTCATTAAGGACTTCGCGAATATATTAGCCCCACTCACCAGGCTGACGATGAAGAATTTGGCATTTTCATGGGATATAGATTCTGATGTTGCTTTCCAACGACTGAAGAGGGCTCTGACAACAGCCCCAGTCTTGACCTTGCCTGAAGGGAATAAAGTGTTTACAGTTTACACTGGTGCATGTGGTATAGGGCTTGGTGCAGTTCTGATGCAAGAGGGGAAGGTAGTGTGTTATGGGGGTAGACAACTAAGAGTCCATGAGAAGAACCACCCTACCCATGATTTAGAGCTAGCTGCCATAGTATTTACGCTTAAAATGTGGCGCCGTTATTTGCTTGGAGAGAAGTTCGAGTTATACACCGATCATAAATCTCTCAAGTATTTGTTCTCGGAGAAGGATCTAATTTAAGGCAACAAAGGTGGATGGAGTTCCTAGCTTCTTATGATTTCGAGATTGTTGATACCCATGGCAAGGGTAATGTAGTGGTAGATGCACTGAGTAGGAAGAGGATGGCCTTGAGTCCTCTGTTTGTGGAAAGGAAAAGTTTGGAGTTCATATCAACTTTTGACTTTAGACCCTCCACCGTGCTTTTGCCTAGTATGTTTGCATCGCTATAGATACGACCTACTCTTATGGATCAGATAGGAGCTTCACAGCGAGATGACCCGCAGATTTTAGACATCTTAGATAGGCTCAGTAAAGGGGAGACTTCTAGTCACCTCAATAGATGTTCCATAGACGATAAAGGGTGGTTGCGACGAGATGAAAGGCTTTGTGTTCCTCAAACTGGAAGTTTGTTAAAGGCAGTCCTAGAAGAAGCCCATCATTCTGAGATGACTATTCGTCCAGGCGGTGATAAGATGTATAGGGACATGAAGAGGATTTTCTTTTGGGCTAGGATGAAGAAAGACGTGGCAGAATTTGTTTTCAATGTTTAATTTGTCAGCAAGTCAAAGCTGAACAATAGAAGCCCGGTGGTTTACTTCATCCTTTGGAGGTTCTACAGTGGAAGTGGGAGAACGTCTCTATGGATTTCATAGATGGTTTGCCAAGATCAAAGAAAGGCAACACCAGTATTTGGGTGGTAGTAGATAGACTTATTAAGAGCACTCACTTCATTCCAGTTAAGAGCAAGAGGACGGCAGCATGGTTGGAAGCACTTTTGAAAGGCAGTCCGTTTTCATGGAGTGCCTTCCAGCATCGTAAGCGGTATTAACCCCATCTTCATTAGTGAGTTTTGGAGGAGTTTGCAAGAAGCATTAGGTACACAGTTGTGTTTGAGCACCGCTTATCATCCTCAGACCAATGGACAGACGGAGAGGGAGAACAAAATTCTTGAAGATCTTTTGAGGTTGTGTATCCTAGACTTCGGAGAGACTTGGGAAGAGCATCTTCCTTTAGTAGAGTTTGCCTATATCAATAGTTATCAAGCTAGCATTAGCATGGCACCCTTCGAAGCGTTGTACGGATGACCCTGTAGATCACCGACTTGTTGGTGGGAATCTACAGAGAGGCTATTGCTTGGACCAGATATGGTTAGAGAAACGTCCGAGAAAATTGATCTTATTAAACGACGAATGAAAAACGCTCAAGATAGACAAAAATCCTACGCAGACAAGAGAAGTACTGACATTGAATTTGAAGTAGGAGATATGGTTTTCATTAAAGTATCACCATTGAGGAATGTGGTTCGCTTCGGATCTGTAGGGAAATTGGCACCAAGATTCATAGGGCCATTGTGACGGCAAGGAATTTCGCTCGACCCGAATCAGTCGTTAAACCGATCTAGACCGTTCGAAACCCCTGATCGTTTGAGAACAGGACAAGTCAGAACACAGACGGAAGAACATTTCATTGCTATTACAACAATTCCATCAGATACAAGAATATACAGAGTATAAATGAATAAATTACATTCGATAAATATCAGAGATTACAATAAATTACATAGCAGCGGAAAATAATACAAAAGCACAAATGAAAGTAATACACGAATACAGAGCTTTCCGAGTATCGTTCCAGCTGTAAATCAGGATCCTGTGAATATAAATCTGCAAAACCAAAACTACTAGCTGCCCGTACGGAAAATGAGGGCACCCAGAGTTTAGGTTAAAACAATAAACTCCAGGTCAATCATGTGACTGGTGTGAGAACTAAAACAGTTATTTAAAACTTTACTTTAAAAGAGAGTAATTCAAGGGACCACGCCGTATAACACGGAACGGGTTTCCTCCCAAGAATACCAGTGCATAGAATAAACAACGCAATGCTTTTTCGAAAAATGAAGCTATTATAAGACCCAGGTCCCATCACATAATGCAACGCAAGCCGGAGGATAGGGTTTTCCCTTATAATAGCCAAACTTGCTTGGTACGTTTAAAACAAATCATTTGATACTATAATAAGTGTATAGTGTCAAAAATATTTCAATCATAAATATCAATCATAGACGGCATAGCATCCCGTGCTACTATGTCGCCATACTATGCTCTACAAATAAAGCCGAAATATCTCGTATTGGAAATTGGATTTCCGCCATGAGTCGAGGCAAGGGGCAAGCTCCTCTCCGCTTCGAGACACTCTAGCAAATGTCCCAGGACTACACACTCTAGGTAACCCTTGGATCGGTTGGGTCGGTCCTCTCTTACGTTTGAGGATTGGCAATTCCTGAACACACGTTTCCCGGTCCTTACAGACCTATAATCAAGGCGCCTCATTCCAACAACCACAAAGGTGAAAAGTATATAAATGTCAGGGCTGGTAAGTCACTGACACCACCAAAGCTAGAAAGAAACGTCGTGTTCTCCCAACGGTCCATATCCCGTTTTTAACTCATACCGAGGTGTGAGGCTCGCGAATTCGCGTTATACACAAAGCTACGCCACAAAGGTTGTGCTTTGATCATCAACCACAAGACTTTGCTTTTCAACAGAAGCCTTGATCCATGCAACTCAGCATGCCACACAGGCAATTCATGCCATGCGATTGATATCTATCGATATATAACCTCTAAGCTCGTACGTCTCAGAGAAGGGCGTTAAGCAAGAGAATAAATTCTCCGCCGCCAAACAGATATATATTTAACAGAGATCAATCAACACAGAATAAAATCCAATGTCAGACACACAATCCATTTACAAGTTCGTTCTGGGTCTGAACGAAACCGGAGGCACTTTCCTCGCATATCCATCGATCTCCAAGTACGTCTGGACGGCCACCAACTATTTCCATCCTCTTGGGTGTACAGCCCAATCAGGATCGTCAGTAATTATCCAAACGATGTGAAGACTTCCGGTCTTCCACCACCGTCTTCATCTTCGACTTATCGTCGAATCGATTATTCAGAATGGGTATAAACCCGGCCCTTCCGAACAACCCGCGTATATTAAAAACAACTGTTACACAAACACAACATACGCCTTATAAATTCGTTTTAAATTCATTTCATTTTAATTCAAATTTCGATTCAATTTGAGTTCATTTCAAATCGATTTTTATTCTATTTCAATTCGTTTTCAATTCAATTCGAATTCGTTTTCTATTCAACTCAATTCAAATTCGTTTTCTATTCAATTCAACTCGAATTCATTTTCTATTCAATTCAATTCAAAAACGAATATAATCGATATATATATATATATATCGTTCGCATCAAAATAGCGCATCCCTAATCAACACGGCTTTATATATTTCAATAATTCTGTTATTCTATTCAACAAATGAATATTTATTCTATTCAATACATGAATCTATATTTTTGCCAACACATGACTAATCTCAACGGATGAGTACCGTCCACGTGTGACTATTTTTGTTATTTAATATATTTTATAAAAATTATGGTATCTATTGTTTGATTTCAAATCAGACTCCAACCGTAAACTAGTAAGAGAACGATTCCCTAAATATTAACCCCGAAAGCCGAAACTAACATCAGATCAATATCCTGGAGACCACTCATCTCATCTATTTTCCAGTTAATTTCTAATTTTCTATATGATAAAGATGTAAATTTTATTGTTAAAATATTTCGTTCAACACATGACTAATCTCAACGGATGAGTACTGTCAACACATGAATCTTTATTTTATAATATTCTTTATTTTCCCGATTGGAATGAGGCTCAATCAATTACCATATAAAGTTAATTATATGGATTCCATACTACACATGTATATAATAGCAACGATAAATAATCAACCATCATCCAAAATGCACTGCACTGTATAAGCATCAAATATAGATATCTAACGCTTATAACAGCCTGTCAATCAATTGATAGACATACAACTAATTATTGGGATTAGTGTGCCGTATTTTATCCCAATACCCGTGTGGGGTTTCAAACAATCAAACACAGATTTCATTTGTGCAGTTGGGCAATGTGTAAAATTTATCGTCCCAATCAATGTCCTTCAAATAGGCGTACATAAACAAATCGTTCGATTTGTAAATGAATATTTATTTGTTCACGTTCACGTTAAAATTTATATTTTTAACGATAAAATATTTTATTTTAACACATGAATTTCTATTCAGTTCATTTAACAAATAAAAATGATGTTTTTATTTTTCTAACTTATTTTAGAAAATTTCGGCGGCATAACGGCACGATACTAAAAACGGGACAAGGCCTAGCCTTATCCTCTGTCTAGTGATGGCCCATGCCATACACATATCAATCAAATCCATTCCATTTCACCAAACAATCAAATTCAAATCAAACAATCTAACCAACTACACAATCAAACAAACAAGTCCATGATCTGTGGACGATGGTGTCGGGTGCTACTAAACACCGTCTGCATCCTAGTATTTATATATAACTAGAAAAAGAAATTAAAGTGAGAAGTTCTCACCGATAGCTAATCCAATACCACGACTCTTCTTATGTAGAAATCTTCGTCGTGCTCGCCTTCTTGCCAATTTCACTACCCGTAGTCACTACATATATAAAAAACACATTTTTATATTGTTGCTATGTATATAAAAATCACATTTTTATTCTACTACTATATAGATAAAAATTCTATTTTTATATCGTTGTTCATATAGTAAAGATCAAATCTTTACTATCTATATAAAATAAAAATCATATTTTTATTATCTCTACTATATAAAAATCATATTTTTATTCCTCCTATAATATAAAAATCATATTTTTATTCCTCCTATAATATAAAAATCATATTTTTATTCTACTTCATTTGTCAAAAACCATAGAAGCTTTAAAACGGGGAAAACTCACATTTTTTCTAATGCCCGGATTCGCTGTTCTGGTTCCAGAATTTGCAAACGAGCTTCAATATTCACACCATCTTTTATCAAACTTAAACACGCCGTTCCGGACAACTTTCGCCTAAGAGACTTTTTGCCAAAAATGCTCTAATTCGCCAGAATTCGCAAAAGTACACGATTTTTTCAGCTTTTGAACAGCAGACTTCGCACGCATTTTCCGAGCAGCTCCGAACTCCAAAACATGACTTCCATATAGCCAAATCGAAGAGAATTTCGTGCTCTACAACTTTGGTTTAGAGGGACTTTGGCCAAAAACGCACCGTTTGGGAGTTATTGGCAAAACACGGTCAGGGGCTTATTTGCAAAACGGGCGATTTGTGTAAAATGATTTTTTGGTGACCGGGGGCCCACGGCCGGAATTGAGGAGGGGGAAGGGGGCGCCGGACCTGATGTGAGGCGGGGAGGGTGCTGGTGGGCCGCGGCGGTGCTGGTGGGGCCCGTGGTGGTGGCGGTGGTGTTGTGAGGCTTAGGGTTCTTGAAAAGAGGAGAGAGAAGGAGGAGGAGGAAGAGGAGGAGGGGAGGAGGAGGGGGAGCGGCGGCTCACCGGAGGCCGGTGGTGGCGCTGGTGGAGAAGGGCAGCGGGTTTGGGGAGGATGGAGGCCATTTTTTAGTTTTTGAAGAGGAAGAGGAAAAGTGAATTTATGAAATAGAAAAGGAGGAAAAATGATTATATGCTAGTTTCTCGCGTATCGCCTGAACGCTAGCGATCTCCAATCGCCGCGGATTTCGGACACGAGATAGTAGAGGTGAAGACGAGTCCAACGAAACAAGTTTTGTCGAATTCCGAGTTCGTTTGACCATCTGAAAAAAATCACGAATATGCTCAGATATTGCTCAAAAATGCGATTTTGGCGCACCTTTTCTTCTCGCACGCTCACATGCTAACTCAGAAAATCAAGCCCTCTTGGATTTAACCATTATTAGACGATACGAATACAAAAAAAAAGTAGAATCGAATTCCGAGGTCGTATCAATAATGTTCCTTTGTAAAATGACTGCTAGCTTTACCCTGAACTGTTTCAGCTCGCACGGCCACATACTAACTCCGTTCGACGCGCCCTTTGGAAATTAACAATAATTTGTCATTATGAATCCATAAAAATTCATCTCGTCGAATTCTGAGCTCGTATGCAAAATTTCACTTTTTAAGGGCTATGTTTTGTTAACCGAAAAGCTCCTGTCAATTGCCACCATTCTGGATATCGGAATATATCGAAGCTTAAACTTTTCGGAGTTCTAAACGGCATTTTGAACTCAATGGAAGTGGTTTCGAGTCCAAATTCATCTATATGCAAAATTTGACTTTTTGGGCCATGTATAATTTACATAGCGACTATTCTTAACTTTCAACTGGGCACAACTTTTGATTCCCGCTATGAAATTTCGATTTTTCAGATTCATTGGAAAGATATTTTCAACTAGATTCTAATATTTTTGGTTTTGCTAAAATCAGGATTGTTTTGCACCCGGTACATTCAATTGAAGTTTGAAATCGAATTATCGAACTGAAGGGCCATTTTCAATTCCTTTTATAATTATATATAATTATTATATTCTGACGACGACGTATAGAAATGTATACGTTCGAATTATATTCAAAATAAATTTCTCGTCGATATTATTCAAAATAATTCATTTTAAATATTCAAACTTCGCTAAAATTGCCAAAATAAAAATTTTAAACTGACCCGCATTTCCGGGTTGTTACAATCTCCCCCACTTAAAACTTTTCGTCCCCGAAAAGGAACAAAGTCGAAAGTGGTTTGATCAATCAACTCTACGTTCGACCTGGCTTCCATTCTCCAACTTTTCAGTTTCTGAGAATTTTCAAATTCTTCAAAAATTTGGCTAACACCCTAAATTTTCGAAAAATTTCGCCATAACCTCCCCTGCACCGGGAGCCACGGGAAAATCCCGAAATTGCCATACAGACCTTCTGATCTCAAAAAGAAAAAGAAAAAGCCAAGCGGCTAGCCAATTGGCTCATAAAATCATCATCACCCAAACAAAACAGTAAATTTTAGTAAACATGTACCTATTTGTCGGGCAAACAAATTTTATTCTCTGCTCTAACCTCCTTGCTATGACCTGTTCAATGTAAGTGCATGTATATGCAAGCAAATGCAACCAATTTTCAATATAGTCCAATATTTGATTCAATTAGGCTAAATGGTTCAAAATTATCAAACAAATAAACAAACAACACAAACATCAATCAATTAGTGAATTAGAGTTTCAAATTCATAATTTTGATACATATACAAAAATCATGTTTTTGATGCCAAATCACGACAATGTATTCTAGCTATATTAGTTTTGGTTCTCACACCAGTCTAATGGAAATATATAGAAATCATACCTTCCTAACACGAACACAAATTCTGATGATGATATATCAATCATCAGAATCATCTCCGGGTGTCTAGGATGTGATTCTGTATCTATCCAGTATATTAAAACTTTGAATATACGTTCATGACGCGTATATGAAAAATCTTTATATATTAGATTGTCCAAATCAATATAAATAAATTATTCAAATACGTGTAAAACGATTTAAATTTTCAAAACAAAATTGTTTTCATTTGCTTCACACTCGTTCTAGGATACTACTGATCCTATCTCTAACGAGTCATTCTAATTGGATATTACTACTCCAATATCTAATTAATTCTTTCGTATGGTTCTAAAGTGCCTTGTTCTCGAGCTCTGTAAACCAAAGCTCTGATACCAAATGCGACGGCAAGGAATTTCAATCGATCCGAATCAGTCGTTAAACCGATCTAGACCGTTCGAAACCCCTGATCGTTTGAGAACAGGACAAATCAGAACACAGATGGAAGAACATTTCATTGCTATTACAACAATTCCATCAGATACAAGAATATACAGAGTATAAATGAATAAATTACATTCGATAAATATCAGAGATTACAATAAATTACATAGCAGCGGAAAATAATACAAAAGCACAACTGAAAGTAATACACGGATACAGAGCTTTCCGAGCATCGTTCCAGCTATAAATCAGGATCCTGTGAATATAAATCTGCAATACCAAAACTACTAGCTGCCCGTACGGAAAATGAGGGAACCCAGAGTTTAGGTTAAAACAATAAACTCCAGGTCAGTCATGTGACTGGTGTGAGAACTAAAACAGTTATTTAAAACTTTACTTTAAAAGAGAGTAATTCAAGGGACCACGCCGTATAACACGGAATGGGTTTCCTCCCAAGAATACCAGTGCATAGAATAAACAACGCAATGCTTTTTCGAAAAATGAAGCTATTATAAGACCCAGGTCCCATCACACAATGCAACGCAAGCCGGAGGATAGGGTTTTCCCTTATAATAGCCAAACATGCTTGGTACGTTTAAAACAAATCATTTGATACTATAATAAGTGTATAGTGTCAAAACAATTTCAATCATAAATATCAATCATAGACGGCATAACATCCCATGCTACTATGTCGTCATACTATGCTCTACAAATAAAGCCGAAATATCTCGTATTGGAAATTGGATTTCTGTCATGAGTCGAGGCAAGGGGCAAGCTCCTCTCCGCTTCGAGACACTCTAGCAAATGTCCCAGGACTACTTACTCTGGGTAACCCTTGGATCGGTTGGGTCGGTCCTCTCTTACGTTTGAGGATTGGCAATTCCTGAACACACGTTTCCCGGTCCTTACAGACCTATAATCAAGGCGCCTCATTCCAACAACCACAAAGGTGAAAAGTATATAAATGTCAGGGCTGGTAAGTCACTGACACCACCAAAGCTAGAAAGAAACGTCGTGTTCTCCTAACGGTCCATATCCCGTTTTTAACTCATACCGAGGTGTGAGGCTCGCGAATTCACGTTATACACAAAGCTACACCACAAAGGTCGTGCTTTGATCATCAACCACAAGACTTTGCTTTTCAACAGAAGCCTTGATCCATGCAACTCAGCATGCCACACAGGCAATTCATGCCATGCGATTGATATCTATCGATAATATAACCTCTAAGCTCGTACGTCTCAGAGAAGGGCGTTAAGCAAGAGAATAAATTCTCCGCCGCCAAACAGATATATATTTAACAGAAATCAATCAATACAGAATAAAATCCAATGTCAGACACACAATCCATTTACAAGTTCGTTCTGGGTCTGAACGAAACCGGAGGCACTTTCCTCGCATATCCATCGATCTCCAAGTACGTCTGGATGACCACCAACTATTTCCATCCTCTTGGGTGTACAGCCCAATCAGGATCGTCAGTAATTATCCAAACGATGTGAAGACTTCCGGTCTTCCACCACCGTCTTCATCTTCGACTTATCGTCGAATCGGTTATTCAGAATGGGTATAAATCCGGCCCTTCCGAACAACCCGCGTATATTAAAAACAAATGTTACACAAACACAACATACGCCTTATAAATTCGTTTTAAATTCATTTCATTTTAATTCAAATTTCGATTCAATTTGAGTTCATTTCAAATCGATTTTTATTCTATTTCAATTCGTTTTCAATTCGAATTCGTTTTCTATTCAATTCAATTCAAATTCGTTTTCTATTCAATTCAATTCGAATTCGTTTTCTATTCAATTCAATTCAAATTCGTTTTCTATTCAATTCAATTGAATTCGTTTTCTATTCAATTCAATTCAAAAACGAATATAATCGATATATATATATATATCGTTCGCATCAAAATAGCGCATCCCTAATCAACACGGCTTTATATATTTCAATAATTCCGTTATTCTATTCAACAAATGAATATTTATTCTATTCAATACGTGAATCCATATTTTTGCCAACACATGACTAATCTCAACGAATGAGTACCGTCCACGTGTGACTATTTTTGTTATTTAATATATTTTATAAAAATTATGTTATCTATCGTTTGATTTCAAATCAGACTCCAACCGTAAACTAGTAAGAGAACGATTCCCTATATATTAACCCCAAAGGCCGAAACCAACATCAGATCAATATCCTGGAGACCACTCATCTCATCTATTTTCCAGTTAATTTCTAATTTTCTATATGATAAAGATGTAAATTTTATTGTTAAAATATGTCGTTCAACACATGACTAATCTCAACGGATGAGTACTGTCAACACATGAACCTTTATTTTATAATATTCTTTATTTTCCTGATTGGAATGAGGCCCAATCAATTACCATATAAAGTTAATTATATGGATTCCATACTACACATGTATATAATAGCAACGATAAATAATCAACCATCATCCAAAGTGCACCGCACTGTATAAGCATCAAATATAGATATCTAACGCTTATAACAGCCTGTCAATCAATCGATCGACATACAACTAATTATTGGGATTAGTGTATGCCGTATTTTATCCCAATACCCGTGTGGGGTTTCAAACAATCAAACACAGATTTTATTTGTGCAGTTGGGCGATGTGTAAAATTTATCGTCCCAATCAATGTCCTTCAAATAGATGTACATAAACAAATCGTTCGATTTGTAAATGAATATTTATTTGTTCACGTTCACGTTAAAAAATATATTTTTAACGACAAAATATTTTATTTTAACACATGAATTTCTATTTAGTTCATTTACCAAATAAAAATGATGTTTTTATTTTTCTAACTTATTTTAGAAAATTTCGGCGGCATAACGGCACGATACTAGAAACGGGACAAGGCCTAGCCTTATCCCTGGTCTAGTGATGGCCCACGCCATACACATATCAATCAAATCCATTCCATTTCACCAAACAATCAAATTCAAATCAAACAATCTAACCAACTACACAACCAAACAAACAAGTCCATGGTCTGTGGACGATGGTGTCGGGTGCTACTAAACACCGTCTGCATCCTAGTATATATATTTAACTAGAAAAAGAAATTAAAGTGAGAAGTTCTCACCGATAGCTAATCCAATACCACGACTCTTCTTATGTAGAAATCTTCGTCGTGCTCGCCTTCTTGCCAATTTCACTACCCGTAGTCACTACATATATAAAAATCACATTTTTATATTGTTGTTGTATATATAAAAATCACATTTTTATTCTACTACTATATAGATAAAAATTCTATTTTTATACCGTTGTTCATATAGTAAAGATCAAATCTTTACTATCTATACAATATAAAAATCATATTTTTATTATCTCTACTATATAAAAATCATATTTTTATTCCTCCTATAATATAAAATCATATTTTTATTCCTCCTATAACATAAAAATCATATTTTTATTCTACTTCATTTGTCAAAAACCATAGAAGCTTTAAAACGGGGAAAACTCACATTTTTTCTAACGCCTGGATTCGCTGTTCTGGTTCTAGAATTTGCAAACGAGCTTCAATCTTCACACCATCTTTTTTTGTAGCTTAAACGCGTCATTCCGGACAACTTTCGCCTAAGAGACTTTTTGCCAAAAATGCTCCAATTCGCCAGAATTTGCAAAAGTACACGATTTTTTCAGCTTTTAAACAGCAGACTTCGTACGCATTTTCCGAGCAGCTCCGAAAACATGACTTCTATATAGCCAAATCGAAGAGAATTTCGTGCTCTACAACTTTGGTCTAGAGCGACTTTGGCCAAAAACGCAATGTTTGGGAGTTATTGGCGAAATACGGTCAGGAGCTTATTTGCAAAACGGGCGATTTGTGTAAAATGGGTTTTTGGTGACCGAGGGGCCCACGGCCGGAATTAAGGAGGGGGAAGGGGGGCGCCGGACCTGATGTGAGGCGGGGAGGGTGCTGGTGGGCCGCGGCGGTGGTGGTGGGGCCCGTGGTGGTGGCGGTGGTGTTGTGAGGCTTAGGGTTCTTGAAAAGAGGAGAGAGAAGGAGGAGGAAGAGGAGGAGGAGGGGAGGAGGAGGAGGGGGTGCGGCGGCTCGCCGGAGGCCGGTGGTGGCATTGGTGAAGGAGGGCAGCGGGTTTGGGGAGGGTGGAGGCCATTTTTTAGTTTTTGAAGAGGAAGAGGAAAAGTGAATTTACGAAATAGAAAATGAGGAAAAATGATTATATGCTAGTTTCTCGCGTATCGCCTGAACGCTAACGATCTCCAATCGCCGCGGAATTTGGACACGAGATAGTAGACATGAAGACGAGTCCAACGAAACAAGTTTCGTCGAATTCCGAGTTCGTTTGACCGTCCGAAAAAAATCACGAATATGCTCAAATATTGCTCAAAAATGCGATTTTGGCGCATCTTTTCTTCTCGCACGCTCACATGCTAACTCAGAAAATCAAGCCCTCTTGGATTTAACCATTATTAAACGATACGAATCCAGAAAAAAAAGTAGAATCGAATTCCGAGGTCGTACCAATAATGTTCCTTTGTAAAATGACTGCTCGCTTTACCCTGAACTGTTTCAGCTCGCACGGCCACATACTAACTCCGTTCGACGCGCCCTTTGGAACTTAACAATAATTTGTCATTATGAATCCATAAAAATTTATCTCGTCGAATTCTGAGCTCGTATGAAAAATTTCACTTTTTAAGGGCTATGTTTTGTTAACCGAAAAGCTCCTGTCAATTGCCACCATTCCGGATATCGGAATATATCGAAGCTTATACTTTTCGGAGTTCTAAACGGCATTTTGAACTCAATGGAAGTGGTTTCGAGTCCAAATTCATCCATATGCAAAATTTGACTTTTTGGGCCATGTATAATTTACATAGCGACTATTCTGAATTTTCAACTGGGCACAACTTTTGATTCCCGCTATGAAATTTCAATTTTTCAAATTTGTTGGAAAGATATTTTCAACTAGATTCTAATATTTTTTGTTTTGCTAAAATCCGGATTGTTTTGCACCCGGTACATTCTGTTGAAGTTTGAAATCGAATTATCGAACTGCAGGGCCATTTTCAATTCCTTTTATAATTATATATAATTATTATATTCTAACGACGACGTATATAAATGTATACGTTCGAATTATATTCAAAATAAATTTCTCGTCGATATTATTCAAAATAATTCATTTTAAATATTCAAACTTCACTAAAATTGCCAAAATAAAAATTTTAAACTGGCCCGCATTTCCGGGTTGTTACAGCCATTTCCCATAACAGAAAGGATTGGCCAAATGGCCTATAGAGTAAAGCTGCCAGAAAGGCTATCAGGTGTCCATGATGTTTTCCACGTTTCTCATCTGCGGAAGTGCTTGCATGATACTACAGAAGTAGTTGAGCCGAGTGGAGGAAGTAGAAATGGAATGGGAGGCAACAGTCAGACGAGTTCCATCCCGTGTTCTTGGATCAGAAGTTAAGAAGCTACGCAATCGGGAAGTCAAGTTGATGAAAGTTCAGTGGGGAGATAACCCATAGGATGCGACTTGGGAGACTGAAGACAAGATTCTTGCTTCGTACCCTTTTCTTTTCGAGGGAATGTTCTTTAGTCCTTTTCCAAAGTTTTTATTCATACTTGTTCCTATCATTTAAAGTGTGTCATATCGATCGAATCTTCGACCTTTAGGTAGGAATCTCATGGACGTAAACATGTGTTTGAGACATGTTATGTTTGATGGATGCAAGTTTTTCTAGTGGTTTCTCGTGGATGCATACACACACATTAGGCACTAGATCGACTCAGTCACCCTCTTATTGCATATGGATGTGTGTGTATTTTCTTTTATTTCTATGGATGAAATTGAATGTATCATCATATGGATGTTGCATTTGGACGGATGTTTGTGCACCCATGTAGAACTTACATGTTATAATAGGAATATTGCATACATGTTGGATTCATGACACTAACATACATTGTATTAAGGAGGTCGACTGAATCAGTGGACCGCCCGATCTTCGCATTAGTATTGGGTCATATACACACCTTTGCATATGTTCATATAAGCATTAGAAGTCTTTAAGGACAATGGATGCCTGAGATTGGTGGATGAGTAGATGGGTGACGGATGGTAGGGTATGCATTCTTCTTAACTTGGATATTTCAAGGACAAAATCCTTTGAGTAGGGGAGAATGTAACACCCGGTAATTTTAACAACATTAAATAGGATAAATTAAATAATAATTAATTTAATATTCAAAATTAAGGGAAACGGACGGCGCCATTGCGTCCGTCTCGAAATTCTAGTCAAGATAGACATTAGGTTTGCATAAAACGGACATCATATGAAGAAGTTATGAGGATTTGAAGTTTGTATACGTGCAAGATAATTATATATATATAATATTAAATTCAGAAAATAAAAAATCATTCAAAAATCAAAAATTTCAGAGGTGGCAAACTTCCCGCCCCAGGGAGTCGACCCTGGGGTCGACCCCTCAAGGGGGGTGTCGACCCATGGGTCGACCCCTAAGGAAGGGTCGACCCCCCTAGGGCTGAGGTGGCAGTCGAATTCTTGGGGGCTGGCAGCTATATATACGGCTTCATTTCTCTTATTTTCTTAACTGGAAATCAATGGAGGCCTAAATGTTGCCAGTGCCTAGACTAAATCAAAACACTTTCTTCTTCTGAAATCAAAGTTAGAGTTTCAAGTGTAGATCTGTTCTTCTTCTACCTTTCTAGATCCAAATGCTGTGAGTTTCAAGTTGCTTTCAGATTTAAATAAATAAACAGTAAACATGATAGGACTATAATTTGGATATGTGCATGTTAATCCCTGAATCATATCAGACCTATTATAATTTATGAACCTATGATATTATGAATTATCTATGACTTGGATCTCAACCTTTATCAAGTTAGATCCACTTATGATTATGGGTCTAATTTATTATTTAGATCATTTTGTACCTATCATGTTGTGGTTAATTTGGATCTGTCATTAGTTGAACATCTAAATCCTAATTTAGATCTATTCATGCCTATTAGGACATCCCTACTATGTTAGAAACCATTTATTATCACATGTTCTTTGATCTATTCTTGTATGTTCATCTTAACATTATGCCATGAAAAGTTTATGTCAACTCTGTTAGAATAATCATCCTTGTCATCTTCCCTTCACCTTTTCCCTTTTATTTTATATAGCCAGGCTATTTTCGAGCCTAGGCATGCCGCTAAATTATGTGATTACGTTAGTTTAGGAACGAAGGAAAAAACATTGAAATTGGGCATATCTTGTGAATTAGGAATTTGGGCATAATTGGTAAAAAGGTGAAAATTGGCATAATTTGGATAATGAATATGTATATGAATTTGAACATATATTTCACTATGAACATAATTGGGGGAAAAAGGGCATGAAACCTGTAACTTATAACGAAATAGGTAAAATTGGCTAAGAATGAAATGCCTAGGATTACAGTAATTAGAAACTGTAACTGCACCTAGACACGAGGTTAGATTACACTTGTGGTGGAAGCCAGCTCGGAACCGCCCAACATATCCAGCGACCACAAGTGGTGAATCTAATGTGAGAGGTCTAGGTGCACAAATACGAGACATGCTAAGATACGAGGTTAAGCTTGATTTTTGGAATAAGTCTGCTCGGACCCGCTCGGCATGTCCAGCATCCACAAATGGTAGGCTTAATGTGGGAGGTCTAGCATACTGTAACCATAAATGAAATATGGTAATAAACCTTGAAGACTTAACCTAGAAAAATCCATAGGGATTGTATGAACTTGAACTTAAGTATGGGTTACGTAAATTTGTTTGGATGGTAGGTGGGTTAAGTAAATCTGAGGGGGTGGATAATATTTGTATATAGGCCCACAAACTTAACCTAATAGGGTTATGTAATTAAAGACACCTAGCGGTAAGCATAACCTGTGAAAATGTTGGAGTTATGTAATTAAAGACACATTTTAGGTAAGCATAACTTGTAAAAATGATAGTTTTGTGTAATTAAAGACACCTATTGGTATACATAACCGATGGAAATCCTAGTGGGGATACAAGACAAGGGAGGGGAGCTTGTATCGTATTGTGTGGGACCCATTTCAATCAGTAACCCTTAATAGGTATCAAACGAGTACTCCGAACTAGGTCGGAGTTGGGTCACGCTTACTGGGCTGATTGTAAGAGATCCAAACGAGAAGGACGATATGGGTAGCGCAAACCGACCGGGACATGTACGTGCATAAGCCGGGCAGAGGGGGCTAAGATGACCGTGGCACCTGTAGATATGGCTGTGCATATCAGCGAAGGGTTGCCATTATAGGGCGTGATTTATCCTATGGTGGGGCCGGCACAGAGTATCTACGCGGAGTAGGGAGCTGATCGATTAGGGTAGTGGTTAGGATACATTGGAACGTATGCCTTACTCTACCATCTTATAATTGTTGGGATCATCTCATTCTGGTTATACTAGTATTAGTGCAAAGTAATCAGTAGAGAATCATATACGCTCTATCATGTTACCTTGTCATACCTACCTTTAAATCTTTATTTTTCTTATCCACTTTATATGCCTGTCATGCTACTTTTACGTATTTACTTGATAAAATTACTGGACTCGCCAGACTTTATGTCTGGCCCTTTTTGTTTCCTCTTCTTTCTCCCCCCCCCCCCCCCCAAGTTTCTTAGGGTAGGAATACTCAGGCTTGACCGTGATTCTGCATTCATTTTGCTGGAGCTGCTTAGATGTATGGCTCAAGCTCCTATCCTTGCTACTATGACTACGTTTTATTTAGGGAATTTAGCTTCTTTTATTTTGTACTCTGATGTTTTAAAGTACAAGACAGTGGTTTTTATGATGTAATGGTGTTTATGTATTTCAGACATGTGATGTTTTTGAACCACGATGTTTTAAGATTAATATAGTTTTTAATTCCACTGTCATTTATATCTGTCTTGTAATATTTCTTTTTCTGTTTACCTATAACACTTCACAAAACTTAATGCATTCCCTTAGTGAGTGACATTAACGAACGTGGGGTGTCACAGACTCTTCCCGATGGTAGCAAGGTGTTTACGGTATACACGGATGTTAGCGGCACTGGACTAGGTGTTGTGTTGATGCAATAAGGTAGGGTAGTATTCAGTGGAAATTGGCAATTAAGGGTTCATGAGAATAACTACCCCACCCATGACTTGGAGTTGGCTGCAATAGTGTTCGCACTTAAATCTTGGCGACGCTGTCTACTTGGAGAGATATTTGAGCTTTACACGAATCACAAGTCCATCAAATATTTATTCTCGTAGAAGGATCTCAATTTAAGGCAGTAGCGATGGATGTAGTTCCTTGCATCCTATGACTTTGAGATAGCTTATACCCTAGGCAAGGGTAATGTGGTTGCGGACGCGTTGAGGAGGCAAAGGATGACCTTGAGTCTTTTGTTCATAGAGAGGCAGAGCTTGGAGTTTATCTCGACATTTGATTTTTGGCCATCTATGAATTTTATGCTTGGTTTGTTAGCATTATTGGAGGTGCGACCTAATCTCGTGGAGCGCACTGGATCAACACAACGAGAAGATCAACAATTGGTGGACATCTTGGATAGACTCGGCAGAGGAGAGGCCTCTATTCACCAACTAGATATTCGTTGAACGAGAAAGGGTGGCTAATATGAGATGGGAGATTGTGTGTTCCCAGAGTTAGGGATTTGCTGAGACCAGCTCTTAAGGAGGCTCATCACTCTCGATGACTATCCATCCGGGAGGTGACAAGATGTACTGAGACATGAAGCGAGTTTTACATTGGACTGTCATAAAGAAGGATCTTGTAAAATTTATGGCTAGATGTTTGACTTGTCAACAACTTAAGGCTGAACAACGGAAACCTGGCGGATTGCTTCGTCCCTTAGATATCCCACGGTGTAAATGAGGGGGCATCTCTATGGACTTTATTAATTGCTACCCAAATAGAGGAAGGGAAACATGAATATTTTGTGATAGTAGACAGACTTACTAAAAGCGCACATTTTATCCCCGTTAAGAGCAAGAGGACAACGACTTAGCTAGAATCGGTATACCTTAGAGAGATAGTCCAACTTCATGGGGTGCCTTCTGGTATAGTAAGTGGCCGTGACCCCATCTTCACAAGTGAGTTTTGGAAGAGCTTGTAAGAGGTACTAGGCACACAGTTACGATTGAGCACAGCTTATCACCCTCCGACCGATGGACAGACTGAAAGGGTAATTAGGGTTCTTGAGGATTTGCCGAGACTTTGTATTCTAAAATTCAGAGGGACTTGGGAGGAGCATCTCCAATTAGTTGAGTCTGCATATAATAATAGTTATCAGTCAAGCATAAGGATGGCATCGTTCGAGGCACTTTATGGACGACCATGCAGATCGCCGACATGTTGGTAGGAGTATACGAACAAATTTCTACTTGGGCCTCAGATCATTAGAAAGACTTTTGAGGAAATAGACCATATTTGCAGACAGATGAAAGCAGCTCAGGATTGGTAGAAGTCATTTGCCGATAAGAGGAGGACCGACTTGGAATTTGAGGTAGGAGATATGGTCTTTATCAAAGTATCGCCTCTAAGACACGTAGTTCGCTTTGGCTCAGTAGGTAAGTTGGCACCAAGGTTTGCAGGACCATTCCCCATAGTTGAGAGGATAGGCTAGATGGCCTACAGAGTTAGACTACTGGAGAGACTAGCGGGAGTTCACGACGTGTTCCATGTTTCCCATTTGAAGAAATCTCTACATGATTCAGCAGAAGTAGTTGAGCCAATTACGCTTGAGGATGTTGAAGTTGAGAAGGAGGTGTCAGTTAGGAAAGTTCCTATCCATATTCTTAGATCATACGTTAAGAGACTGTGCAATAATGAGATCAAGTTAGTAAAGGTGCAATGAGGGAGAAGATTGAGACGATGTGACATGGGAACCCGAAGACAAGATTCGCACTTCTTACCATTTTCTCTTTGAGAGTACGTTCTTAATTTCCTTTCATAGCTTTTTGAATTTGAATCTGTTATTTCGATCATTCAAGTATGTTTGTCCTATCATTCAAATATCGATCCTTAGGTAGAAAGCCTTTGGTTGGAAACATGTGTTTGAGACATGTTATGTTTGATGGTTGTATGTGGATGCAAGTGGTTGCTAGTGGTTGATAGTGGAAGCATATACACACATTAGGCACTAGATCAGCTCAAACACTTACATATTTGACATGGATATGTGTGCATTTTTATTTTTCAGTGGATGAAAATGATTGAATCATCAATGGATGTCACATTTTGGTGAATGATTGTGCACACATATGGAACTTATATGTATCGTTAAGATTCTTTTGCGTACATTTTGGATGCATGGCACAGACATACATTGCATTAAGGAGGTCAACTTAATCAGTCGACCACCAGATTTTCGAATTAGTTTAGGGACATATACACACAACACCTTTGATTATGTTCATACAAAGCATTAGAAATTTTACGGACAAATGATGTTAATGGTTGATGGATGAGTGTAGGTGGTTGTTAAATAATAACATTCTTCTTAACTTGAAGATTTCGGGGACAAAATCCTTTAAGGTGGGGAGAATGTAATAAAATGAATATTAATTAATAAAATATTTAGAATTAGGTAAAACAGACTTTACCGTGCGTTCGTTACGAAATTCTGGTTCAGATAGACTTTTTGTTTTCGTAAATTGTATTAAATGTGAAGAAGTTATAAATTAAAGAAGTTTCACTAAAAAGAGTACAATATATATAATATAAAAACTGAACGCGGAAGCAATGGTTAGTGGGCGACCCAGACCATAACTAGGTCGACACCGGGGTCAACCTAGGTCTAAGGCGGGTCGACCCAGGTAGTAGGTAGGTCCACCCACCTGCATGCAGGAAAGATTCCTATAGTTGTATTTGGACAATTTTATTTGTTACATTCACACCCTGACTCAGCTTGAGGTGTACGGTTGGATTTACAAACCTAATATCTAATGGTTTAGAGTTATCATAGCTAATCTATAAATAGGCTAGCAAACTCACCATTTTCCGACACAAACATTCTTCATTCTTCTTCCTCCAAGCTATTTTCTAAATAAAAATAAGAAGATGCTGAGGTGCTGCAAAAACATAGATTAAAGGGGATAATTCAAGTTTGTCTACAACAATAAATCCAAAGAGACATTTTTTTGAACCTTAATCAAATCACCGTGATTTATATTTTTTTTAGATATGCTATTTAAACAATATTTTGATAGTAAATGAACTGGATCTGAACAGTAACAACGTTTATATGTTATTGATTTACCGCGAATTATCTATCCGGTTCATAGTTATTATATGTTCATATGTACATCTTTCTTCCTTATCCCATTTTCTGTCTTTTATTTATTTACAGTCTTTTCTATGCCTATTTATTCAGTTTGGATCCGTTTTGTCCTTTCCCTTTTTATTTTACGTTGAGCCTAGGCCATCAAGAGCCTAGGCCATTTCCGTTTGAATAGCGTATAATTGGGATAAATTGAATTAAACTTGTAATGATAATAAGGATAATTAGGCATACTATAACTTGAGAACCGTTGACTGTAAATTTGGGCTAATTACAAAAGGGAAGAATATGCAAACATGTTAATCTAAATAGATTGGACTTAATATAATATTAAGTAAGATATGTTAGGGAAAAATATGTGGATCAGATGTAATTATGTAAAATTGGTTACTGTATTATATATATATATATATATATATATATATATATACACAACACGCATCTGAGAAGGTGTCTGTCTGTTTTGGGGTAGGGGTCGTACACAGAATAACATTTATAGGAAATGTCATTTACAACCATGATTATTAATGAACTTAAACCTGCTAAGTTAAAACTTGTTAATTATTAAGCTAAGAGGTCCCATGTCTTGTTGTTTATACCCAATTTTGGGACTCTTAAAATCCTACTTACTTGGGGGTAGAAACCTAGGGGGTGGCTTGTGTCAATCTTGCTGTGTGGAACCCGTATAACTCAGTATCTCTATTGGTATCATAGAGGGGCCTCGCACAAGGCAGAGGCTAGTGCACGCTTCATTGATTTGAACTGTAAGAGGTTCAAAGGTTGGAAGGTGGGTACAGGCGCGCTCCGATGGATTTATGGACGTGCATGGTTCCGATTAGAGGAAACTAAGACGCTATAATACTGACGAATAGGTCTGTGTCTTATAAGTTGACAGGTTAGGGACTGATTTCCCCTACTGTCGTAGCTGACACAAAATATTTGCGTTTGTAGGGAGCCGATTGTATGGGTAGTAATTAGGGTAAAACCTAATCCTGATGTTCTAATAGTTGGTGCAAAAACTTATTCTTGGGATATGGATGAGAAGCTTACTTGATCTCTACCTTGCGTTGTTATATCGTTTACTTTGTACTTGCATATTTTATTGTTTTTGCATATCATGTACCATTTATCTATCTTGATACTTCTTATCTTATGCTTATACTGAAAATCATTGGAACTCGTCGGACTTTACGTCAGTCCTATTTTGCTTTTGCTTCTCCTTCTTCCTTTCCTTCCTTAGGTTCTCAGATATGGTCTTTATCAAGATGTCACCTTTGAGAAACGTTGTTCACTTTGGCCCAGTAGGGAAATTGGCGCCGAGGTATGTAGGGTCATTCCCCATACTTGAGAGGATAGGCCAGATGGCCTACAAAGTTAGACTACCAGAGAGGCTGGCGGGAGTTCACAATGGGTTACATGTTTCCCACTTAAGGAAATGTCTACATTATTCAGCAGAGGTAGTTGAGCTAAGTACACCCGAGGATGTAGAAATAGAGAAGGAAACATCAATTAGAAAATTTTCTGCCAGTATTTTTGGATCAGTAGTTAAGAAGCTCCGCAACAAGGATATTAAGTCAGTGAAGGTGCAACGGGAGAAGATCGCAACAATGAGACATGGGAACACGAAGACAAGATTCGCGCTTCTTACCCTTTTCTCTTTGAGAGTACGTTCTTAATTTCTTTCTAAGTTTTAAATTTGAATTTGTTTATTCCTATCAATTTTATATTGATCCTTAGGTAGAAGCCTATGGTTGAAAACATGTGCTTGAGACATGTTATGTTTGTTGGTTGCTAGTGGATGCAAGTGTTTGCATATACACACACATTAGGCACTAGATCGGCTCAAGAACTTACATAATGCATATGGATGTGCGCGCATTTTTAATTTTCAAATGGATGAAAATAGTTAAATCATCACATGGATGTTTCATTTTGGTGAATGGTTGTGCACACATTTAGAACTTATATGTACTATTAGGATTCTTTTGCATACATATTGGATACATGACACAGACATATATTTCATTAAGGTGGTCAACTGAATCGGTGGACCACCTGATTTTCGCATTAGTTTAGGGATATATACACAACACCTTTGCATATATTCTCACAAAGCATTAGAAATTTTAAGGACATTGGATGCCAGTACAATGGATGCCAGTACTTGATGGATGAGTACATGGGTGTAGGTTTTAAATAATAATATTCTTCTTAATGTAGAAATTTCGGGGAGAAATCCTTTAACGAGGGGAGAATGTAACACCCTATATTTTAATACACCATAAATATATAAAGCAGATAATAAAATGAATGTTAATTAATTTATATTTCAGATTTAGGTAAAACAGACTTTATCGTTACGTCTGTTACGAAATTTTGGTTTAGATAGACTCTTGGTTTCCGTAAATCGTATTAAATATGAAGAATTTATGAACTAAAGAAGATTGAACTATATATAATATATATTATAAATAAAATGACTAAATGCAGAAAAACAAGGTCACTGGGCGATCCACATCACATGAGTCGACCCCTTTGTCGACCCATGCTGAAGGTTGGTCGACCCACCTTCATGCAGGGCAGATTCCTGTGCCTGAATCTGGACTGTTTTATTTGGTAAATACATATGCTAATTCAACTTGAGCTATACGATTTGATTTAAATAACCTAATATCCAATGCTTTATAATTATCCTAGCTAATCTATAAATAGGCTAGCAGCCTCACCGTTTTCTTACACATAAACATTCTTCATCTTCTTCCTCCAAGCTATGCTCTAAATAAAATTAAAAAAATGTCGAAGTGCTTCCAAAGCTTAGATTGAAGGGATAATTCTTGATTTTCTACTACAAAAACTATTTTAAAAGGATTTTCTAGATCTAATTTAAACGACTGTGAGTTTTAGTTATTTTCAGATTTGACATCTAAAAAGTATTCAAACAATAAATAATTTGGATCTGAAATTATACAGTCTTTATAAGTTTATATGTTGCTGTTTTATTGTCTATTATCTATTCATTTTTCAGTTATTACCAGTTGTATTTACATCCTTACCATCCCTTTTTCCATTTTAGATTTATTTGCAGTCTTATGCCTATTTATTCAGTTTAATTGTTTTCTGAGTTGGATATATATTTCTCCTTTTCCTTTTTATTTTACACCGAGCCTAAGCCATTTCCATTAGAATTGCGTAAATTGGGTTAAATTGGAATGACTTGTAATAACAGTAAAAAATAGAATTAGGCATATTGAAGCATGAAATCCATTGACTGTATAATTGGAATAATATGCAAAACATGTTAATCTGAAAAAGTTAAGCATTATTTGGTATTAATTAGAACAAGTTATGAAAAGTTATGTGACTCATATGTAAGTAAGTAAAACATGTTACTGTAAGCTATATACATCTAAGTAGGTACCTATCTGTTTTGGGGAAGGATTGCACGTAGAATTACATTTAATAGGTAATGTTATTTACAACCATGCTTATTAATGAACTTAAACCTACTAAGTTAAACATGTTAATTTATAAGCTAAAAGGTCCCACGTCTGCTGATTATATTCGGTTTTGGGACTCTTTAAATCCTGGTTACTTTGGGGACCAAGCCTAGGGGGTGGTTTTTGTCAATTTTGCTGTTGTTTAGAACCCGTATTAATCAGTATCCCTGTAGTTATCATATTGGGACTCACACTAGGTAGGGTCCAGGGCATGTTATTAATTTGAAATATAAGAGGTTCAAAATCTTGGATGTGGGTATGGGCGCGTTCCGACGAGTCATGAGCGTGCATGGGTCTGATGTGGGAAACTAAGATGTTGTAACACCAACGAATAGGGCTTTGTCTTAAAGTTGACAGGTTAGGGACTGATATCCCCTACTGTCGTGGCTAGCACAGGTTATTCGTATTTGTAGGGAGTCGATCGCATGGGTAGTAATTTGGGTGAAACCTAATCCTGTTATTCTGATAGTTGGTGCAGAAACTTGTTCTTGGGATATGAATGGGAAGCGTATATGATCTTTACCTTGCCTTGTTATCTCGTTTATCTCATTTACTTCGTACTTGTGTATTTACTGTATTTTCTTATCCAGTGTTATCGATCTTTCTTGATACTTCTTATCTTATGCTTATGCTAAAAAATCACTGAAACTCACTAGACTTTATGTTTGACCTTTTGTTTTTCCTTCCCACTCTTCCATTCCCCTCCTCAGGTTCTCAAAGTGGTGGTGGACTGTAGCTGTGCCGTTAATCTATTCATCTTGGGCTTGGATTACTCCTCTTTATATATACTCCTTCAGTTCCTTTTTCTATGTTTATTGTGATGGCATATAAGGGATATTATTTTGTGGTTTTGTACTCTGATGATTTATAATACAGATGTTTATGGTTATGACATTGATTGTATATTTTTGAAAAATGTAATGCTATATTTGATTTGCAATAAAAAGTTAAAAAGTTTTTCCGCTACATTTTATATTCTGTCTTGTTAAAATTAGTCTCTGTATTATTATAGCGCTTCATATAACCTAATGCATCCTTATATGGGTGACATTAGGGGATGTGGGTGTCACATCTCAAATCAAGGATTGGGCTAAGAATAAGAAAACACAGATTAACAGCTAAGACCCGTTCCGACCACCACCACCCTCCTTTTAGACATGCTCTGACGTTCTTAGGAAGGCCGACACTCTTAGGATGTGATTTGTGTCGTTATACCTACAAACACTTTTCATTCCTTAGTGTGCCTATTTTGGGAATACTAAGGTGTAGGGTATTACAACAATTGGGCATGGATCGTTGCCAAGCCAAAGAATTAGTGCATTTTTAGGTCATTTCATTAAAATCTCTTCTTATTTTCTTTTGAGCGTTTTGGCCAAGTTCCTCATCATTCTGACTTCCTAATTCCTTTTGACATCTATTTGATAAAAATCGATTAACATTTGCCCACCAAAGTATGTCTTCGTTGAAAAGAAGACGCACTTCAGAATAAACTAGCTTTGGACTTCTATCTCAACATGTTTGTTTGCTTGCATATAGTCATTTCTTAGAAATTTTCTCTAACTTGTTTGTCATTTACTTCAGTTTCAAGGTTGAGCCATCACTAATTTTGATAACAATGCAATTTTGACTTCATATTTTCCAAGATGTCTTATAAAAAGATGGATGACAAGTATATAAATTTCGGTGATGATTTTACAAAAGGATTTTATTTGGTGTCGAGTCGTAGGGTATGACCCGACACCGAGTTAAGTACCTAGTCAGTTTTTATCTTTTTTTGTTTACTTAAGTTTAGAGAAATTGCAAGATTGTAAAAGCTTTCTAACAAACATTTAGTTTTTAAGAGCTAATTTTTCTATGTTTGATGTCCAGTAGGATTTAGCCAACTCTGGACGATGGAGGCCAGAGCTTCTTAATCTTAAACTTGAGTCTAAATAGAGATCTTTGATCATTATCGAATATGACTTATGTTTCTTCTATGGTTGTCATGAGTCAAAATATTACGAGGTAGTTGAGGTCGTTTGCTCTGCATTAAAGCATATCCGGGCTTGGGAGAGGGAAGTTGAATTCTTCATAATGGATGAAAACATTCAAAACTACAAGTTATTGATCCTAAAAGATATGTGATTTCCCGTGAATTCACAATTCCCACCTGATCTAGATCCCGGGTTCAGTCTGCTTCAATATCCCGTGGTCCTAGCGGGGATAATCATAGAAAAGAAGAACGATTGAGAGAATCACACCGAGGGGGGTCCATGCAATGGATGAAACTCAAACTGAAACGAGAGATTGCCATAGGATGATATTTTTGTGTTTTTGACATTAAACAATTAGGTGATCTCATTTTATCATCGAAGGATAATAATATTGAAAACTATAGCGTCAGTATCGTTATTTTGATCTTTGAATGAGGGACATTAAAAATATGCACATGCTTATTAGTTACAAACTTTTTTGTTTGAATGCGAGATCAATTGAAAGAGGTCGCATTAATTATCAAAGATGTAGAAAAAGAATTATCAATGTCAAAGATTAATCCATTGGAGAAGAAAGTTGAACGGCTATATAATATGTTGAGTGGACACTTCAAAAACAATTAATGTCAAAGAGTAATTCATTAGTGATGGAAATTAATAGACTCTACAATATGTTGATTGGACGGTTCTTAAATGATGTTGTAGTTGGCGATCATTATGGTGCAAAAGGTGGAAGAATGAAAGTATTTATTTTTGAGTTATATATTGATATATAATATAGTATTGATGGATTTGGTGGGAACGTAGCGTTATTTGGATTTGGATGATGAATGTTGTTGTATTTGAATTCTATGTTGTTTCGACTAAATAATTTTATATTTATGTTTATACATGATATTATTATGTATATTGGTATGTTCATGTGTTATATACCATAATTGTTTAAAATATTGAGTTATGTGAATGCATGATCGATGATAAGAAAAAAATAGTACAAAGCTTAAAAGAATACTCCAATAATGGCATTTGTGCATATTTTATATTTTTAAATGGAGTTTCAACTTCGTTACTTCCATGTCGATAGATATGTTTTCTACAGTTTAAAATAATGTCAGTAAGTCATCGGCATCGGTAAATTTATTTATAAGGCATCGATCAGACGTTATCGAAATAACATGTATAAAACGACCTTGGTACAAAACGTTATCATAATGGCATCGGTTTGATATCTGTAAATTGCTTTGCGAACGTCATAAATATAATTTCTTTGTCGTGCGATCTACCGACGTTGTATATGTCACCCACGGGACGTTGGTATACCGACGTGCCGAAGCAATATTGATAATGCTAAACTGATTATTACGGATCAATCAATGATGAATCCACTTTATTCATATGCCAATTCATATACCAATTGCTGAGTATACCAAGCATTTAACGAAGGGAATGCTTTTAAGCTTTGTTTTACCAAATCCGGTGAGTAGTAGAACCTTTTTTTTACTTTAAATATTTATAATATCACAGAAGAATGGAAGTAAAGCAACAGGGTATTGCGGTCAACAAAACAATGATGTTAACCTTAATATAAAAAAGTTATAAAAATGTTGAGGTACAAGTTTTTGAATAATTAAAATATTAAACGAAGGCAGCGTAGTCAGTAAAAGCTAGCTAATAATAATATTCTCATGATCCTAGAGAACTCGTATGGAAGTGAGGGACTCTATAGCCTGCCTGCTCTTTTATTTGTTTCATCCGATAAAGCTTAGTGAAATGATTGGTGAGTGAGGGCCATTCCATTTTTTCCCTTTCTCTTCTCCCAACATCCTCAGTTACTTCAAAAGCTAGGCAAAGCCGGTCAAAAAAAACAAGGGAAATGCGTACAAATTGAATGACAGCTTTGCCTCCCTAGTTCTTTTGACCGACTTTAGCCCACCCATTTTCATCGTCAATTTTGCAAATATGGTCAAAAAAATTCAAGAAAAAAATAAAAAAAAATAAGGGCAATAAGTTCCATTTTCGGGCTGAACGGCAGACTTTGAAAAAATTAGTTTGAAGAAAAATGCTAAATACAACTAGCATTATATTCAGTTTTTACACTATACCGAAATGCTAGTTACAACTAACATTATATCCGGTTTTATATTGTACAAAATGATAGTTGTATTTAGCATTGTCCTTCATGTTAATGTTTTTTCAAAGTTTGTTTTTTAACCTAAAGAAAACTTAGTATCCTTCAATTTAATTATTTTTTGAAAATTTGTCCTTAAGCATATTTTCCACTTTTATAAATTGTTCATTTGCCCAATGTCTTCTCTGCTCCGTTTATATTGTCCATGTCTAAGGACGAAAACATAGCAAAGGAGTTAACAGTTCCATTTTGGTTTTGGTTATTTACTTTTGTTTTAGAAGTATGTTTTTTTATTTTCCCATTTATATTATGTTGTTACTAATTAAATTAAATGGTAGTTAAAAAAATTCAACATTTTTTATTTTTTTATAAATAATAACTATCATTAATTTTATATATTTTTATACCTTACTTACAAGTTTTACTTAATGTTTTTCTATTACAATATACTTAAATTCGATGATCAATTGATCAAAAAGACAAGATTGTATATTTATACTTCTCATATAATTATATATAATTTGCGCGGCTAGTATTTCAAAATTCATACATGAATAAGATTGCCGGCTTGGTTAATCTTTATACACGGGTTAACCATCAAAAATCACTCATTTAAATTGACGTTTGTTTACATTTGATATTGTTTACACTACGAATTTTTGAAATCATATTGCCGTCCAAATCCTTAGCTATATACCATTATGTTGTTTAAAATCAAGTTGATCCTCAATTTTATAGGTTATAATTTAAGGACATTTGGCTTAAGTCCCCATTAAATTTCAAAATAGCCAAAACAAGATTATGCAATTATTCATTAAAAAAGTTACATAAATTTACGCAATTTTTTGATATACATGCATAAATATTTACAATTATTCACTGAATAATAGGATAATTTTGTGTAATTATTCAGTGATTAAATTATAGGGACATAAATTACAATCTTTATTAAAAAATGAGTTTTTATGTATTAAGTGTGATTTTAAGGACCTAAGCTAATATTCAATGTAATTTATCTAGGACTACTTGGCAAAATAATAATTAATTTTAATAATGGGTAAGATTAAATTGCATTGAAATGACAAACACATATTTAAGCTCCATGTATAATACAAAAAAAATTATGCATTTAACATTAAAAATTCAGACATAGGTAGGAATTCTGATTCAAACTAGTCAATTTATACAAAATTCCGATGATGCAAGCAACCGAATGTATAATTTGAATCGATAATTTTGTGCACGTTTGAAAATATCGAATTTCGACATGTGGGAAATAGGCATAAGGACAAACTTTGAAAAAAAATTAGCCTGAAGGACGTCAAGTTTTATTTTTAGGCTGAAGGACAAACTTTGAAAAAAATTAGGTTGAAGGACAATGCTAAATATAATTAGCATTTTCTGTAGTGTAAAACTAAATAATGCTAGTTAAAACTAGCATTTTCGTGTAGTATAAAAAACTGAATATAATGCTAATTACATTTAGCATTTTCCTGCAACTTAATTTTGGTTCAAAGTTTGTCCTTTAGACTAAAAATAAAACATGATGTCCTTCAGCCTAATTTTTCGGCTAAGTTTGTCCTTCTCCCTAATTACCTCTTCATTTTAATCTTATTATGAAATATTTTTGCTATAAATATTAAGGCTATACAAGTAAATCAAATAGGAACAATAAAATAACCTCCTTCGTGATAGGCTCGAGTATAGAAATAGGATGAAGAATAAAATGAACAAAAAATCTTCCATAAGTTGCCAAAAGCTTGCTTCCTAGGGCAATCACCCAAGGAATTCAATGAATCACGAAATATTTGACCAAACTCCATATTCGAAAAAAAAAGTAGAAGAAGCGCAAGGTCCCTTGTAGCTCAAATTCACGTTGGTATTGACATAAATCATGTTATACCGGCATGACATTTCGAGTGAAAATCATGCACTTTTTCCCTGTTTCATGTTGTACATACAATTTGTAAAGTTTCAGACACCTTTTCCTTAGAAATCAGGTTATTGCCGAGAAATTCGGACATCTTTGGTACCATTTTCTATGAAGCTTATTCGAGGTGTTCATCTGCTCCTTAAAAAATAGGTCTCAAAATGAACGCTATTTCCAACCAATACTCGAGCATAGCTTCAGAAGCCAGCAAAGGAAAGAAAACAACTCCTATTCCCTACAGTGTTACACTTGATTGAATATAACTTATAAAGGTGCATGTTTTGTGTTATACTTTCTTCCATACAACAATGTTTAACTTCGCAAGAAAGGTTCCATTGTAAAAAGATGAATTGGACTGGGAGGAGACTTTGTTAGACGAAGAACCATGGTCTTCTAAATGAGGAAACCTTACATTTTGACTTTACACATGCCACAAAGATTAGTAAGTTGCAATCAATATTCCTACGCTAGTGTGAGACACTATAATTAACCACCAAAATAAAATCTAATTTTTTTTTTTGGAAATTTTATTATTTAATGACCAAACTTTAAGAGTTAATAAATTATTTGTTTTTCTCATTCCTCATTAACACAACACCTACCTATCAACATGGTTTGAATCCAATTTGTTGAAAGTATTCTCATAAATTTTTGTCAATTATTATCCCTTATGGAGAGGGCAGTAAACTCCATAGGTGAAGGAGCGTGGGCAATGCCTCGTTGATGTTGATTTGGCTATTGAATGTGAATCTTAACCACCGGTAGTAACATTTGTAACAAACTATCGTGATAATTGTGACCAAGACGTTGACGAGTAGATGCATCACTCCTTTTATAATTTCATATCCCACATTTTGAACAAATAAAAAAAAATTAGTTTTCAAAATTCTCAAATAAGCATGTTCAGGTAATCTTTTGAGTGCTCTTCTGATTTGTGCAAGTAATTACAACTTGCACAGTTAATCTCCATTGTATTTAAAAAAATTAATCAACCATTCCTAACAAAGAGAGAGGAAAACAGTCTTTTAAGAAAAAGTTTCATTTGTGCCTTGAGCAATCAATCTTCTATGTCAAATCAAAACAATTTGCTCACACTAAATCAATATTTTATAGCTATATAGGTTTTACGTAATTATATATCATGTTTACTTCATCTTTTTTGTTAAAATACAATTGAATAATTTAATGTATCATAAAGACTTAAGATGCACTATAATCCATCTAGCAATAAAGTTATTTTTCGTAAGAGAAAATCTCAAAGGTCTCATCCACGAAGAAAATCATTTTACAAAGAATCAAGCAAAATCAGAATAAAGGATATACCTGATGTAGAATCATAGGTTTGTTACTAGAATCAACAAGGGGTTTAGGAACGCTAAGCCAATGACCTCAAACATGTTCGATATCCACCAACAAGATTAAGTGTCTTCATCTTCACAAATATGGTTTTTCTTCCAAATCAAATATCATAAATCATTCATCACTATAAATTATGAAATATAACATCAATTATAGAATCTTAAAAGTAACAATTATCAACATTTGCAAGAAAAATAGCCAAAAGACTTTATGGTTGTTTTCCAATTAATTATAGCTATGTAGTGCTAGTCTTGCTTAGAATAACAAAAACCAATATCATTTTGGAAATAATTAACCAATTAGCGAATAAAAAGTCTGATAACATTGAAATTCCATAAAATTTCAAGAATTAAGATATAGTCGCACCTTGTCGTCGGATCGTACATCATGACACATGATTAAAGATTCTTTAATTTTGGATACGTCAGATCTTATGTCATCAACAATAAGAAAATGAAAGTTTGGTATGGAAGTGGTTGTGTCGTCCATTGTGAATGGTAAACATCGATGCCTGGTGAGTAAACTCAAGAAAAGTTAGGCTTTGAAACGTATTTTAAAGTTAAACAGGTTGAAATAGACAACGATTGAACATAGATTTTGGATGAAAATAAAGATATTTTTAGGGATAAACCGAGTTGAATTCGGTTGAAAATAAATCAAGTAGTGGGCGGAGACATGCACAGGAAGAGAACAAGGAATAAATAAAAGAAAAGAAGAAGGAATAAACTTTTTCCCTTATATGAAATTGATTATCATTGACAGTAGGCAAACCTCCATGATGGTTAGTTTGATTAATTTAATTGATCAAACTATTCGATTTTTGCCAAGTCACTTTATATTCTTAGCTCTAGATCTAAAAAAATGACCTTAAGTCAATAAGGCTTCTTTAGATCTACTACTCTTTTTTCAGATTTGATTTTAATTGAGGTTAATTTTTTCTTTAGAAATTAGGGTGTAACACCCCGAATTTTCTATTAACACTAAAGTTGCTAAAATAATAATAAGTGTGTAGAAGAGGGGATGTATCTAATATGAATACAAAAATATTAATAAGTATGTAAGAGAGGGGATGTATCTAATATGAATACAAAAATATTAATAAGTATGTAAGAGAGGGGATGTATCTAATATGAATATAAAAATATTAATAAGTGTGTAAGAGAGGGGATGTATCTAATATGTATATAAAAACAATAATAAGTGTGTAAAAGGGGGGATGTATCTAATGTGTACATTGTAGAATATATATATATATATATATATATATATATATATATATATATATATATATATTGCTGAGTGTTTGCTGAGTCACTTCTGACTCATTGCTGAGTCAACAAGATAAACCCCATCTTGTCTGAACGGCTGCGGTTATTTCTAGGTTAAATCTAATGGCCTAAATGCATTCTAAAATCTATAAATAAGAGGGTAGACCCTAAACCTAAATCACTTGTAAAATTAGAGAAGCTACCGTCATGCTGCTGCCATGGAGTTCAGCGTAGCCGTCACAAACTAAGAAGAGGAAGCCTAATCATCTACAACTAAATCTACACAAATCAAATCAAAAGATCTCTCTTTCTCTAATTCTTTTCTTTTGTTGGTGAGTATAATGATTCTCACAAGACTATTACAAACTAATTTGACTCAGTTATGAATGGATCACAAGAAAGTGATGTGATTTGTAATTGTAAATTCTATATATTGTGGATCTCTTATTATGTTATTATGTTGTCGTATGATGTAAATTATATATGCTATGTTGTAAATTCTCTTATGCTATGTCGTGCTATGTTGAGAATCATGTCAAGCTATGTTATACTATCATACTATGCCATGTTATAAATCATGCTATATTATGTTGAAAAATCATGCTGTTGGATCATGCTTAAAGTTATGTTTTTTTTTTCTTAATTTAAATGGATCTTGTTTATGGGAATTTGCCTATTAGGTTAGGTGTACCCATAAACTTGAAACTATAATTAAATAAAACTTGATTATGGGAATTTGCCTATTGAGTTAGGTGTACCCATATAAAACCATGTTGTTAAAAAATTAGATAATGTTGATTCACACATGTTCATATGTAAGTTTATGAAAATTGATTGAGATTATATTAGGTGAATTTTGAACAAGTTGACACCTTTAGGTCCATGACATGTATAATCTATGCAAGTTGGACATATGCAAGTTTCACCCCTTATTATGATTCATTTGGTCACATATACATGTTGTTATTATGATAATCTCTTTTATGCTATGAGTTAGGCTATTCGAGTCTAACATATATTTTGCGAATAAACGTTCAAACGTGGGGTAGGGGTAATATTAGGAATTAATAAATTGGGTGCAATTTTGTAAGATTTTGCATACCATGAATGGATGTCCATAATTGAGTCAATTATGGAAATTGTTAAAAATTGGAAGTAATTAATAATTCAAGTAGGGAATTATTAAAATTGGGGGAAAGTGGATTATTATTAATAATCAATGCTTAGGACACGAGGTTGGACCCGTTTGTGATGTAAACCTGCCCAGACCCGCCCGGCAAATCCAATAGTCACAAATGTCGGCCCAATGTGAGAGGTCCTAGGCCCAAACTAAAGCATAACAGTTGTAAAGACACGAGGTTAGACTCTTTTATGGTGTAAGACTGCCCGGACCCGCCCGGCAAATCCAGCTGCCATAAATGCCAGTCTAATGTGAGAGGTCTTTATGAGGTTATGGCCTTAATGAACTAAGAAATACTTAACCAGATAATCATGTAAGGTGGGACATGGGGGTTAAGGTGCCTTGGGTGGCATGAGGAATCTGGTGGTTGCCTTTAGAGGCATTTGAAATACGATTAGACTTAACCAAACACACATGTAAATGAACATGACTAAGTGGGTTAAGTGGGATGGACTAATGGGGACAAGCTTAGGTGGAATGCTTGTGGTAAATAGTGGGGGCCCATTTCAACCAGTATCCCAAAACGTATCTTTGTGGGCTCGACCCAAGTCGAGGACGGGACACGCATACTGGGTTTGACTATAAGAGGCCAAAACAGGGAGCGGTGGCAACGCAAGTCCAACGGGTTTCATATGCGTGTGTGGACCCGGGCTGGTAGGTAAGACGTTGTTGCATCGTGTAGGTATAAGCCGTGCATGTCCGTTGTATCAGGTTGCCACTTTAGGGGAGTGATACACCCCACTGTGGGGCCAGCACGGGTATCTACGAGTTAGGGAGCCGATCGAATAATGGGAAGTAGGGTACACCTAGTGGAGATAGGGGCAGGCGGCACCTATGTAGTCAGCTAGGGGTACGTAAAGCCATTGGGAAAGTTTCTAAGTGAAGCTAAGTGGGATGAATCTTTAGGGTGACTGGTGTGGTGCAGTATAGTGTTTATCCTTTAGTATTTAGGAGCGCCTATAACGTTGCCTTTAGCGATTGTCTATGTCCTTAATCTGCTCTTCATAGACATTTTCTTGTTTTCCAGCTTATGCCTTAGTCCAGTTATTTTGGTAATAGTATTGTAGAATTATCATATTCACCAGACTTTATGTCTGACCCCCTCTTTTCCATCCTTTTTCTCCCTTCAGGTCCGCAGGTTGGGCCAAGTTCTAGTGGAGTCTAGTTGGATCGCTTATCTTCTGGAAAGCTTGGACTGCTGAAGTAAAGTCCAGCTTGTTATCTTTCTTTTTAATGGCTATTCATGTAATGGGATTATGTACTTGTTTTATCAAGATAGATATTGTACTTGACATTGAATATGGTGTTATGATGTAATCAAACATGTTTTGACTTCTGCTACAATGAAATAAAGTTTTTGAATTTCCAAGTACTATTTTATATCTGTCTTGCTTAATTTTACTGTTCTATATTCACTTAAAACCTCCATGGAAGTTAATGCATTCCCTTTGTGAGTGACATTAATGGACGTGGGGTGTTACACGTGGTATCAGAGCATAAGGTTACCAGAACAGATAAAAAAAAAATTTAGAAAAATATTTTTTTTCTAAAGTATTTTTGGAAGAAGTGCTTTCAAAAAAAAAAAAAAACATGTTATTTAAAGAGAGTTTTTATGAAAAACATAATCCCAAATAGCCACATCCTTATCTTTATCTTTCGAATTCTCCATTTTGAATCTTTCCTTTTTCGTTTCAGCATGGCTGAAGATCTTAATCTCCCAGAAGGTGTGACGATTCCAGGGTGGTTTAGGAGATACTTGGAGGCTAGGGCCACCACTGCAGGCCCAGCGGATACTCCTCCACCCCTAGTTGCACCCATTCCTCCTCCACCCCCTCCTCCTCGTGTTGACACTTTTGCAAAAGACGTGCAAGGAATTCAAGGCTATAGGAGGAAAAACTTTTCAAGGGACTGAGACGTTTGTGGAGGCCAGAGATTGGCTTAAGGAGACTGAGGAATTGTTGGATATCTTTGAAGTGGAAGATGGGAGGAAAGTCCGTTTAGCTGCTTGGTTAATGAAGGGAGAGGCCTCGTTTTGGTGGGAGGTCACTAACGGGGAACGTCCAGTTGATTCATGGGCGGATTTCAGACGAAGGTTTGAGGCAAAGTTTCTTTCAAGGGCAGAGGAGAACTTAAATATGGAAAAATTCCTGGCACTAAAGCAAGGGAGCTCATCAGTAAAGGAATATGTCAATAAATTTAATCAGTTAGCAAGGTTTGGCTTGGAGTTGGTGAACACGCCAGAGAAGAAAGCTTTGAGGTTCGTTAGAGGCTTGAATGAACCGTTGCAAGGGTTGGCTATGACCCACATCCCTATGGGAGCCACCTTTGAAAAGCTAGTAGAAATGGCACTTATGCATGAGGATAAGGTAGTTGAAAAGAAAGGGGATCAGAAGAAACCCCAACAGCAAAATAAGAAGGGTGGTAAAAACAATAATGGCAAAGGGAAGAAGAAATGCTTCGATTGTGGGACGCCTGGCCATCTCAGCAAAGATTGTAGAAAGAAAAAGAAGACTGGTTGTTTTCATTGTGGAGATGCGGGACATTTAGTGAAGGACTGTCCAAAGAAGGGGCAGAGGGCAGGGTCTACCTCGGGAGGACAGGTGCAGGCTCTTATGGCACCAGGGCAGGCAAGGGGGCAAGTTCAGGCTATTGCGGCCCCACCGCTGCAAGAAAGAGGTAGAACAATTTCTGTTGAAAGCTTAGTTTTTCTGTTTGATCATCCTATCCGTACCTTATTCGATTCTGGCGCATCTCATTCGTTTATCTCTGCATCATTAGTTGAATCACTGCACTTGAACACCAGTTTAGTAGAGGATCCCTTGGTCGTTTCAAATCCAATTGGGGGTTCGGCTCATTTGACCATGATATGTTTGGATTTGAAAATCTCTATACTTAGCGTTGAATTTAGATGTGATGCTTATGTATTGGGCTTCACGGGCTATGGGCTAATTTTAGGAATGGATTGGTTGTCTAGAAATATGGCCATTCTTGATTGTGAAAGGAGAGTAGTTAGGCTTGTGATTCGCCTTGGTAATGCTCTCGACATCTTTTGTAATCCCATAAATTCCGTTATGCTAAGTTATCTTGAATCGCTTGACGCGTCTGTAGAGAACCTGCGATCGGTAGAAGTGGTCCGGGAATATCCGGATGTGTTTGAGGAGGTGAAGGGCTTACCTCCAAAGCGGGAGATAGACTTTCGAATTTATCTTGTGGATAATGCTAAACCCGTATCTTTGCCAGTGCGCCACATGGCTCCTCGTGAAAGGAGGGAACTCAATAAGCAAGTAAAGGAGTTGCTTGAGAAGGGGTACATAAGACGTAGTATATCGGAGTGGGGTGCTCCAGTAGTTTTTGCCACAAAGGCGGATGGGTCTCTTAGACTTTGTATGGACTATAGAGAACTAAACAAGCTTACTAAAAAGAACCGACACCCACTGCCGAGGATTGACGATCTCTTTGATCAGTTAGTTGGCGCCTCAGTGTTTTCGCAGTTGGACTTAGCCACTGGCTTTCATCAATTGAGAGTGGCTGAGGATAGTATAGATAAGACTGCTTTTAGGACTCCTGACGGATTCTATGAATGGCTAGTGATGCCCTTTGGTTTGACAAACGCCCCTGCATATTTTGTTGATTTGATGAGTAGGGTGTTTAGGGAATACCTTAACAAATTCGTGGTAGTCTTTGTGGATGACATCTTAGTCTTTTCTAAGAATAAAGAAGAGCACTCCCTACATCTTAGGGAAGTGTTGGAAACCCTTCGAGCGCATAACCTTAAGGCAAAATTTTCTAAGTGTCACTTCTGGAGGAAGGAAGTACGGTTCTTAGGGCACGTGGTTTCCAAAGAAGGGATAGCAGTGGATCCCGCAAAGGTGGTGGCCATCCAAGATTGGAAGGTCCCTAAAAATGCAACCGAAGTAAGAAGTTTCTTGGGGTTGGCTGGCTATTATAGGAAGTTTATCAAAGACTTCGCAAAAATATCAGCTCCATTAACACGGTTAACGAAGAAGAACCTGGTTTTTACGTGGGACAAAGATTGCGATGATGCGTTCCAACGTTTAAAGAGAGCCTTAACTTCAGCCCCAGTCTTAGTGCTGCCAGACGGGAATAAACAGTTTACCATCTATACTGATGCTTGTGGGACGGGACTTGGCGCGGTCCTCATGCAAGAGGGAAGAGTAATAGCCTATGGTGGAAGGCAGTTGAGGGTTCATGAAAAGAATTACCCCACGCATGACTTAGAGCTAGCCGCAATTGTTTTCGCGCTTAAGTCTTGGCGTCACTATCTTCTTGGTGAGAAATTCGAACTGTTCACTGACCACAAATCATTAAAATACTTATTCTCTCAGAAGGATTTGAATTTAAGGCAGCAACGGTGGATGGAATTCTTAGCCTCCTACGATTTTGAAATAGCATATACCCCGGGCAAGGGTAACGTGGTGGCAGACGCCTTAAGTAGGAAAAGGTTGTCCTTGAATCCGTTGTTTGTTGAACGACAAAGCTTAGAATTCATCTCTATGTTTGACTTTAGACCCTCCGTTGACTTAGTACCCGGTCTGTTAGCATCCTTGGAGGTTAGACCTACACTTCTAGGACGGGTTGGTGAGGCACAGCGAGACGACCCACGGTTGGTTGAGATAGTAGAAAAGCTCAAAGGGGGGGAGTCGTCAAGCCATCTTCGTAGGTATACCCTAGACGATAAGGGTTGGTTACGAAGGGATAATAGACTTTGTGTACCGCAAGATGAAGACTTAAGGAAGGCCATTCTTGATGATGCTCATCGCTCAAAAATGACCATTCATCCCGACGGGGATAAGATGTACAAAGATATGAAGCGGGTTTTCTTTTGGGCCGGTATGAAAAAGGATGTGGCCGAGTACGTCGCTAGATGCTTGGTGTGCCAACGAGTTAAAGCAGAACAAAAGAAACCCGGTGGGTTGCTTCACCCATTAGAAGTTCCACTATGGAAATGGGAAAGCATCTCAATGGATTTTGTGGATGGATTACCAAGATCAAGGAAGGGTAACACGGGGATTTGGGTTATAGTAGATAGACTTACTAAAAGCGCCCATTTTATTCCCGTGAAAAGTAAGAGGACTGCTCCGTGGTTGGCTTCTGTATACATTAAGGAGATAGTTCGTTTGCACGGTATTCCTTCTAGTATAGTAAGCGACCGTGACCCCATCTTTACTAGCGAATTTTGGAAGAGTTTACAAGAGGCGGTAGGGACTCAGCTATGTTTGAGCACCGCATATCATCCTCAGACAGACGGCCAGACCGAGAGGGTGAATCGCATTCTAGAGGATCTTTTAAGGCTTTGTATCCTAGACTTTGAGGGTACATGGGAAGAGCACCTTCCGTTAGTAGAATTCGCATATAACAATAGCTTTCAGTCTAGTATTGGCATGGCACCTTTCGAAGCTCTTTATGGAAGGCCTTGCCGTTCGCCTACATGTTGGTGGGAATCTACCGATAAAATCCTACTTGGGCCCGATATGGTTAGGGAAACCTCGGAGAAGATTGAGTTGATTCGAAGGAGGATGAAAGCAGCAAAAGATAGGCAAAAATCGTATGCTGATAAGAGGAGGACATATCTTGAGTTTGACATTGGGGACATGGTTTTTATCAATGTATCTCCGTTACAGAATGTTGTTCGCTTTGGGTCCGTGGGGAAATTAGCACCAAGGTTTGTAGGGCCGTTTCCTGTAAAAACCAGGATTGGGAAGATGGCATATAGGGTGGAGTTGCCTGAGAAACTTAGTGGAGTACACGACGTATTCCATGTATCACATTTGAGGAAGTGTTTGCACAAGACCGCGGAGGTGGTAGAGCCGAGCTTGCTTAAAGAGGTGGAAATAGAGCGTGATGCAACAATTAGACGAGCTCCTACATGCATTCTTGGGTCGGAGATCAAAAAGTTGAGGAATCGAGAGGTCAGACTGGTTAAAGTGCAATGGGGAGATGATGAGAGCAACGCAACTTGGGAGACAGAAGAGAAGATGCGTTCGTTGTACCCTTTTCTTTTTGAGGGTATGTCTTTTAATTTCTCCTTTATCGCTTAGCTTATCTTATCTTATCTTTAGTATGTCCTCTCATTAGTATCTTTGACCTTTAGTTAGGATAATCCTATGGTTGAAACATGTGTTTGAGACATGTTATGTATGATGGATGCAAAATGGATGCAAGTTTTTGCTAGTGGTTGCTCGTGGATGCATATATACACACACTTTAGGCACTAGATCGGCTCAGTCACTACATATTGCATATTGCATATATATGGATGTATTTAGTAAAATGGATGAACGATGGTTGTATTATCATGTGGATGCTGCATTCAGATGATGGTTGTGCACGCAATAGAAGTATTATGTAGCATTAAGAATCTTTTGCATACATAATGGATGCATGGCACGATCATAGTTGCATTAAGGAGGTCAACTGAATCAGTGGACCGCCTGATTTTGCATTAGATACGGACATATACACACACTGTGCATTTAAACATGAAAGCATTAGAAGTCTGTAAGGACAATGGATGCCTGTGTATGATGGATGAGTAGATGGACGTTTGGATGGTAGGATATACATTCTTCCAGACTTGAAGATTTCGGGGATGAAATCCTAAAAGGAGGGGAGAATGTAACACCCCGAATTTTCTATTAACACTAAAGTTGCTAAAATAATAATAAGTGTGTAGAAGAGGGGATGTATCTAATATGAATACAAAAATATTAATAAGTATGTAAGAGAGGGGATGTATCTAATATGAATACAAAAATATTAATAAGTATGTAAGAGAGGGGATGTATCTAATATGAATATAAAAATATTAATAAGTGTGTAAGAGAGGGGATGTATCTAATATGTATATAAAAACAATAATAAGTGTGTAAAAGGGGGGATGTATCTAATGTGTACATTGTAGAATATATATATATATATATATATATATATTGCTGAGTGTTTGCTGAGTCACTTCTGACTCATTGCTGAGTCAACAAGATAAACCCCATCTTGTCTGAACGGCTGCGGTTATTTCTAGGTTAAATCTAATGGCCTAAATGCATTCTAAAATCTATAAATAAGAGGGTAGACCCTAAACCTAAATCACTTGTAAAATTAGAGAAGCTACCGTCATGCTGCTGCCATGGAGTTCAGCGTAGCCGTCACAAACTAAGAAGAGGAAGCCTAATCATCTACAACTAAATCTACACAAATCAAATCAAAAGATCTCTCTTTCTCTAATTCTTTTCTTTTGTTGGTGAGTATGATGATTCTCACAAGACTATTACAAACTAATTTGACTCAGTTATGAATGGATCACAAGAAAGTGATGTGATTTGTAATTGTAAATTCTATATATTGTGGATCTCTTATTATGTTATTATGTTGTCGTATGATGTAAATTATATATGCTATGTCATGCTATGTTGTAAATTCTCTTATGCAATGTCGTACTATGTTGAGAATCATGTCAAGCTATGTTATACTATCATACTATGCCATGTTATAAATCATGCTATATTATGTTGAAAAATCATGCTGTTGGATCATGCTTAAAGTTATGTTTTTTTTTCTTAATTTAAATGGATCTTGTTTATGGGAATTTGCCTATTAGGTTAGGTGTACCCATAAACTTGAAACTATAATTAAATAAAACTTGATTATGGGAATTTGCCTATTGAGTTAGGTGTACCCATATAAAACCATGTTGTTAAAAAATTAGATAATGTTGATTCACACATGTTCATATGTAAGTTTATGAAAATTGATTGAGATTATATTAGGTGAATTTTGAACAAGTTGACACCTTTAGGTCCATGACATGTATAATCTATGCAAGTTGGACATATGCAAGTTTCACCCCTTATTATGATTCATTTGGTCACATATACATGTTGTTATTATGATAATCTCTTTTATGCTATGAGTTAGGCTATTCGAGTCTAACATATATTTTGCGAATAAACGTTCAAACGTGGGGTAGGGGTAATATTAGGAATTAATAAATTGGGTGCAATTTTGTAAGATTTTGCATACCATGAATGGATGTCCATAATTGAGTCAATTATGGACATTGTTAAAAATTGGAAGTAATTAATAATTCAAGTAGGGAATTATTAAAATTGGGGGAAAGTGGATTATTATTAATAATCAATGCTTAGGACACGAGGTTGGACCCGTTTGTGATGTAAACCTGCCCGGACCCGCCCGGCAAATCCAGTAGTCACAAATGTCGGCCCAATGTGAGAGGTCCTAGGCCCAAACTAAAGCATAACAGTTGTAAAGACACGAGGTTAGACTCTTTTATGGTGTAAGACTGCCCGGACCCGCCCGGCAAATCCAGCTGCCATAAATGCCAGTCTAATGTGAGAGGTCTTTATGAGGTTATGGCCTTAATGAACTAAGAAATACTTAACCAGATAATCATGTAAGGTGGGACATGGGGGTTAAGTAGGTGCCTTGGGTGGCATGAGGAATCTGGTGGTTGCCTTTAGAGGCATTTGAAATACGATTAGACTTAACCAAACACACATGTAAATGAACATGACTAAGTGGGTTAAGTGGGATGGACTAATGGGGACAAGCTTAGGTGGAATGCTTGTGGTAAATAGTGGGGGCCCATTTCAACCAGTATCCCAAAACGTATCTTTGTGGGCTCGACCCAAGTCGAGGACGGGACACGCATACTGGGTTTGACTATAAGAGGCCAAAACAGGGAGCGGTGGCAACGCAAGTCCAACGGGTTTCATATGCGTGTGTGGACCCGGGCTGGTAGGTAAGACGTTGTTGCATCGTGTAGGTATAAGCCGTGCATGTCCGTTGTATCAGGTTGCCACTTTAGGGGAGTGATACACCCCACTGTGGGGCCAGCACGGGTATCTACGAGTTAGGGAGCCGATCGAATAATGGGAAGTAGGGTACACCTAGTGGAGATAGGGGCAGGCGGCACCTATGTAGTCAGCTAGGGGTACGTAAAGCCATTGGGAAAGTTTCTAAGTGAAGCTAAGTGGGATGAATCTTTAGGGTGACTGGTGTGGTGCAGTATAGTGTTTATCCTTTAGTATTTAGGAGCGCCTATAACGTTGCCTTTAGCGATTGTCTATGTCCTTAATCTGCTCTTCATAGACATTTTCTTGTTTTCCAGCTTATGCCTTAGTCCAGTTATTTTGGTAATAGTATTGTAGAATTATCATATTCACCAGACTTTATGTCTGACCCCCTCTTTTCCATCCTTTTTCTCCCTTCAGGTCCGCAGGTTGGGCCAAGTTCTAGTGGAGTCTAGTTGGAACGCTTATCTTCTGGAAAGCTTGGACTGCTGAAGTAAAGTCCAGCTTGTTATCTTTCTTTTTAATGGCTATTCATGTAATGGGATTATGTACTTGTTTTATCAAGATAGATATTGTACTTGACATTGAATATGGTGTTATGATGTAATCAAACATGTTTTTACTTCTGCTACAATGAAATAAAGTTTTTGAATTTCCAAGTACTATTTTATATCTGTCTTGCTTAATTTTACTGTTCTATATTCACTTAAAACCTCCATGGAAGTTAATGCATTCCCTTTGTGAGTGACATTAATGGACGTGGGGTGTTACATAGGGTTTCAAGGGAAATTTCAACAACATTTTGTTATTGAACGACCAAGGTAGGAAATACAGTTTATGCTTGGCGTCTAATTTGTATGTTTAGTTAATGGCTAAAAATAGTTAGATCATCTTAGCTAAGCATTTGAAGCACACATCACTTACGTCATCTCTATGCTACCTGCTTCCTCTTTCGAACAAATAAACACATTATCTAAATCCCTTGATTTAATATACGGCGAGTCGAATGCCTTTAAAGTTGGGCCAACTGCCTATAGTTGACCTAGCCTAATAAATGGTTGACGTGGCCCTTATTATTTTTTATATTTATTATTTTTTCTTCAATTCTTCCTACGTTTGATAGCTGTCTCATACCTGCTTGAATTACGATAAGTTATACATGAAAATTATACAATATGGACATAATGTTATAAGTCCCATAACCAAATTTGAAATTTTGTGAATAATTCACTTTTATGTCCTTGTTTTATTCTTAATTAGTTTCTTTTATTTAATTTAGAAAAACTCCAATTATTACAAGTCTCTTTATCGACATAATCGTTTAGGATGAGAGCATCAAGCATTTCAAGACTCTAAAACCTCTAAAAATACTCGACATTTGATACCACATCACTGCTTGTCCTTCGACAAATGATGACATACGCTGCCATTCCAATAAAACTCCCACCAAGAGGGTTTAAAGTATCCACGATGTCTTTTGCCTCTATCCACGGTTCTAGTGTATGTACTCAAGAAGGCATCAGAGGCCCTCAAGCATGATGAACGTAATGAAACCACACACACACACACACACACACACACACATATATATATATATATATATATACACGTATATATACACTGTAACGTCCCGCCTTTTTGACCGCTTCAAATCGATATACTAAACCAACTTGAAACGTTCAAACCGACGGATCATTATTTAGCTTACAGAGTTTAAAACTGAATCAACATAGAAAAACATAAAGTAAATAGATAACACAATATTGAACAGAAAAATAAACTTATATATATAATCAGAGTTTTGATACAATATTTTCCTTTACAACAGAATTTAAAAACAATTTGAATACAAGAAAAATCTTTACTGTTTTAATCTTCATAATACACCATCTTTGGAATCCACAGCTTTACCAATCTTTGAATCCTAAGCTGTAGTCTCTAAATCTGTATAACTCGGGTCTGGCCCGAGGGTTTCATGCAAAACACAAAACATTCGAGTCAGGATTAATCATTTGTTCAGGTAAATTAACTTCAATATAAATTGAAATATAATAGTTAATCTTAACTTCCAAAATATACACAAAATAAAAGTTGTGTAGTATCTGTCCATATCAATTCTATATCAATGACGACATCAACTGTGGCATCTGTCCATATTAGTGTTGATCAAGTGTCGTATTAATGCATGACAGTCATATATCAGGGATACATGATTATTATAGTATGCACATACAAAAGATGTATATGTTCACGTGACTATTGTCACACATCTAAGAATTTAAAACATAAAAATACACTTAACCCGCTAGAAAACAAGGCTAACATTAGCGCCAAAAATATGGCTGCAAGTATAGGCATAATGCAAAACCATGACAGCAAATACAAATGGATGTAAGGTAGCAAAAAGCTTGACATGATACACAGGTTAGTGTAGCATTTATTTGAACAAGAAAAAGAAAAAGGAAACAAACAAGACGTAGTATCTGTTCTCATCAAAAATAAAAATCAAACCCGAGGAAATGTTTGCTTAGAACAATAGTTACAGGTTCAGATAAAAATATCAACTGATGCATAATATCATTTTAATTATAAAATATAAACGTTAATTAATCTATAGGCCAAATATAAAGGTATTGTTTGGTGTATTTTTTTTTGTTTCATAAGGTCATTGTACTTATAATTAACCATAAATTGGTTAAAGTTTATAAAATGCGTAATCTCATTGGTTTAAACGTTGATCAATAATTATAAGAACATCTCATAATTAAATAATTTTGGCCATAGGTTTTGTATATGCTAGTACCCACCCCTGCAATCTTACTATGTAAAAATGAAAATCATAACGGATGGTTATATATGCCAATACACATGTACTTGAGGACACATGCACAGAACTGGATACAGGAGTACATAGGAGAAAACGTGTGCATAATCTGGGCACACACATGAGTATAAAACAAGGATTTCATTAGAGCACAAACATGGACAGAGCCAGGATTTGGCATAATCCCGGTAACATTAGTACTTTGACAAAACCAGAAAATAATTGATAAATTAGGACAAGTATATCTTAAGGTAGCAACAGAACTATAGATGTACACTACACCAAAACAGTCAATTTGACACACCAGGATTCTGTGATTTGATACGGCTTTAAGCTGTATCAAATTTGATAGGGCTCATAGTCGTATCAAATTTTAGTTGCTACATTCAACCGATCCACACCTTCTCTATCCCTTAAGATCCAACCGTAGATCGCATAAGGTTTGGATCAGTTCATATAATACAGTCTGTAGTCGTATCAAAACGCAACGATAATTTTCCTTCCTAATTTTTTTTCGTCCCAATTTTCCTTCCTAATTTTTTTTCGTCCCTCCCTTCCTCGCTTCTTTCATTTTAGCCGACTTCCAGTAAATCCGATTTCCAAATCTTAGTAAATCCGATTTCCAAATCTCAATCAAAGAAAAATCTTAAATCAGACTCAGATATCAGATCGGCTTTTCCCCCTGATTATCAGTCATCTCAGCAACAAGCCGATTAGGGTTCTCATCTCAAATTTACGGAAATCTTTTGGCAGCTCCTCAAGATCTGAATTCATCGCTACATGCTAAGGGAAGGACAAAACGAAACCAAGGTAATTCATCAAGCCCAGATCTTAATTCAATGTCTGATTTTCCAGATCTGGTATCGAAAGATAAGGCTTTTACCAATTCATTTAATTGCATGCAATTAAAATCATTATTTCTCATTTAAATTCAATCCAGCTTAAGTTTTACGAGCCAGTTATTAAAGACAAACTTAGGTTAGTAGTGATTAATGAAGAATTGACTAATAATGCAAGGGGTAGGTGGTATAACTCTATTTGCTCTAATTGTAAAATCTTTGGGCATATAAATGTTGTCTGTAAAGCTCTTAAAGTTTGGGTTACCAAAGATACACATGTGTAGTTGCAATAAAATGTTAAACTCATGTCATTATAGTTTCAAAATGATATGGTCATCTGAGTTGCAATGTTGGGTTTCATTGTCTTTGCTACACAAGTTATAGACAGTCAAATGCATACAATTATTAAAGTCCTGCATAGAATAGATTCCTCTTTATGGATTTAACTTACATCCAAGAGCTCTTTTGGAAGCTTATTTTGTACTGGTATTGTATTGTTTGTCTTTGAAACTTATAAATGCAAATAATAAATTTTGTAATGTGAACTGATTTGCAACATATCGGCCACATCAAACGCATGAACAAGTTAATCCACATCCCGGTATCACAACTTCGTAAAAGTACTTATTATCACCACAAGTTAATACGTATCCCACCTTCTGCATTTCGTTACGTCTTACTGCATCGTTATTGGGTACTTAACTGATTGGTATTTTCTATTTGACATGAACAATTGTTTAATGATTTTTTATTTTCACTTTATTCCTCGTTGTGGTTCTTTATATTGTTATATCAATTGTACAAGTCCATGTTTGCTTAAGTTTCCACTGTTTACAGTCAAATTATTTTGCCTGAATTAAATTGAATTTAGTTCAATGACTAGGGCTAAAACTTAATTTGAATTTAGTTCAAAGGAATATCAGCTTGGTTCTGTTAAAGCTATTTTAACATTAACTGATTTTATGCATTTTGTTTTTAACTCGGTTCCGAACTAAGTTTGGAAACTCGGTTCCGAACTGAGTTCGGAAACCTAGTTCCGAACTCAGTTCGGAAACCTAGTTACGAACTCAGTTCGGAACTGAGTTTGCGAACTCGTTCGAGTTTGCGAACTCATTTCGGAATGAGTTCGCAAACTCAGTTCCGAACTAAGTTCGCAAACTCAATTTTGAACTGAGTTCACAAACTCAGTACCGACCTGAGTTCGGAAACTCAGTTCCGATCTGAGTTCGGAGCTGAGTTTCCGACCTGAGTTCGGAACTGAGGAATAGCGGGCAAAACCGTTGAAAGTTTTAATGCTTCTTTTCTATAATGAAGATACGCAATTTGACTGCTTGGTAAAATCATTTCTCATCATATACACTTACCATGTCTATGTGAAATTCTCCAATAGTCATTTTGTGACTTGCATTACAACCATGTTACTTTTAAATATATGGCTTACAGTTACTCTATTGGTTCACTTCATTGAGCTTAAGGAAATTTAATGCTTCTTTGATTTTGTTTATAATACATGGTTGAGGCCTTATGTTTCTGTTAGAATCAATAGAACATATTTTAAAAGTTCTCCTTTTCTTTTTTTTCCCCTTTCCATTTTTTATGTCAATACTGGCAATAATTATATTGTTTGAAATTGTTACACCTATAAGAGCATGGGATATCATTTATCAACATTAGTCTTGGCAGTGGATGCATTCAATGGTTATGCAGGATTGCCAGGGCTTGGGACAAATTGATGGCATAGTTGACTGGCATAAGGGAGTTTCTGCATACTTATCTACATATATGGGGTCTTCGATGTACTATCTCATGTTGAATCTGGAGCAGACTGGTGCATGACCTTTGATTGTTATCTGTTTTGAGCTTTGACTGTCCTCAATCGAGATAAGGAAATTGAAATTCGACAGAAGAATCCCTGTTTAGAAAAGCCATGGCCTTGCGTTATGCTTTTATGACGGTAAACTTTTACCCACCCTCCATAAAATATCGTTATGCTTATTTTATTAGTAGTAATCCCAACAGCCAATGCTTGTTTATATACCATTATCATTTATGAACCTAGTATAATTTATAGTACTTTAAATCCCTTTAGGATTTGGGATGGAAATCTCATAGTAAAAAATGAGCTTCCCAAATATGATTATGTTTCTGGTATGTGCACATAGAAATTTCTTTCTAGCCTTCATGCACTATATATGTTCCATGAAAAAAACTAATTCATGTTTCTACACCTAGAAAAGTTATTCTCTATCAAATCAACTTTATATCTTTTTATTTTACTTATTTCTCCAAATGTAAAAATGAATATGAAAATCAGTTTGAAACCATTTCTTGTACTTTTTCTATCATCCTTTCATTTATATCGATTTATAAATAAAATACTAAAGTATGTTTGGAAGGTTCTGAAGTAGTGAAACATGTGCTAGTTCTATTGCAGTAAGCGGTGAACTTTCAACTAACAATTGTGAGAATTATTATTTCATTATTTCAAACTTGTGAAAATATTTCACCCATATTTTTAACCTTGTAAAGCAATAAGACTAGCGAATAGTTTCGCAAATATTTGCTATTAGTTTTAGTCATGTGATCTTAAATTGCAATATCTTGTGATCATTTTCATTTTTGTTTTTTTTTCATAATCCCTCCTATTCATATTTCATTATATGTGACTTAAAGGAAAATTTTAATTTTAGCTTAATTTTCAAAATTTGGTGCAATTTTAGGTTGCTTATGAAATTGTTAGCAAGTATAATTTGAATTCTATCACATAACTGATGGAGTAGGAATCGTTTTTAAAAATAGCTTATGGGCGCAATTGCGAACCACACTCATTTTTATTTTTATTTGTATTATTTACACTCATTAGTAGCATTAACTTAGGAATCTTTTTTTCATCGTGTCTCTAATTTGTTCAGCTTGCTGCAAAATTTCGCAATAGCGGGCAAAACTGTTGAAAGCTTAAAAGTTGGCAATGGTCTTGCTAAGGGCACTGCTCAGGTAAATATTATATTTACCTTCTGTAATGGAACTTGTTTATGAATTTTACTTGCTTAATTATGGGCTTTTATGGTTTACTTATAAGCACCTTTAGCATGTCCCTTCAGATCAGTTCCACAATCATTTGCTAAAAATCATCATGGACCAACAAAGAAGACAAGGAGGATGAGTTAAAATTGTATCCCAGGCATGCCAGACTACAAAACATGACCTATTCATCTAAAATGAAAATGGACTTGACAGTGCAGGTATCCTTTTTAATCTTAACATAGATGTACACATGAAGTGCACCAGAGTCGTATTAGTCAACATGTGAATGACACAGTATCTTCTAGCTTTGGCTTTACTACTTTACATGGGAGCGTTGTATTTAGCCATTTATTATTATCAGAAAATTTAAAATCTCACAGTTTAAATCCCTTTTCAGACCGGATCATCCCTATTTTGATTCATTTCCATTCCACTTCGTTTAAAACCCCAGGTGAGGACTGAGAGGAGCAGTGGTGGAAGACCGGAAGTGGAGACATGTATGTAATATGTAGTGAAACTGAAGTCTATGAGCCGTATCAATCCATTGTATTATGTATTATTGTATGTAATATGTATTATTGTATCTTAGTATGTAATATGTATTATGTATCATTATATCATTGTATTATGTATTATGTTTTAGGCTTTCAACGTAATTGTATTTTTTTTATTTTTTATTTATTTTTGATACGGTTTTAAGCCGTATCAAATACATAAATTGATACGGTTTTAAGCCATATCAAATACATAAATTGATACGGTTTTAAGCCGTATCAAAATCATGAATTGATATGGTTTTATGTTGTATCAATTTATGATTTCGATACGGCAGAAATCGTATCAAAACAATAAAGACGCCATTTTTTGATATGGCTTAAAACCTTATCAAATCGATTTTGATACGACCATGAGCACTACCAAATTGGCATTTCTGGTGTAGTGGTAGCAAAATGGAGTTGAAATCACAAAGCAAGGCTTGGCCACATAAACATATGTGTATTACAGAACATGGAAACAAAATAGTAGCAATAAAATTAGGATGTTGCTGTATAGTATATATTATGTATGATGAATTTATGAAGATAAATGTCTAATATGTATTCTATATGTTAGCTACTAGCATTATTATATGTCCTTTCTCAACATCAAGCTATATGCTAAACCTGATGACCATCTGTCCTTGGTCACAAACTATCAAAGTGACCAAATGTTTCGAGTGAAGTATTTATATATTTATTAATGCATGGACTACTTCGGGTTTAAGCCAAGACAACAAGTGTGTGAAGCAATGTCCAAAATACCGTGATCAAAATCAAGCAACATTCAACAAGGCAGCAAAACAGTTCAACAACAAATCCCTCAACCATTATAATTTTTGTTTAAAATCAATGTTTAAATACTTGAACTTGGATTAATCGTGAGATTAACCCATTTTTTGTGACGGCGCAGCAACGTTAATGGTTGTTTATGGCGGCAGCAACATCTAGAACTTGACCGAAAAGGCAGCGCCAAAATGAGGGTCGGAGCGGTGGTTGAACGATTTGGAGATGGAGGTCTGCTGGTGGCACGGAGCTTCGTAACAACACCTGGAGGACTAGTTGTTGCGATGGCCATGCGCATAGGTGGAGAAGCGCCTCCAGTAATCAGCTCAGGTGAGATGGGTGAAGGAGTTAATGTAAGGGAATGACGATTCGATTTCGGTGAAAGAGAGAAAACTGATTTGGAAAATTGATTTGGCAGAAAGTAACAAATTTAGGCTTCGGCCATTAAACTAAAAAGGAAAAGGAATGATTTTTATGGCTGGTAGAGAAATGGGGACAGTGATTTATAGAAGAAAAATATTAGGGATAAGAATGACGTTAAATCCGTAGATTTCGGGTAGCTGCGTGATAGGTCGACACGAATATATTTGGCCAAGGTTTTATTTGTGTTAAATTAATATTAATTTTGTCGCGAATACCCCCAAACCACTCTAAATTCGCACCGCCAACACAACATCCAAACGTAACGAAATTTGACATACCTCTATATTTCAACGTTCTGAATTCAATAAAATTATCTTGGTTGTAATCTGACTCCATTTGTATATTATGTTATTTTAATTTTCAATTATTCATCGGTACCGATTTTATTCCATTTGTCCACCAACAACTCAGTTCGTTTCCAACTTTGAAACGTTAATTTCAATCTCTTTATACATACAAATACACACATATCCAAGCCCAATTTCCATATATTTAAACAAATAAAATCTCCAGTTTAACGTTAATAATGTTTATTTTTAAATCCAACCATTTATATTTTCAATCGAATTTCAAATCCAATTCAAATATTCAACGTTAAATATTTGATTCTCAACCAACCATTTTGAATTAAATATTGAATTCAATTCTTGCTCAACACAGTAAAATTGATTTTTAATTTTTATCTCAAGTATCAATATAAAATTGATTATTAATGGTCAATTCTTTAATTAACTCCATATTCCACTTGTCAAAATTTCTGGGATGTTATAATCTCCCCCTTTAAAACTTTTCATCCACGAAAAGGATAGATTGTTAGAGTTATACCAATGCATGCTTCAAATTTTCATACTTGTGTGAAAATTTTCCACAACTAATTTAAATATCAATATTTAAGTCATCTATCTTCTTGGTTTATCCATCATATTCGATTAATTAGAAAAAACAAATTTCCTTTCTTATAGTTGGGGATCAATTTTGATCAAACACGATTTTCTTTATCTTCCGAAATCGGGTTTTATTTATTTCCATGTTTTTAAACTATATTCAATCTTCTTAGACCAATTTCTATCTCAAATTATCTTGAGATATCTCCTCATTTCTCCTTCCATGTAATCGTCTAAGAGATTCAAAATCATATCATTTCATTCCAAAACCAATTTTGTTTTTAAATTCAATTTTCGCATACATTTATGCATCTCAAATTATTCCAAATTCCTTTATAAACCTCATCTGTCAATGTTCACTTATCCAGTTCAACCCAATCTCTTTCAATCCATTTAGTCTTTCCCAACACTCATTGAAGAGTGTAAATAACATCTCCTCTTCAAGTTACAAATTGTCTACTTGAAAATTTCCAAAATCCAAAATCTTTTATAACTTTTATACATAAAACGAAATTCATACCGAAAACATTTGTATTATTATTACAAAGGTATGTAATTGAAAATATTTTGAAATCCTCTTTCTTAACTTATTAAGTTAGATATGTTTTTAATTCCAAACTATTGATTTGAAAATATTTGATAACTCGAATTTTGACAAGTCTATTATCATTCTCACATATGTTAGGCATACGTTGGCCAAACGTACGACTAAAATCTCCAAGTAGAAAATATTCTTGCTTCAACTCCTAGTGAAAATATTTCAAAGATTTTTCTTAAAAGGAAAAAGATACAGAAAGTACCAATGTGATGTTGATATGTTGATTGTTCATGAATCACAGATACATAATGGTTTCGTTTGGATCCCCTAGAAAACATCTGTATCCGTAGGAAAACAATTTCCTACGAATTTCGTCATGGACAGATCAATGGAAGATATTTTAAAATCAAAAGAAAATCTAAGGTCACTGAGAGTTGATTGCTCTATCTCAATGTCACAAAAACAAATCATCAGTTTATGAAGATAAATCAAGTCACGAGGATAAATCAAGTCATAAAGACAAACCAAGTCATGAAGACACAGTGCTGCATCAAAAAGGTGGCTCGACATCACTAGGATATCCATACATCGCATGGCTCCATTCTACCTTTAGTAACTCTAGTGGTTACATCTCTTTCACTTGTAGATATGCCATATGGACCGTAGGTATACAATGGTTACGCCTGGATCCCCCAGGAAACATCTATACCCGTAAGCTTCCATAGCTCTATGGATTACGCCATTATACAACGACTGTAGATCGCAGCAGACACGATGGTTACATGATCGACGCTAATCTATGAATTAGAAAAGCGCAAATTTTAAATTAAATACTGCAAGCGTACAGGTGTGTAGCATACAGGTCGAACACAGGGAGGTAGATTAAAATCAAATTATTTATCTAATCTCTTGGGCGAGTTAAATGAAGCCTGGAGATTTTGTTGAAATAGAAACAAATTGAAATTGCGAACTTAGGATTATCGTTGAATCTAATCAACGATTAATCACTAAAGAAAGTAAATTGCAAAACAAGAACAACAATGCAGAAAATAAAAGTGCAAAATAAGAAGAACAAAAAAAAATAGGATTGTCGTTGAAACTAATCAAACAACTAACCACTAATGAAACAAATGTAAAATACAACTAGTACTCTACTGAATCTAATCGGGTAGATGACAATAGTTGCTAAAAAAAATAAAAGAAAGAGAAGAAGAATTTTTATTAGAGTAATGGAATATAGAAATGAGATGGTGGCTACAATGACATTACAAGGGTATTTATAGGATAGATAGCCAAACCCTAACCATAACCCTAATGCAATGATAGATGGGCCTTAGGGAATTCACAAAAGAGTTTACAATGAGAGTTTCAAAGGGGCCTTAGTTAAATCTATTAAATTTTTGGCCTTTCTTCTTTTCCTCTTGGTTCTTTGACAAGCTTCCCTTGATTTGAGAAATTCTTGGTCTTTCTACCAATCATTTTCTTGTCCAACAACAACTAAATGTGAGATCTTCATCTACAATTCTTCAAAATGTAAATATATACCAATTTGATCTCCATTTCTCTACTTTTCTGGTTGCATGCGAGCTGGGTTGGAATATCTGTAAAAGTGACAAAACAATACCCAAGTAATATTTATTTATATAGAAAAGATAAGATATAAGAGCATAGAATAAACACATTTCTATGTCAATCAAATACCCCCACACTTATCTTTTACTCGTTCTCGAGTAAAAAGAAAATAAAAATGAAAGACTAACTAGATAGGTCACACTTTCGTAGGAAACACAATTGCATTGAGCGTATGCAACAAGCCGTTAAACCTCTAGGTGTCCCTAGTAGGACAAGTGGTGTCTCGTGGGGGTTTTCAGCGGATACTACCCACAAAATCCAAATGCTGTATGGTATGGTTCTAATGTTACTACATGAATGCAAAGGACTTATGAAATTGAAAACAAAAATGAAAACACGACCTATTTCAGGAAAGTGGTATAACAAATTAAGTTAACAATTTCTAATCAGTTGATTTTATTTTAAATACCTCAACTTGTCACAAATTTTCAATATAAATCAAGTTTTCAAATGTTAAATCCCAGTTTGCCAGTTGGTTCGGTTGATAACATAGTGCAGCCATGAAGTAGATTCTTAGTTTGCTTGGCACAGTTTGTAAGTGGTATTCTAATTTCCTTGTGTATGGTTATTCAAATCAATAAGGTCAAGAAATGTTTGGGCATCATCTCTTATTCTCTATCTCTATAAAAGTTGAAATTTATGATTAATTATATACACCTAACTTAGAAGACCAAGGTTTACCACCCATGCACTGCCTCGCGGACTAACGGAGAGTGGGTAAAGAGCTTGGCGGATTGTGCAGGCCGACTTTGACTTTGTCAACAACGTGTCGGTAATCCTTAGGTGTCCAATCTCATAAAATGAGACCAAGATATTCCAATGCTGACTTTGTCAACAACGTGTCAGATAGAGCTTGGCGGGTTTGCACACCAACGCTTGATATACAAGCAATGTTGGATACCCTTGGATTACTATTATTATTATTGAAAATATAAGCACAAAAGAGAGTTACGCGAATTCAATATAATACAACTTAGTTTTAAAGATTCAAAAAGCCAATATAAGTATTTTAAGTCCTCCACTTATTTAAACAAAGTCTACAATATAGAATAGATTTCATGGCCATCACCTAAGAATCTCCCTATGTACCGGTTACACTATTATCCCTCAAAATTAAACTTTTCATTATATTTCATATTCGATCTTAGCTAAGAGAAAAAAATACTATCAACTGATTAACAATCCTTAACTTATTTTGTTGTATCAAATCCAAAATGAGTTGTATTTTCAAAAAGAAAAAATTGGCATGTTACTACAATCTAAAATGCATGATGGTCCTATTTAAATGGCTGAAAATGAAAAGAAAGAAAAATAAAGAAAAAAACGAAAATGAGAGAAATGCAGACTCCCCCCCCCCCCCGACACTAGAATTAAACAGTGTCCACACTGTGAACGTTTCCTAAATTTGAAACCCAAAGGTGAATGAGATGCAAAATTATTTGTAGAATGAAATGCAATCTAACTATATGTAAGAATGGATCATATATACAATGATATATGTGTTTGCGGTGCACGCGATGCAAAGAATGCCACCAACTTTTTCCCCCACACTTGGTTCTAGCCCTATGAGTCCCATTCCCATTGTGTCTAGACATGTTTTCTAACAAGCAAGAGTTTTTGAAAACCATCTCATCTTTATACCCTGACTTGTAGTCCAGTAAATGAATGTCCAGGGTCGTCCTAACATGAAGTTTTTCAACAAAGCTAACATTCCAAAAATAATTCATGTGCTCAACAAATTTATCAGTGTAATTGCTCAAAAATTTGTGATCGTATATGAACTCAGTTACAATCGTGAAATTTAAATTTTGAGTGTTGTTCAAGACTATGTGATCACATTTCTCATCATTAATTGACAACGTATTTTCGACACTGACAATTTCAAGTTCGTTTGAAATTTTCTCAAAGTTAAAATTTTCGAACTCGTGACGTGAATCTACTTCTTCCTCAATTGGCAACTCATTCTCGTACAATCCAAAGAATTCATGTTCATTAAAATCCTTCTCCAAATTTGAATTGAAAAATTCAACATTTTCATTTTGTTCAATTTCAAAAGTTTCAATTTTCTCACAACCTGAAAGAGGAAGATCAAAATCTGAGCTTAAATCTTTTTCCTGAAAAGAATTGAAGTTTAAATCATTTGCTGAATTGTGAACAACTTCATTTAGATCGTCATTTTCAATTTCCAAAGTTGTAATTTGAAAATTTTCAATATCAGCAAAGAATGGATTATTTCCTGATTCATCGCAATGAATTTGATTTTGTTGCTCGAGTTGTTCTTTAAAACACGTCATTAAACAAAGAAGTTCATCAAGCTATTTATCTTTTTCACCAAGCTGTCTATCTTGCTTTTCTACCCTCTCTCTAAGAATGTTAAGGTGATATTCTTCAGAATCATTGATTTGAGAGCTCTCGTTTTGGATTTCTTGATTTTCAAAATTATAGTCCACATTAATTTCACAATCAATATTATTTCCAATGTTGTAGTTGTTTGAATTTTCAGAAAAATGATATTGGAAATCATTTTGATTTTGAAAATTAGATTCATAACCAAAATTGTCGAAATTCAAGGGAAAACTGCAATTTGGGTCATATTCAAGATGTGGAAATGGGTTGTTATTTTGAAGATTTTGATCAACTTGATCGACTTGAAAATCATTTTCATATCCAAAATTATTTTCGAATTGGTTTCCAACCCTGTATTGATGTTGATCAAAAGTATATTGTGATTCAAAGCTATTTGGATGTGGATGTGGCCCATAATCGAAATTATTGAAATTTGAATTGAAGTCACTTTGAAAATGTTGGTCATTTTGAAAATTTTGAAAATTGTTGACATTTGGGTAGCGAAATTTTGGAAAATCTTTCTTCATGAGTTGTAATTCAAAATCATACTCTTCAAGAGGACGTCTACTCCGATTATTATCCCACATATCTCTCAATGTTTTTTTTGAATCAGACATTTTAAAGAAGTCACGACAAAAAAGAAATTATTCTCACTTCAAAATAGTATAAAATACTCAGTTGCGCTCTATTAATTAACTGACTCAATTGGAAGGGGGAAGAGGGTCTTATGGCCGTTCACGTATAGTATAAATACTAAGGGATACGACCAATATTTTACGGGTAGTATGCAACCTCTTTTGCTAGAAGTTCAATAAATTGAACTAATATATATCCGCGATCCAATTATATGAGACAATTAACTTCACAAAACACCACTTTTCAATTATATTATTTTGCAAATCAAGTCAAGTGTTAAAATTGAAAATTGACAAGAGTGATTAATTATGGAAATTCATTTCTCACCAACAGATTCAGAAATATCAGCCACAGAACAGTCACAAAATAATAACAGAAAATTAAAATTTTGTACAAGCAAGCCGTTGTCCCTGCAGATTTTTTTTACAAGCAATGTCTATATTTTTCTTTGCAGCAGAGCACATGTAGAGTTCAGAAATTATTACAGTGGGGCATGGCTGTCCATCTAGACAAAATGAGTAGCGTCAATGATTGAAATCTCACTATTTGCAATTTCTTCTGATTTCTGAATTCTTGATTTGTTGCTTGAACTCCAGTCACTTTGTCCTTGGTTTGAAACTCTTTTATTATTTTTTTGTTTTTTTAATGAAGTAAATAACAAAAAAAAGCACAAGAAAATATGAGGCTGTGGTAGGTTAAAGAAAGTTTGGAAATTTTTGAGAGATTGCTTGTGGATGGTGTTGGTTTGTGCGTTGTGGCAGAAGTGTGGTGGGAAGGAGGGATTGAAGAAGATGGTGCTAAAGTGTAGATTGAAAAAAAAACTGTGGTGAAATGAGATTATGTGAGAGAGAGGGGTATTTGATCAGAGGGGAAAAAAATGAAGCAGGGAAGAATAAATGAAAAAAAAAAATATGTCTTTGCCTTTTTTTTATTAGTGTTGAAAAGTGGACAAATAGGAAAGAAACAAATGACAAAAAAAATGGGAAGAGAGATTTCAGAAAAGAAAGAGAATTGTAAAGGAAGAAAGGAAAGCAACTGTAAAAGATTTGGAAAAGAAATTGAGAAGGGAAAGCAATAAAAGAGAAGACAAAAACAGAAAGAATTTTTTCTTTTGTTTATTGTTGTAAAATTAGAAGAGAGAGAAAAAAAGGAAAAAGGAAAAACTTGAAAAGGGATAGAAATAAATGGAGAAAGAAAGAAAATTAATTACAAGGCAGAGAAGAGAAATTTATAAAAGGATTTTTTTCTTCAGCAAATTGTAAAAGAAGAAAGGATGCGAGATATTAGTAGGAGGAGAAACAAACGAAAGAAAGGAGAAAGAAGTTGAAAATAGGGTAGAATTAAAAGAAAAATGGCAAGAATTTTTTTTTTTGAACTTGTAAAAGAAGAATGAGAAGTAATTGTATTGAAAATTGGAAAGGAGGAATAAAGAGGAAAGAAATCAAAAGAGGAATTTTATTTTTATTTTATGAAAAGAAAGGAAATTTGTAAGAGAAAAAAAGAAATCAAATGTATTGAGAACAAGAAAGACAAAAGAAGAAAGGAAAAATATTTGCAAAAGAGGAATCTTTTTTTCTTTTGAAATTTGTAAAAAGAAAAAGAATGTAGACGATTGGAAAGAAAATGGAAAGATGGAAAGAATAAAGGAAAATTGATAGTTGTTTTTTTTAATGAAGGAGAGAGCAGGAAAGAAATAAATGAAAAAATGGAAAGAGAGATTGTAAAAGGTTAATGAGAAATGCAATTGGAAAGAAATTTAAAAAAAATGCAAGTTTTTTTTATGAAAATTTGAACAAGAAGAAAGGGAAAGAAATGAATGGGAAAAAGCAAAACAAAAATGAAAAAAAATAAAAGAGGAAGGAAATAAGAGAAAAAAAGAAAGGTTTTTTGAGTAGAGAGGAAGGGTAGAAGAAATTGAGGAAAGAAATAAAAGTAGACAAAAACAAGAGAGAAATCAAAGTAGACAGAGAAGGAATTTCAAAAGTTTTTTTTTGAAAGTTGTAGACAAAAGATGGAAACAAATAAAAAGAAAAGGGAAGGGAAAAGAAAAATTTGAAAATCAGCGAGGTGGTAGAAAGATGGAAAGAAATTGAAGAAAAATTAGCAAGTTTCTTTTTTTTGTATATATTTTTTTCTTTTGGAAGAAGGAATTAGATTGGAAGAAATGCAAACAAACAAAAAAATGAAAATAAAAAGAAGGAAAATTAAAAGAAAATGGGGCAAGATTTTTTTTCCTTGTTTTTGGGAGATTGTAATATCAATAACTAATATCAAATTTTCCAATCAAGATTATTATTATTATTATTATTTTGAAGATTGACGGCAGAAGTATATAAAGGGAAGAAAATCAAGGCAGGCCAGAAACAACAATAGAGAATTGTCTTTTTTTTTTTTGTAATTAAATTATTGAAAAGAGGGAAAGAATTGTGAGAAGGAATGAAACAAAAGAAAATTGGCAACTTTTTTTTCTCTCATGTGTAGAAGATTATGGTATGAACAATCAATACCAAATCATCTAATTGAGAATATTTTCTATATATAAAAGAAAACAAAATGAGAAAATAAAAAATGAAAATTAACACGAATCAGAAATTAAATAAATAATAAAATTTAATCGTTACCTCCCGGCAACGGCGCCAAAAACTTGATCGACGATAATCTATGAATTAGAAAAGCGCGAATTTTAAATTAAATACTGCAAGCGTACAAGTGTGTAGCATATAGGTCGAACACAGGGAGGTAGATTAAAATCAAATTATTTATCTAATCTCTTGGGCGAGTTAAACGAAGCCTGGAGATTTTGTGGAAATAGAAACAAATTGAAATTGCGAACTTAGGATTATCGTTGAATCTAATCAACGATTAATCACTAAAGAAAGTAAATTGCAAAACAAGAACAACAATGCAGAAAATAAAAGTGCAGAATAAGAAGAACAAAAAAAAAAGGATTGTCGTTGAAACTAATCAAACGACTAACCACTAATGAAGCAAATGTAAAATACAACTTGTAACACCCCGTAATTTTATAACATTAAAATTCACAAATTAAAGTATACTTAATTTTTAGAAAAGAATTAAGTGAAATGGGTTGCGCAGAGAAATATATATATATATATATATATATATATATATATATATATAAATTAAATAAATAAATATGCGAAAAAGTTCAAAACAGCGAATTGGGAGGGGGGAATGACCGAACCGGCCCATTTTTGAGGTCGACCCGAGCTCAGCTGGGTCGACCAGGGGTTAATCCAGGGTGTTTGGCTGTCAACCCGTGGGCCGATTCGCTCAAATGCAGATTTTGCATTTGATTGGTTCTCATGGTTCAGGGTTAATCTAATGGTCCTAAATAACTTCCTACACCTATAAATACATCCTAATGCTAACCCTAAACCTAATTAAAATTGGAACCAAAGCCGTTATGTCGTCGCCATGGAACTCAGTGTAGCCGCCGCCAACTAAAGAGGAAGATAGCTAATCAATTCAACCTAATTCAAGCTTAGAGCTTCAACAACGAATCAACTAACGTCGCTACAACAATTCTGCATCAAGTTTGATCAATTGTTCATAATTCTTTATTAAATTAAGTAAGATTATATATAATTGTGGATTATATGGATATGATGTGAATTATTGACCGTATGATATGATTATGTTGTTAAATTGTGATGTTATCATACATGTTGTAAAGTTATGATCTATTTTGTAATTCTATGATTGGCTTATGTATAATCAAATCATCATGTTGTTTAAATGCTAGTTTGGTTATATTGATTCATATGATAGATCATATGTATGTATGCAAGTTTAGATGTTGATTTAGACATAAATCACATGCAAGTTAGTAAAGATTATGACATCTATTTTAGATCAAAAGTTAGGCTATGACATGTATGAGTTATATGCTAAATCTTTACATGCTAGTTTATATGTTTAGAGGTAAATTTACACCATTGTTATGTTGCATAAATCACATATGCAAGTTTATATAAAAATATGAGTTTGGAATATGAATCATGTTATGCAAGTTTGTGGTTATTGCCTATGTAAATTTTGTGATGAAAATCTTATTCATAACATGCAGGTACATACCTTTTAGGCCTATGTTTAGATCTATGATTTTATGCAAGTTATGTGGTAAATTCTCATATGCAAGTTAGGCCTATTTTGTATGTTATGTGAATATGTGGTGTTTTTTCCTTTTTCATGTGTTAGACTATTTCTTAGTCTATCATATATTCTATGCAAACGGACGCCGCGGGGGTTATGGGAAAAATATTGATTATGTTAATAAATGTGAATTGGCATGTAATAGCCTTAAAAGAGGCATATATGTAAATTGAGATATTAATTGGCAAAGTGATATATGGACATAATTAATGTGAATTATGGTCATAAAGATAATTGGAATTTTATTAACATATTTGATTAGGAATAATTAATCCAAATATGGGATGAAAATATTGATTATGTTAATAAATGTGAATTGGCATGTAAATGAGGCATATAACGAATTTGAGATATTAATTAAGGTGAATTGCCTTAAAAGGCGAAAAATTTAATGAAGGCATTAATTGGAAAATTAATGTGTAGTAATGGACATAGTTTAATTATAGACATAGATTAATTTGAATTTGAATAGGGATATTAAATATTGGGAATTGGCACAAATGCCTAAAAAGGCATGAAATTAATTTGAGATGTAAATTGGTACAATTTATGTACCATAAATAGTGGACATAATTAAGGTAACATATTTATACATAAATAAATATGGAAATGATTTGTAATTTGGATAGGGAAATTAATTCAAATATTGGGGGAAATTAATTATGTATAATTAATTGCCTAAGACACGAGGTTGGACTCATTTGTGGTGTAAGACTGCCCGGACCCGCCCGGCAAATCCAACATCCACAAATGGTTGCCCAATGTGAGAGGTCAAAGGCCCAAACTAAATGCGTAACAATTGTATGGACACAAGGTTAGGCTCGTTTGTGGTGTAAGACTGCCCGGACCCGCCCGGCAAATCCAGCAGCCACAAATGTCAGTCTAATGTGAGAGGCCCTACAGGGGTTACGATAGTAATAAATTAAGAAACACTTAACCAAAGTAAATATGTAGTGGGACATGAGGGGGTTAAGTGGGTGCCTTGGGTGGCATGAGGAATCTAGTGGGTGACATGTGGGTGACATGAGGATGTCATGAGAAATACGATTAGAAAAATGGAGTAATTTGAATATAAACAATTATGACATGTAATTCAAATAATTGGATAAAATAGGTATTGACACCTACGAAGGGAAAGGTTTTAATTAATTGATTAACTAATTAAAAATGGACATGGTAAATGAAATGGACTACTTAACCAAATCTGATCCCTAGGGATTGTAAGAACTTAAGTTTAAGTTGGGGGTTAAGTAAACTGGGTTATACGGAATGAGTAGGTTAAGTAAATCTTGGGTAGGTGGGTAATATTAGTACATATTGGCCCACAAACTTAACCATAAATTAATATGTCTGAACCAGTGAGAGGGTTAAGTTAATCTTAGGTAGGTGGGTAATATTTGTGTATATAGGCCCACAGACTTAACCAATACAACCTGTTAATTAAACAAAAGGGTGAGACTAGGTTAAATTAGAAAACATTTAACCAAATTTATACATGTAAGTGGACATGGGGTTAAGTGGGATGCATTAGAGGGGACCAAGCCTAGGTGGGAAGCTTGGTGGGGGCCCTTTTCAGTCCAGTAGCCCAATAAGTATCTTTGTGAGCTCGACCCAAGTCGAGGACGGGACACGCCTACTGGGCCTGATTGTTAGAGGCCAAAATGGGTTAGCGGTGGCAACGCAAGTCCAACGGGGTCATGTGCGTGCGTGGGCCCGGGATGGTAGGTAAGACATTGTTGCATCGTGTAGGTATAAGCCGTGCATCCTTAAGTTGTATTGGGTTGCCACTTTAGGGGAGTGATACACCCCACTGTGGGACCAGCACGGGTATCTACGAGTTAGGGAGCCGATCGAATAGGGCAGGGTAGTAGGTACATCTAGTGGAGATAGGAGCAGACGGCACCTATGTAGTCAGCTAGGGGTACACGAAGCTACCATTATTAATTAATCATTGAAGGGGTACATCTAGTGGAGATAGGAGCAGACGGCACCTATGTAGTCAGCTAGGGGTACACGAAGCTACCATTATTAATTAATCATTAAAGGGGTACACCTAGTGGAGATAGGAGCAGGCGGCACCTATGACGTCTGCTAGGAGTACATGGAATTACCATTGAAGGGGTACATCGAGTGGGGATAGTGGGTACATCTAGTAGTACACGAAGCTATCATCATTCTATTTAGTCAAGAGGGATTAAGTTTCTAGAGTGACTAGTATGGGTGCAGTTAGTGTTATTACAGTACGGTATAGTATAGTAATTACCCTATATTGATTAGGAAACGCCTTTAACGTTATCTTTGCTCATCCTATTATTTTTGGTTGCTTGGTCTTGACATTAATTCACAGTCATTTCCTTATTTACCAAGCTTATGTCTTATCCTAGTTGCTTTGATAATTATATTGTTGGAGTTATCGGACTTGCCAGACTTTATGTCTGACCCCCTTTGTTTCCACCTCTTTTCTTCCTTCCCCCCCCCCCTCCCCCAGGTTCTTAGGGTGGGAAGCTTGATTTGGCTCTCTTTGGGAGCACTTGGATTTGGATTGCTGAAGTAAAGCTCAACCTATCTCTTTTATGGCTATTTATGGGATTATGCTTTATATATTATGTACTCTGATTTTTTCAAGATGGATATTATGTACTTGACTTTAGTCTTTGGGTTTTGGTGATGTAACCAAACATATTTACCTTCCATTGCAATAAATAAAGTTTTAAATTTTCAAGTACTATTTCATATCTGTCTTGTTGTGATTTTCTGTTCTATATTCACTTAAAACGCTCCATAGAAGTTAATGCATTCCCTTTTGTGAGTGACCTTAATGGACATGGGGTGTTACACGTGGTATCAGAGCTGAAGGTTACCAGAACAGATAAGATATTTTGAGAAACTATTTTTCAAAAGCATTTTTATAAAGAATACTTTCAAAAATATGTTTGTAGAAGAGTATTTTTGAAAGAAAGGTTTGTTTTAAAAAACATAATCCCCAAGAGCCATATATCCTTCCTTCGACTCTCCGTTTTGAATCTCTTCCTCTTTCTCTTTTTTTTTGGATTTCCCCTCCGCGTATAGATGCTTTTTCTAAGATAAATAGGGACTTCCATACGAAGGACGAAATACCACTTCAAGGGACTTAGACGTTTGACGGGCTAGAAGTTAGTTCAAGGAAGTGGAGGGCTTGTTGATACCTTTAAGGTAGACGATGGGAGGAAGGTTCAAATAGCTGTTGGTTAATGAAGGACGAAACCTCATCTTGGTGGAAGGTCACGAATGGGGAATGTGGACAAGAAGGCTAGTAGTTATCCTTTTGGAGAAATAGGACACCTTATTAGGATTGTCCAAAGAGGCAAGGGCAAAGTACAAGATCTTCTGGAGGGTAGTTATATTCCCTTACGGCTGGTATACCTGATAGGGGTAGGACCGTCCAGGTAGAAATTTGGTTTCCTTTATCATCCTGTTCGAACTTGTTTGATTCTGGCGCTTCATACTCGTTAGTATCTGCTTTGTTAGTTGAAAACACTGCACCTAAATACTAGTCTAGTTAAGGATCCCATCCTAGTCTCAAATCTTTTTGGTGGTTCAGCTCATACTTCAATGGTTTGTCGGGATTTGAGAGTGTCTATCTTGGACGTTGGATTTGAATGCAATGCCTTCGTCCTTGGTTTCACGGGCTATAGTTTGATTCTAGGGGTGGATTGGCTACCCAGGTGGGGTGCCATCCTAGATAGTGAAAGGAGGGTAGTTAGACTATTGATTCATTATGGAAAGACCCTCATATTTCTTGTGACCCTAGGGGTTCAGTGATGTTTAGCTGTCTCGAATCTCTTGATGTATCCAACGGTGATTTGGAATCTTTTCGTGTGGTCCGTGAGTATAGTGACGTCTTCGATGAAGTGCGGGGTTTACCTAGAGGCGCGAGGTATTCGTGTGTGCCTAGGGGATAATGCAAAGTCAGTTAGGTGATTAGTGATGGTTTTGAAGCAAGACTGGCGAGGACAACCAGAGTCGGTTAAGTGCCCAATTATTTGATTTGCTAGTATCATCTCACGTAGACTGCCTGAAATCGGAGGAGGTATTCCTTGGGTGCTTGTCTGATATTGGTTTAGGCCTTTGGGGCTTGTGCTTGGGGGATATCGAGTTCGAATAGGACGACTTGCGTGGGAGATGGATAGTTGCGATGAGTTCACATGGATAGTATCTCGATAGATTTTGTTGATGGATTACCAAGATCGAGGAAGGGCAATTCGGGGATTTGGGTTATAGTAGATAGACTTACTAAGAGCACCCATTTTATTCCCGTGAAGAGTAAGAGGACTGCTCCATGGTTAGCTTCTGTATACGTCCGAGAGATAGTTCGTTTGCATGGTGTTCCTTCTAGCATAGTAAGCGACCGCGATCCTATCTTCACTAGAGAATTTTGGAGGAGCTTACAAGAAGCGGTAGGGACTCAGTTATGTTTGAGCAACGCATATCATCCTCAGACGGACGACCAAACCGAGAGGGTGAATCGTATTCTAGAGGACCTTTTGAGGCTATGTATCCTAGACTTTGGGGGTACATGGGAAGAGCATCTTCCATTGGTGGAGTTCGCATATAATAACAGCTTTCAGTCTAGCATTGGCATGTCACCTTTCGAAGCTCTTTATGGACGACCTTGTCGTTCACCTACACGTTGGTGGGAATCTACGGATAAGATCTTACTTGGGCCCGATATGATTAGAGAGATTTCGGAGAAGATTGATTTGATTCGAAGAAGGATGAAGGCAGCGCAAGATAGGCAGAAATCTTATGCGGATAAGAGGAGTTGCCTGAGAGACTTAGTGGTGTACACGACGTATTCCATGTATCACATTTGAGGAAGTGCTTACATGATACCGCAGAGGTAGTGGAGCCGAGCTTGCTTAGAGAGGTGGAAATAGAGCGTGATGCGACGATTCGACGAGCTCCTACATGCATTCTTGGATCGGAGATCAAGAAGTTGAGAAATCGAGAGGTCAGACTAGTCAAACTACAATGGGGAGACGATGAGAGAAACGCTACTTGGGAGACGGAAGAGAAGACGCGTTCAGTGTACCCTTTTCTTTTCGAGGGTATGTCTTTTAATTTATCCTTTATCGCTTAGCTTGTGCTTATCTTATCTTTAGTATGTCCTCTCGCTAGTATCTTTGACCTTCAGTTAGGGAAATCCTATGGTTCAAACATGTGTTTGAGACATGTTATGTATGATGGATGCAAAGTGGATGCAAGTGTTTGCTAGTGGTTGCTCGTGGATGCATATACACACACTATTAGGCACCAGATCGGCTCAGTCACTTCATATTGCATATTGTATATTGCATATATATGGATGTATTTAGTAAAATAGATGTATAATGGTTACTGCATTTGGGTGGATGGTTATGCACGCATATAGAATTAATATGTATCATTAGGAATCTTTTGCATACATATTGGACGCATGGCACTATCATGAATTACACTAAGGAGGTCGACTGAATCAGTAGACCGCCTAATTTTGCATTAGATATAGACATACACACACACTGTGCATATAAACATTAAAGCATTAGAAGTCTTTTAAGGACAATGGATGCTGGTGTTTGATGGTTGAGTAGATGGACGATTAGATGGTAGGATATACATTCTTCTTGACTTGGAGATTTCGGGGACGAAATCCTTTAAGGAGGGGAGAATGTAACACCCCGTAATTTTATAACATTAAAACTCACCAATTAAAGTATACTTAATTTTTAGAAAAGAATTAAGTGAAATGGGTTGCGCAGAGAAATATATATATTGATATATATATATATATAAATTAAAAATTAAATAAATAAATATGTGAAAAAGTTCAAAACAGCGAATTGGGAGGGGGGAATGACCGAACCGGCCCATTTTTGAGGTCGACCCAAGCTCCGCTGGGTCGACTAGGGGTTAATCCAGGGTGTTTGGTTGTCAACCCGTGGGCCGATTCGCTCAAATGCAGATTTTGCATTTGATTGGTTCTCATGGTTCAGGGTTAATCTAATGGTCCTAAATAACTTCCTACACCTATAAATACATCCTAATGCTAACCCTAAACCTAATTAAAATTGGAACCAAAGTCGTTATGTCGTCGCCATGGAACTCAGTGTAGCCGCCGCCAACTAAAGAGGAAGATAGCTAATCAATTCAACCTAATTCAAGCTTAGAGCTTCAACAACGAATAAACTAACGTCGCTACAACAATTCTGCATCAAGTTTGATCAATTGTTCATAATTCTTTAACCACGAAAGGCTAGTTCGATTTCTCTAATCAAGATAATTATTAAATTAAGTAAGATTAGATATAATTGTGGATTATAAGGATATGATGTGAATTATTGACCGCATGATATGATTATGTTGTTAAATTGTGATGTTATCATACATGTTGTAAAGTTATGATCTATGTTGTAATTCTATGATTGGCTCATGTAAAATCAAATCATCATGTTGTTTAAATGCTAGTTTGGTTATGTTGATTCATATGATAGATCATATGTATGTATGTAAGTTTAGATGTTGATTTAGACATAAATCACATGCAAGTTAGTAAAGATTATGACATCTATTTTAGATCAAAAGTTAGGCTATGACATGTATGAGTTATATGCTAAATCTTTACATGCTAGTTTATATGTTTAGAGGTAAATTTACACCATTGTTATGTTGCATAAATCACATATGCAAGTTTATATAAAAATATGAGTTTGGAATATGAATCATGTTATGCAAGTTTGTGGTTATTGCCTATGTAAATTTTGTGATGAAAATCTTATTCATAACATGCAGGTTCATACCTTTTAGGCCTATGTTTAGATCTATGATTTTATGCAAGTTATGTGGTAAATTCTCATATGCAAGTTAGGCATATTTTGTATGTTATGTGAATATGTGGTGTTTTTCCCTTTTTCATGTGTTAGACTATTTCTTAGTCTATCATATATTCTGTGCGAACGGACGCCGCGGGGGTTATGGGAAAAATATTGATTATGTTAATAAATATGAATTGGCATGTAATAGCCTTAAAAGAGGCATATATGTAAATTGAGATATTAATTGGAAAAGTGATATATGGACATAATTAATGTGAATTATGGTCATAAAGATAATTGGAATTTTATTAACATATTTGATTAGGAATAATTAATCCAAATATGGGATGAAAATATTGATTATGTTAATAAATGTGAATTGGCATGTAAATGAGGCATATAACGAATTTGAGATATTAATTAAGGTGAATTGCCTTAAAAGGCGAAAAATTTAATGAAGGCATTAATTGGAAAATTAATGTGTAGTAATGGACATAGTTTAATTATGGACATAGATTAATTTGAATTTGAATAGGGATATTAAATATTGGGAATTGGCACAAATGCCTAAAAAGGCATGAAATTAATTTGAGATGTAAATTGGTACAATTTATGTACCATAAATAGTGGACATAATTAAGGTAACATATTTATACATAAATGAATATGGAAATGATTTGTAATTTGAATAGGGAAAGTAATTCAAATATTGGGGGAAATTAAATATGTATAATTAATTGCCTAAGACACGAGGTTGGACTCATTTGTGGTGTAAGACTGCCCGGACCCGCCCGGCAAATCCAGCAGCCACAAATGGTAGCCCAATGTGAGAGGTCAAAGGCCCAAACTAAATGCGTAACAATTGTATGGACACGAGGTTAGGCTCGTTTGTGGTGTAAGACTGCCCGGACCCGCCCGGCAAATCCAGCAACCACAAATGTCAGTCTAATGTAAGAGGTCCTACAGGGGTTACGATAGTAATAAATTAAGAAACACTTAACCAAAGTAAATAGGTAGTGGGACATGAGAGGGTTAAGTGGGTGCCTTGGGTGGCATGAGGAATCTAGTAGGTGACATGTGGGTGACATGAGGATGTCATGAGAAATACGATTAGAAAAATGGAGTAATTTGAATATAAACAATTATGACATGTAATTCAAATTATTGGATAAAATAGGTATTGACACCTATGAAGGGAAAGGTTTTAATTAATTGATTAATTAATTAAAAATGGACACGGTAAATGAAATGGACTACTTAACCAAATCTGATCCCTAGGGATTGTAAGAACTTAAGTTTAAGTTGGGGGTTAAGTAAACTGGGTTATACGGAATGAGTGGGTTAAGTAAATCTTGGGTAGGTGGGTAATATTAGTACATATAGGCCCACAAACTTAACCGTAAATTAATATGTCTGAACCAGTGAGAGGGTTAAGTAAATCTTGGGTAGGTGGGTAATATTTGTGTATATAGGCCCATAGACTTAACCAATACAACCTGTTAATTAAACAAAAGGGTGAGACTAGGTTAAATTAGAAAACATTTAACCAAATTTATACATGTAAGTGGACATGGGGTTAAGTGGGATGTATTAGAGGGGACCAAGCCTAGGTGGGAAGCTTGGTGGAGGCCCTTTTCAGTCCAGTAGCTCATTAAGTATCTTTGTGAGCTCGACCCAAGTCGAGGACGTGACACGCCTACTGGGCCTGATTGTTAGAGGCCAAAATGGGTTAGCGGTGGCAACGCAAGTCCAACGGGGTCATGTGCGTGCGTGGGCCCGGGCTGGTAGGTAAGACGTTGTTGCATCATGTAGGTATAAGTCGTGCATCCTTAAGTTGTATTGAGTTGCCACTTTAGGGGAGTGATACACCCCACTGTGGGACCAGCACGGGTATCTACGAGTTAGGGAGCCGATCGAATGGGGGCAAGATAGTAGGTACATCTAGTGGAGATAGGAGCAGACGGCACTTATGTAGTCAACTAGGGGTGCATGAAGCTACCATTATTAATTAATCATTGAAGGGGTACATCTAGTGGAGATAGGAGCAGACGGCACCTATGTAGTCAGCTAGGGGTACACGAAGCTACCATTATTAATTAATCATTAATGGGGTACACCTAGTGGAGATAGGAGCAGGCGGCACCTATGACGTCAGCTAGGAGTACATGGAATTACCATTGAAGGGGTACATCGAGTGGGGATAGTGGGTACATCTAGTAGTACACGAAGCTATCATCATTCTATTTAGTCAAGAGGGATCAAGCTTCTAGAGTGACTAGTATGGGTGCAGTTAGTGTTAGTACAGTACAGTACGGTAGAGTATAGTAATTACCCTATATTGATTAGGAAGCGCCTTTAACGTTATCTTTGCTCATCCTATTATTTTTGGTTGCTTGGTCTTGCCATTAATTCACAGTCATTTCCTTATTTACCAAGCTTATGTCTTATCCTAGTTACTTTGATAATTATATTGTTGGAGTTATCGGACTTGCCAGACTTTATGTCTGACCCCCTTTGTTTCCACCTCTTTTCTTCCTCCCCCCCCCCCCAGGTTCTTAGGGTGGGAAGCTTGATTTGGCTCTCTTTGGGAGCACTTGGATTTGGATTGCTGAAGTAAAGCTCAACCTAACTCTTTTATGGCTATTTATGGGATTATGCTTTATATATTATGTACTCTGATTTTGTCAAGATGGATATTTTGTACTTGACTTTAGTCTTTAGGTTTTGGTGATGTAACCAAACATATTTACCTTCCGTTGCAATAAATAAAGTTTTAAATTTTCAAGTACTATTTCATATCTGTCTTGTTGTGATTTTCTGTTCTATATTCACTTAAAACGCTCCATAGAAGTTAATGCATTCCCTTTTGTGAGTGACATTAATGGACATGGGGTGTTACACAACTAGTACTCTACCGAATCTAATCGGGTAGATGACACTAGTTGCTAAAAAAAATAAAAGAAAGAGAAGAAGAATTTTTATTAGAGTAATGGAATACAGAAATGAGATGGTGGCTACAATGACATTACAAGGGTATTTATAGGATAGATAGCCAAACCCTAACCGTAACCCTAATACAATGATTAATGGGCCTTAGGGAAATCACAAAAGAGTTTACAATGAGAGTTTCAAAGGGGTCTTAGTTAAATCTATTAAATTTTTTGCCTTTCTTCTTTTCCTCTTGGTTCTTTGACAAGCTTCCCATGATTTGAGAAATTCTTGGTCTTTCTACCAATCATTTTCTTGTCCAACAGCAACTAGATGTGAGATCTTCATCTACAATTCTTCAAAATGTAAATATATACCAATTTGATCTCCATTTCTCTACTTTTCTGGTTGCATGCGAGTTGGGTTGGAATATCTGTAAAAGTGACATAACAATACCCAAGTAATATTTATTTATATACAAAAGATAAGATATAAGAGCATAGAATAAATACATTTCTATGTCAATCATTACACTTGGTTCTCACAAGAAACATTCATCCACCCTAGGCCATCTACAGTCCTGCGAATTACGCTACACGGACATTCTTCCAGGAACTTCGACAACTCATGAGTTTTACATTCAGACAACCTACTACCACCAGCAAGGCAGCAACACATCTTAACTAGCTCGAAATTCAAAGGAGAAGGAAGTTACTTTCCTTATCTTCATTTGAAAACATATAATACTATGCATATAGTACTTTATTTCACCTTCCGCATATCTCATACTTATGAGATCTCCTCATTATATTTCCCAAATCATGTTTTCCAACCTATTGTTCCTATATAAATTCTATTATATAAGATTTTATCTCAATCCATTACCTTCCAAATCAATAGTTATTGATTCTCTATATTCTTCATATAAGCTTCGAAAATTTCTGTATGAAATATCTAAAATCGAATATCCTCAAATTCCAATTCAAAATTTAAATTTTCTGTTTTGGTCTCTAAATCAATTTAGATATTCGATATATTTTCATACTCAAATTTATGAATCTATTGGTTATAAATCAAATTTTCCTCTAAATTCCAATTATTAAGTTCATCACTTAGTTCACATCTTTATGCTTTCAAAATTTTAGAATTTTTCATTCTAATACTAAGTTTCTCATTCACCATCATTACTTTTCCATATTCATATCCTTCGGCCATAAATTTGCAAGCGAACAACCCTCTAAGTATCAACCCCGAAGGTTGAAACCAACATCATTTCAACACTTAGAAAGTCATCCAACTTGAGTAATCTCTAGTCAGTTTCAAATTTCCTTATTTCCATTTATTAATTTCTTATCTAATCATTTCTAACGCAACTCTCGAATTTAATTTGCAAATCCACTTCTTTTAGAAAATCATTGATTATAACAATAATTCACGCCTTCGAAATATTTAACTTTATAATATACTTTATCCATTAATCTGAATACATAAACAATTAATTATTAATATATTAAATTTTGATTAAAACGGAAAGAAAATAATATTTTCCCGAAATTCGATATAATTGATTTCCATGAAACTTTCTTTCGAATAGTCCCTTATTGGATAATATATTCCGAACTTCGAAAAAAATCTCTTTTGATTTATATTCCAAACTTCGGAATAATCTCACACTACTGGTCAACTCCATTTCCTTATCCCTAATTTCATTTGCAACATTTTTGCTTTCACTCGTTTTTTACTTATAAAAAATGAATATTATTCCTTTTATAGGAATCTGGACTCATCACATCAAATTAGCTTTGATTTCAATTAAATACAGATTCAAATCTCTTTAAAATCTTCATTCATATTTCACTTCATTTACATTTTTTGTTTACAATTCACTTCTTGTAATTAATTAACAAGTTTAGAACTTACTATCGAATTCATATGTTCGATTAAACATTATTGGTCTGACACCAATTATAATTTATCTTGCCAAGTTCGGAATAATAAAATTTCACATAGTCAAATTACAATTATACCCTTTTAATTTATATTCTGAATATCAAAATAAAATTCGTCGTTTCATCTTTGAAACAATTTCAAATTTCCCTTTTTCATTCAAATTCACTTTTGAATTCTTATTCCAATAAATTTCAGTTGTCTTTGATTGCTAAAATACACAATTAGAGAAATCAATTCATTGATTCTCTTATACTTATCTTCCTTAGGTACCATTCGTTGATGGATTCAAGATTTAAACCTAAGGGGACTTATCGAAGAATAGCTCTCGCAAATCTATATTCGAAGACTACGGATTCTGAAAAAATCATAAATCTCAAAATAAATTTTTATTCTGCTATATTAGTTTCAAAATAATTTTCCTTTCAAAATTTATATTTCAAAACTCCATTGTTTTCAAAATCCGCTTTTTCTAGCGTCGATCCTATTCATTTCAAACTCGATAAGCTAAGCTTTGAATAAGCCAAACCTCTGATACCGCATGTAACGTCCCGCCTTTTTGACCGCTTCAAATTTATATTTAAACTAACTTAAAACGTTCAAACCGAAGGATTGTTCTTTAGCTTACAGAGTTTAAAATCGAATCAATACAAAAAACACAAAATAAATAGATAACACAATATTGAATAGCGAAACAAACCTTTATATATAATCAGAGTTTTGATACAAGATTGTCCTATACGGCGGAATTTAAAAACAATTTGAATACAAGAAAAATCTTTACTGTTTCAATCTTCCGAGTACACTATCTTTAGAATCCCCAGCTTTGCCAATCTTCGAATCCTAAGATGTAGTCTCTAAATCTGTAATACTCAGGTCTGACCCGTGCATTTCATGCAAAACACAAAACACTCGATTCAGGATTAATCATTTGTTCAAGTAAATTAACTTCAATATAAACTGAAATATAATAGTTAATCTTAACTTCCGAAATATACACAAACCAAAAATTGTGTAGTATCTGTCCATATCAGTTCTATATCAATGACGAGATCAAGTGTGGTATCTGTCCATATCGCTGTTGATCAAGTGCCATATTAATCCATGACAGTCATATTTCAAAGATATGTGATTATTAGAGTATGCACATACACATGATGTATATGTTCACGTGAGTACTGTCGCACATCTAAGAATTTAAAACATACAAATACACGTGACCCACTGCAAAACAAGGCTAACATGAGTGCCAATAATATGGCTGCAAATATAGGCACAATGCAAAACCATGACAACAAATACAAATGGATGCAAGGTAGCAAAAAGGTTGAGTGTAGTATCTATTCGAACCAGAAAAAGAAAAAGGAAAACAAACAAGACGTAGTATCTGTTCTCATCAGAAATAAAAAACAAACCCACGAAAATGTTTGCTTAGAAAGTCAGTTACAGGTTCAGATAAAAATATCACCTGATGCATAATATCATTTTAATTATAAAATATAAACGTTAATTAAACCTAGAGGGATCCAAATATAAAGGTATTGTTTGGTGTATATATTGTTTTGCTTCATAAGGTCATTATAATTATAATCAACCGTAAACTAGTTAATCTCATCAGTTTAATCGTTAATCAAATAATTATAAGAACTTCTCATAATTAAATAATTTTGGCTACAGGTTTTGTATATGCCGACACCTACCCCTGCAATCTTACTATATAAAAATTTAAATCATACTGGATAGTTATATACACCAATACACATGTACTAGAGGACACACGCACATATCTGGATACAGGAGTAAACTGGGGAAAAACAAGAGCATAATCTGGGCGCGTACATGAGTATAAAACAAGGATTTCATTAGAGCACAAACATGGACAGAGCCAGGATTTGGCATAACTCCGTTCGTTTCCAACTTTGAAACGTTAAATTCATTCTCTTTATACATACAAATACACACATATCCAAGTCAAATTTCCTTATATTTAAACAAATAAAATCTCCAATTTAACGTTAATAATGTTTACTTTTAAATCCAACCATTTATTTTTTCAATAGAATTTCAAATCCAATTCAAATACTCAACGTCAAATATTTGATTTTCAACCAACTATTATGAATTAAATATTGAATTCAATTCATACTCATCACAATAAATTTTATTTTTATTTTTTAACTCAAATATAAATATGAAATTGGTTATTAATGGTTAATTCCTTAATTAACTCCATATTCCAATTGTCGAAATTTCTTGGATGTTAGATATACACAAGTACACATATACATACTAGGTTAAATTAGTGATATAAAGGACCAAGGAGGTGATCACTAAGATAAAGTTAACGAAGAAAGGCTATAAATATGGATTAGATGATTGATGAATGAGTAAGGACTGATTATATGACTTGGTTCATATCTATACGATAACGTAAGATATACTTAACTTGAACTGAAGTATGTTTGGCTTGAATTGGCGGTGAGTATTTGGATAATAAATGCAGGGAACGCTTATTAATTAAATATATGAACATGGTTACTTTTAGTGCGATATATATATATATATATATATATATATATATATATATATGGTTGTCATATATGTATGATAATGCATAATATGCGTTGATCAAGAAGAAAATGAAGTTAAAAGACATTTCACGTTGGTGTCGTGGTCTAACTATGAATAACTAGAGTAAATGTTTTGCTCATATCAGAGTCATTGTCGACCTATGTTTTTATTATTTCCCGTAAATTCATGAGTACTTACTGAAGTAGACTGAGTTTATGAACTAAATAAGTACCACTTTTAAGGACAAATTAGTATTTTGAAAATGAATAAAAGGATTGATATTTAAATACAGACATTCAGAAATTCTGCTATGTAAAAAGGATTTATAGAAAGTTAAGTATGGTTTTGGCATCTCATATATGAGAGTTCATACATTACACACTAAATAATCTAATATTCTTAGCCATATTTGGAATGATTTGGTTTTAATGATGCAATCGGTCTTGTGATTCAAATTGAATGAATGAAAAAATATTCAGTTTATCTATTTACTTATGTCATGGAAAAAATACGGAACTCATTTTATTGATAAAAAATATATTTTAGTGATGGTTTCCAGTAGAATCCATGTCAGTAGAATCTAAAATTCAGTGTCAACTAGTATTTCATCCAATTCAAGCATGCAACATATATCCAAGCAAGCATAATATCCATATGGTACAATCAATATAGCACACATATCATTAACTAACATTAATATAGTAAATAAAAGCACCCATATATATGCTAAAGTTAATTAAAAATCTTTTAAATTCACCAATCTACATGTAAAAATCAATTTAGATTCATTCAAAATCATTCTCAAATTGATTATGAAATCAAACCTATATGAAATGATGTTTTTTTTTAAGAAATGGATCGAAAGAATTTTATAACGTACATAAGTATAGAAAAAGGTCGTGAGATAAAAGATTAGTCAGTTATCATTGTGAAATCGGAAAAAACACCGAAATTGAGGTTTGTAAATGTCATTATTGCTATAATTAAGCATAGTTCAATGAATAATTAGCATACATGACATTGGGTTTAGGCTAGTTACCAATAAATTGCCTAAAATCCTTCAGACAAAAAACTACGACGCCTTCCAAACCATGAAGAAAAAATAATCTAATGTGATTGTTTTACGAAGTGACAAATTAATTTACCTTTCATTGTGAAGTGGTTTTAGGTTTCAATTCTGCTTTTCCAATAATTGTGGTTCTTAAATTTTTTTTTCAGTGTTGAAAATGCTTATAATTTATTCTAGTGGTCGCTAAAATCAACATTTCGGAAATTTTTAATAATCTCGGACCCCATTTGATAATAAAGAACTATATTTTAATATCTAATGCTGCATACAAATATTGCTCGTTGCATGACTTATGCAAAATTTGTATCCAACAAAAACCCTTGAGATGAAGTTAGCAATTGCTTTTCCATGATGTAGGAGGGTAAATCTATATGTCCAATGTAAATTTTGATTAAAAATAATATTAAAATCCTTTGTTGCTTTTGCAAAGATGCAGTCTTGTTGCTCTTATAAATAGTATAACTTAAAAATAAAGAAAAATATTAATGTAGAATATAATAATTTTTACCATAACGTATTTCATCATATATTAATATTTATTCATCTACAAACCATTTATTTGAATTCATTTTTTAGCACTTTTTATTTTTTATTGAAAGTGGCAGCTGCAAGTGTTTGTCAAGCCTCAACTAACCTATAATTTTTTTCTATTTATTAGATTCTATATATTAGAAGTTTAATTATGAATTACTAAATAAAGCTTATTTATTAGATTTTATTTATTTGAAGAACATTTCTAGTACTTCATGTTTACATTGAAAAAGTGTAATGCAACAACATGAATTTCTAATAGGTCTGTAATTAATAAATTGATTGGAATTTCAAATTTCAGTACTTAAAACTTCAATTTGTTCTGAACTAAATGAAATAAATGAATATGATTTGGTAAATGAACAATGATAAGTACCATCTGAATAATGAAATCAAACAACTGTCAATTTGAATGTAATTGTTAAGCTAACTCAACTTATGTTATTTAAATTTAAGTAAAATTATAAAAACTTAAATTTAAATAATGATATTGAATTAATGAATATACTGATGTTTCAAATCAATTAAATTATAAAATTTATGTTTGTAACTGTAAAAACGCGTAAAACGTACGATGTTGGTATGTGCATAAATTTTCTATAATTTATCGATATCTATCTTGACACCCTCATTGGTTTGTATTTGGATGAGTTTTTAAATCTGTAAGGCCCATATGATAAATGTCCATTTAGAATTTTGTAACCGTTCTCTTGTGTAATTAAAATAAATTCACGTATTCTTCTTTCTCTACTCATTCCTCTCAGAAACCGCTCGTTCTCTTTCCACTTCATTATCAAGATCTACATCTCAAATCTCATAAAAAAAATCTTAATTCAAATTGCAATGGAAACCAAAACCAAATCTCTAAGCAAGGAAAAGAAAATCAAAACAATTGAATATAGTTAAGCATCTTCTCCTCCCTCTTCTATTTTCTTCGTTTACACAATGTTATCCCTTTTACCGAACCTTCTTCTTTCGGGTTGCAGCACCCTCCTCCTCCACCAAACCAAATCCCCTAATCCTAAAACTATTGAAAACCCTAACCTTAAAGTCTCTTTTCCCCTTTTCTATTTTCTGTTTTATTCTTGATTTTACCCCATTTGTATAGGCCGTAACTTCCTATCCGAATTCCAAATCCCCTTTTTCTTTTTTTAGGTTGGGCGAAATTGAAATAGCTATAATATTTATGTAACAATCCACATTTTACGTATCGTAGGATCGTAAAATATTTTTATTTAATTCCCTAAGGATCAGATCATTCTCATATTTTAATATGTTGTTTATGGGGATGTGAGACATGTCCACAATTTTTACCAATTTTATTTGTGGCCATTTTCCACCTATCAGTTTTGTATAAGGAATAATTTTTGACTAGGATCAATCAGGTACTTAGATCGATTTCATTGGAATGGAAATGATGTTTCCAATTCCGTAGAGTGGTCACATTAAAGATTTGGTTCAGCGATTTGGGAGGAATCACTGTTTTAATGTTTCATAAAATTCTGTCCATGTTTGGCTAGTTATTAATGGGATGAAATGGTGAGGCATATTAGTGGGCTTTTGGCTATAAATAGGGGGTTAGAGGGATGGAGAGAGGGTTTCTTTTCTTCATTCTCTCATTTGTTTGACCTTGTTGTTCCTTGCTCAATCAAATACCTCTCTTCCACCATTAAAATTTTAGAACTACTTGTTTATCTGTCAAAAGCCCGAGCGTGGGATGGAACTACAAAACAAGCGCTCGTAACATCTTATGTGACCATTTCTCCAACCAAAGTTAGACATGAATCATGATTCAGGCACAGAAGCAAAGGTCGGTCATTCATATTGGGGCAAAGCCGCTCAAACACCAGAGCAAAGCAAGTCGTCCATTCAACATAGGCGAAAGCGACCTCATAGCATAGTCGTAAGGAAAAACAACGTCATACAAAGGCAGCAAAAGGACGAACGCCCTTGAACTAAGAAGTTCGGTCGCACGCATCAAGACAGGAGTCAAGGTCACACGTATATTTAACAACTGCTCATGAATTGCAACTCCTATCGCTCGACACTCGAATCAGAAACCCATTTGTAGGTCTTATACCAACTCCTAGAAAGAGAACATTCACATCTAAAAGTCACAAGTCTCAGTCGGTCGCCTCTAGACTAATGAAGATCGTCTCTTACTCACTCAAATCAGACACAACCACATTAAGGAACTATGATCAGTCATTCTTTCATCTCTCCATTAAGCAAATCAGATATCTACTCATCGAATGCTAGAAATAGACGTGACCGAAGAGCACCGACCGAAGTCACTCGCTTAACTACTCAAGATGCCCGCTCCTATGGACCCGCCCGCACATGATAACTAAGTACAGCCGCAGACAGCTGGTTACCGCTAGCCGATGGCATAATTGTAATTAATAAAATGGGAGATCCGTAGCCTGCATAAACGGATTTCAGGTCATTTCCCGAAGGGAGCTCACTTATAAATACGCCATGGTTACTAACATAGGGGGGATTGAATCTTTGAAACCACGAAGTGCTGCTAAATTCTATTCGGCCATGGCGTCAACTACAATTTTGTGATAAAGGAAAACGAAGGCGTCCTCCTTCTCAATCATCCATCCATCCTTCTTCTCCTCAAATTCTACCATTCTCTTGTATAATTCCAAGATTGAATATATAAACGAGGGTACATTGAGTGAATATAGAGATGTATGAAAAGAGAGAATTGATGTATTTTGTAATCCTCATTATAAGATTGGAAATCACCTTCACAGTGGACGTAGGCCTAATTAGCAGCTGAACCACTCTAAATCTCGTCTCTACTTTACCTTTCTCACATTTTTCATTTTCAATTGTGGATTAAACACGGTTCCACTTATTTCTTACCGTATTGGTGAAGTACAGTTTTAGTACCTTGGGTGTTTAGACCAATTTTGGTGTAAACACTACTCAAGAAGATTGAAGATCTACATCGAGTGAAGGGAGATCGCATCAAATTGAGAGGTTTTAAGGTTGACCATTTCTATCAAGATTTGAGATTAGTCAATTTCAAGTTAATTCGAAGAATTGGTGAGTGATAAGCATCTCTCACGCGGAATCAATCAAGTATATAGGTTGTATGGTCTTATGTTCATCATTTGAAGTTGTTTTCATATTGATCTAATTGATGTAAGTATGATTTTAATTCAAATCACCATAGGATCTAATCTAGTAACTTATAAATGGTAAAATCATATGTTAATTCTATGTTTAGATCCATTTAACAATTTGATTAATTGTTAAATCGTTGTTTTAATGTTTGTTGATGATTGTGTGATTTGTTGTTGTTATATTGATTAAATCATTGTTTTAATGTTCTTTAATGATTGTGTGATTTGTTGTTTTTATATTGATTGAATCGTTGTTGAAAAAGTTGGAGTTTGATTAATTTTCGAGTATGGAATCTAGTTGTGCACAAGCAGTCGAAGTTTGGCAATTTCAGCGTATGGATCGGGATAAATTATTGGCCATGGATCGGGCGGAAAAGTGGTCAATGGATCGGGTAAAATTATGACGATGGATTGGCCAAAAATCAATTTCTGGCCTTTCACAGTGTTTGCAAAACGCTACAATAGAGACGGATCGGGCTAAAACTATTGTGCATGGATCGGGCAGTACCAGATGGGCCTACGCACGTGAAAATAAGGGTTTGGTACGAGTGCGCATCAGGGATCCGCACAACCCTTTGGATTGGACAAAACCATTTAGCCATGGATCGGGCAAAATACAATAGCATGGATCGGGCTAAATGCTACTGTTTCCTATGGATCGGGCGGAACTTAAAGTAACTTGCCACATGCACAACACAAAAAAAGGGTTGTTTGGCCATGCGCACAACATGGTTTTTGAACGTGGCAAGTAATAGACTTGGGGATTTGGCAAGTACTAAGTACCAAGTGTCAGAACGTGCTTGGTGAAATTAGTGATTTGCTCAGGCACGCACTAGTAATTTACACTGTTTTTAGAGTACCAAGTTATAGAGTGCCAGAATTGAACCAAGAGATATGATAGCATTTCAGAAACGCTGCAAAAGGCTGTTTTGACGCTGTGGCCAATTTTTCATAGCGAAAAAGCTAGAAATGCTATGAAATGTTGTATCGACCAAACGAAGCTTGTTTTTGAGTTGACGATGGTTCTAGCTTTGACGCGAATTCAAGGAGGAATGTCTGAGGAATCATGAAGTGTTCATTGATCGTCGTAATGCAACAAATATGAAGACGACTCAAGGGTGTTGAGTTGTAGGTAATGGTTTCTCAAGTGTGTTTTGAGCTTATGGATAGTCGCCGGTGATGACGACTAGATTTATGGAGGCCGAGGAATTTTTATTGTCATAGATTCTAGTGGACTCAAAGAAGAGGTATAATAAGGACGCCTAAAAGACCGGTTGAATGGTCTAGTACCCTGGGCAGTCATGATAGGCCTAGTTGTTGAGAATGGAAAAGGACAAACATACGAGTCACGATGACGTATGGAGTTTTTCTAGAACCGGGGTTACTATTAGCCCTTGACAAATGGCATGTCATAGATGTCATACGATTAACGATGGTTTCAAAGCAATATTGGCGTTGATAACCAGAGTCATGAATGATGATTGTTTTGATTGTATCGTCTTGTGTAGATTATTCGACGTCGAAGGAGATATCTCTTGGGTGCTTGTCTGATGTTGGTTTACGCCTTCGAGGATTGTGCTTGGGAGATGTCAACATCAATTAGGATGATCTACATTTGATAAATAATTACCATGCATGTACTGTTTTATTTCTACTTGATTATTGTAAAGGCTATCACTATCGAATGTGGGGAAGACATGTTTGGGTTCTTCTCGTTTGATGTTGGTAGATTAGTTGATTAATCTGCCTATTCTCACATACTTTATCGATGATGTTAGATAGCTATTTTAGCGCTCACTAAGACTACTGTCTGACTCTCAAGGTTTTATGTTTCCTCTTATTACCTTGGACTGTTCATCCATGTGTTGGATGGGAAGGCTGAGTAGTAGGTAACAGGTAGTTAATCTTGGTGAGGACAATGTTGTTGTGCGCTGATGAGCTGGAGGCTTACATACTAGTTTTCTATTACCGACTATTTTATGCTGCTTTGTTGATGTATTCTCTGAGTGACTTGTAGTAAGGCACTTTGTACAGAATTTGATGTTGTATCCTGTTTGTTGTATGGATAATTCATAATGATATGGAAAGTTTAAAATCCTGCACAATTCTGCTTTACTATTATTACCTGTTGTATATGTTCTATTATATTTTATCTTTGCACTGTGAGTTGTACGACAGGTTCCGTAAGTGTTTACCTACCTCGATGATCGTCCATAGCTGCTCGACACGTCTTTCAGCGCATTATTTCCCTTGTTAAGTGCAGGAGTTATGGGCGGTCGTCACATTTGGTATCAAAGCTCTAGTTAATCAATTTTAGTGAAAGTTCAGGGATGTAATAATGTATGAGAGACGTATTTGTAGATTTCTGATGGATGTACACTATATATTAGTGAATAGTATACTAACGCTTGAACTCTATTTTGCACTTTTCTCATGTGTGGACTAATCATTCTATTTTTAGATTTAGAATGAGTCATCGATCTTTGAGATATACTACTAGGGAGGAGTCTGTTCCTGGATTGGGAAATGGCAGTATACCAGATTACCCAGCTATGTTCGAGGCCATGGTGGCAGCGATCATGAGGAAGGTACCCACTCCAGAGACAGCTGCGGTAGATGTAGGAGTTTAAGTGCAAGTGCCTAGGGTTGTGGACTTCACAAAGTTATACAAAGATTTGACTACTTTGGGAGGGAAGTCGTTAAAGGGGACATAGCTGATTGTCGAGATTCAAGGGTGGCTTGGTACCTGCATTCGGATTTTTGGAGACTTGGGAATTGATGATGCGACTAAGAGGAAGCTTGCATCGAGACAGGTAGAGGGCAGAGCTATGGATTGGTGGAACTCTGTCACTTTAGTGACTCCAGAAGATGAGATTTCATGGGATCAGTTTCGAGTCAAATTTGAAATGAATTTTATTTCGACCACTCAGAAGTCAGTTCTGTTCAAAAATTTGTGGAGTTAAAGAAGGATGGTCAACCGATGTTGGAATATGTTTCTGATTTTGAGGCTTTATCCAAGTATGCTCGTTCGTATGTTGCGACCTTTATCAGAAGCGCGAGAAGTTCGTCATGAGCTTGAGTGCCGATTGGGTTTGGAACCCGAGATTTGTGATAGACCTTCGGTTATGACTAATCCAGTTGGGGGTCGTCCAGTTTGTGTATGATTTATCGTGGTCTAGTGTTTTCGAGTCATGGTTGCTCCTTTGTATGTTATTGCTTTGTTTTGAACTTCGCTGGGTTTGGGATTATTTTGGGTATGGACTGGCTCAAGAGGTATGCGGCAAAAATGGATTGCGAGAAGCTTGAGGTCACAGTCGGGAATGTGGAAGGACGAATGGTTATGATTTGATGTAAGCCCGAAGATAGTGTCTTCGAAATTCACTTGTGATTCCACGGAAAGACTTGTCATCAGTGTCAATAGTTAGTAAGTTTGATGATGTCTTTGACGAGGTCAAAGGGTTGCCGCCACATCGTGAGATTGAGTTTAGAATCGATTTGGTCGAGGGTGCTAGACCTATCGTTATGTCATTTAGATAGACGGCGCCTAAGGAACAACGAGAGTTAGAGGTGAAGGTTCGGGATCTTTTGGAAAAAGGATTCATTCGGAAGAGTGTATCCGAATGAGGTGCACCAGTTGTTTTTGCAACCAAGGCTGACGGATCGTTGAGATTGTGTGTGGATTATCGTGAACAAGGTGACCAAGAAGAACAAGTATCCATTGCCAAGGATAGATGAATTGTTCAATAAGCTTCACGAGGTTAAGAGGTTTTTTCAAATGGATTTGGCAACGGGATTCCACCATTTGAGGGTGGCAAAGGATAGTGTGCCGAAGACTGCTATTAGGACACCATTCTATTTCTTCGAGTGGCTGGTGATGCCATTCGGTTTGACTAACGCACTAGCGTATTTCGTTGATCTTATGAATAGGGTTTTCAGAGATAAGTTGAACAAGTTCGTGTTTGTGTTCGTGGATGATATTCTGGTTTACTCTCGAAATGAGGAAGAGCACAAGACGCAATTGCGAGTTGTTATGGAAATCTTACAAAAGCATCAGCTGAAAGCTAAGTTTACGAAGCGTCACTTCTAGAAGAGTGAAGTGAGATTCTTAGGCCATCTTGTTTCTGGAAATGGGATAGCAGTTGACTCCGCTAAGGTGGCATCAACCCAGGACTGGGATCGATCTAAGAATTGTGATGGACATTAAGAGTTTCCTTGGATTGGCAGGCTATTACCAATGGTGTAACACCCCACGTCCATTAATGTCACTCACAAAGGGAATGCATTAACTTCCATGGAGGTTATAAGTGAATATAGAACAAAAAAATTACAACAAGACAGATAATAAATAGTACTTGGAAATCTAAAACTTCATTTTATTGTAGCGAAAATTAAACATGTTTGTTACATCATGAAACCATAGATCATAACCAAGTACAATATCCATCTTCATAAAAACAAAATACATAATCCCATTACATAAATAGCCATTAAAAAGATAACAAGCTGGACTTTACTTCAATGGTCCAAGCTTTCCAAAGAGAGATGAAGCAATTCAATCAAACTCCACTAGAGCTGGGCTCAACCTGAGGACCTGGAGGGGGAAAAAGGATAGAAATAGAGGGGGTCAGACATAAAGTCTGGTGAGTATGATAATTTTAACAATACTATTATCAAAATAACTAGACTAAGGCATAAGCTGGAAGACAAGTAAATGTCTATGAACTCTTAGGAAGATAAAGATTGCGTTTAAGATAATGTTAAAGATAACGGTAAAGGCACACCTAATTACTAACGAATGATTACTACACTGCACCGCACATTACTACACTGCACCACACCAGTCACCCTATTGTTTGATCCCACTTGCTTCACACAGAAACTTTATAAATAGCCTTACGTACCCCTAGCTGACTACATAGGTGCCATCTGCCCCTATCTCCACTAGGTGTACCCCCACTACCCACTTTCAATCGGCTCCCTACTCGTAGATACCCGTGCTGGCCCCACAGTGGGGTGTATCACTCCCCTAAAGTGGCAACCCGATACAACTTGAGAATGCACGGCTTATACCTACACGATGCAACAACGTCTTACCTACCAGCCCGGGTCCACACACGCATACGAAACCCGTTGGACTTGCGTTGCCACTGCTCCCCGTTTTGGCCTCTTATAGTCAAACCCAGCATGCGTGCCCCGTCCTCAACTTGGGTCGAGCCCACAAAGATACGTTTGGGATACTGGTCGAAATGGGCCCCCACAAGCTACCTACCTAAGCTTGTCACTAGTATATCCCACTTAACCCTCTTAGTCATGTTCATTTACATGTGTGTTTGGTTAAGTCTTACTAATCGTATTTCACATGCCACTAAGGGCACCCCCTAGATTCCTCATGCCACCCAAGGCACCTACTTAACCCCCATATCCCACCTTACATGTTTATCTGGTTATGTATTTCTTAATTCATTCAGGCCATAACCTCATAAAGACCTCTCACATTAGACTGGCATTTATGGCAGCTGGATTTGCCGGGCGGGTCTGGGCAGTCTTACACCATAAAAGAGTCTAACGTCGTGTCTTTACAACCGTTATGCTTTAGTTTAGGCCTAGGACCTCTCACATTGGGCTGACATTTGTGACCACTGGATTTGCCGGGCAGGTTTATGTCACAAACGAGTCTAACCTCGTGTCCTAAGCATTGATTAACACTTAAAATCTTTTACCCCAGTTTTAATAATTCCCTATTCAAATTATTAATTAAGTCAACTTTTAATGATGTCCATAATTGACTCAATTATGGCCATCCACTCATGGCATGCAAAATCATTTCAATTGCACCCCAACTTTTTAATATTAAATCCTTAATATTACCCCTACCCCACGTTTATACGTTCGCTTATTCAACGCATAATATAGGCTAGACTTGAATAGTCTAACACATAGCACAAAGATAAATTATCACAACATATAGACAATTAAAATAAATCAAATCATAATAGGGGTGAAACTTGCATAAACTACACATGTTAAGGATCAAAAGGTGTCAACTTGTTAAATGTCTCAATTTATATGATATGATCATAGCCCAAATCTATACATAAACTTGTATATGGGGTTTTTAGGCAACATAATGATGGTGTGAACTAGCATAGGATATCACATATGTCATAGCATAATTCTAGATGTCGTAATAGATGTCTTGGTATATGTTCATAACTTTTCTAATTAATCTAACTTGCATATGTGACTTGTAATATAAATCAACATAACCCAAACATGATGATTTAATTAATATGAACTATCTAGCATAGATGGTAACATCATGGCCTTTTTAACATGTATGATTCATCACAACTTAGCATAGAAACTTTCAACATACATAACATCATCATAGCATGATTTACAACATATAAGATATCATCATCACATAACATTGGATTTACAATACACATGATAGCAAAAAGGGTTTACAACAACATATATGATAATTCACATCATCTACTCATAATCCATTCATAACTCAACCTAATTAAAATGATAATAATCTTGTTAAGATCATCATACTCACAATTTAGAGAAGAAAAGAGAGAGTTTTGCTTTGCTTTAGGGTTGAGAGAATTAGAATTGAATTTGCTTTTCTTCTTTCTTAGTTGGCGGCGGCTCCATTGATTTCCATGGCGACGGTAACTATTCTATTTTAATTAGGTTTAGGGTTAGCATTAGGATGTATTTATAGGTGTAGGAAGTTATTTAGGACCATTAGATTAACCCTGAACCATGAGAACCAATCAAATGCAAAATCTGCATTTGAGCGAATCGGCCCACGGCTTGACAGCCAAACACCCTGGATTAACCCCTAGTCGACCCAGCGATGCTCGGGTCGACCTCAAAAATGGGCCGGTTCGGTTATTCCCCCTCCCAATTCGCTGTTTTGAACTTTTTCACGTATTTATTTATTTAATTTTTAATTTATATATATATATATATATATCAATATATATATATATTTCTGCGCAACCCATTTCACTTATTTCTTTTCTAAAAATTAAGTATACTTTAATTTGTGAATTTTAATGTTATAAAATTACGGGGTGTTACATTCTCCCCTCCTTAAAGGATTTCGTCCCCGAAATCTCCATGTCAAGAAGAATGTATATCCTACCATCTAATCGTCCATCTACTCAACCATCAAACACCAGCATCCATTTTCCTTAAAAGACTTCTAATGCTTTAATGTTTATATGCATAGTGTGTGTATATGTCCATATCTAATGCAAAATTAGGCGGTCTACTGATTCAGTCGACCTCCTTTGTGCAATCCATGATAGTGCCATGCGTCCAATATGTATGCAAAAGATTCCTAATGATACATATTAATTCTATATGCTTGCACAACCATCCAACCGAATGCAGCAACTATATGATAATACAACCATTGTACATCCATTTTACTAAATACATCCATATATATGCAATATGCAATATGAAGAGACTGAGCCGATCTGTTGCCTAATAGTGCGTGTATATGCATCCACGAGCAACCACTAGCAAACACTTGCATCCACTTTGCATCCACCATACATAACATGTCTCAAACACATGTTTCAACCATAGGATTATCCTAACTAAAGGTCAAAGATACTAGCGAGAGGATATACTAAAGATAAGATAAGTACAAGCTAAGCGATAAAGGAGAAATTAAAGGACATACCCTCAAAAAGAAAAGGGTATCGTGAACGCATCTTCTCTTCCGTCTCCCAAGTAGCGTTGCTTTCATCATCTCCCCATTGAACTTTGACTAGTCTGACCTCTCGATTCCTCAACCTCTTGATCTCCGACCCAAGAATGCGCGTAGGAGCTCGTCGAATTGTCGCATCACGCTCTATCTCCACGTCTCTAAGAAAGCTCGGCTCTACCACTTCCGCGGTCTCATGCAAGCACTTCCTCAAATGTGACACATGGAATACGTCATGTACACCACTAAGTCTCTCGGGCAACTCCACTCTATACGCCATTTGTCCAATTTTCTCCTTAATAGGAAATTGCCCTACAAACCTTGGTGCTAATTTCCCAACGGACCCAAAGCGAACAAGGTTCCGTAATGGAGACACTTTGACCAAGACCATGTCCCCAACTTCATACTCGAGATCTGTCCTCCTCTTATCCGCATAAGATTTCTGCCTATCTTGCGCTGCTTTCATCCTCCTTCGAATCAAGTCGATCTTCTCCGAAGTCTCCCTAATCATATCGGGCCCAAGTAAGATCTTATCCGTAGATTCCCACCAACATGTAGGTGAACGACAAGGTCGTCTATAAAGAGCTTCGAACGGTGCCATACCAATGCTGGACTGAAAGCTGTTATTATATGCGAACTCCACCAATGGAAGATGCTCTTCCCACGTACCCCCAAATTCTAGGATACATAGCCTCAACAGATCCTCTAAAATGCGATTCACCCTCTCGGTATGGCCGTCTGTCTGAGGATGATATGCGGTGCCCAAACATAACTAAGTCCCTACCGCCTCTTGTAAGTTTCTCCAAAATTCGCTAGTGAAAATAGGATCGCGGTCGCTCACTATGCTAGAAGGAACACCGTGCAAACAAACTATTTCTCGAACGTATACGGAGGCTAACCATGGAGCAGTCCTCTTACTCTTTACGGGAATGAAATGGGCGCTTTTAGTAAGTCTATCTACTATAACCCAAATTCCCGTATTACCCTTCCTTGATCGCGGTAACCCATCCACAAAATCCATCGAGACACTTTCCCACTTCCATAGTGGAACCTCCAATGGGTGAAGAAACCCACCGGGTTTCTTTTGCTCCGCTTTTACTTGTTGGCACACAAAGCATCTAGCGACATATTTGGCCACATCTTTCTTCATGCCGGCCCAAAAGTAAACTCTCTTCATGTCTTTGTACATCTTGTCCCCGCCGGGATGAATGGTCATCTTCGAATGATGTGCTTCGTCAAGAATAGTCTTCCTTAGGTCATCGTCTTTTGGTACACAAAGTCTACCGTCCCTACGTAACCAACCCTTATCGTCTAGGGTATACCTACGGAGATGGCTTGATTACTCCCCTCCTTTGAGTTTTTCTACTAACTCAACCAACTGCGGGTCGCCTCGCTGTGCCTCGCCAATCCATCCCAAAAGCGTAGGTCTGACCTCCAAGGATGCTAGCAAACCGGGTACGAAGTCAACGGAAGGTCTAAAATCAAACATAGAGATGAACTCTAAACTACGCCGCTCAACAAACAAAGGACTTAAGGATAATCTCTTTCTACTTAAGGCATCTGCCGCCACGTTACCCTTGCCAGGGGTATATGCTATCTCAAAGTCGTAGGACGCCAAGAACTCCATCCACCTTTGCTGTCTTAAGTTCAAGTCCTTCTGAGAGAATAGGTATTTTAGCGATTTGTGGTCAGTGAATAATTCGAATTTCTCGCCAAGAAGATAATGACGCCCAGACTTAAGCGCGAAAACAATAGCGGCCAACTCTAGGTCATGTGTGGGGTAATTCTTCTCATGCGCTCTCAACTGCCTTCCACCATAGGCTATTACCCTGCCCTCTTGCATTAAGACTGCGCCTAGTCCTGTCCCACAAGCGTCAGTATAAACGGTAAATGGCTTACTCCCGTATGGCAATACTAAGACTGGGGCTGAAGTCAAAGCTCTCTTCAAACGTTGGAACGCATCATCACAATCTACGTCCCATGTGAAAACTAGGTTCTTCTTCGTCAAGCATTTCAATGGAGCTGATATCTTTGCGAAGTCTTTGATAAACTTCCTATAGTAGCCCATAGCCCGTGAAGCCCAACACATAAGCATCACATCTAAATTCAACGCTAAGTATGGAAATTTTCAAATCCAAACACATCATGGACAAATAAGCTGAGCCCCCTATTGGATTCGAAACAACTAAGGGATCCTCTACTAAACTGGTGTTTAAGTGCAGTGATTCAACTAATGATGTAGAGATAAACGAATGTGATGCGCCCGAATCGAATAATGTACGGATAGGATGATCAAACAAAAAAACTAAGCTTTCAACAGAATTGGTTCTACCTCGTTCTTGCAGCGGTGGGACCGCGAGAGCCTGAACTTGTCTGCTAGCCTGCCCTGGTGCCATAAGAGCCTGCACCTGTCCTCCCGAGGTAGCTCCTGCCCTGTGCCCCTTCTTTGGGCAGTCCTTCACTAAATGTCCCGCATCGCCACAATGAAAACAGCCTGTCTTCTTTTTCTTTCGGCAATCCTTGCTGAGATGGCCTGGGGTTCCATAGTTAAAGCACTTCTTCTTTCCCTTGCCATTATTGTCTTTTCCACCCTTCTTGTTTTGCTGTTGTGGTTTCTTCTGATCCCCCTTCTTCTCGGGTGCCTTATCAGCTTTAGCGCTTTTCTCCTCATACATGAGCGCCATTTCTACTAACTTCTCAAAGGTGGCCCCCCTCGGGATGTGGGTCATAGCTAGCCCTTGCAATGGTTCATTCAAGCCATTCATGAACCTTAGAGCCTTCTTCTCCGGCGTGTTTACTAAGTCCAAGCCAAACCTTGATAACTGATTAAATTTATTGACATATTCTTTCACTAATGAGGTTCCTTGCTTCAATGTCAAGAACCTTTCCATATATAGATTTTCTTCCGCCCTTAAGAGAAACTTCGCCTCGAACCTACGTCTGAAATCCGCCCAAGAGTCAACTGGACGCTCCCCATTAGTGACCTCCCACCAAAACGAGGCCTCTCCCTTCATCAACCAAGCTGCTAAACGAACTCTCCTCCCTTCTTCTACTTCAAAGATTTCTAGCAATTCTTCCACCTCCTTAAGCCAATCTCTAGCTTCCACAAACGTTTCTGACTCTTGAAATGGTTTTCCACCCATAACCTTTAATTCCTTGCACGTCTTTGCAAAAGTATCTAAGCGAGGAGGAGGAGGAGGAACGGGTGCAACTGGTGGTGGAGGAACATTGGTTGGACCTGCAGCAGCCCTAGCCTCCAATAGCCTCCTATACCATCCTGGTATTGTTACACCGTCGGGTAGATTAAGATCTTCAGCCATGCTGAAACGAAAAAGGAAAGATTCAAAATGGAGAATTCGAAAGATAAAGATATGTGGCTATTAGGGATTATGTTTTTCTTAAAAACTTTTCTCTTTAAATTTCTCATTAAAACATGTTTTTGAAAACACTTCTTCCAAAAATAACTATTTTTCTAAAGTATTTTTATCTGTTCTGGTAACCTTAAGCTCTGATACCACGTGTAACACCCCACGTCCATTAATGTCACTCACAAAGGGAATGCATTAACTTCCATGGAGGTTATAAGTGAATATAGAACAGAAAAATTACAACAAGACAGATAATAAATAGTACTTGGAAATCTAAAACTTCATTTTATTGCAGCGGAAATTAAACATGTTTGTTACATCATAAAACCATATATCATAACCAAGTACAATATCCATCTTCATAAAAACAAAATACATAATCCCATTACATAAATAGCCATTAAAAAGATAACAAGCTGGACTTTACTTCAACGGTCCAAGCTTTCCAAAGAGAGATGAAGCAATTCAATCAAACTCCACTAGAGCTGGGCCCAACCTGAGGACCTGGAGGGGGAAAAAGGATAGAAATAGAGGGGGTAGACATAAAGTCTGGCAAGTATGATAATTCTAACAATACTATTATCAAAATAACTAGACTAAGGCATAAGCTGGAAGACAAGTAAATGTCTATGAACTCTTAGGAAGATAAAGATAGCGTTTAAGATAACGGTAAAGGCACACCTAATTACTAACGAATGATTACTACACTGCACCGCACATTACTACACTGCACCACACCAGTCACCCTATTGTTTGATCCCACTTGCTTCACACAGAAACTTTATAAATAGCCTTACGTACCCCTAGCTGACTACATAGGTGCCGTCTGCCCCTATCTCCACTAGGTGTACCCCACTACCCATTTTCGATCGGCTCCCTACTCGTAGATACCCGTGCTGGCCCCACAGTGGGGTGTATCACTCCCCTAAAGTGGCAACCCGATACAACTTGAGAATGCACGGCTTATACCTACACGATGCAACAACGTCTTACATACCAGCCCGGGTCCACACACACATACGAAACCCGTTGGACTTGCGTTGCCACCGCTCCCCGTTTTGGCCTCTTATAGTCAAACCCAGCATGCGTGTCCCGTCCTCGACTTGGGTCGAGCCCACAAAGATACGTTTGGGATACTGGTCGAAATGGGCCCCCATAAGCTACCCACCTAAGCGTGTCACTAGTATATCCCACTTAACCCTCTTAGTCATGTTCATTTACATGTGTGTTTGGTTAAGTCTTACTAATCGTATTTCACATGCCACTAAGGGCACCCCTTGGATTCCTCATGCCACCCAAGGCACCTACTTAACCCCCATGTCCCACCTTACATGTTTATCTGGTTAAGTATTTCTTAATTCATTCAGGCCATAACCTCATAAAGACCTCTCACATTAGACTGGCATTTATGGCAGCTGGATTTGCCGGGCGGGTCCGTGCAGTCTTACACCATAAAAGAGTCTAACCTCGTGTCTTTACAACTGTTATGATTTAGTTTAGGCCTAGGACCTCTCACATTGGGCTGACATTTGTGACCACTGGATTTGTCGGGCGGGTCCGGGCAGGTTTACGTCACAAACGAGTCCAACCTCGTGTCCTAAGCATTGATTAACACTTAAAATCTTTTACCCCAGTTTTAATAATTCCCTATTCAAATTATTAATTAAGTCAACTTTTAATGATGTCCATAATTGACTCAATTATGGCCATCCACTTATGGCATGCAAAATCATATCAATTGCACCCCAACTTTTTAATATTAAATCCTTAATATTACCCCTACCCCACGTTTATACGTTCGCGTATTCAACACATAATATAAGCTAGACTTGAATAGTCTAACACATAGCACAAAGATAAATTATCACAACATATAGACAATTAAACTAAATCTAATCATAATAGGGGTGAAACTTGCATAAACTACACATGTTAAGGATCAAAAGGTGTCAACTTGTTAAATGTCTCAATTTATATGATATGATCATAGCCCAAATCTATACATAAACTTGTATATGGGGTTTTTAGGCAACATAATGATGGTGTGAACTAGCATAGGATATCACATATGGCATAGCATAATTCTAGATGTCATAATAGATGTCTTGGTATATGTTCATAACTTTTCTAATCAATCTAACTTGCATATGTGACTTGTCATATAGATCAACATAACCCAAACATGATGATTTAATTAATATGAACTAACTAACATAGATGGTAACATCATGGCCTTTTTAACATGTATAATTCATCACAACTTAGCATAGAAATTTTCAACATACATAACATCATCATAGCATGATTTACAACATATAAGATATCATCATCACATAACATTGGATTTACAATATACATGATAGCAAAAATAGTTTACAACAACATATATGATAATTCACATCATCTACTCATAATCCATTCATAACTCATCCTAATTAAAATGATAATAATCTTGTTAAGATCATCATACTCACAATTTAGAGAAGAAAAGAGAGAGTTTTGCTTTGCTTTAGGGTTGAGAGAATTAGAATTGAATTTGCTTTTCTTCTTTCTTAGTTGGCAGCGGCTCCATTGATTTCCATGGCGACGGTAACTATTCTATTTTAATTAGGTTTAGGGTTAGCATTAGGATGTATTTATAGGTGTAGGAAGTTATTTAGGACCATTAGATTAACCCTGAACCATGAGAACCAATCAAATGCAAAATCTGCATTTGAGTGAATCGGCCCACGGGTTGACAGCCAAACACCCTGGATTAACCCCTAATCGACCCAGCGGAGCTCGGGTCGACCTCAAAAATGGGCCGGTTCGGTTATTCCCCCTCCCAATTCGCTGTTTTGAACTTTTTCGCATATTTATTTATTTGATTTCTAATTTATATATATATATATATCAATATATATATATTTCTCTGCGCAACCCATTTCACTTACTTCTTTTCTAAAAATTAAGTATATTTTAATTTGTGAATTTTAATGTTATAAAATTTTGGGGTGTTACAGATGGTTTATCAAGGATTTCTCCAAGGTAGCTGCACCGTTAACATGACCGACTAAGAAAAACCAAGTGTTCACATGGGATGTTAAGTGTCCGTAAGCTTTTGGAATCCTGAAGGAGAGACGGACGACGCTTCTGTTTTGACCATTTCGAGTAGGAATGAAGATATGGTTGTATATACCGATCCATGCGGTACTGGACTTGGAGCGGTACTAATGCAAAAGATAAAGCTATGGCATATGAAAGTCGACAACTGAAGTCGCATGAAAGGAATTATTCGAATCATGATTTGGAGTTGGGAGCGGTCGTGTTTTCTCTTACAGGAGTTCAATTCGAGTTGTTTACGGATCACAAGTCGTTGAGGTATCATTTCCCCCAAAAGGATCTGAATCTTCAGCAGCGGTGGTTAGAGTTTTTGGCATCCTACAATTTCGAAATAGCCTATACTCCTAGTAAAGGTAACGCAGTTGCTGATGCGTTGATTCGAAGACATGTAGGATTGGGAGCAATGTTTTCGGAATGGAAGAACCTCTAGTTTTTGGCGGGATTTGGTTTCAGGACACAATGTGAATTGGAACCTGAAATGTTTGCAAGCTTATCAATAATGCCTACTCTTATCGAAGGAATTGGCGAAAGCCAAAAACACGATGGAAAGCTTGTTGAGATCATCTAGAATTTGGAACTGGAAAATAAGGAAATCGAAGTCGATAGAGATGATTGGCTTCATAAGAGAGACGATTGGTTGTTCCTGATATCGATGGATTAAGAGATGAGGTTAAGAGGGAATGTCATCACTCAAAGTTGACGATTAATCCTGGTAGTGATAAGATATATCAGGGCATGAAACGAGCTTACTACTGGGAAGGAATGAAGAGGGATGTTAGAAAATTCATTTCTAATTGTACGAACTATCAGTTAGTGAAAGTTGAACAAAAGAAGCCGAGTGTATTGCTTTAGCCATTGGAAGTTCCTAGGTGGAAGTGGGAGCAAATATCGATGGATTTTATCAATGGACTACCTAGAACCAGGGCAGGAAACGAAGGGATTTGGATCATAGTTGATCGCTTGATCAAAAGCGCGAGGTTTATTCCTGTCGGATCGACTAGGACGACATCGAAGTTGGCTGAGTAGTATATAAAATGGATAGTGAGATTCCACGGTATCTCGAGCATAGTCAATGATCGAGATCCATTGTTTACGAGTGAATTTTGGAAGAGTTTGCGAGAAACTTTGGAAATTGAGTTGTGTTTGGGTACAGCTTATCATCCCCAAACTGATGGTCAAACCGAAAGAGTTAACCAAGCTTTGGAATATCTCTTTAGGGCTTGTGTATTGGATTTCGGGGGATCGTAGGAAGACCATCTACATCTAGTCAAGTTTGTGTATAATAACAGTTACCATTCGAGCATTGGGATGGCACCATATGAGGCGTTGCATGGAAGACCGTGTAATTCTCCGACATGTTGGTTAGAAACTGGAGATAAGCTGATACACGGGCCAGAGATGATAAGAGAAACTTCAGACTATATCGAGATCGTTTGGCAACAAATGAAGGCAGCCCAAGATCGTCAGAAGAGTTATGCCGATAAGCGTCGTAAGGATTTGAAATTCGATGTTGGCGACATGGTTTTCGTAAAGACTTCTCCTTTGAAGAATGTTATTCAATACGGAAGTAAAGGAAAGTTAGTTCCAAGGTTCGTTGGATCGTTTCCAATAGTCGATCGAATTGGAAAGCTCGCATATAGATTGGATTTACCCGAGAAGCTGTCGAGTGTGCACGATGTTTTCTATGAGTCTTTTCTACGGAAGTTTATGCACGATTCGAATGTAGTGGTATCTCCAGATCAGTACGAAGACCTAGAAGTTGAGTCCTTAATTACAAAGCCTCGTAAGCTACCTTGCGTTATGGGGAATGACACGAAATAGCTTAAGAGGAAGACGATTAATCTAGTCTAAGTGCGATGGAGTGAGGACGATAACGATTGTACGTGGGAGATAGAAGAGAGTATGAAGACGGTTCATACAAAACTTTTCGCTAGTATGACCCATTAATGTCGTATCACCTTACACCATTGTAACTTGTACTATTTCGTTAGAATTCCGCATGCTAAGGTAAGGCTATGGATGCATGGTTTGATGGCTTCTAGTTTGGATGATATAATTGGCTGCTTATGGATGATAGGCATGTAGAGTTGATTTGATTGCTTGTGTTGCTTGGAATTTCGGGGGCGAACTTCCTAAGGGGGAGAGAATGTAACGACCCGCATTTTACGTATCATAGGATCGTAAAATATTTTTATTTAATTCCATGAGGGTCGGATCATTCTCATATTTTAATACATTGTTTATGGGGATGTGAGACATGTACACAATTTTTTACTAATTTTATTTGTGACCATTCTGCCCCTGTTAGTTTTGTACAGGGAATAAATTTTGACTAGGATCGAATCAGGAGCTGGGTTCAATTTCATTGGAAAGGAAATGATGTTTCCAATTCCGTAGAGTGGTCACATTAAAGATTTGGTTCAGTGGTTTGGGAGGAATCAATGTTTTAATGTTTCACAAAATTCTGTTCAGGTCTGGCTAGTTATTAATGGGCTGAATTGATGAGGCCCATTACTGGGCTGTTGGCTATAAATAGGGGGTTAAAGGGATGGAGAGAGGGTTACTTTTCTTCATTCTCTCATTTGGTTGAGCTTGTGATTCCCTGCTCAATCAAATACCTATCTTCCACCATTAAAATTTCAGATCTACACAAGAAGATTGAAGATTTACATCAAGTGAAGGAATATCACGTCAAACTGAGAGGTTTGAAAGTTGATCATCATTGTCCGGATTTGAGATTAGTCGATTTCAGGTTAATTCGAAAATTTGGTGAGTGATAAGCATCTCTCACATGGATTCAATCAAGTATATAAGTTGTATGGTGTTATGTTCATCATTTCAAGTTTTTTCATGTAGATCTAATCGATGTAAGTATGATTTTAATTCAAATCACCATAGGATCTAATCTAGCAACTTATAAACGATAAAACTAAATGTTAATTCTATGTTTAGATCCATTTAATAATTTGATTAATTGTTAAATCGTTGTTTTAATGTTTGTTGATGATTGTTGATTTGTTGTTGTTATATTAATTAAATTATTGTTTTTAATGTTCGTTGATGATTGTGTGATTTGTTGTTGTTATATGGATTAAATCGTTGTTAAAAATGTTGGAGTTTAGTTTTTGAGTATGATATCGAGTTGTGTGCAATTGTGAAGATTAGTCGACGTTTGGCAATTTCAGCGTATGGATCGGGCTAAATTATCGGCCATAGATCGGGAGGAAAAGTCATTAGTGGATCGGGCAAAATTAAGTGGATGGATTGGCCAAAAATCAATTTCTGGCCTTTCACAGCATTTGCAAAATGCTACAATGGAGATGGATTGGGATGAAACTGTTGCACATGGATCGGGCAGTACCAGGTAGGCCTACGCACGTAAAAATAGGCGTTTGGCACGAGTGCGCATCAGGGATCCGCGCAACCCTTTGGATCGGGCAAAACCATTTAGCCATGGATAGGGATAAATGCTATTATTTCCTATGGGTCGGGTGGAACTTAAAGTGATTAGCCACATGTGCAACATGCAGAAAGGGATGGTTTGGCCATGTATGTAACATCGTTTTTGAACGTGGCAAGTACCAGATTTGAGGATTTGGCAAGTACCAAGTACAAAGTGTTAGAACGTGTTGTGCATGGTGAAATTAGTGATTTGCCCAGGCACACGCTGAGGATTTACACTGTTTTCATATAGAGTGCCAGAATTGAACCAGGATATACGATAGCATTTCAAAAACACTGCAAAAGGCTGTTTTGACACTATGTCCAGTTTTTCATAGCGAAAAAGCTGGAAATGCTATGAAATGCAATATCGACCAAATGAAGCTTGTTTTTGAGTCGACGATGGTTCTAACTTCGACGCGAATTCAAGGAGGATTGTTTGAAGCATCGTGAAGTGTTTGTTGATCACTGTAATTCAACGAATATGAAGACGACTCAATGGTGTTGAGTTGTAGATAATGGTTGTTCAAGTGTGTTTTGAGCTTGTGGATAGTTGCCAGTGATGATGACTTTGCAATTCATGACTTTTTCTAATTTGACGTTAACTAGTCCAAAAATGAATTTCAAAATGACCAAAATTTTGTTCAGTTTGTATAAAATTTTGGTAAAAATCTAAATCCATCCTCCTTGCCTTCCTTTTTCCCGCGGTGCCGAGTTGAGTGTTTGTGTCGGTATAGTTATTGTAGGAGTTTAAATGTATGAGGTTGTATTGAGTCTGAAACTAAAAGAATGTGTAGTTGAAGTGGTAAGGCATGATATTTTGAGTGTGAGGTATTAGGTTCAATCCAAGTAGTTGTTGGACTTGTAATATTGAGCTTAGGTTGATTCAAGCTAGCAATTCAATTTGGTGATTCGATCATGCCGTGTCAGGTTTCATGTCAGCTTCCATGTTCATTTCAGCATGTTATCTGTTTCTATTTTTGGCCCACAAGGTGAGAATTCTCACTTACAATTATTTTTTTGCGCATATGCAACACACACACTTATAACATACTCCCTCAGTTTCTAAATATAATATGTTTTACTTGTTTGCACAAGAATTAAGGAATCTTTTAATGGTACTTTAACCTATACTCAAATTAAGTCCCTCTCTTAAATTAGCTTCTTTTCATGCACAGCTAGTGGTTGAAACATGAATAAATGCCTAAAAAGTCTCATCATTTATAATGGATAACGAATAAAGAAAGCATTAAAACATTAAACTCCTTATATTTTGAAACACACCAAATTTGTTAAAACAACTGATATTTAGAAATGGAGGGAATATATGACACGACAAGTTTTGTGACGGTTTTTGTTTATATAGATGGTTCATTTGAAATGTTATATTATTTGTTATGGTACTGCAAGTTCCCTACACATTTGTAAAACATTTATGGTTGAAATGATACATACCCAAAACGCTGTATAGATTTAGGAATCGAAACCAAATTTATTGGGATGCGAGTGGAAATGATAGATACCCGTAAATTGAATAAAAATAGTTGAAACGATATATATCTATATCAGTTGGCTTAGGTTTTAATTTTCTAAAATTTTAATTCTATTTATAACATTATTTTTAAGTTTTAAATAATTTTATAAGTTTTAAATAATTTTATAAGTAATTTAATAATTCTTTTATTATAGTTTAATATTACTTAAATTTTATTTTAATATATAAATATAAATTTTTATAATAAGACGAACATAGATTTTCTAAATACTTTAATTTAAAAAGGGTTAAAAGAGAAGTTAGAAATTTGATTGTAACTTAAATTATTTAAATGACATAATTGAATGAAATTACCAAATTAAGTCAAACTAAATTAAGATTTGATGTAGATATTAGTGAAATGGGTTTCTATGAATTTTTTATGATGATATAATTTAATAAATTGATTTGATAATAACTTATAAAGTAAATGTTTTGTATCTAAGTAAAATTGAAGTTAAAATACTTATAATCGGTTAAACTAAAAATTTAGATTTTAATTGATAAGAAATTATTAAGATGTGATTTTAAGAAACTATGAAATTTGAAGAATTTAATTTAAGTAATAAAATCGAACCTACTTTGAATAAGTTTAAATTAGGAGTATATACTTGATATGAATTGAAATTTCGCATCTGCATTGATGATAAGCCGAATTTAAAAATACAAATATGTGGTATGGATTGGACTATCTTAAATTATTTTAAATTTATATTATTCAATATTAAACTATTTTGAATTACATTATTTAAATTAATTATTACTCTATAACTATCTTATATGTTTTTAACTTAATTACTATACAATCAATAACTATTTCAATTATATATTTTTATTTAACTATTATTTATTCTATATTTATTTTGAATCAAATTATTTTTAAATAAAAGTATTTTTATATTATATTAACTATTTTGAATAAAACTTGTTCCAGTCCAAGCAATTGAATCCTAAATTGTTAAAATAAAGATTTTTGAAATAATGACATTTGAGATATATGAATGTGAAATCAAAATGTTAGTCTATAAATAAACTATTTTGTTAGAATGAAAATCTAAAACTTGAACTTAATCCAACAATGAATTGATTTGAAATTATGATTTATGAACTTAACTATTGACATCAAAAGTTGGTCTAGTGACTATCAACCCCCAACGTGTGACAAGTGCACACGAAATTGATCACAAAGATGCAAGAAAAAAGTAAATGAACATGGGAGACACAATATTTTATAGTGGTTCGGCTTATATCGATGCCTATGTCCACTTATAATCATTGTTTATACTGTCGATTACAGGTTACAGTGGATTTTAAGTGGAAGAAAGTAGAGATTACGGTATCCTTGTAATGTTTGAAGTGCACGGTTGAATCTTTATAGTATACCGAGCATGGGTTTTTTGTGGAGAATTCCACATGCCTTTCAATTTTCAACAATGGTGTATTTATAGGTGAAGAAAGTGGGCTGAGTGTGTGCCACGTGGCTTGCCTTTTTTTCACTTTGAGCTCGATCCGATAGAGTAGTTGTGGCAGAGGGACCCGGTCTACTGCTGATGAATAGTTCTGCTCGGAAATCGTTGTCAACGTAGAGACTTGTATCTGACATATAAACAGGTGAGCTAGTCAAATTTATCTGTTGCTCCGGCCTTGGGAATAGGGCTTCGCCTGATAGCGCATAACTTGCTTTGATCTGATACTCTAGGAGATAGTCTTACTGGATACTTCTACTCCGAGATTTTATCTCGATCCGATCTTTCAGGGAATAGGTTTAATCTCTTCTTTAGGAGGGTGTCGCCTTACTATATGGTCTCGGGGTGATCTGAAGTCGGTTGACCTAAGATGACAATTTTCCTTTTAGGCCTGGAATGGGCCGATACATGGTAGTAGGCTTCGACTTCGGGTTTGGTTGACTTTTTGCTAAAAATTTGGTCAACACTTTGCCCCCAGAACACAACTTTTCTGGAGAAGGAGGATGTGTTATGGATCTTTTGGAGAATATCGAACAAGAATCTAGGAAGCCACGGTTGCGCTGAACCCTACTGAGGCCGGAAAATCAACGACCGATGACTATATTAAGGCCAGAGAACTGATGATCGCTATGGATTGTATTAAGGGCAGAAAACCGACAATCATCCGAATGATTGTATTAAGGCCAAAGGCTTATGAATGAGAACGAATCGACCCTTTTAGGTCAATCTTCGGTAGAGGCAAGAGAACCGGGATCCCACCCATTAAATGATACCTGCAAGAATCATGGAGTACATGCATAAACCATGCTCGGTTAATAAGGTGGGATACAAACCACATCCGGAGGACGAGCATAATCCACACTCGGTTTTGCTTGGTAAGACGGTATAGTCTTTTGGCACCAATGTTTTTTGAGGTTGAACATTAACCATGTTCGTGGAATGATCAGAGGGTTTGAGCATAAGCCATACTTATACTGTAAAAAAAAAAAAAGGAGTTTGTCGTGCCCTGACAATTGGAATATTAGTGCTGGTATTAACCATACCTGAGGGATGAGCATAAGCCAAACTCGGTGTAAGTAGTTGGCAAGCATAAACCATGCTCGGTTTAGTAAAAATGAGAGAATACTATCCGTGCTCAGCTTAGGAATTCTTTGGCGAGTATTTACTGTACTCGGCTCAAGGATTTGGCAAGCATAAACCATGTTCGGCTTTAGAGAGTTTATTCGTAACAACCTAGAAAATCCGAACCAATTTAAATTTTTTATTTCGGCAATTTTAATGAATTTTGAATATTTAAAATGAATTATTTTAAATAAAAACGACGAGAAATTTATTTTGAATAGAATTAGAACGTATATGTATATTTGAATCATCATTAGAGTATAAATATTTATTTTAAATATAAAAGGAATTGAAAATGGCGCGGTAGTTTGAAAATTCGATTTAAAATTTCAAATGAATGTACAGGATTCAAAATAAACCGGATTTTAGTGAAACCAAAAATATTAGAATCTATTTGAAAGTATCTTTTCAATGAATCCGAAAAATCCAAATTTCATTGCAGGAATAAAAAGTTATGCCCAGTTGAAAATTCAGAATAGTCGCTATGGAAAATATAGCCGGTAAAAATAGCGATTTTGCAAACGACCTCCGTTTTCGATGAAACCACTTTTGTTGGATTCGGGATGTCAAATTATTTCTAGGTTTCAAAATTCATAATTTTTGGGATCAATATGTGAGCATGGCGAAGTAAAACGTGTTTGAAAAGTTTCAGTCAATTTGGATCGACCAGAAAATGGCCATTTTTCAAACGGTCTCCAAATTTGACGGAATTAGTTTTGTTAGGACCTTATCGTCAATACGAAGGTAGAAATAATTTTTCTGGAATTTTTAGAGTCCGTATGTGGCCCCAATAAATTGAAATGTACGTTTAAAATTCAATAAAATGATTTAAATTTAAATTTAAACGGAAACTGGTCGAAATGATCAAATCAGCATAAGGGACATATCCCATTGCGTTCGGAATGGGGGTAATTAGCTAGTGGCGACAGTTGTTGGGTTCGATTTAGAGTTCGAACGAAAAAGTTACTTTTTGAAATTTAATTAAATAAATAATTAATTATATAAAACCATTGGTTAACCCCCTTCTTTCCTCCCTCCCTTCGTTATTTCCAATAGAGCAAAATAATAAAGAGAAAAACCCGCTCAACCCTAGCCCCTCGTAGCCGCTCCCGCCCACCGCGCCACCCACCCTACGGCGCCGCACCACCGCATAACGCCCCCTCCTTCCTCTTCTGTCCTCCTCCTCGCATTAGCACCCCCCTGGCGGATTGAAGCTCGATCAAAGAAACCCCTAAAACTCGGAGCAAGCTGCCGCCGCTGCCACCATATTCCGGCGCAGACCACCGCAGAAAAACCCTTCCCACCTCTCTCTTCTGTCCACTACATGCTCAGACCCCCTTCTCCGATCAAAATAAGTGAGTTTGTATTAGATTTTTTTAGTTAGATAAAGATGGGATTTTTATGAACGTAAAGATAAGATTTTTGAAATAAAAAGATTTGATTTTTAAAATAGTAAAAATACAATTTTTTTTATGAAGTTAGCAAAGTAAAGATGCGATTTTTTAACATAGAAAAGTTTTGATTTCTATATTTGAAAAGATGTGATTTTTATGTATAAAGTAGCAACATAAAAATATAATCTTTTCTATATAGATAGCAACATAAAAATATAATCTTTTCTATATAGATAGCGATATAAAAATATAATCTTTTCTATACGAGTAGCGAAATAAAAATGTGATTTTTATAGCGTTGAGATAAAAATGTGATTTTTTAACATATACCGCGTGAAACAGATCTCGTTGGAAATGCGACGAAGATTTTCTACATAAGAATAGTCACGGCGTTTGGTTTAGCTTCAAGGTGAGAACTTCTCACTTTAATTTTCGTTAAAATATATACTAGGATGCAGACGGTGCTTAGCAGCACCCGACACCCGTCGTCCACAAACCGTGGACGGCTTGTTTGTTTGTTTGATTGTGGTATGAAAATTGATTGTATGATGTGGAATGAAATAAATATTTTAGAGTTAAAAATATAAATTTTAACGTGTATATAAAATAAATATTCATAAACAAATCGGACGATTTGTTTATGCACACACATTTGACGAATATTGATTGGGACGATATATTTTACGCATCGCCCAACTGCACAAATAAATCTGTGCTTTTTGTTTGGAAACCCCACACAGGTATTAGGATGATATTGGACATGCCCTAATCCCAATGTTTGGTTGTATGTCGATCGATTGATTGACAAGCTGTGTAAGCGTTGAATAATTATATTTAATGCTTATGCAGTGTAGAATGCACTCCGTATGATGGTTAACTGCGTTTGGTTGTCGTTGTATGCATGTACTGTATGAAATCCATATAAATAAAATTATATGGTAATCGACTGTGTCTGATTCCAGTTAAAAATGAATATTTTAAAATAACGAATATTTTAAAATAATGAATATTTTAAAATAATATTCAGTAAAAGATCAAAATTTTATTTTGATGTCCGATTTGGGATGGCACGAATATATTTAAATATATATAGCCGTGTTAATTAGATAACGCCATTTTGACGTGAACGATATTTGTATCGATTTTATTCATTTTCATAATGAATATCGAAAAGGAATTGATTTAAAATCTAATGTTTTGAAAATATTATCATATATATATATATATATATATATATATATATATATATATATCAATGATATGGAATATTCAATTTTGATTTGAAATTGAATACGAAGTTGAAATCGTTTTGAAAACAAATTTAAAATGATTTATAAAATACGTTTTAAATGGAAATCGATGAAATATAAATTATATATATTATATATAGTATAATGGCCTGAATAGAACGCGCTGCGGCAGTTCGTGAATTTTGGACCAATGACTTCGAATGGACATTACGGGAGATCCGACCGTCGGATTCTCCTAAAACTAGAACCGTTGGGTTTGTATCGAAAAGAGATTTCTAACGAATATGAGAGATTTGAAATCTAACGGTTGGATTTGGAATTATGTCCAAATCAAATTTGGAAAAGGTCGTCGTAAGTGCAGTTCGAGGGCTGTTTATGGAAATCGACTGTACAGGCCTTGATAAAATTATTAAAAATATCAATAATTTGTGTAAAATCATAATAAATGATTTGGAAAGAATTGGGATGAAAAATTCCATATTTGAAAGGATAAAAATATATTTTTATCAAAATAAACTAGTTATGAACTAGAATTATAATCCAATATTTTTAAATAATTAAATTGGATTTGAAATGGTTTTGAAATAACCAGAATTTCCAATATATGAATTGGAATGGATCGGAATCAAAATTACCTTCGGAATATTTCGATATTGAGTTTCGTGATTATATAGATATTGTGGAGGAATTTGGAAGATATATATATCGTTATTCCAAAATGATATTTGTTGGTTTCAGAATTCGACATTGAATATAAGTCGATATATTATCTATTTAGAGCCTTGTATTTAATATCGAATTGGATTTTGGGTTTGTTGTGAATGGTATGTTTAATAATACTGTTCTTAAACCCAATGGAGTTAAGAAAATTAGAAATTGACTGAAGATTAGTTAAGTTGAATGGTTACCTGAGTATTGATCTGATGTTGGTTTCGACCTTTGGGATTAATACTTAGGGAATTGTTCTCTTTCTAATTTATGGTTAGAGACTGATGGGATTTTAGGTTTGTTGTGAACTGTGTTTTTAACAACATTCGTTCTTTAACCCGCTTTACAGTGAAATGTGATTTGGAATTTATAAATCTTTTTATTAAGATTTAGCGGGAATTTTCCAAAGTAAAGTTTTCTAATTTAATATATTAAATTGGAATTGAATGGAATTCGATTGATAATAATCGAAGTGAACTTCTGTGGAGGAAGACTGTTAATACATATGGAATTTAAAAGGCTTTGCCGTTATTCCATTTATATTATTGGTCGGATACGGAAATTGATATCGATTATATATTGATTTGTTTTTCCGTGAAGATTCCATAATTAATGGAATGTGATTTGGGTTTATCGGGAACGGTGTTTTAAAATAACACTTGTTCTTTAACCTGAGTAACAATTGAATGAAATTTTAGGTTGTCGTGAATGGTATCTTTAATAATACTGTTCTTAGAACCAACGGGGTTAAGAAAATGAGGAACTAACTGGAGATTAGTTAAGTTGAATGGATTCCTTGGTATTGATCTGATGTTGGTTTCGGCCTTCGGGGTTAATACTTAGGGAATTGTTCACTTGCTAATTTATGGTTAAAAGCTGATGGAATGGAATGTGATTTTGGGTTTATCGTGAACCGTGTTTTAAAGGACATTGGTTCTTTAACACAGTTAAAGACAGGAATAAGATTTTGGGTTGTCGTGAATGGTATCTTTAATAATACTGTTCTTAGACCCAATGGTGTTAAGAAAATCAGAAACTAACTGGATATTAGTTAAGTTGGATGGTTTCCTGGGTATCGATCTGATGTTGGTTTCGGCCTTCGGGGTTAATACTTAGGGAATTGTTCACTTGCTAATTTACGGTTAAAGGCTGATGGAATGGAATGTGATTTTGGGTTTATTGTGAACCATATTTTAAATGACATTGGTTCTTTAACCCAGTTAAAGACAGGATATGATTTCCCAAGTTAAACAATCGTTAATATTGATTTTTGGGAAGATTAAAACCAAGTGGAATTTTAATGCATCTTTAATTTGATTGAATTGATATCCAAAGGAAGATTAAAGAATAAATTTAAAGAATTTATCTTTGATAAAATTAATGGGAACCTTTCCCAAAGTATAAGAATATTTGAATAAAGAAATATTCTGAATTTGAATAATGCGTATGTTGTGTTTTTATAGCACTTGTTTATTATATACGCGAGTTATTCAGAAAGATAGGGTTTATCCCATTCTGAATAACTGATTCGATGATGTGTTGAGTATGAAGATGGTGGTTGAAGACCGGAGGTCTTCACATCGTTTGGATGATTACTGATGTCTTGATTGGGCTATACACCCAAGACATAAGTGGTGATCGTCCAGACGTACCTGGAGATCGACCGGATATGCGAGGACCTCTCCCCTGTATTGGACATATGGGGGAGGAATAAGGTGCCTCCGATTTCGTTCAGATCTAGAACGAACTTGTAAATGGATGTGTGTCTGACATCGGATTACATTCTGTGTGATTCATATACATCGGTTGCATAGCGTGAATTGCCTGTGTGGCATGCTGAGATGCAAATGATCAAGGCTTCTGTTTAAAAGCAGAGTCTTGTTGTTGATGATCGAAGCACGGCTTTGATATAGCGTAGCTTTGTGTAGCGTTGATTCCCGAGCCTCACACCCCGGTGTGAACCAGAAACTGGAGAGGACTTCAAGAAGGACATGCGTTTCCTTCTAGCTAGAAGTGGTGTCAGCGTTTTGCAAGCCCTGACGTTTTACTTATGTGGATGATGGATAGCGAGGCGCCTCAGTTATATCGGTCGTTCCAGGGCCGATAGTTTGGTCGGGGTATGATCAGATTACGCCCCGTAGGGCGGGGAAACGCATTGTTCAGGCATTTTAATCCACTCCGTGTGGACCGGCCCTGATGATCCAAGGGTCCACCTGAGTTTGGGTCCTGAGACACGGGCTAGAGCGTCTCGTAGCGGTGAGGATGATCCCTTGCCTCAGTTCACAGATGGAAATCCAGCTTCTAATACGACATTCTGTGGTTTTAATTGTAAACCTATATATGGCGACATAGTGGTATGGGGCACTTATGCCGTCTATGATTGATACTTATGATTGAAATTGTTTTGACATTGTACAGTTATAGTAATAATAAAACATGAAATTATACGTACCAAGCATTATTGGCTACTATAAGGTAAAAACTCTATCCTCCGGCTTGCGTTGCATTGTGTGATGGGACCTAAGTCTTATAATTGCTTCATTGTTCTTTATTTAGCATTGCACTGTTGTTTTATGCACTGGTATTCTTGGAAGGAAACCCGTTCCGTGTTATACGGCATGGTCCCTGGATTTACATAACTTTAAAATAAAGATTAATACCTGTTTTAGTTCTCAAACCAGTCACATGACTGACCTGGAGTTTATTGTTTTAACCTAAACTCTGGGTGCCCCTATTTTCCGCACGTGCATCTAGTAGTTTTGGTTTTGCAGATTTATATTCACGGGATCCTGGTTTATAGCTGGAATGATATTCGAAAAGCTCTGTATCCGTATATTCCATTCAGTTGTGTTTTGTATTATTTTCCGCTGCATTGTAACTTGTAAATCTCTAATGTTTAGTAAATCTGTAATGTTTATTCATACACTGTATATTCTTGTATTCTGATGAAATTGTTGTAATAAGCACTGAAATGTTTTTCTAGTTGTGTTCTGATTGGTCTTGTTCTCAATTCAATCCGGGCTTTCCTTCACGGGGAAGTTCGGGTCATGTCAGTTTGGTATCAGAGCTATGGTTTATAGAGCTCAAGAACAAGACACATCAGAACCAAATGAAAGAATTCATCGTAGATTGAATTAGTAATATCCAATGAGAATTACTCGTTAGAGATGGGATCAGTAGTATCCTAGAACAAGTGTGAAGAGTATATTTTTAAAATGAAAACAATTTTTGTTTTGAAAATTTAAACCTTATTCAACGTATTTGAATATTTATTTGTATTGAATTTGGACAATACAATATATAAAGATTTTGCATATACGCCTTGCAAACATGTATTCGAAGTTTTAATATACTGGATAGATATAGAATCACACTCTAGTCGCCCGGAGGTGATTCTGATGATAGTCTAGACATCATCAGCATTTGTGTTCGAGTTTCGAAAGTGGGATGTCTATATATTTCCAACTGACTGGTGTGAGAACCAAAACTAGATAGAGCTTACGGTTGTGATTTGGCATCAAAAACATGATTTTCTGTATATGTACTAAAAATTATGAATTTGAAATGTTAATTCACTAATTGATTGATGGTTATGTTGTATGATTATTCCTTTAAATCAACATGTGAAAGAAAGGTAAATTTAGGCCAAATTGAACCAAATATTGAACTGTATTGAAAATTGTTTGGAAATGTATGCATGTATATATATATATATATATATGTGTGTGTGTGTGTGTGTGTGTGTGTGTGTGTGTGTGTGTGTGTGAACAGGTCGTAGCAAGGAGGCTAGAAAAGAGGAATAAAATTGTATGCCTGACAAATAGGTACATGTTTACTAATTTACTGGGTTTGGATGATTTTATGAGCCGATTGGCTAGCCGCTTGGCTTTTTCTTTTTGAGATGAGAGGGCCTGTGTGGCGGTTTGGGGATTTTCCCGGTGCTCCCGTACAAAGGAGGTTATGGCGAAATTTCGAAAATTTGGGGTGTTAGCCAAATTTTTGTAAATTTGAAAAGTTCTTAGAAACCGAAAAGTTGAAGAACTTAAGCCATAATGAAAATAATGAAAGTTGAGTTGATTAGTTAAACAACTTTTAGCTCCGTTCCTTTTCGAGGACGAAACAATTTTAAGTGGGGAGATTGTAACAACCCGGAAAATCCGAACCAATTTTAAATTTTTATTTTGGCAATTTCAATAAATTTTGAATATTTAAAATAATTTATTTTAAATAATAACGACAAGAAATTTATTTTGAATAGAACTAGAACATATATATTTATTTGAATCGTCGTTAGAATATAAATATTTATTTTAAATATAAAAGGAATTGAAAATGGCGCAGTAGTTTGAAAATCCAATTTCAAATTTCAAATGAATGTACAGGATCCAAATAAACCGGATTTTAGTGAAACTAAAATATTAGAATCTATTTGAAAATATCTTTTCAACGAATCCGAAAAATCAAAATTTCATAACGGGAATAAAAAGTTATGCCCAGTTGAAATTTCAGAATAGTCGTTATGGTAAATATAGCCCATAAAAATAGCGATTTTTCAAACAATCTCCGTTTTCGATGAAACCCCCTTTGTTGGATCTGGGATGTCAAATTATTGCCAGATTTCAAAATTCATAATTTTTGGGATCAATATGTAAGCGTGGCAAAGTAAAACGTATTTGAACAGTTTAAGTCAATTTGGATCGACCAAAAAATGGCCATTTTTCACACGGTCTCCAAATTTGAAAAAAATAGTTTTGTTAGGACCGCATCGTCAATACGAAGCTAGAAATAATTTTTTTTTGGAACTTTTAGAGTCCATATGTGGCCCTAGTAAATTGAAATGTACGTTTAAAATTCAATATAATGATTTAAATTTTAATTTAAACGGAAACTGATCGAAATAGTCGAATCAGTGTACGGGACATATCCCATTGCGTTCGAAATGAGTGTAATTAGCTAGGGGCAACAGTCGTTCGGTTCGATTTAGAGTTCAAACGAAAAAGTTACTTTTTGAAATTTAATTAAATAATTATATAAAACCATTGGTCAACCCCCTTTATCTTTCCTCCCTCCCTTCGTTATTTTCAACAGAGCAAAATAAAAAAGAGAAAAACCCGCTCAACCCTAGCCGCTCCCACCCACCGCGCCACCCACCCTCCGGCGCCGCACCACCGCCCAATGCCCCCTCCTTCCTCTTCTGTCTCCTCGCGTCAGCAACCCCCCCCCCCCCAGCGGATTGAAGCTCGATCAAAGAAACCCCAAAACTCGGAGCAAGCTGCCGCCGCTGCGACCGTATTCCAGCGCCGACCACCGCAGAAATAAACCCCTCCCCTCTCTCTCTCTTGTTCGCTACAAGCTCAGACCCCCTTCTCCGATCAAAATAAGTGAGTTTGTATTAGAAATTTTTTAGTTAGACAAAGATGGGTTTTTATGAACATAAAGATTTGATTTTTAAAATAGTAAAGATACGATTTTTATTATGAAGTTAGCGAAGTAAAGATGCGATCTTTTAACATAGAAAGTTTTGATTTCTATATTTGAAAAGATGTGATTTTTATGTATGAAGTAGCAACATTAAAATATAATATTTTCTATATAGATAGCAACATAAAAATATAATCTTTTCTATATAGATAGCGATATAAAAATATAATCCTTTCTATACGAGTAGCGAAATAAAAATGTGATATTTATAGCATTGAGATAAAAATGTGATTTTTTAACATATACCGCGTGAAACAGATCTCGTTGGAAACACGACGAAGATTTTCTACATAAGAAGAGTCGCAACGTTTGGTTTAGCTTCAAGGTGAGAACTTCTCACTTTAATTTTATTTCTAGTTAAAATATATACTAGGATGCAGATGGTGCTTAGCAGCACCCGACACCCGTCGTCCACAAACCGTGGACGGCTTGTTTGTTTGTTTGATTGTGGTATGAAAATTGATTGTGTGATGTGGAATGAAATAAATATTTTATAGTTAAAAATATAAATTTTAATGTGTATATAAAATAAATATTCATAAACAAATTGGACGATTTGTTTATGCACACACATTTGACGGATATTGATTGGGATGATATATTTTACACATCGCCCAACTGCACAAATAAATTTGTGTTTGTTGTTAGGAAACCCCACATGGGTATTGGGATGATACTGGACATGCCCTAATCCCAATGTTTGGTTGTATGTCGATCGATTGATTGACAAGCTGTGTAAGCGTTGAATATTTATATTTAATGTTTATGCAGTGTAGAATGCACTCTGGACGATGGTTGACTGTGTTTGGTTGTCGTTGTATACATGTATTGTATGAAATCGATATAAATAAAATTATATCGTAATTGACTGTGTCTGTCCAGTTCATAAAGAATGGATATTTTAAAATAACGAATATTTTAAAATAACGAATATTTTAAAATAATGAATATTTTAAAATAATATTCAGTAAAAGATCAAAATTTGATTTTGATGTCCGATTTGGGATGGACACGAATATATTTAAATATATATAGCCGTGTTGATTAGATAACGCCATTTTGATGTGAACGATATTCGTATCGATTTTATTCATTTTTATATTGAATATCGAAAAGGAATTGATTTCAAAATCTAATGTTTTGAAAATATTATCATTTATATATATATATCGATGATATGGAATATTCAATTTTGATTTGGAATTGAATATGAAGTTGAAATCGTTTTGAAAACGAATTTAAAACATTTTATAAAATATGTTTTAAATGGACATCGATGAAATATATTATATATATATATATAATATAATGGCCTGAATAGAACGCGCCGCGCTACGGCAGTTCGCGAATTTCGACCATTGAGTTTGAATGGACATTACAAGAGATTCGACCGTCGGATTCTCCTAAAACTGGAACCGTTAGGTTCATACCGAAAAGAGCTTCTAAAGAATATGAGAGATTTGAAATCTAACGGTTGGATTTGGAATTATGTCCAAATCAAATTTGGAAAAGATTGCTGTAAATGTAGTTCGAGGGCCGTTTATGGAAATCGACTGTACGGACCTTGATAAAATTATTAAAAATATCAATAATTTGTGTAAAATCATAATAAATGATTTGGAAAGAATTGGGATGAAAAATTCCATATTTGAAAGGATAAAAATATATTTTTATCAAAATGAACTAGTTATGAACTAGAATTATAATCCAATATTTTTAAATAATTAAATTGGATTTGAAATGGTTTTAAAATAACCAGAATTTCCAATATATGAATTGGAATGGACCGGAATCGAAATTACATTCGGAATATTTCTATATTGGGTTTCATGATTATATGGATATTGTGGAGGAATTTGGAAGATATATATATCGTTATGCCAATACGATATTTGGTGGTTTCAGAATTCGACATTAAATATAAGCCGATATATTTTCTATTCAGAGCCTTGTATTTAATATGGAATTGGATTTTGGGTTTGTCGTGAATGGTATCTTTAATAATACTGTTTTAAACCCAATGGAGTTAAGAAAATTAGAAACTGACTGGAGATTAGTTAAGTTGAATGGTTTCCTGGGTATTGATCTGATGTTGGTTTCGACCTTCGGGATTAATACTTGGGGAATTGTTCTCTTACTAATTTACGGTTAGAGACTGATGGGATTTTGGGTTTGTTGTGAACTGTGTTTTTAACGACATTCATTCTTTAACCCGCTTTCAGTGAAATGTGATTTGGAATTTATAAATAATTTTGTTAAGATTTAACGGGAATTTTCAGAAGTAAAGTTTTCCAATTTAATATATTAAATTGGAATTGAATGGAATTAGACTGATAATAATCGAAGTGAACTTCTGTGGAGGAAGACTATTATTACATATGGAATTTAAAAGGCTTTGCCGTTATTCCATTTGTATTATTGGTCGGATACGGAAATTGATATCAATTATATATTGATTTGTTTTTCCGTGAAGATTCCATAATTAATGGAATGTGATTTGGGTTTATCGGGAACAGTTTTAAAACAACACTTGTTCTTTAACCCGATTAACAATGGAATGAAATTTTGGGTTGTCGTGAATGGTATCTTTAATAATACTGTTCTTAGGCCCTACGGGGTTAAGAAAATCAGAAACTAACAGGAGATTAGTTAAGTTGAATGGTTTCCTGGGTATTGATCTGATGTTGGTTTTGGCCTTCGGGGTTAATACTTAGGGAATTGTTCACTTGCTAATTTACGGTTAAAGGCTAATGGAATGGAATGTGATTTTGGGTTTATTGTGAACCGTGTTTTAAAGGACATTAGTTCTTTAACCCAGTTAAAGACAGGAATAGGATTTTGGGTTGTCGTGAGTGGTATCTTTAATAATACTGTTCTTAGACCCAATGGAGTTAAGAAAATCAGAAACTAACTGGAGATTAGTTAAGTTAGATGGTTTCCTAGGTATTGATTTGATGTTGGTTTCGGCCTTCGGGGTTAATACTTAGGGAATTGTTCACTTGCTAATTCACGGCTAAAGGATGATGGAATGGAATGTGATTTTGGGTTTACCGTGTACCATGTTTTAAATGACATCGGTTCTTTAACCCAGTTAAAGACAGGATATGATTTCCCAAGTTAAACAATCGTTAATATTGATTTTTGGGAAGACTAAAACCAAGTGGAGTTTTAATGCATCTTTAATTAGATTGAATTGATATCCAAAGAAAGATTAAAGAATAAATTTAAAGAATTTATCTTTGATAAATTTAATGGGGACCTTTCCCAAAGTATAAGAATATTTGAATAAAAATATATTCTGGATTGGAATAAGGCGTATGTTGTGTTTTTATAGCACTTGTTTGTTATATACGCAAGTTATTTAGAAAAACGGGGTTTATCCCATTCTGAATAACTGATTCGACGATGTGTCGAGTATGAAGATGGTGGTTGAAGACCGGAGGTCTTCACATCGTTTGGATGATTACTGATGTCTTGATTGGGCTGTACACCCAAGACATAAGTGGTGATCGTCCCGACGTACCTGGAGATCGACCGGATATGCGAGGACCTCTCCCCTGTATTGGACATATGGTTAAGGAATAAGGTGCCTTCGGTTTCGTTCAGACCCAGAATGAACTTGTAAATGAATGTGTGTCTAACATCGGATTTCAATCCGTGTGATTGATATACATCGGTTGCATAGTGTGAATTGCCTGTGTGGCATGCTGAGATGCAAATGATCAAGGCTTCTGTTGAAAAGCAGAGTCTTTTCGTTGATGATCAAAGCACAGCTTTGATATAGCGTAGCTTTGTGTAGCGTTGATTCGCGAGCCTCGCACCCCGGTGTGAACCAGAAACAGGAGAGGACTTCAGGGAGGACATGCGTTTCCTTCTAGCTAGGAGTGGTGTCAGCGTTTTGCAAGCCTTGACGTTTTACTTATGTGGATGATGGATAGCGAGGCGCCTCGGTTATATTGGTCATTCCGGGGCCGATAGTTTAGTCGGGATATGACCAGTTTACACCCCATAGGGCGGGGAAACGCATTGTTTTGGCATTTTAATCCACTCCGTGTGGATCGGCCCTGACGATCCAAGGGCCCACCTGAGTCTGGGTCCTGAGACACGGGCTAGAGCATCTCGAAGCATTGAGGACGATCCCTTGCCTCGGTTCACAGATGGAAATCCAACTTCCAATACGCCATTTTGCGGTTTTAATTGTAAACCTATATTTGGAGACATAGTGACATAGGGAACTTATGCCGTCTATGATTGATACATATGATTGAAATTGTTTTGACACTATACACTTATAGTAATAATAAAACATGAAATTTTACGTACGAAGCATTACTGGTTATTATAAGGTAAAAACTCTATCCTCCGGCTTGCATTGCATTGTGTTATGGGACCTGAGTCTTATAATAGCTTCATTGTTCTTTATTTAGCATTGCGTTGTTGTTTTATGCATTGGTGTTCTTGGGAGGAAACACGTTCCGTGTTATACGGCGTGGTCCCTGGATTTACCTAACTTTAAAATAAAGATTAATAACTGTTTTAGTTCTCACACCAGTCACATGACTGACCTGGAGTTTTTTGTCTTAACCGAAACTCTGGGCGACCCTATTTTTCGCATGGGCAGCTAGTACTTTTGGTTTTGCAGATTTATATTCACAGGATCCTGGTTTACAGCTGGAATGATATTCGGAAAGCTTTGTATCCGTATATTCCTTTCAGTTGTGTTTTGTATTATTTTCCGCTGCATTGTAACTTGTAAATCTCTAATGTTTAGTAAATGTGTAATGTTTATTCATACTCTGTATATTCTTGTATTCTGATGAAATTGTTGTAATAAGCAATGAAATGTTCTTCTAGTTGTGTTCTGATTGGTCTTGTTCTCAATTCAATTCGGGCTTTCCTTCACAGGGAAGTTCGGGTCGTGTCATTATTTAAGTACAGTGGCGGGCGTTGACCATACTTAGTTTAGAGATGGTGGCTAGCTCTGACAACACTTGGCGTTCATTTTAGAGATCCTGCCGAATCCTAACAAGATTTTTAAGTCGATCAAACATAATCCATGTTTGAAAAGGAAATTTTATTGCTGCTAGGGTACTATTGCAGAAACATGAAAACAAATTCTAAGAGGGTGATAGTTGAATCCAGAGCACGCCTAAGAGCTAGTTCCTAACCCCGTACGTGTGTACTACAACATAACCACATTATTGAATAAAAAAGTACATTTCTGATATCCTAAGAAATGAGAAATATCCACGGTGATCTAAACCAGATCAATTGATGATGATGCCGCAATTGCTGGCCTTAGGGTCCTTTCTGTTTCAGGAACTCGGGGACCGACCTGGGAAGCTTGGGCAGAGGTTTGTGGCTGTAACACCCTCACTCTGGTGCACTAATCCAGAAGCGGTGGTGCTACATATAAGCCATGATGCTAATAGAAGAGTATCACAACTTAACAAAAGATAATCGGAATATAAAATCATTCATTGTACATGATTTTAAACGGAAGAGCTATTATACAATCATCCCATCATATAACAGTTACAAAGATCCAAGAGTCCAGTAATTATAAATATGAGTACATAAAAAGATAATCTAAATAAAATAAGTCTTCACTTCAAAGCATCCAACTAACCATCTAAACCTGAAATGTTTCAAGTATAGCATCATGAGCACAAAGACCCAGTGAGTTAGCTATTTAAGCTTATTTTTCACGTCATTTCTTAATGGGGTGTATTATAGTTTCTACTTCATAGGTTTCATTAATTCAAAGTTTAACTCAATAAACAAGGAAGAGTTTGAGATATTAAATCAAGCAAATTCATAGTAAACTTCAGTCCATCAAAACCCATACTTTTTTCAAAATACAAGTTTCTAAATCTAAACCACACCATCAACTTAGTTTAGATTTTAGGATATGTTATCCTATTGCGGTCGGCATCCCGTCACTGAGTTGGGATGTACTCTACTTGGCTTAATACCAACATAGAGTAATAGTATACTACCCAAGATCTATTGTCTTATACTACACTCCATCGAATAAATATAATTAGGAAAATGTTTCTTAAAAGTAATCTTTAGTTGCTTTTCAATTTCATACTTTTAACAGTTGAAAGTAAACCCGAAACCACTTCAAAAATACTCCAATCTATATTTAAGAAGAACATCAAAGTAAACGACTACATTTTTTTAATTCATAAAGGTTTTAAAATCAAAAAGAAAAGATAGCATTTGAAAAAGTGCTATAAAAACTGTTAGCATGAAAAATAAAAAAACTGCAGCATTTAAAAAGCGTTATAGAAAGTTCTAGGCTTATTAGAGTGCTTTGTAAACAATTCAAAGAAAAGAAAGCATTTTTAGAAATGCTACGAAAAGTTCTGGGTGGTTTTTAATGGTTTTAGGCTTAAAACAGCTACTACAACATTTCAGACACGCTATGGAAAGTTCTGTTCTTGTTAAAGTACTTTATAATCAATTCAGATAGAAGACAATGCTTTAGAGATGCTACGGAAAGCGCTGGATGGTTTAAAATAGATACTGCCGTATTTCAGATGCGCTATCAAAAGTTCAGAGCTTGTTAGAGTTCTTCATAAGTAATTCAGAAAAGACAGCGCTTCAGAAATGCTACAAAAAGTTCTGGTTTGAGATACTTCAGTGGTAGAAATATTTATAAAGCGTTTCAAATTCCAGAAGTGTTTCAAATTTCTAAAATTCAGATTTTTAGCCAGTTTTTCGGTAAGATGTTTGGTGCTATTTCTGTATGATGAAAAAATATTTTTGGACTACAATTTTTTTTCTAGTAAGAGCTTTCTTAGTCTACTTAATTACCATGAAAGAATTCCTTAAAATCATCTATTGATTTAATATAAAAAATTCAATATCATGAGGCATTTTTAACATGTCCATTTCAGGCAGATATTTACCTGACTTTGCCTCTAGTTTTCAGGTACACAAACGATCGAATTAGAAAAAGTGGCCCAAGACAAAGTTGTAAGCCTTTGAATTAGTTTTCCAGATTGATAAAGTAATTGAAATTTCATCTTGAATTGCAAAAGTTATGGTCAAAATACGGAACGTCATTTTCAGGGGGTTCAAGTCCAATAATTCATTCTTAAATTTCACAACTTTTCTTCAAAATATGAAATGAAACATGAACTTAAATAGTTTTCTTCTTAGACTTGTATCTTGATCTTGTATTTATCCTCTTTACTTCTCCTAGACTTCTCTTCTTTATCTTATCTTATTTTTGTTTTGTGAATGCATGAAAAGAAGTGAACATTTCTTCCCTTTATATAGTAATTTTCAAGGCTAGTTTGGTAATTTAGTTTTGGACACTTGTCCACCTTGTCTTCGTGCAAGCTTTAGGATGTAGACACATGCCTCCTTGGTGTCTTTAGATGTTTCTACACATAGACACCTAATGTGTTTATGTGTCTTCACCTTATTTACTTACAAGACATGTATACCGTTCATTTGATGACATGCGTCCCTATCATTTCAAGCCATTTTTCATATTCTAGAATATATTTACACATACCATTTGTCTTTTATTTATAACCTGTAGATATATACATACATATACACATGTACATAAGTATGTGTTTATTATACTTAAATGTTTGAATCAGATCAAATTAAAATATTCTAAATTTATTGAAAATTTTCATACTTGGATTTTTTTTTTAGTTAGGCTATTACACTGTACCACCCTTAGAAAAAGATTTCATCCTCGAAAATAGGCTTCAAATAATTGTGGATAATCTTTATGAATTTCTAACTTCACCTTCTATGATGCTTCGTCTTCGTTATGATGGTTCCAATAAATTTTTACTAAGGGAATTTCTTTCGTTCTTAATTCCTTAACATTTATGTTGAGAATTCGAGCAGGTCTTTCAATGTACTTGGTACCCTTTTTAACTTCAATGACGCTTAAATCAATCACATGAGATGGGTCAGAAATATATTTTCGTAGCATTGATATGTGAAACACATTATGTATATCTAATAATTTCTCAGGTAAATCAAGTTCATATGCAACTTTTCCAATTTTCTTGATAATGCGAAACGGTCCGATAAATCTCGATCATAGTTTTGCCTTATTATTTCCAAATCGCATTACCGCTTGTACAAGAGAAACCTTAAGAAGGACTAGATCTCCTACTATGAATTCCAAATCCTTCTTTCTCTTCTCATTTGTTTCCTTCACTAGGTCTGGACCAAGAAGCTCACGATCTCCAACTTCTGCCCAACATACCGGCGAACGACAAGGCTTTCTATATAAAGCTTCATATGGAGCCAACCAATGCTTGCATGATAACTATTGTTATATGCAAATTCAATTAATGGTATGTGAGTTTCCCATGTGATTTCGAATTCCATTATACAAGACCTTAACATTTCTTTTATGGTTCGGTTCACCCTTTCAGTTTGCCCATCTGTTTGATGATGAAAGGTTGTACTCAGGCTTAGTGATGTACCTAGTGCTTTTTGAAGACTTCTCCAAAACCTTGAAGTGAATCGTGAATCTCTATCTGAAACTATGGTAACTGGTATACCATGTAGTCGAACAATTTCTTTCAAATAGAGTCTACTCAATTTCTCCATTGAGTAGGTCATGTTGTAAGGTATGAAATGTGTTGACTTTGTCAAGCGATCCACCACTACCTATATTGCATCATGACCTTGTTTTGTCATTGATAATCCAGTGATAAAATCCATTGTTATATGCTCTCATTTCCATTCAGCAATAGGAAGAGGTTGCAGAAGTCATGTCGGTCGTTGCTGCTCTGCTTTAATTTGTTGGCACGTAAAACATTTTGCCACAAATTCAGCAACATCCTTCTTCATTCCATTCCACCAAAACCGCCGCTTAAAATCCTCAAACATTTTTGTGCTTCCTGGATGCACCGTAAGCCTTGAACGATGTGCTTCACTAAGAGTTCCATTTTTTAATTCAGTTTGATTTGGAACGCAAAGTCGATTTTTGAATCTATAACTACCATCTTTATCAATGTTCCAATCTGTAGGTTCCTTATTCTTCTTTTTCATAATAACTCTTTTAATTCCTCATCTTCTTCTTGGGCTTTCAATATTTTACTTACTAGAGTTGGCTGAATAATAAGATTACGTAGAAGTGCTATTTTGTTAACCATGGCTCCATTAATCATCCTTGCACGAACGTTCATATCAGTAAGAGTCTCTAGAGCCCTCCATTCTCTTATCATTAAATGAGCTACTATGCCATAGGTTTTCTGACTTAATGCATCTACAACTATATATTTCCTTTCCTAGATGATAATGTAATGTAAAATCATAATCTTTTATAAATTCCATCCACCTTCTTTGTCTCATATTTAATTCTTTTCAAGAGAACAAATATCTTAAACTCTTATGGTCAGAGTAAACATGAAATTGTTCTCTATTAAGGTAATGCCTCCAAATTTTTAAGGTAAACACAATCGCAGCCAATTTTAAGTCATGAGTTGGATAATTGGCTTCATGTGGCTTTAATTGACGAGAGACATAAGCAATAACTTTGTCTTCCTGCATTAGTATGCATCCTAATCCTTGTTCGCATGCATCAGAATATACTCTATATGGAACTCCACTCCTTGGCAAAGACAGAATTGGTGCCTCGTTCAATCTTTTCTTTAAGGTTTCAAATGCTGTTGACACAAAAAGTTGGTCACTATTGATAGTATACCCCCAATCGTGTGAAGAGCATACGAATAACACTCACAAAGTGCAACAAAGTAAAGAAAACAGGGATCACGCAAGACTTTTTATAGTGGTTCAACAAAGATGGTGCCTACGTCCACTTTATATGTATATTGATTTTCTTTTGATTACAAGTACAATGCTTTTTCTGTTTTGGTAGAGAAGAAGCATTTGTTATCTTGAGACTTAGTCGTGGAGAAGTTTTGATTTTTGGAGAAGTTCAGCCAAAAGTTGGAGTAGCCGAAAGGAGGTCCCTTTCCATTTTGAGCTTGGATGTATTTATAGGTGAAGAAGTGGGCTGAGCGGGCCTCCATGTGGCTTTCCTCTTTTTCGGAGCTTGGACACGTGGAACTTGATCATTGGAAGTAGTTGTGGTGGTGGGACCCGGTCCACTGCTGATTAATAGTACCCTTGAGAATTATGGCTTACGTGGCAACCGAGATGAGGTGTATCAAAAGTAGAGCTTTGGCTGGTAGCGTTTGACCGCCTCTATTGCCTTGAGAATAGGTATGAATAATAAATGCTTTGGATGGATATTTCCAGATGAATCCGAGATATTCGGTCGATCCAATTTTTATGGAAGCGGCTAACTCGGTCGGTTGAGAAGAGCAATTCTTTCGGGCTCGATGAGCCATTGCTTGAAGGAGACTAGCTCGAGTCAACCTTGGTTCGGGATAGCTTGGGCCGAACCTTGCCTGGGATTTTTGGAATGTGGGTTGTTCTGTTCGACCGACCGATCGACATTGAAAAGAGTTTCTGGATATAGGGCTTCGATCCATTGAACCGTAATTGCTTTTGCTACAAAGTTAGTCAACACTTTGCTCCTCAGAATACATCTTTCTTGGTAAAGGAGGTGTGTTGTGATCCTTGCATCGAAGTTAAATGTGCGAGTAGCGATGGTTACGCCGAACCATATTAAGGCTAGAAATCCGACGATCCTGTAGAGAATGCATGGGCCATTCTTGGTCTAAAGAAGGCTTCGGTCTTGATTGGGCGATTATTAACCGTACTCGGCTTGAAGATATGGACGAGCAGCAATTGCACTTGGCTTTGAAGGATGGCGAGTCTTATCCATACCCGACTTATAGGGATGGCGAGTATAATCCATACTCGGCTTACAGAGATGACGAGTATTAACCGTACTCATCTTATGGAGAGTGACGAGCATTAACCAAACTCGGCTTATAGAGATGGCGAGTATTAACCATACTTGGCTTATGGCAAGTGTTAATTATGCTCGACTCATGTAAGATTATTTGTGAAGCCCAACAAGGTCAAAGTGCACTTGGTTCAGAGAAGGGGCGAGTATAATCCACACTTTGCTTACGAAAGTTCTACCATACTCGGCTTAAGGAGCAGGTTTAGCTATGGTGGCAGGCTTTGATCGTGCGCTATGGACGATGGCTTAACACTGACCATATTCGGGTTAGTGAGCGCTAGTCAGGCTCAACTTAAATCATTCAAACATAATCCATGTTTGCAAAAGAAATTTCATTGTTCTAAAGAACTATTACAAGGAAATGAAAATAAATTCTAAGAGGACGAACGTTGGTTCTAGAGCATGCCTGGGAGCTAAATCCTAACCCCGTACATGTGTTCATCAACATATTCATTTTATTGAAAGAAATAAAAATACATCAAAAATAAGAAATCTAAATCTTATTAGTTGATGATAATACAATGAGTGTTGGGCTCAGGGTCCTTTCCGTTTCTAGGAGCTCGAGGACCGGCCTGAGGAGACTGGGCAGATGATTGAGACGGAAAGGCCGGTGTGTTTATTCTGACATACTTGGGAAGTTCTCCTTGCCTGACCCTATCCTCGCCTGACCCTATCCTCGCATGACCCTATCCTTGATGAGATCGCGCAAGTGCCTGCATTCATTGGTTCTATAACCAACTATGTTGTGGAACATGCAGTGCTTTCCAGAATCGAGCAATTTCTAGATCGGCTCTCTTCGAGGAGGTTTTGGGAAAGGTAGGGATCCTCGTACGTTGAGTTAGATGTCGAGTAGGGAAGAATTGAGCTTGGTATATTGATCGTACTTGTTTTCTTTCCGGGTCGTACGTTGCTTTCATTCTTTTCTGAGGCCTTTCCTTTTCCTTTATTCTGGCCATTGATGTTGGATGGACCTCCATGTTTGGTGGCAAGGACCTCGAGGCTCTCCATCTCAATGCTAGCATCTTCTTGTCGGAGGAAATTCGGCCTCTACATAGAAATCCTCAATGTCCTTGAGGGGATCTCTGGTCAAAGAGATTGAGAATTCTGACCGGTTCTGGATGCCTGCGATGGCGGCCATAAGCATCATTGATGTCTCAGGTCGATTGACTGATTCTACGGCCATGTTGAATCTTTCGAGGAAAGTAAGAAGTGTCTCTCCCGGTCGTTGCTTGACGGAGGTCAAGAACATGACACTCTTCGGTCGGGAGATGCGAACTCTGAACTGTTCGATAAAGCGGGTAACCAGTGTGTTCCAACTGCAGATCGACTCCGTAGTTAGCTTCCGAAACCAAATGTTGGCTATATCTTTGAGAAAGAGTGGGAATCATTTGGCCATAACATTGGTCGATGCAAAGAGTACTTCCATATGATGCATATATCGCATGAGGAGGATGGTCGGGTTAGTCCTACCATTGTAGGGTTCAATGACTGGGAACTTGAAGTCCGGAGGATTGTGGGAGTTTCTGATTCCCCTGGTGAAGGGATGCCATGGATATTGTCTATATCTTGCTGAGTAGAAGTGCCCCGAGTGAAGCGTCGGATGATGCTTGCAAGTTGGCTTCCATCTCCAAGGAGTCGCTGCCATGAATCCAACTCTGTGTCGGGGAGGATTCCAGTTCGAGGATCCGACAAAAGCATGCTCGAAAGGGTGGTCGTTGGTTAGGCCCGACCTCTGAGAGTTGATTGAAGGTGAGGGGGAACCCTAGCTGGTGGATCTGGGTAGAATGGCGCCTCTTGAACCTGATGAGAGTTGGATCGGGCCGTACCCATGGCGGAAGGTCCAGGATGATCTAGCATAGCACGTGATGTTCGGGTTCGGCGTTGCCCCTGGTCAGGGAAATGTTAGAAAGGTTTATGGTAGCGTTTTCCTCTACCACAGTAGTTATCGGTATGGTAGGGTGGTCTCCTTGGTTTGAAGGGAAGGCTCCACTAGCTCTTCGTTGAAGGGGAAGAGTCGTTAGTCTGATCTATGGTAAGATGATGGGTTGTAATGGGAATGACAATTTCTTTGATGGGCCCGACGGTTACTCAAGTAATATGGAGGGTCGAGCTAATCCCCGTAGTGGAGGTAATATGGTCGAATGACCTAGGTCTTGATCGTGGGCCTCCCGTGAATCAGCAGTCGCGGCTGCGCTAGTCGTTGGAAGCGATACTCCTGGCTGTGATTTGTCGGGAGGTGGAGCCGAGCCAGGAGGAAGCAAAGGTGGGATCTGACCAGTGGCCTGATTCTGTACAAACCGAAGGTTAGTTGCTGCCCCAGTCCTGATCGGTGAGGAATTGATGTTGAAGCATTAAATCCCATCTCCAACCAGCCGAGAAGGTGATCCATCAATTATTGTTGTCGTTCAAGGAGTTTATCCTGGGATATCATTTGGTCCTTGAAATCATCTAGAGTCTTGTCTATGTCGTCCTTGGTAATATATTGGGACACGTCTTCATGAGAGGAGGCTTCCTGACTTGCTTCGGCAGCGTTTGTCTCGGCTACACCCGCGTTCGTGGGACGGGAAGATGTTTCATCTTTCTTCCGCTGGTTCGCCATGGGTTGGAACTTGCTGAAGGTTGTAGGATATGTCGGTGCGTGCCCCTACCGGGAGCGCCAATGTGTTGAAGTCAAAAGTTGGTCACCAGTGAAAGTCAACCACCAATCGTGTAAATAGCACACAAATAACAATCACAGAGTGCAATAAAGTAAAGAAAATAGGGAACGCACAAGACTTTTTATAGTTGTTTGGCAAAGATGATGCCTAAGACCACTTTATATGTATATTGATTTTCTTTTGGTTACATATGCAATGTTTTTTTTTTGTTTTGGGAGAGCAAAATAGTTGGCTATCTTGAGACTTAGTTATGGAGAAGATTTAATTTTTCGAGGAGAAGTTCAGCCAAAAGTTGGAGTAGCCGAAAGGAGATCCCTTTCCATTTTGAGCTTGGATGTATTTATAGGTGAAGAAGTGGGCTGAGCGGGCCGCCACATGGCTTTCCTCTTTTTCGGAGCTTGGACTCATGGAGCTCGGTCATTAGAAGTAGTTGTGGCGATGGGACTCGGTCCACTGCTGATTAATAGTATCCTCGAGAATTGTGGCTTACGTGGCAACCGAGATGAGGTGTATAAAAAGTAGAGCTTTAGCTGGTAGCGTTTGACCGCTTCTGTTGCCTTGAGAATAGGTCTGAATAATAAATGCCTTGGATGGATATTTCCAGATAAATCTGAGATATTCGGTCGATCCGAAGTTGATGGAAGCGGATAACTCGGTCGGTTGAGAAGAGCGATTCTTTCGGGATCGATGAGCCATTGCTTGAAGGAGACTAGCTTGAGTCAGCTTTGGTTCGAGATGGCTTAGGCCGAGCCTTGCCCGGACTTTTTGGAATGTAGGTTGTTCTGTTCGACCAATTGATCGATGTTGAAGAGAATTTCTGAATATTGGGCTTCGATCCATTGAAGCGTGACAACTTTTTCCAAAAAGTTGGTCAACAAATGTTATCTTACATTTTTCATCCCAAATAAACTTGGTTTCCTTATGAGTTAGTTTTGTTAATGGAGATGCTATCTTTGAGAAATCTTGATTAAATCTTCTATGGTAACCATCTAATCCTAGAAAACTTTGAACTTCTATTGGTGTTGTCGGAGGGTTCCATTTCAACACTGCCTCAGCCTTTGTTGGGGCTACTCCTATTCCATTCTATGTGACAACAAGTCCAAGAAATTTTACTTCCTCCAACCAGAATTTACATATACTTAATTTTACATATAGTTGATGCTCTTTTAGTGTTTGGAGACATAAATGCAAATGGCTTTCAAGTTCTTCCTTTGTCTTAGAATACATCAGGATATCATCAATAAACACAGTAACAAAATGATCAAGATATGGAGGGAACACACGATTCATTAGATCCATGAATATTGCTGGAGCGTTAGTAAGGCCAAAAGGCATCACCAAGAATTCGTAGTGTCCGTACCATGTTTGGAAAGTTGTCTTTGGAATATCTTCATCTTTTATTCTTAATTGATGATAACCAGATCTTAAGTCAATTTTCGAAAATACGTTAGCTCCTTGGAGTTGAGCAAATAAATCATCGATCCGAGGTCATGGATATTTGTTCTTAATTGTTACCTTGTTAAGCTCTTGATATTCTATGCATAAACGAAATGTTCCATTGTGCTACTTCACAAACAACACTGGTGCTCCCCAAGGAGATTTACTAGGTCTAATGAATCCTTGATCCTCTCTCTCCTTAATTTGTCTCTTTAATTCTTGATTTTCCATAGAAGACATACGATAAGCTGCTTTAGCAATAGGATTTGTACTAGGGATCAAGTCGATAGAAAAACCAGTTTCTCTTTTTGGTGGTAACCCTGGTATTTCTTGAAAAACTTCTTTAAATTCCTTTACTATCGGGATATTGTCCATCGTTTGACCCTTATCCTCGATATTGATATGAGCAATATATCCAGATATAAATGCGTCTTCAACTTTATCACATGAGTAAACAAAGGTTTCATGCTCTCAATTTGTCAAACTTATAGTTTGGTTGTTTCAATTCAAGATAGCTTGATATTTTGTAAGCCAGTCCATCCCAAGGATGATATCAAAATGTTCATTGGAAAGATAATTAAATTAGCCACCATATCCTTACCTTCAAAGTTAAGGATATAATTCCTACACATACTCTTAAGTTTAGTTCTCCCTCCTACTACAATATATACTATCAAAGGATTTGATAGTTGCTCAACAGGTAATCCTATCTTAGTAACAAATATTTCATCAATTAGAGAATATGTGGTACCAGTATTAAATAAAATTCTAGCTTGAAAGTCAAAAAGAAACACGATACCTTCTACTTGAGCTTGTTCGAAAACAAGTGCATATACCCGTTCTTGTTGCCCCTATTATCCTTCTTGGCTTCTTGACTAATGTGCCCAAATTCATCGCAATTGTAACATATGATTGCCTTAGTACAGTCTGGAGAAATGTGCCCTGTTTCGTTACACCGGTAACATCTCCTTACTTTATCAGGCTCCTTTTCTTGTACCATCGGTCCTTTACTTCCTCCATTTGGTTTCTTCTTCTTCTCATCTGGTTTCTTTTGATTGTCAAAAGGATTGTTTGGTTTCCTTTTATTTGAAACCTTCCTTTCTTGCTGGAACTGAAGACAATCTTCTTCCGGATTAAAGCTTCAGCTACTATCATCCCATAAGTTTTGCGTCTATCACCAATAAAACATCTTCTTATGGGACGGATTAATCCCTTTGTAAATTGTCTAGCACACTTTTCGGGTGTATCAATTAAATGATTTCCGAATCGGGATAGTGCTTCGAACTTATTTTGATATTGGACGATTGACATACCTTCTTGAGTAAGATTTTGAAATTTTATCTCCATCTTCTCTCTCTCATTCTCTGGAAAATACTTATCTAAGAACTTTTCCTTAAATCCGTCCCATGTCATCTGTTCCATCTCGTCTATACTAGTTTTTGTTCGAACAAGCTCCACTAGTTTCAAGCTTCCTCTGATAATTGAAAGACAACCAACTTCCTCTTGTCGACTTCATTACATTCCAAAACTTCAAATATATCCTCTAGATGTTGAATCCATAGTTCTACCTTAACTGGATCTGCATCTCCAACAAATTAGTCAGCTTTCAAACTTTTAAAAAGGCTTAAAAGTTTGTTTGTTGAAGATGTTGAAGAAACTTTCTCCATCTGCTTGATAAAAGATGTAAACAATTCCATAGCATTTGTTTGTGCAGAGGACTGAGCCTCTTGACTTTGAGTTGTCGAGTTATTTTGATTTGCCATGACTTTCAATAAAAGATATCTTGTTATGGTCAAAGATGAAATACACCTTTAGTCATAAAGAATATCTAATGACATACTCAAGTCATGAATACACAAACGTGTTATATTACTTGTAACCCTTATATACAAACAAAATTTAGGTGTTTATCCACAGCCTCCCTAAAATATAGATAGTCGTCCATACTACTTGATATGTTAACTAATACTTAACTTCATATTCTACTTTTATTCTATCACTATTATTATTTTTTGATGAAGAAGGACCTGTTTTAGCCTTTACTGCTCGAGAAGGTCCAGTGACTTCTTGAGAGTAATCATTTGTGTCAACTATCTCAGACTCCTCTTCATCATATTGTCCCACTATTTTATTTGGAAGTCGTTTGCATCTTATATTCCCTCCTTGTGGTAGTAATTCCCCTTCACGCCTTAGAAATCCTAAAGCATCTCCATAGTCAGTCCGTTCTACCAGTTTAATCGCCATCTCAAAGGGTTTCATCGTCTGGCACAGACTATAAAGAATAAGATCTCCTTTTAGACCGTCTCAATAATCGTTAGCTCTATGGTAAACTTCATATATCTCATCGAGGAGAATCATCCTTGATCTCCTTTTAAGAACATGCTTTTCTGTTGTGCGGCTTATAGCAACTAATTGTTCGTTTGGTGTGGTGGTGCACTTAACACCACCCCATGAATCCCGCGTACACTAAGTTCTGTTTCTTGCCATAACCTATAACTGCAAATAGTCATAAAGTTGTCAATAATTGTATAAACTTCCTATTCTGACAAATTGAGTTGTGATAACATAAAGTTTCCAAAAGCATCCCTTAAACCTTGGCTCTGATACCAACTCTGTAGCTCCCCCACTCTGGTGCATTTATCCAGAAGTGGTGGTGCTACTATAAGCCATGGTGCTAATAAAAGAGTATCACAACTTAACAAAAGCTTATCGGAATATAAAATCATTCATAGTACATGATTTCAAATGGAAGATCTATTATTCAATCATCCCATCATATAACAGTTATAAAGATCCAAGAGTCTAATAATTATACACATGAGTACATAAAAAGATAATCTACATAATATAAGTCTTCACTTCAAAGCATCCAACTAACCATCTAAACCTAAAATGTTTTAAGTGTAGCATCATGAGCAACACAGACCCAGTGAGATAGCTATTTAAGCTTTAGTTTTCATGTCATTTCTTAATGGGGTGTATTATAGTTTCTACTTCGGAGGTTTCATCAATTCAAAGTTTAACTCAGTAAACAAGGAAGACTTCGATATATTAAATCAAGAAAATTCATAGTAAATTCAGTCCATCAAAACCCATAATCTTTTCAAAATATATGTTTATGAATCTAAACCACAACCTCAATTTAGTTTAGATTTTAGGATATGTTATCCTATTACGGTCGGCATCCCATCAATAAGTAGGGATGTACTCTACTTAGCTCAATACCAACATCGAGTAATAGTGCACTACCCATGATTTATTGTCTTATATAGCACTCCATCGAATAAGTATAATTAGGAAAATGTTTCTCAGAAGTAGTCTTAAGTTACTTTTCAATTTCATACTTTTAACGATTTAAGATAAACCCGAAACCACCTCAAAAATACTCCAATCTATATTTAAGAAGAACATCAAAGTAAATGACTACATTTGTAATTAATTCATAAAGATTTTGAGATCGAAAAGAAAAAGAAAAGAAGCATTTAAAAAAATTGCTATATAAAGTTATAGCATGAAATATAAAAAACAACAGCGTTTAAAAAGCATTATGGAAAGTTCTGGGCATATCAGAGTGCTTTATAAACAAGTTAGAAAAAACACAGCTTCTGAGAAATGCTATGAAAAGTTTTGCGTGGTTTATAATGGTTTTAGGATTAAAACAGCTACTACTGCATTTCAGACGAGCTATGGAAAGTTCTGTTCTTGTTAAAGTATTTTATAATCAATTCAGAGAAAAGACAGAGCTTCAGAGATGCTGCAGAAAGCTCTAGATGGTTTAAAACAGATACTGCAGCGTTTCAAATGTGCTGTGAATTGTTTTGAGCTTGTTAGAATCCTTCATAAGTAATTCAGAAAAGTGAGCACTTCAGAAATGCTACAAAAAGTTCTGGTTTGAGACACTTTAGTGTTAGAAACATTTAAAAAGCGTTTCAAATTGCAGAAGTGTTTCAAATTACCGAAATTCAGATTTTTAGCCAGTTTTTCAGTAAAATATTTGATGTTATTTCTCATTTTTTGACTCCAATTTTTTTTTTAAAGAAGCTTCCTTAGTCTACTTAATTCCCATGAAAAGAAATCTTTAAAATCGTTTATTGATTTAATATAAAAAATTAAATATCATTAGGTATTTTTAACAAGTCCATTTCGGGTAGATTTTGACCTGACTTTGCATCCAGTTTCAGGTACACAAACGATCGAATTAGAAAAAGTGGTTGTTGTAGGCCTTTGAATTGGCTTTCCATACTGGGAAAGAAATCAAAATTTCATCAAGAATAGCAAAAGTTATGGTCAAAATACCGAACGTCATTTTCAGGGGTTCAAGTCCAATAATTCATTCTTGAATTTCACAATTTTTCTTCAAAATATGAAATGAATACATGAACTTAAATAGTTTTTCTCACCTCAGACTTGTATCTTGATCTTGTATTTATCCTCTTGGCTTCTCCTAGACTTCTCCTCTTTATCTTATCTTATTTTTGTTTTGTGAATGCATGAAAAGAAGTGAACATTTCCACCCTTTATACAGCAATTTTCAAGGCTAATTTGGTAATTTAGTTTCGGACACTTGTCCACCTTATCTTCATTCAAGCTTTAGGATATAAACACATTCCTCCTTAGGTATCTTTATATGTTTCTACATATGGACACCCAATGTTTGCATGTGTCTTTACCTTATTTACTTACAAGACATGTGTGTCGTTCGTTTGATGACACGTGTCCCTATTATTTCAAGCCATTTTTCATATTCTATAATATATTTACACATACCATTTATATTTTATTTATAAACTATTTGTTATGTATATATTTATACATATACATATATATATATATATGTGTGTGTGTGTGTGTGTGTGCGCGCGCGCATGTATGTGTTTATTATACTTATATGTTTGAATCAGATCAAATTAAAATATTCAAAATTTCTAGAAAATTTTACGTACCTAGATTTTTTTAAAGTTAGGATGTTACAGTGGCGGCATGGCCTGTACAGTTTCTTAACATATTCAGGTAGCTCTCCACGTCTGACCCTTTCTTCAATGAGATCACGTAAATGTCTGCATTCACTTGAGATGTGACCTGCTATGTTATGGTACATGCAATGTTTCCCGAACTCGAGCTCTCTCTGAGTCGGCTCCCTTCGAGGAGGTATGGGGAAAGGTAGAGATCCTCGTACGTCGATGTAGATATCAGCAGCGATGAATTGATCTCAGTGTATTGGTCATACTTGTCTTCTCTTCGGGTTCGTACGTTATGATTGCTTTTTTCTAAGGCTTTTCCCTTTCCTTTTTTCTGGCCATTGGTGTTGGATGGACTCCCATCCTCAGTGGCAAGCACTTCGAAGCTATACACCTCGATGCTAGCATCCTCTTGTCAGAATCTATCGGCTTCGGTATAGAAATCTTCAATGTCTCTATGGGGATCTCTGGTTAAAGAGATCCTGAATTCCGATCGGTTCTGAACACCAGCTATGGCGGCCATAAGCACCATCGATGGCTCGGGTCGATCGACTGATGCCACCGTTGCATTGAATCTCTCCAAGAAGGATTGTAGGGTCTCGCCGAACCGCTACTTGATGGAGGTAAGGAACATGACACCCTTTGGTCGGGAGATATGGACTCTAAACTGTTCAATAAAGCAGGTGACCAACATATTCTAGTTGTTGAATGACTCAGTTGTTAGCCACCAGAACCACATGCCAGCTATGTCGGTGAGGAAGAGAGGAAAGCAATTGGCCATGACATTGTACAATGCAGAGAGTACTTCCATGTGACGCATGAAAAGTATGGTCAGATCGGTCTTGCCGTTGTAGGGCTTCAGGACCGGATGCTTGAAGTCTGGATGATTGCGGGAATTTTTCATTTCCTATGCGAACGGACTGCGATGGGTGTCATCTGCATCTTATTGAGAATATGTACCTTTGGTAAAGCATCTGATGATGCTTGCAAGTTAGCTTCCATCTCCAAAGAGTCATTGCCACAAATCCAATTTTGCATTGGGGACATCAGTACGAATCCTAGTACTAGCATGAGGTGGAAACATGACCCAAGTCCCTGGCACTACGCCATAAACGGCCTAACACAATATAGAAAAATTGTTGGCACAGGCCAAAAAAATGTTGGCATAGGTCTTTGGCAACATTTTTGGAGTGATGCAATTTTCACCGTTGCCTTAGACCTCAAAGGCAACATTTTGGCCATCTACGACAATATAATAAATATTATTACAACATATCCATATTTAGGTCTATAGCAACATCCTTAGGTGTCTATAGCAACATTTCAAGATGTTGCTATAGATTTTTTTTTTAAATATATATAATATATAACAAAAAGAAGAATTAAATGCTACTACACAGAATTCAATATTCAAATAGAATTTTTATTCAAATAAATATTTTATTTCAACATTTGAAATAGTACATGTTTCTAACTTCACTATTTACAATTCATTGTTAATAACATAGTAAATCACATATATGGATATTCCTCACTACATAACTCAGTTCAGTCATTACATATGCAAAATATGTTGTACATATATCAAACCTTTCCATTAGAATTGAACAGAAAGATAGACAAGTGTTGAGATCATATGATCATGAACTGCATTATAAACTGTATTGTGTCATAGTATTATAACTTTGTTAGATTGCATAACATACTATGATGAGTTCTGGTCTCTTGAAAACAACATGGGGTATGGATTACAACAGACTAAGTGAATGACAAATAATCTAACAACCATATAAGCATTAACAAAAATACAATCACCTTTTACTAATTCATGGCTATTTTCAGTCTGAGGTCGTTTAGCATGAAGAGTCTCAGTCTATCTCTGTCAGCACAGCTCCACAGTGCAAGAACCCTAGTTTGGCATAATCATCCTCCCACTTCTCTAACATCTTCTTCGACGAATTGCCTTTGACAGCCATATTCTAGCAATTGAAGGCCAACATATTAGGTTACAACATAAATCATAAAATCACAACCGAATTGGATATCATCTCAACAATTCACATCAAAATCAGAGCTACAAATCACAACCAAATCGGGGCTACAAATCTGATTTTAGACATTTATTTCTAGAAAAAATTAATTTCAGTTGAGTCATTCATCACAAAATTAACTTCCAGAAAGTTTGAAATAATATGTATAAATCATAACCAAATCTAATGTTCAAATCAAAGATTATATAGGGATTTGAAACCCTAAAATTCATACGAATTCATCACAGGTAAAGGTGGGATTGATATCGAACAACAAAACAGTAATCAAAAGTAAAAGGGGTAAAATAAAATACTAATTTCAGAGATCGATTTCATCTCAATAAGAACAGGATCGAAGATTATTGGAGCACCAATAGCATTCAAGAAATTGAAGACAGGAGGAGAAGGTGTAATTCGAAGAAATCAGAGCTGAAGTCACGATATGTTAAAGAGGGAAAAACCTTAGTTTTTGATAGGCCATTAAAGTGGAATCTGACTGTATTTTTTCTCAAGTGAAAATAGTGTGAATTATTTCCCAGTGGGAAAATGAAAATTTAGGGCAAAGAAGCTGAGGAGATGAAGTAAAATTAGAATGATGCGGATCAGTAATGTGGACCGTTGGATCGTGTTGATGTGGATCGCCACGTAGGATATGAAATGGATACTGTTGCAACACTATATAAAATTTTGCATCGTGTTACACTTGTTTATCTAGAGCAGCATATTTTTATGGCTAAGGTAACATCAAAAATAGAAAGTTGTAGTAAGACCAAAATAGTATAGCTATCGTTACATTTCGGCTGGCAACACCTTGCAAATTCGTTGCATTAGGCCGTTTATAGCATAGTGTGGAGTTGGCTCGGTTCGTCCTCTGATAGTTGAGTGAAGGTGACCCCCAGTCTCGGGCCTTGTAGCTAAATTCGATTGGGTATTGTTGGAATGAACCATATCTGCTCCGATTGGAGGTGATTGCCCTAGTGAGTAGTATCCATCTGCGGTTCAGTTCCCCCCCCCCCCCCCCCCGCCCGGGACAATGTTAGAGTGGTCTACAGTAGTGTTTCCCTCTTTCACATTGGGGACCGGTATAGTAGAGAGGTCTTGGTGATACAGATGGTTGTTGTCACCGGATCTTCATTGAAGGGGAGGTTGCATAATATGGGTTTGTAGTAAGACGTTAGGTCGACTCGGATGTGACAACGTTCCAGGGTTTGGCCGACCCAAAGGTTGTACCAGTTCAAGAGTTGTTTGCCTAGGGAGTTGAGTTGATCCCTGGAATAGGGGTATAACGGTCAAGTGGTTCTGACCTTGGCTAGGGTTGATCTGAGAATCTGCAGCTACCAAAGCTCTATGTAGTAACAACAGTGATGATCCTAGCGCTGGCCGATCAGGAAGTGAAGTTGAACCAGGAGGAAGCAAAGGTGTGGACCGATCTGAAGCTTGAATTCCCACAGACCGAATCAGTTGTTGCCCAATCCTCGCCCAGTGCAGGAAATGATACTGAAATGTAAGATCCCTTTTCCATTAGAGCGATGAGTTGTTCATCACTTCCTGCTGATGTTTGAGATGTCCACTCTGAGATGCCATCTGGTTTCTGAACTCAGCCAAAACTTTATCCATGTCATCCCAAGTGAGATATTGGGATGACTCTTCATGGGAGGAAGCTTCATGGCTTGCCTCCGTTGTTGTTGTTCCTGCTGCGTCGGCAAGTCGAGATTGAAAGTGAGAAAGTCCTGTGTCCTTCTTTCGCTTTGTCATTGTTTCCTTAAGAGTTGACAAGGGTCGTAGGGTATATCTACGTGCCCCTACTTGGTGCACCAAAGTGTTGACATCAAAATTTAGTCTAGTGACGTTCAACCCCCAACGTGTGACAAGTGCACACAAAATTGATCACTGAGATGCAAGAAAAAAGTAAATGAACAATGGAGACACAATATTTTATAGTGGTTCGGCTTATACCGATGCCTACGTTCAGTTATAACCTTTGTCTATATTGTTGATTACAGGTTACAATGGTTTTTCGGTGGAATAAAGTAGAGATTACAATAATCTTGTAATGTTTGAAGTGCACAGTTGGATGTTTCTAGTATACCGAGCATGAGTTGTTTATGGAGAATTCTACATGCCTTTCCATTTTCACCAATGGTGTATTTATAGGTGAAGAAAGTGGGCAGAGCTGTGAGCCATGTGGCTTGCCTTTTTTTCAGAGTTTAAACACGTGGAGCTCGATCTTGAAGAGTAGTTGCGGCGGAGGGACCGGGTCTACTGCTGATTAATAGTTGTCCTTGGAAATCATTGTCGACATGGAGAATTATATCTGCCGTACAAAAAGAAGAGCTGGTCAAATTTATCCGTTGCTCCGGCCTTAGGAATAGGGCTTCGTTTGATAGCGCATAACTTGCTTTGATCTGATACTGTAGGAGATAATCTTACTGGATACTTCCGCTCTGAGATTCTAGCTCGATCCGATCTTTCAGGGAATAGGTCGATCAATATACTAACGGTTCAGCCGTCTGGTTTAATCTCTTTTTTAGGAGGGCGCTGCCTTACTATATGGTCTCGGGGGGATCTAAAGTCGGTCGATCAAAATGACAATTATCCTTTGAGGCCTCAAATGGGTCGATATCTAGTAGGCTTCAACTTTGGGTTGGGACGACTTTTTGCTAAAATGTTGGTCAACATTAATGAAATAATGAATTGATTTGAATTATGATTCATGATGTTGAAATATTTGAATATAGTTATTTGAAAATAAATCTATTTTGCTATTATATGATTATGACACTTTAAATTTGATTTCAAATATAAATGACCATGGTGTGAAATAAGTGTTTGGTTGTTAAAAAGACCGAGTCCTGATAGTGTCGTAATCTCTGCCAATACTAGGAACCACTATAACAACCATGCACTTGGTGGAGAATCCAGAATGTAGTAGCTTAGTTTAGTGAACTCTACTGGAATGAAGTAAGAGAACGACGATGGATAGCCTTGAACTTCGGGTCCTAATTAAAATGACTAAAACAGAAGCTATACCATTATTAATAGAGGTAGCACCTCTTATCAAATACACTTCTTCGATGCTATTTATTACTTCATGATTTGATTGGGGACTTTGATTATGGGAGTGTGTTTAGAGGTGGGCAGTAGCTGCGACTATGCATTACCACCGGTCCGGGAGTGCAATGGTAGGACCCCACCCTAGGTATTGCCTTGTATGCCTTGTCACATTATCCCGATCGAGCTCCCTATAGTTTTGATTTAACGTTGTCATATAGCGACGCATCCCTATCCACCAACCGTTTAACAGTTGTTTTATACGCTATGTCTATGACAATGTATAAACGAAGTAAGGGTACAAATGTAATTATGCTTACCCTATTTTCAATATTATAATTAACCATAGTCACTATTATAATGGCGTATTGTATTATATAATATCTAGTTTATTTATCCTTAAAGAATGGAATCCCAAACATTTTTTAAGTCACTTGTGCATTTTATTTGAGCATTTCACTTGAAGTTGGTTTATTATTGAACATGTTAATCCTGACTCGATTGTTTTGTTTGTTTTTTTGACTTGATGCTCGAGTCAAATTGAGTTCAGCCTTGGCGATTCATATTTTGAGAGCTAGAGATCCATTGTAAATTCAACATATTGTCTATTTGCTGTTGGTATCTTAATGATTCAGTTGTTCCATTTCCATCACTAGCTTATATTTTAAACATTTATGTATCTGATTTTTTTTTAATGTGTTAAATCATAACTCTGATATTTTATGTAATTTATTTTGATATTTCGTATCCAGTAACTTCATGAATTACTGAGTTATTTATTCCGCTGCGATTTGTTCTGCTATTTTTATCTGTGATCTGTTTCTGTTCTGTGATTTGATTTTATTAAACCCCATAGTTAAAATAATCTGTTATTTCGAACAATTTGAGTTGGTTTTATTCCCGACTTAAATGGTAAGAAAAAGTGGGTTATTACATGTAGTATCAGAGCTTGGTTTCATAAAAAACCTTAGCTTATGGGGTTTAAAACTAATTAGAGATAGGGTAGCGATACCCTAGAATTACTAGAATCGGTAGCAAAATCTTTATTGAGAGATCGTATTTTAAAAAGTATAAATAGTTTCTAAATTGGTCTTTTTTTAATTTTATCTTTTGTAAGTGTCTCCTTCCTTTGAAATTCATTTCCTTTGTTAGAATTCTCTTAGATTAGGATCCCCTTAATTAAATCTAATCTTTGTTCAGAATTTATTTCCAACGAAATTTATAGTTGATAGCTTTTGAAATAGCTACAGTTTTAATGTTGAACATTTTTTTAGATTCTGAAACCTTTTGTGTCGAAATCGTGAATCTTTCAGGTATAGTTTTCAACCTGAATTTTTGGCTCAAAAATTTGTCTGTCGCTGTTTTAATCGATATATTCTTTAAATTTTATCAGAATACAGTTTCATTTTAAATTGAAGAGAAAAGAATTTGCAACAACTTTTCAGTTTATCACTTTTTCAGATTTTGACGTTAACCGATCCAAAAATAAATTTAGAAATAACCAAAAATTTGTTCGGTTTTTATAAAATTTTGGTAAAAATATAATTCCATCCTCCTTACCTCCCCCTTCCCTACTGTGCCGAGTTGTGTATTTGTGTGGGTGAAGTTGTTGTAGGAGTTTGAATGTATGTGTTTGTGTTGAGTTTGATATCAAAAGAATGTGTAGTTGAAGTTAAGGCATGCAGATGTTAAGTGTGAGGTCTTGGGTACAATCCTAGCAGTTGCTGGATTTGTAATATTTTGGGTTGCTATATTTTTTAGCAAGACAGATTGCCATATATTATATTATACATACATACATATATATATATATAAATATAGCTCCACGCGGGTGTGTATATACATACATATATATATATAAATAATTATAAAAGAGTGTTGATTTGAAATTTGTGATTTGATCTTGGGTTGATTCAGGTTAGTAAATTCAAGTCGTTGATTCAAGTTAGTAAATCCAATTTGTTGATTCGATCATGTTGTGTCAGCTTCCGTGTATGTTCATCCTAGATCGTCTAGTTCTATTTTTTCCACGCAAGGTGAGAATCCTCACTTTTAGTTAACATTTTCAATATGTAAATTAATATCATTTGAAGAGACATATGAAATATTAAGATTTCTATAGAAAACTCGATTACTTGTTTGCGCACATGTGACACACACACTTATGAAATATATGACATGAAATTGATTGTGATGATTTATGTTATCTGGATGGTTCATTTGAAATGTTACATTATTTTCTATGATATTGCAAGTTCCCTATACATTTGTAAAACTATTATGGGTTGAAATGATACATACCCGAATCACTATATAGATTTAGGAATTTAAACTGAATTTATTGGGATGTAAGTTGAATGATAAATGCCCGTAAATTGAATTAAAAGGGGTTGAAACAATATATATCTGTATCATTTGGACTAGGTAGAAAATTATATACAGACACTATTGGTCTGTTATGAAAAGTATTTTCTAAAATTTGAATTTTAATTATAACATTATATTTAAAATTTAAATAATTTAAATTATTTTATAAGTAAATTAATAAATCATTTATTATAGTTTAATATTATTTAAATTTAAATTTAATATTTAAATATATAACTCCACTAAAAAAATGTCCTCTTCATCTCTCCAATGGGGAGCGGAGAGGCGATCCACTAAAACCCGTAAACCGCTTTGCGATTTCAGGTCATTATCTACCAAATTTTCAGTGAAATTTCGCTCCTTCCTAACAATCTGCTTCATCCCTTCATACTTCAAAAGTTCCTAACCGGATCTAAGACAAATCGGCAAGATCCACTACATGATTCTCCGATTCTCCCAAACATCGCTCCATGAGATTTAACCCAACATTAGTCTTCTACCTACTGCCTATCGATCTTCTACCTCCTGCCTATCGATCTGAAAAAAGGAAAATTTGTTCGAATAAAGAGGATCAAGCCATCAGGGACTTTGGGATCTGGCATGTCCTACGTAAGTGAATTCAATTCACTTCCAATTTCTCATAACTGAACCTTCCATTTTCTCCTTAATTTGTCATTATACTTCAATTACAGTGCAGTTGGTTTTTTCCCAACGTTTGGTTAGAAATATGTTTACAATGGATAATTGCATCTGGTGTTAGACTGAGGATCTGCAGATTAAGATTCGACTTTTACGGATATTTGTATTACTACAATACAAGCTTCTCGCACGTTAATTTCTACTGTGTAATTCCCCTTTATGAATGGCTATTTACTCAATGCATCCCGTGTTGTTCTTAAACAGTCATTGAAAACTTGTATTTTTGATAATCAGTTTTGGAATTAGTTTAAAATAGGATGGATTGGTTTTACTATTTAGGATTATATATATTCCAGAAAGGGATGGGTGGAGTATGTTTGGAAGCAGTAGTAGTTTGGTATGATTCATATGCAATTTATACTACTCCACACCTTTATAGAGAAAGAAAATTATTAAATCAAACGTGAGATGATGGAGCATGAAGATGGAAGAACGTGGAGGGATTTCTGCGTACTTCAGTGAAAAAGTTTTTGGAAAATCAGTCTATTTGATCATAGTTACTACAAGAAGGCTAAACTGGAAGTCTAGAACGTGGAGGTTAGCAAATATGAACTATACAAAATGGTGTGTTGAAATTCATTACTACTTCTGGTCTTCAGAGATTTACGAGTCTGATTTCTATCTCATATGGCTAGTTATAACCGAGAGGGTTGTTGTGACACCCCATGTCCGTTAATGTCAAGCATTACAGGTAAATAGAAACAGAAACAACACAAGACAGATATAAAATAACAGCAGAATTTAAAACTTTATTTTCCAAACAGAAAACATCGTGGTCCAAAATCTAGTTACAACATAAGTCTGAAATACAAAAAACTCATTACATCAAATTAAGATATCACTAAAATCATCAGAGTACAGTAATATGAAATCATAGTCCCCAAAAAGAGCCATATCAGAGTAGAGAAGAAATCAAAGCGGTACATCTAAATAGCTCAAAGCAGAAACAAAAGAGAGAATCCTAATCAAGCCAGAGTATTCCCACCCTAAGAAACTTGGGGGGAGGAAGAGAGAGAGAAATGGAAACAAAACAGGTCAGACATAAAGTCTGGCGAGTCCAGTTACTTTTAGCATGACTACCCACGTCCGTTAATGTCACCCTTTATCAGAATGCATTAAGTTTCATGAAGCATTATAGGTAAACAAAAAAGAAACATTACAAGACATATATAAAATAATAGCGGAATTTAAAATTTTATTAAACAGTAAACATCGTGGTCCAAAATATAATTACATCATAAGTCTGAAATACAGAAAACCCATTACATCAACTTAAAACTTCTGTCTCATCAGAGTACAGTAATAAAAGAAGCATAGTTCCCAATAAATATGGCCATATCAGAGAAGATAGGAAATCAAAGCGACACATCTAGGCAGCTCCAAGCAGAATGAAAGATAGAATCCAAATCAAGCCTGAGTATTCCTACCCTGAGAACCTGGGGGGAGGGGGAAACGAAAGAGAGAAAAGAGGAAACAAAATGGGTTAGACAAAAAGTCTAGCGAGTCCAGTTACTTTTAGCATATAAATAATTAAAAGCATCATGACATGCATATAAACTGGATGAGAGAGATAACAGTATCATAAGACAGGTATAACAGACTGAGCAGGATAAACAGAATAAACATGATAGAATATATTGTGCTTCTCAAGTACTTTTCTCCACACCAATTCTAGCATAATAAGAACAAGATGATCCCAACTAGGACAAAATGGTAGACTTAGGCGTACTTCTAGTAGCAGGTTTTACCCCAACAAGAATAACATGTAGCCCAACAAGAATGATAGGTGTTAGACCCAATAAGAATAACATGCTCCCAACAAGCAAGACTAGATGTACCCTAATTACTACCCCCAATCGATCGACTCCCTACCCCATAGATACCGGTGCTTGCCCCATAGCAGGATGTATCACTCCCTATAGTGGCAACCCCATTATTTTCAAGATGCACAGCTATAACTACTGATGTCACAACGTCTTATCTTCCCTAGAAAGCAGACCCATGCACACACATGACTACGATGGAACGAGCCGTCAACACCCTCACTCAAGTGACCTCTTATAATCAACTCAGTAAGCGTGCCCCGACCCCGACCTAGTTCGGAGTACTCGTTTGATACCTATATAGGTTACTGACTGAAACGAGTCCCATACAACAGATGATACATGCTTCCCTCCTAGGCTTGCGTCCCACTACTGGGATTTTAACAGGTTATGCCTAATAGTTTAACAAGGTTGCATAACCCCCACATGTATAACAGGTTAATTTTGTCGGGTATATATATATACACACACACACACACACACACACACACACATATATATATATATATATATATATAACCCGCCTTTGCATCCCTACTACCAGGATTTTAACAGGTCATGCCTAACAGTTTAAAAAGGTTGCATAACCCCCACATGTATAACAGGTTAAGTCTGTCGGGTATATGTATATAACCTGCCCCCACAGATTTAACAAGATTAACTTAACCCCCACAAATTCAAGCAAGTTTACTTAACACCAAATTTTAACAGGTTCATGTAATCCCCTACTGATTTAAATAGGTTAAGTATTACAGGTTAACAAGTTATCTACTTATGGCTAATTAATGGGCTAGATCTCTCACATTAAGTCTACTACTTGTGGATGCTGGATATGTCGGGCGGTTCCCGGCAAATTTCTACCATAAGTCAGACTTAACCTCGTGTCTTAGTACCGTTACGTGTACATTTATGCACCCGACCCCACATATTAAATTAGCCACTTATGGACGCTGGATTTGTCGGGCGGTTCCGTGCAGACTTCTAGCATAAGTGTAATCTTACCTCGTGTCTAAGTGCAGTTACAGTTTCTTATTACTGTAAATCTAGGCATGTTCATTATTAACCACTTTTCATGTTTATCCAAGATTATGCCCCAAATCCCAGTTTGATTCGCAATACAAGTTATGCCCCCAAATTAAAGTTTTAGATCAAGGTATAAATTATGCCCAAATCCCAATCATGTTTTAATATAAGTTATGCCCCAATTTATCATCCCCAACCGTTCCCAATTTAGTACGTTTGCATAATTCAGTGATAGGCCTAGGCTCGAAGGTAGCCTGGCTATAAAAATAAAAAGGGAAGGAGGGAGAGAAGAGAAAAGAATAAGCATAATAACAAAACAAGCATAATATGTCTGAAATAGACATACTAACCAAATAGGCATATGGTGATAGAAATAGTCATAATGGCAGAATGGGCATATGATTACAAAACTAGGCATGATAACCGAACAGGCATATCAGGAATAGGCATTTGAGAACTAATCAGCAGATTATGTGAACAAGTAATAGCAGATCTAATTAATTATTATTCAAGTTATTAACAGGCCTGATTTAGATCCAACTTATGATCATGTCAGGATTAATTTTTACATGTTATATGTAAAAAAAAACATAGACTCACTATGACTGGATCTAAAGAACAGAGAAGTGATTGTTGATGTCGTAGCAGAGATCCTTGAATCCGTATAACTTGTTGTTGCAGAAGAATATGCATATTTTAATCTGAGTTGGGGCAGCATCACGTTGTCTCCAATGTTTTTGGTGAATAAAATAATGAGAATGAGGTCCTATTTATAGCCTAAGGTCAACGAATCTCGCTCATAAATGTGTTTAGGTGCAGGGGTTTATCTGCCCAGATCTCGGTAGGGTCGACCCCGGGGTTGACATAGGGGTCAACACCTCCGTGGAGGGGTCGACCCCTAACGGGGAGTTTTCCCTCCCTTTTCCACTTCATGATTTTGATTTTTGGATTTGTTTTATTTATATTTAAATGGCTTATATGTATATAAACTTTAAACCTTAATATCTTCTTCATACGATGCCCGTTTTATGCAAACTTGAAGTCTATCTTAAGCAGAATTCCAAGACGAACGCAATGGCGCTGTCCATTTTACTTAATTCCCAAAATTTAATTAAGAATTCTTTAGTTTATCATTACAATGTTCTTGAAAATTACGGGGTGTTACATTCTCCCCTACTTAAAAGATTTCGTCCCTGAAATCTCCAAGTTAAGAAGAATGTATACCCTAACATCCATCATCCATTTACTCATCTACTAATCACAGGCATCCATTGTCCTTACAGATTTCTAATGCTTATATGAACATATGCAAAGGTTTTTGTATGTGTCCCTATACAAATGCGAAAGATCGGGTGGTCTACTAATTCAGTTGACCTCCTTAATGCAATGTATGTTAGTGTCATGAATCAATCATATATACAAATAATCCTAATATAACATGTAAGTTCTATACGTGTGGACAATCATTCTTCCAAATGCAAAATACACATGATGATACACCCACTTTCATCCATTAAAAGAAGAAAAATATGCACATGCATCCATATGCAGTATGAGAGTGATTGAGCTGATTTTAGTGCCTAATGTGTGTGTATATGCATCCACCAGCATACATTTGCATCCACTTGCATCCATAAAACATAACATGCCTCAAACATATGTTTACATCCATGGGTTCCCAACCTAAAGGTTGGAGATTCGATCGATAGGATATACTTAAACGATAGAATCAAGTACAAATAAAAGCTTTAGAAAAAGAAGTTAAGAACAAACCCTTGAAAAGGAAAGGGTACGAAGCGCGAATCTTGTCTTCAGTCTCCCAAGTTGCATTCTCGGGGTCTTCTCCCCACTGACTTTCATCAACTTGACCTCTCGGTTGCGTAGCTTCTTAACCTCTAATCCAAGAATACGGGTAGGAATTCGTCTAACTGTCGCCTCCCGTTCCACCTCTACCTCCTCAAGCATACTTGGCTCAACTACTTCTGTGGTATCATGCAAGCACTTCCGTAAATGAGAAACGTGGACAACATCATGAACACTGGCTAGTCTCTCTGGTAACATCACTCTGTAAACCATTTGACCAATCCTTCCTGTTATGGGAAATGGTCCTACAAATCTTGGTGCCAATTTCCCTACAGATCCAAAATGAACTACATTCCTCAAAGGTGATACCTTGATGAAAACCATGTCTCCTACTTCAAACTCAATATCGGTCCTTCTCTTATTTGCGTAGGACTTATGCCTGTCCTGAGTTGTCTACATGCGCCTTCAAATAAGGTCAATCTTTTCTGAAGTTTCTCTAATCATCTCAGGTCCAAGTAGAAGTCTTTCTGTAGACTCCCACCAACAAGTCGGTGATCTACAGTGTTGTCCGCACAATGCCTCGAAGGGTGCTATGCCAATACTAGCCTGATAATTGTTGTTGTAGGCGAACTCAACCAAAGGAAGATGCTCTTCCCAAGTCCCACCGAAGTCTAGGATACACGGTTTTAAAAGATCCTCAAGAACTCTATTCACCCTCTCCGTCTGTCCATCGGTTTGAGGGTGATAAGCGGTGCTCAAACACAACTGTGTACCTAATGCCTCTTGTAAGCTCCTCCAGAACTCACTGGTGAAAATGGGATCACGATCACTTACAATACTGGAAGGTACTCCATGTAGATGGACTATCTCACGAAGATAAATTTATGCTAACCATGTTACCGTCCTCTTACTCTTAACAGGAATGAAATGTGCGCTCTTAGTAAGTCTATCAATTATAACCCAAATACTGGTGTTGCCTTTCCTGGATCTAGGCAAACCGTCAATGATCTCCATAGAGACGCTCTCTCACTTCCACTGTGGGGCTTCCAAAGGATGAAGTAAACCTCCGGGCTTCCTTTGCTCAGCCTTGACTTGCTGGCATATCAAACATCGAGAAACAAACTCTGCTACATCTTTATTTATCCCGTCTTAAAAGAAAACCCTCTTCATATCTCTATACAACTTATCACCGCTTGGATGGATTATCACCCTAGAATGATGGGCTTCCTCAAGGACTGTCATTAACAAACTCCCAAACCTTGGAACACAAAGACTTCCATCTCGTCGCAATCATCCCCTATCATCCGTGGAATATCTACTAAGGTGACTGGAAGTCTCCTCTCTACTGAGTATATCCAAGATATCTGCTAGCTGTGGGTCCTCTCCCTACGCTGATCTAACAAAGTAGGTCGCACCTCTAATGATGCCAATAAACTAGGTGTGAACTCCATGGAGGGTCTAAAATTAAAAGTCGATATAAACTCCAAGCTCTGCCTCTCTATAAACAGAGGACTTAAGGCCATCCTCTGCCTACTCAATGCGTCTGCCACCACATTACCCTTGCCAGGGGTATAAGCTATCTCAAAGTCATAGGACGATAGGAACTCCATCCATCTTTGTTGCCTCAAATTGAGATCCTTCTGCGAGAACAAGTACTTTGAGAGATTTATGATCGATCTACAACTCGAACTTCTCTCCAAGTAGATAATGGCGCCAAGTCTAAAGCGTGAATACTATGGCAGCTAACTCTATATCATGAGTAGGGTAGTTCTTCTCATGAACTCTTAACTGTCTACCTCCATAGCATACTACCTTTCCCTCTTATATCAGAACCGCACCAAGCCCTGTACCACATGCATCAGTGTATACAGTGACCACCTTGTTCCCATCAGGCAAAGTCAAGACTGGGGATATTATTAGAGCCCTCTTCAATCGCTAGAAAACATCCTCATAGTCTATATCCCAAGAAAATGTCAGATTCTTCTTCGTTAGTTTGGTGAGTGGGGCCGATATATTTGCGAAGTCCTTAATGAACTTCCTATAATAGCCCGCAAGTCCAAGAAAACTCCTCACCTCTGTTACATTCTTTGGAATCTGCCAATCTTGAACTGCAACTACTTTAGCGGGATACTGCTATCCCATCCTTAGAGACCACATGCCCTAGAAATCTCACTTCTTTTATCCAAAAATGACATTTGGAGAATTTCGCCTTAAGCTGATGCACTAGGAGAGTTTTCAAAACCTCTCTTAAATGTAGGGCATGCTCTTCCTCGCTCTTTGAGAAAATCAAGATGTCATCAACAAATACCACGACGAACTTATTTAGAAACTCCCGAAACACCCTACTCATCAGATCCACAAAATAGGTGGGTGCATTCGTCAACCCAGAAGGCATGACAAGCCACTCGAAGAAAACATCTGGAGTTCTAAAGGTAGTCTTGTCTATACTATCCTCAACCACCCTCAACTGATGAAACTCCGTGGCTAAGTCTAACTGGGAGAAAATAGATGCACCAACAAGCAGGTCAAACAGATCATCTATCCTTGGAAGTGGGTGCCTATTTTTCTTAGTGAGCTTATTCAACTCCTTGTAATCCACACAAAAGCGAAGCGAACCATCCGCCTTAGTGGCGAATACTACTGGAGCACCCCATTCAGATATGCTTCGCCTAATAAATCCTTTCTCAAGTAGCTCCCCTACTTTCTTACTGAGCTCTCTCCTTTCTCTCGGAGCCATATGGCGCACAGGCAATGCAACTGGCTTTGCATTGTCCACCAAGTATATATGGAAATCAATCTCCTGTCTCGGAGGTAAGCCCCGAACCTCCTCAAAAACATCAGGATACTCACAGACTACTGGTACATATCATAGATCATCAATAAATGCATCAAGAGACTCTAGGAAATTAAGCATGACAGACCCTTTAGAGTCACAAGAAATCTCGAGGGTCCTCCTATGGCAAGTCAAATGTCTAACGACTCTCCTCTCATAATCCAAAATGGCACCATACATGGCTAGCCAATCCATCCCTAGAATCAAACCATAGCCTATGAAACCAAGTACATATGCGTCACATTCAAACTCGACTCCCAACACATATTCTCAGACCCTGACGAATCATAGACAAATGAGTTGTACCCTCCAATGGGGTTTGAGACAACAACGGGATCCAAAACCATACTAGTACTAAGGTGCAGAGACTCAACCACATAATAAGATATAAAAGAATGTAAAGCACCAGAATCAAAAAGAGTTCTAACAGGATGATTGGAAAGAGAAATCAAACCTTCAACGGAAACTTTCCTACATTTATCCGGCACACCAGCCACGAAAGCATGCACCTGTCCTCCAGAAGATCCTGCCCTTTGGCCTTGTCCTTGCTTCTTCGGGCACTCCTTAGACTAGTGTCCGACCTCTCCACAATGGAAACAAGCATTCTTCTTTCTTTTGCAGTCTTTGACCAAATGACCCTCGCGTCCGCAATTATGACATTTCCTCTCATCTCAAGCTTTGTCATTCTTTCCGCCCTTCTTTTGTTGTTGTTGTTATTCTTTCTTGGGCTACGCTTTCTTGTTTTGTGTTTTATCAATCTTAGCCTCTTTCTTTCCACCTTTATCTTCTTCGTGCATCAATGCCATATCAATGAGTTTCTCAAATGTTGCTCCCATCGGAATATGAGACATAGCCAACCCATGAAGAGGTTCATTCAATCCTCTAGCAAACCTCAAAGCTTTCTTGTGCGAGGTATTGACTAACTCCAAGCCAAAACCTTTCCAATTGATTGAATTTGTTAACATACTCTTTAATAGATATGGCCCCTTGCTTAAGTGCCTAAAACCTTTCCATTTGCATACTTTGCTCGGCTTAAGAAAGAAGCTTCATTTCGAATCCCTGTCAGAAATCATCCCAAGTCACAACTGGACACTCTGCGTGCGTCACTTCCCATCAGAATGAAGCCTTATCTTTCAGCTACCAAACGACCAGCTGAATCTTCCTACGGTCGTTAACCTCAAAAATCCCAAATAAATCCTCCATCTCTTTGAGCCAATTCCTTGCTTCTACAAAAGTCTCAATTCCTCGGAATGGCTTCCCTCCCATAGCACAGAAGACCTTACATATCTTGGAGAAATTATCTGCTCGCGGAGGGAGAGGATGAGGAACAGAGGCTGCAGCTGGGGGAAGGGTGTCTGCTTGGCCTCCGGTAGGCGCCATAGCCTCAAGATAACTATAGAACCAAGCCGGTATCGTAACGCCCTCGAGAAGAATCGGTTCCCCAGACATGCTAAAAAAAGAAAAGAAAAAGGGATTCAAACAGAGAATCGAAAGATATTTTGTATGGCTTTAGGGAATATGTTTTTCAAAAGAGAGTTTTCTTTTGAAAATGCTTTCTTTTAAAACCTTTTTGAAAATAATTTTCAAAATCTTTTATCCAATTTGGTATCCTTTAGCTCTGATACCAAATGTGACACCCCACGTCCGTTAATGTCACTCTTTATCAGAATGCGTTAAGTTTCGTGAAGCGTTATTGGTAAACAAAAACAGAAACATTACAAGACAGATATAAAATAACAATGGAATTTAAAATTTTATTAAACAGAAAACATCATGGTCCAAAACATAGTTACATCATAATTATGAAATACAGAAAACCCATTACATCAACTTAAAATTTCTGTCTTGTACTAAAATCATCAGAGTACAATAATAAAAGAAGCATAGTTCTCCATAAATATAGCCATATCAGAGAAGATAGGAAATCAAAGCGGTACATCTAAGTAGCTCCAAGAAGAATGAAAAAGAGAATCCAAATCAAGCCAGAGTATTCCCAACCAGAGAACCTTGGGGGGACGGAACGGAAGAGAGAGAAGAGGAAATAAAATGGGTCAGACATAAAGTCTGGTGAGTCCAGTTACTTTTAGCATATAAATAAGTAAAAGCATCATGGCTGGCATGTAAACTGGATGAGAGAGATAACAGTATCATAAGACATGTATAATAGACTGAGCAGGATAAACAGAATAAACATAATGGAATATATTGCGCTTCTCAAGTACTTTTCTCTGAACCAATACTAGCATAACAAGAATAAGATGATCCCAACTAGAATAAAATGGTAGACTTAGGTGTACTTTTAGTAATAGGTTTTTACCCTCAACAAGAATAACAGGTAGCCCAACAGGAATGACAGGTGTTACAACCAACAAGAATAACAGGCTCCCAACAAGCAAGACTAGATGTACCATAATTACTACCCCGAATCGATTTGCTCCCTACCTCATAGATACCCATGCTAGCCCCATAATAGGATGTATCACTCCCTAAAGCGGCAACCTCATTATTTTCAAGATGCACAGTTATATCTACCATTGTCATAGCGACTTATCCTCCCTAGCAAGCGGAGCCACGCACGCACATGACTCTGATAGAATGCATCGTCAACATCCTCACTCAAGTGACCTCTTATAATCAGCTCAGTAAGCGTGCCCCCACCTAGTTCGGAGTACTTGTTTGATACCTATATGGGTTATTGACTGAAATGGGTCCCACACAATAGATGATACAAGCTTCCCTCCTAGGTTTGCTTCCCCACTAGTAGGATTTTAACAGGTTATGCCTTATAGTTTAACAAGGTTGCATAACCCCTACATGTAAAACAAGTTAATTTTATCGAGTGTGTGTGTATATATATACACACACACCCGATAAATTTAACAAGATTAACTTAACCCCCACTGGTTCAAGCACGTTTACTTAACCCGTAATTTTAAAAGGTTCATGTAACCCCTTATAGATTTAAACATGTTAAGTATTACAGGTTAACAAGTTATCCGTTTGTGGCTTATTAATGGACTAGAGTATTTTATGTAATTTATTATGAGACTTTTTAGCTAGTAGTTTCATGAACTACTAAGATATTTATTCCGCTGCGAGTTATTCTGCTACTTTTATCTATGATTTGTCCGTGTTCTGTGATTTGATTTTATTAAATCACATAGTTAAAACAATCTGCTGTTTAATAGGGGTGAGCGTTTGGTTGGTTTGGTTTATCCGATGATGAAATTTGTCAAACAAAACTAAAACCAATAAAAATGAAAGCCAAACCAAACCAACCAAATTAAGTTTGGTTGGTTCGGTTGGTTATCCGATTAAGCCGAACTAAAAATGTTTCAAGCTTTGTGTTTGTAATATTCACTATAATTTGAGATAAGTTATATATATATATATATATATATATATATAATGGGAATATTATTATTTATGATTTTCATGCTTTCTAATATTAATTTTGACACATAGGTAATGATTAAATTTTACTTAGATAACTAAACTAACATAAAATATTCATTATATTATCGACAATTTTGAAAATATAATAAAAGTTCGGTTAATTTGGTTAAACCGATAACCAAACTTAATATTATTTTGGGCCGATTACAAACCGATTTAATTTCAAAATCGAACCAAACTAACCAAAATAAATTGGTTTTTTGGTTTATTTGGTTTAACCGAATAATGCTCACCCCTGGTTTTGAACGATTTGAGATAGTTTTATTCCTGATTTAAATGGTAAGAAAAAGCGGATTAATACATGTAATATCAAAAGTATTACAGCTATTAATAAAGATGAGCTACATTCAATCATGGGCTAGCCCCTGATGTTAGACACACGTTCCTATTTAAACTTATGGTTGATATTAGCTTCTAAATAACGGGACCGTTGAATCTAGCTTTTTGTGTGTGTATACACACACTTTATGTATGTCATTTATAGTAGTTAATTTTAATCATTTTAACACCATTTTTAATAATAGGAATAATTTTTCTTGAAAAATCTGGCATGTATTTAATTGAAAATAATGAAAAGAAAAATACAATAATGTCATTAAATTATAATGGAAACTATAGTATATTTTTTTTTAACTTAGGAAATTAAACAATCAGGTCTTTACTGTTGTGCGGTTACACCGTAAATAATTTAACGTAGAAATAAAGCAAATTTAATATTAAAAAAAAAAAAACAAATATTGATAAAAGGGAGGAGGAAAAATCTTGTGTTTCTCCATCTACATGTGAACATACGTTTACAATAAAGCAGTGAAAATCGAACTCTCATTTCTCCTACCCTTCGTAGTGCACGTCACCAGCAAAACCCAAGCAACAAACAAAAAAGCAAAGACCGCAGTCGCTGCTGTTTTCTTCTTTTTCTCTTTACTCTTTTTCAGAGTAGAAGACTAAGAAATATTCCCACAACAATCTTTTTCAGTATAATTCTTGTCTTCTGTTCATATTCTTCAGTTTTAGCTCGCATTTGCCGACATTTTCCTCGGAGGTACGAACTTTGCATTTCCTTTGCTTGCTATATTTAATTCGTCTCTTTGTTTAAAATCTGGATTTGCGTCACTCTCACTGTTGTTTGATTTCTTTCCATAACAATTTATGATACATTTAATCTATTTTCTCTAATATTCATGCAATATTGTTGTGTATTGATTCACTATTTAGCGAATGTTAAGTGTTAGTACTTACTTCTTTCCCCTTTTTGGTTTATGCAGTTTGGGAAGTAAGATTTAGCTCGTAGTAGACATTATCGAGCAATCAATGGCAAAACTCTGAAATTTTGTGTTTCATTGAAGTACAAATTGAGATTTTGTTGTAATTTTTTCTTCAGCTAGGGAATGCTACCAAACCCTAACATAAGCTATGGATAAGTCTTTCGAATTCAGTACTACTAAAGAGGATCTGAAGGTAGAAGTCTGTTCATTCATTATAGAAAAGTCTGATAAAATTGAAGTCCCTAATTCAGTAAAGTTACAAAAAGAGGGAAATTCAGTTGGAAGAGATGATGGTTCTAGTTTTAATAGCATAGATTCATGTAATGAGGGTTCAACTTCATTCTCGGGAGTAAGTCATCCATTAGAACCAATAGATTCAGATCTCATGAGCTCCATAATAACATTATCTCTTAAGGATGGACCATTTATAGAAGAACATTCCGTCAATATCCCAAGTGCTGAAACTTCATTGGAAAATAACGAATCTAAAAGTGCTAGTTTGGAAGAAAGGGAATGTGTTTGGGATGCTTCTTTGCCTCCCAGTGGCAATGTAAGTCCTCTAAATAGCATCGATGCCTCAATTGTAGGAACTACCATCAGCTTCGCTCATGCACAACTTAAAACATGCACTACATGTAATATTGCAAAAGATAATGCTATAATTAAGTCAGCTGAAAGCAGAAAAACTAGTGTTGATAGCGCAACTTGCATAAAAGCATACAAAAATAGTGAAAGTGCAAAAGAGAGTGCTATTGGTGACTCATTAGGTAGTACAAAGACCAGCATTAGTCGAGCAAGTGATAGTAGCATTGTTAGTGATGACAGCAGCTGGAGTAGTAGCGTGATTGGAAGTTCAAATAGGCCGCATAAAGGAAATGACCCTAGGTGGAAGGCTATTATGGCTATTAAGGGTCGAGATGGAAATTTGGGCATGGGGCATTTTAGACTGCTTAGAAAGCTTGGCTGTGGAGATATTGGTAGTGTATATTTGTCCGAGTTAAGTGGAACAAAGTGTTATTTTGCCATGAAAGTTATGGATAAAACATCGTTGGCTAGTAGGAAGAAATTGGCTAGAGCACAAACGGAGAGGGATATACTGAAAATCTTGGATCATCCGTTTTTGCCGACCTTATATACTAATTTCGAGACTGATAGATTTACGTGCTTGGTTATGGAGTATTGCCCAGGTGGTGATTTGCATACTTTGAGGCAGCGACAACCTGGAAAGCATTTTTCTGAATATGCTGCTAGGTACTTTCCTGGATTTTCTTTATAATTGTGGTTGCTATATGTGAAGTGTGTCAAAAAAATTAAAATCTGCCTTTGCAACTCGTTAATTGATATATTTTGAATAACAGTATTCCCTGTTGTGATCATAACTTTTTCCTTACTACCACACCATATCTAAACTTTGATAAATCACCCCAAATAGTTATAGTAACCGCATTGTAGCCATACATCTATACAGATCACAGAGTCGTGTTCTTACACTGCTTACAATAAATGTAGATTCTTATCTATGAACCACAATATGTAAAACATAATTTGCTCTTAAACTATTGCTTGTTCAAAGTTCACTATATCACCTTGGAGCAACCATATATTAGTATATCAACTTCCTCTAGCATTCATATATTCGTAAAGATAGCTTTTTTTTCTTCTTCTCCTAATGGATGTAGTTGAGTGTACTGCTGTATCTTCATAAGTGGTTTTGAGTTTAAACATGACAAACACCATCATTTTCCACAAAAAATAATACCTACCGTATAGAGTAAAAATATTTGGCTCGAATCAATCAATGTATTTTAGCATATTTACTACGTCAAGTAACATACATTTTAATCTAATTATTATATTATTTGAATCACTGTAATATAAGAAATTTCCGCTCTTACGCAACTGCTCTTTGAAATTTCACTTTACCATTTTCAAACAACCATGTCTGATTACATCAACGCCATCTAACATTCATATAAATGTATCCTCGTTATATGCTCTGTTTTTTCTTTCTTTCCACAGTTGGTGTTGTAGAATCTACTGTTGTTTATTCATAAGCGGTTTTTAATTTGAAAGCAACAAACATGACCATTTACCATAAAAGCATTAGTGCTGTAATAGAGATCATATGGCGGTTCAGGTGAATAAGTGCACTTAAGCATATTTATCATTCATGTCAAATGACACGCTCTTCCATCAAATTATCAGGTTTTACGTGGCCGAAATCCTCCTTGCCTTGGAATACCTTCACATGCTCGGAATAGTTTATCGAGACCTGAAACCAGAAAACGTCCTAGTTAGGCAGGACGGCCACATAATGCTATCAGACTTTGACCTCTCCCTCCGCTGCTCCGTTTCACCTACGCTGCTCAAAACCCTAGACTCCTCCGACCCAACAAGAGCCTTATGCATAAATCCTAGCTCCTCCTGCCTCCAGCCGTCGTGCTTCTTCCCACGCCTCTTCCCTCATAAGTCCAAGAAAAGCAGAAACACTTCCAAATATTCCCAAAACCACGAGCTTGTGGCAGAGCCTACGTCTGCTAGGTCCATGTCCTTCGTAGGGACCCATGAGTACCTCGCCCCTGAGATAATCAAAGGGGAAGGCCACGGCAGCGCGGTTGATTGGTGGACTTTTGGAATATTCCTGTACGAGCTCGTGTACGGAAAGACTCCTTTCAAAGGAGCGGGGAACAGGGCGACCTTGTTCAATGTGGTGGGTCAGCAGCTGAGGTTTCCAGAAGGAGGTCCTTCGGTCAGTCACAGCTGTCGCGATCTGATTCGTGGACTTTTGACGAAGGAGCCACAGCATAGGCTGGGGGTGAAGAGAGGGGCTACCGAGATCAAGCAGCATCCATTTTTCGAGGAGGTTAACTGGGCGCTCATTAGGTGCAGTACACCACCTGTGGTGCCAAGGTGTCAGATGGAGGTTGAGGTGGAGAAGAGAGTCGAGGATGTCCTTAGTAAGAGGATGGTTAAGAGTGAAGCCGAGAGTGGAGGCAAGTTTCTTGATTTTGAGTTTTTCTGATGTACTTCATATTCATGCCTTCAGTTGTGTTATGGCTGCAATGTATTGGTCAACGCACCTTGTATTGTATAGAAGATGGATTGAATAGTTTGTCTGTAGGACGAGAAGTTCTAGTGTAGTGTTTTCTGATTCTTGGTGAAATTCAGAACTTGTATAATTCGAGCAGTGTGCTGGTCATTGCGACTATCACACTGACTATGGATTGAATAGATTGTTAGTGATGCAAGCAATTGTATAATTCATATTTATGAGATCTTGTGATGGTTGTTCATCGATCAAGTCTGCATAAACCCCATCTGTTACGATCAGTCTTTCAATTCTGATACAAGATGCAAATAGAATACTTAATTCATTGCATTTAATATGCTCAAGTCCAATCGTATAGGTAATATAATAACAAATAAAAAAGCTCGAGCTGATGCTCAATGTAGTGCTCTAAATTTTGTACGAATGTCCGATGCATGTTCGTGTCCGTGATCGAAATTCGTCCGTTCGAGTCTGTCTAATTTTCATTTAGAACACGAGTTAAGACAACAAAATTTATACGGAAAAAATCACGTTCGGTCCGTGTTCATTAGAATTTCTTGTAACTCGGTATATAATTGAAGAAAATCTAATAAAAAGTATAAAATTTGATATTAATAGCCATATCCGATCGTGTCCGTTTGTGTTAGTGTCAGAAAAACATATGTTTATGTCCGATCGATTTTATTTGAAACACGAGTTAAATTTAAAATAACAAAATTTGCACGATAAAAAACTTTATTTGATCTGTGTTCGATCCGATTTTATTATAACACAAATCGAACGCATCTCTGTTTTGTCCGGTTGGACCGCTGTAGATCCCTAGCTGCATGTCTATCTCCTGAAGTTTTATAAGAACTAAAATTCAAAAACAAACATCTTTTGTGTCTAGAAACGTTGGAATTTAGACACCAAAAACTCGAACTACCGCATACAACGTACTGATTAATTTGTGCATAATGGCCTGTAGCCTAAACAGTGCTCCACATAGGACTCATTCATGAATTTGTATTGTCACAGTTGAGCTGCCTACCCATCAACGTTATCATGATACATGACGACGCTGCTTTTTTCTAATATTACCATCAAATAAATGGATTGCATCAGACCGAATATAAATTTGTTTACTTTCTCTTCTAAATAAAATCACGTGATTTTTATTATATTAACTCGTGTCTTAAATAGTGCGAGCGAACATACCTGTTTTTGACCCGAACGAACATGGACAAACACAGACGAATATGGCAAATTATATCAAATTTTATATCATTAGTAGATTTTCCATCACGCGCGCGCGCACGCACACATACAGAGGCAGGTTCGAGGCATCCGTAACAGTGCAGCACCCCAAATGCCCCTCGTTCTCCACCAAGCATTTCTCCTTCTCTTTCCTTCCACTAATTCTCTCACTTCCCACTCACTTTATTTAATATAAATCGGTGGTGGATATCGGGGGCATTTGGGGTGTTTCATTTTTGGGTGCTGCCGATCCCTTGCCATATATATATATATGTATATGTATATATGTATATATGTATGTATATATATATATGTATATATGTATGTATATATATATATATATATGTATATATGAGGCAGGTTCAATGACACCCCAAATAGTGAGCACCCCTCTAGCCTACCACTTTATTTAATATAAATCGGAGGTGGATATCGGGGGCATTTGGGGTGTTTCATTTTTGGGGTGCTGCCGATCCCTTGCCATATATATATATATATATATATATATATATGCAGGTTGAATGGCACCCCAAATAGTGAGCACCCCTCTAGCCTACCACTTTTACACCACTCATTTCCCACTGACTCATCTTCTCTCTCGTACCACTAACTCTCTCACTTCCCACTCACTTTTTTTAATATAAATGAGAGGTGGAAATCATGAGACTTTTGGGGTACCACGGAACGCTTGATATATATATATATATATATATATATATATATATATATATATATATATATATATATATATATATATATATATATATATATATATATATGGGCCGCTATTTGGACACAAACTTAGGGATATAATGCCTCAACCGTTGGATCTTTTTGTTTTTATGTGGTGATGTGTAATTCATGGGGTGATCCAATGGTGGAGATTGATTTTGTCTAAATTTTGTGTTCCAATATATATATATATATATATATATATATATATATATATATATATATATATATATATATATATATATATATATATGCGAGCGATGACACCCCAAATAGTGCAGCATCCCTAAATGCCCTTGATTTTCACTACATATCTCGTTTGTCTCTCCCTCCATTTATTCTTTCACCTCTCACTGGCTTATTCTAATATAAATGTTTGGTTTATATAGGAAGGCAAACGGGGTGCTCACTATTTGGAGTGTCATTGAATATTCCTCATATATATATATATATATATATATATATATATATATATGTGTGTGTGTGTGTGTGTGTGTGTGTGTGTGTGTGTGGCGAGCGTTCAATGACGTCCAAACAGTGCAGCACCCCTAAATGCCCCTGATATCCACCACACTTTCCTTTTTTCTCTCCCTCCACTACTTCTCTCTCCTTCCACTAGCTTAATTTATAATAAATGAGAGGTGGGGAGAGGGGAGCAAATGGGGTGTTCACTATTTGAGGTGCCATTAAACGCTCATATATATATATATATATATATATATATATATATATATATATATATATATGGTTCCGCTATACCTCTTATATTGCACGTGAACTCTCCCCCCCTTAATCTCCACCACTCATTTCCCCACGTATTCTATCTCTTCACACTAAGAAATAATATTGAAATGGGAATAGAGAGAATGAATGCGGAAATGGGTGGTGGAGATTAAGGGGAGAGTTCACATGTAATATAACAGGTGTAATAGAACCCTCATATATATATATATATATATATATATATATATATATATATATATATAAGAAGCGTTCCGCTACACCTCTTATTTTGCACGTGAACTCTCCCCCTTAATCTCCACCACTCATTCTCTCTCTTCCCATTTCAATATTATTTCTTAGTGGGAAGAGAGAGAATGAGTGGGGAAATGAGTGGTGAAGATTAAGGAGGAGAGTTCACGTGCAAAATAAGAGGTGTAGCAGAATCCTCCCCATATATATATATATATATATATATATATATATATATATATATATATATATAGCGAGCGTTCAATGGCACCCCAAATAGTGTAGCACCTCATTTGCCCTCTGATTTCCACCAAGTATTTTCCCCTCTCTCTTCTTCCATTCATTCTCTTTCCTCCCATTCACTTATTCTAATATAAATACTTGGTTTATATAGAGGGGCAAATGGGGTGCTCACTATTTGGGGTGTCATTGAACGCTCCTAATATATATATATATATATATATATATATATATATATATATATATATATATATATATATATATATATACAAGAAATTGATATGGATCCAAATAAACATGGACCAAACAAGACTTTTTTATCATTCGAGTTTTGTTGTCTCAGCTCGCTTTTTAAATGAAAATTGAACGGATTTTGACGGATATATTTCGATCTTAGAAGCGAAAACACATCTGGTATTCATATAAATTAAAACGTTATCAATAGTGATGATGGATCCGAAGAAAAATAGTGGACCGAAACAACAAAAGTTTAAATAATTCAAAATTAAGATTCACTGCGGACATAACTCCATACATGCCTAAAAACATATGCATACAACATACCAAATTTAGGGTGTTCCAATTCATTTAAAAAAAGAGAGAAAACTATATGTCCCTTCCTTATAAACATGTGTATTTGCTTTCTGATACCTTATATTATTTGTTTTACACAATAGGCATTCCAAAGTAATTTCTATCCGAAAAAATAAGATTAAAGGAAAAAGTATAAAAAAAACATTTAAAATTATGGACGCACATTTTGTTTTTTATTTTATTTTGAAGGACACACAACCATATTCTTGCCACGACCTTTTCAGATACACTAGCTAACTGTTTTTCTTCATTCACCATTCAAACAATTTAGGGTTTTATTACAGTCAACGATTTCATTGACAACAACTAAATCATCATAATCTAGGGGTTTCGTTAAAAATGGATGAAATATCGATCAATGTCGACGAGTTCGTCAACGTCAGATTCCAGTTTTCCAATATCGACATGGATATTCAAGCGAAAAAGATCCTTCATCGGCTCCTCGGTCAAAAGACAAATCTGAAGAAAGTGGAAGATTAAAGTCGAGAGTTGCAATCTTGAAGGCAAAAAAACAACTCGAAAAGCATTACGTCAACGAAGAAGAAATAGAAAAGTCCTTGGACGCAAACATTAATGTTTTGCCTTCAAAGATATTAGATCTTGTTTAAATGTTGTTGGTTAGGTTTAAAATTATTGATCAAAAACACATGCACGAATTACAAAGCACAATGATAGTCAAACATAACATTTATGTATTTAAATATAATAAACCGTGTTTAATATGCTAAATAATAGACTAATATAACATTTGACCTTTTAAGGATACAGTACCATAATTTGAACAAAGAATCTGAATAGGTATAATGATAGTTCAATGTACCATAGGTACGTTACAAACAATTAAGCCTGAAAATATACGAAAAATGATAGTATTTGTAGTATTTTAGTTATGAAGTTGATGTTGTGATTACGATGAGAAAAATAAAATTTAATATATCGTTGTAAGCACAAAGTCTAGTAGCATATTTTATGTATACTAGACGATAGTTTAGCACAACATTTTAATTAGGAAGCCTGCTGATTGACATAGAATCGTGTTTACTTTATGTTTTTATGTCTTATCTTTTGTATATAAATAAATATTACTTGGGTATTGTTTTGTCACTTTTACAGATATTCCAACCCAACCCGCATGCAATCAGAAAAGTAGAGAAATGGAGATCAGATTGCTATATATTTACATTTTGAAGAATTGTAGATGAAGATCTCACATCTAATTGCTGTTGGACAAGAAAATGATCGATAAAAGGCCATGCACATCTCAAATTAAAGGAGACTTGCAAGAGAGAAGGAGAAAAGGCCTAGAACTTGTTCCAAATGACAAAAGGCCCAAATTTACTTGAAATAGCTAGGCTCATTTGTAATTAGGGTTAGGGTTTGGTTATCTCCTATAAATACCCTTGTAATATCATTGTAGCCACCATCCCATTTTCTATCTTCTTCTCCATTAACAAAGTTCGTTTTATTCCTTTTATTTTCTGCAATTTTATATTTCTTAGCAACTAGTGCCTTCTACACAATTAGATTTGGTAGAGTACTAGTTGTATTTTACATTTATTTTCATTAGTGACTGACCGTCTGATTAGATTCAGCGGTAATCCTAATTTTAATTCCTGTTTGTTATTTCAATTTCTGCAGTTTTAATTTCTGTTCTTTTTATTGCGTTCTTAGGTCATATTGGGTTAAATATAAATTTGATTAGATTCAGATCTGTACTCAATTCAATAATAGTTTTATTGTTTTTCAAAATCAATCCCCAAGCTTTGTCTAACTCGCCCACGAAATTCTATAAATAATAATTTTTAATTTACCTCCCTGTGTTCGACCTGCATACTGCACGATCTGTGCGCTTGCAGTATTTATTTTAAAATTTCGCGCTTTTCTAGTTCTTAGGAAAGCGACGATCAAGTTTTTAGCGCCGTTGCCGGGGAGGTAACGATTAAATTTTATTATTTATTTAATTTCTAATTCGTGTTAGTTTTATTTTTATTTCTTATTTTATTTTCTTCTTGTTTTTATTTTTGGTTAGTAAAAAAAAAAAATCTTAATTGGATTGATTTGGTATTATTCATTGATACTACAATCTTTTAAGCAAGAGAAGAAAAAAAAAGAGTTGCCAAATTTTCTTTGATTTCTTTCCTTTCAACCTTCTTTCCTCTTTTTAGTACATTACCTTCCCTTTCTTCTTTGACAAATTAAAAAAAAAAAAACTTGCCATTCTTTTATTCAATTCTTTCCTTTTCATTCAATCCTCTTTCTAATTCATTGATTTCTGCTTTCCTTTTTCATTAAAAAAAATTACAAGTTCTCTTTTTAAATCTTTCCCTTCTCTACCTTGTAATTAATTCTCCACTTTGCCATTTGATTTCTTCCCATTTTTGCTATTCCCTTATTTCTTTCTATATTTTTTTTCCTTTGCAATTACAACAACAATCTCATACCCGATCTCTCACCATCTTCCCATCAACCACCTTGCTACTGCCAATTCCACAAAACCAAATTTCCAATCCCGTTCAATCGTCACCCTGTTTTCCATTATCCTTGCTTTCACAACAATCTTGCAAAACCAGTCTCCTCCTACATCACAAACCATACCAGACAAATCATCACCATAATACCACAGACTCCCCTTTCAAGCACACGTTCATATCAACTTCGCACACCCATTTCAGACAACCACAAAATCCGATCATCCCTCATCAAGTTCACAAACATCACCGCTGCTCAATACCATCTAAGACCAAGTCGATGTCCCATCAATGCACAAAACAGCAAACTGCCTTGACCACTTTCAGACTCGACACACCATCAAGTACCTATGGCCATTCCTCATCGCAAATCATGATTTGCAGCCCTAAATCGAATTCATTTTCGATTGAAAAAGAATAGAGGACAGATCTATGGTCGAATTTTTCCAGAGATATCAATACATGCGGTTTTGAATAAAAAAGGGGCGTGGTTGATTAGGTTAAAGACGTGAGTTTTAAGGCGTGGAAACATTTCTTTTATTTTAATTTTCTGCCTGAGCTATTTGATTACTGAGAGGGCAGGGTTGTTTATATTGAGCATAAATTTGGCACGCACGAGCATGTTTTGGTTTTGACCAATTCATTTCTTGAGAAATAATATTTGGGATAGATTCATTTCCTTTGGTTTGCTCAGTTCATGTGCAGCAATGATTTTGAGGCATAGTATTGTGAGAAAAATTTAGTTTGTTGCTTGAGTTGTTGGATTGTGTGCCACCCATTTATTCTGACTTCCGTATAAATCGTTGAGGCTTAGTTTTATTTTTGTTAAGTTTATTTCCCTTGCTTTTCCCTTTTTAAGATTAGTTTTAATTTTTTTTAATTTTTTCTTTCTCTTTTTGGTTAAGTTATTTAGTTGTCTAGCTAGTGTTCTTTTCTTTTCGTTTGCTCTCTCTCTCAAAAAAAAAAAAAAGAATAAGAAGAAGAAGAAGACCTAAGCGAGATAGAAGTCAAGCAACAACTCAAGAATTCAGAAGTCAAGCAAGGTGTAAACAGCGGGATTTCAATCATTGATACTACTCAATTTTTCTAGATGGACTGCCATACCCCATTGTAAAATTTTCTAAACTCTACAGGTGCTGCAAAGAAGAAAAATATAGACATTGTTTGTAAAAAAATTCTATAGGGGCAGCGGCTTGCTTGTACAATATTTTAATTTTCTGCAATTATTATTGTTTGACTGTTGTGTTGAATGAAAACTGCTGAATAGATTTGGTGAGGAACGAATTTCCATAATTAAAATCATCACTCTCATTGTTTTTCAATCATGAAACTTGATTTGATTTGCAAAATAATATAATTGAAAAGTGGTGCTTTGTGAAGTTGACTGTCTCGTATAATTGGATCGCGGATATATAGTAGTTCAATTTATTGAACTATTAGCAAAAGAGGTTGCATACTACCCGTAAAACATTGGTCGTATCCCTTAGTATTTATACTATATGTGAACGGCCATAACACCCTCTTCCTCCTTCTAATTGAGTCAGTTAATTAATAGAGCACAACTCATTCTTTTATACTATTTTGAACTAAGAATAATTTCTGTCTTTCCTTGAGTTCATTCAATGTCTGATTCAAAAAAAACCATTGAGAGAATTGTGGATTAATAATTGGAGTAGACGTCCTCTTGAAGAGTATGAGTATGAATTGCAACTCAAGAGGCAAAATTTTCCAAAATTTCGTGAGTCCAATGTCAACAATTTTCAAAATTTCCTAACTGACCAACATTTTCGAAATCATAGGAATGATCGAAATTGCGACTTCAATTCAAATTTCAATAATTTCGATTATGAGCCACATCCTCACCAAAACAGCTTTGAATCCCAATATAGCTTTGATCAACATCAATACGGGGTTGTAAACCAAAATTTTCAAAATTATAGCCCACATCAACATCTTGAAAATAACCAAAATCACTCAAAATTTAACAGTTTTGGTTACGAACATAATTTTTATGATCAGAATGATTTCCAATATCATTGTCATTTTTCTGAAGATTCAAATAACCACCATATTGGAAATAATTTTGATTGTGAAATTGATGTGGACTATAATTTTGAGAATCAAGAAATCCTAAATGAGAGCTCTGAAATCAACGATTCTGAAGAATATCATCTTAACATTCTTAAAGAGAGGGTAGAAAAGCAAGATAGACAGCTTGATGAAAAAGATAGAAAGATAGATGAACTTCTTTGTTTAATGACATCTTTGAAAGAACAAAGAGAAGAACAAAATCAAATTCAAACAAGCAATGAATCAGAAAATAATCCACTCTTTATTGATAGTGAAAATTTTCAGATTACAACTTTGGAAATTGAGAATAATGATCTAAATGAAGTTGTTAAAAATTCAACAAATGATTTGGACTTCGATTCTTTTCAGGAAAAAGACTTAAGCTTGGATTTTGATCTTTCTCTTTCAGACTGCGAGAAACTTGAAATTTCTGAAATTGAACAAAATGAAAATGTTGAATTTTTCAGAAACTCAAAGGTGGAAAAGGATTTTAATGAACATGAATTTTTTGGATTGTATGAGGATGAGTTGCCAAATGAGGACAAAATAGAGTCAAGCCACCAATCCAAATTTGAAAATTTTGATTTTGAGGTGTCAAATGAGCTTAATATTGTTAGTGTCGAAAATATGTTGTCCAGTAATGAAACTGAGAAATTTGATCACATAGTGTTGAACAACACTCAGAATTCAAATTTCACTTAATTAATATACGATCACAAATTTTTGAACAATTACACTGATAAATTTGTTGAACACATGAATTATTTTTGGAATGCTGGCTGGGTTGAAAAACTTCATGTTAGGATGACCCTGGACATTTATCTACTGGACTATAAATCTAGGTATAAAGATGAGATGGTTTTCAAAAATCTTTGCTTATTAGAAAACATGCCTAGACTTATTGGGAATAGGATTCATCGGGCTAGAACCAAGTATGGGGGAAACAGGTGGTGGCATTCTTTGCATCGCATACATCGCGAACACATATATCATTGTACATATGATCCATTCTTACATATAGTTAAACTGTATTTCATTTTACAAATCATTTTGCATTTAATCCATCTCTGGGTTTTATCATTCAAATTCAGGAAACGTGTAACGGTGTGGACACAGTTTTGTCCAAGTGTGTGTGTGTGTGGGGGGGGGGGGGGGAGTCTGCATTGCATTCTTTTGATTTTTTTCTTTGTTTTTCTTTCATTTCATTTTCAACCATTTAAATAGGACCATCATACATTTTAGATCATAGTAACATACCATAATTTTTATTTATTTTTGACAAAATACAACTCATTTTCGATTGATATAACAAAATAAATTTACAATTTTTAGTAAGTTGATGGTATTTTTTTTCTCTCGGCTTAGATCGAATAAGAAATATAATGAAAAGTTGAATTTTGAGGGATAATAGTGTAACTGGTACATAGGGAGATTCTTAGGCGATGGCCATGAAGTTTATTCTAAATTGTAGTCTTTGTTTAATAAGTGGAGGACTTAAAATACTTATATTGGCTTTTCGAATCTTTAAAACTAAGTTATGTTAAGTTGAATTCGTGTAACTCTCTTTTGTGCTTATATTTTCAATAATAATAATAATCATCATCCAAGGGTATCCAACATTGCTTGTATATCTAGCATTGGTGTGCAAACCTGCCAAGCTCTATCCAACATGTTGTTGACAAAGTCAACGTTGGAATATCTTGGTCTCATTTTATGAGATTGGACACCTAAGGATTACCGACATGTTGTTGACAAAATCAGCGTCGGTCTGCACAATCCGCCAAGCTCTGTCCCAACTCTCCGTCAGTCCGCAAGGCAGTGTATGGGTGGTATACCTTGGTCTTTTAAGTTAGGTGTATGTAATTAATCATAAATTTTAACTTTTATAGAGATAGAGAATAAGCGACGATGCCCAAACATTTCTTGACCTTATTGATTTGACTGGCCATATATAAGGAAACTAGAATACCACTTCACAAACTGTGACAAGCAAACTAAGAATTTATTTCATGGCTGCACTATGTTATCAACTGAACTAACTGGACAAACTGGAATTTAACATTTGAAAACTTAATTTATATTGAAAATTTGTGACAATTTGAGGTATCTAAAATAAAATCAACTGACTAGAAATTGTCAATTTAATTTGTTGTACCACTTTCCTGAAACAAGTCGTGTTTTCATTTTTTGTTTTCAATTGCATAAGTCCTCTGCATTCATGTAGTTACATTAGAACCATATCATACTGCATTTGGATTTTGTGGGCGGTATTCGCTGAAAAACCTTACGAGACACCACTCGTCCTACTAGGGACACCTAGAGGTTTAATGGCTTGTTGCATACGCTCAATGCAATCGTGTTTCCTACGAAAGTGTGATCTATCTAGTTAGTTTTTAATTTTTGTTTTACTCGAGGACGAGTAAAAGATAAGTGTGGGGGTATTTGATTGACATAGAAATGTGTTTATTTTATGCTCTTATATCTTATCTTTTGTATATAAATAAATATTACTTGGGTATTGTTTTGTCACTTTTACAGATACTCCAACCCAGCCCGCATGCAACTAGAAAAGTAGAGAAATGGAGACCAGATTGCTATATATTTACATTTTGAAGAATTGTAGATGAAGATCTCACTTCTAGTTGTTGTTGGACAAGAAAATGATAGTTTAACTGAATGATTGTTTTTGTATGTTTTTGTATACAATCAAAATGTCCATTTGCATGTTTTTGTATACAAAATGATAGTTTAAGATAGTATTTGAGTAAAGAAGTCCAATACTATGATTAAAGTATGAAAAATAATAGTTTAATGAATCATTTTACTTAGGAACTCCAATCTTGTGAGTAAAATGTGCAGAAAGGGACTTAATATAAATTTTAGTCTTAAAATACGCCAACATATATCAAATATAGAAAAAGATAGTTTGAAATAGCATCTGAGTTATGAATTCCACTAATATATTTAAAATAAGCAAATTAATATTTTAATGTATCATTTTAGTTATGAAGTTCAATATCTTGATTACAATATGCAAAATGATAAGCAAATATAGCATTTTAATAACAAAATGCACTAGAATATTCAAGGTATGCAAAATGATAGTTTAAAATAACATATTAGATAAGCTAATCAGGTACCTATGGAATCTAATCTATATCCAAGATAAACTGTTTAATTGAGCAAAGTATGGAATGTAAAAAACATCCAGATTCCAAACCTAATCAAATTCATATGAAAACCAATCTATATCCAAGATATATTGTTTAACTGAAAAAAATACATAATGAAAAAGACATCTGAATGTCGAACCTAATCGGGTATGTATGGTTTGCAAAAGACATCTGGTTTCAAAATCTAATCGAGTACCTATGGAATGTTAAAGGTGGTCTGATTCAAGAACTAATTGGGTACTAATGGGATGTAAAGGCATCTGGAATCCAAACCTAATCGAATACGTATAAGATGTAAAGGACATCCAGATTCCAAACCTAATTTTGTACCTTTGGAAACCAATATATACTCAAGATGTATTGTTTAACTGAACAAACTAAAAAAAATGCAAAAGACATCCGGTTTCAAAACCTAATCGGGTACTTATGGGATGTAAAAGATGGTCAGATTCAAAACCTAATCGGGTATTTATGAGATGTAAAGGATATCTGGATTCCAAACCTAGTCGGATACCTTTGGAAACCAATCAATACCAGTATTTATTGTTTAACCGAACAAACTAAAAAATTGCAAAAGACGTCCGGGTTTTAAACCTAATCGAGTACTTATGGGATGTAGAAGATGGTCAGATTCAAAACCTAATTGGGTACTATGTAAAATACATCCAGAATCCAAACCTAATCGGGTACCATGTAAAATACATCTGAAATCCAAACCTAATCGGGTATTTATGCGATGTAAAAGAGATCCAGACTCAAAATCTAATCTAATACTTATGGGATGTAAAGAACATTCAAATTCAAAACCTAAATGGGTACCTATGGTATGTAAATGACATATGGATTCCAAACCTATTCGGGTACTCTTGGAAACCAATATATACCAAATATCCATTGTTTAACCGACAAACTAAAAATGCAAAAGATGGCCAGATTCAAAACCTAACCGGGTACATATGGGATTGTAATGATCAGCCATTTTGACCGATCCAAATTGGTATTTAAACTCACTCAAAATGTTCAAAACGACAGATTGTTATTTGGCTTACAGGGTTTAAACCGAAAATACACACAGAATCACAAACACAGAAGGCAACACTAAATCTCACAGTGGAATTTTATATACAAAATATCAAAGTTCTATAAATTTGTACTGTAGAAAAAAATACTAAAATACATTCATAAGTTTTAAAAGAATAAAATTTTACACTTTTGTCGGGCCTTGCATGCGTGTAAGCGTCTTCACGTTCCTCTCCAGTTTTGCGAGCTGAATATCTTTAAATATGGAACACTTAGGACCCGATTCAAGCTTTCCATGCAAAAACACAAAACACCCGAGTCATGATTAAAATTATTTCAAGTAAATCACTTCGAATAACACATAAATATAATGAGTTTAATCCCAATGATATATTAAATGATTCGAGTATACTAATCCATGGAAATTGAAATAAATATCATGGAAGTAACCGAAATGCAACATACGAAAATGGATTCATATGCGAGATTACATGCACAGGTAAAGGAGTAATACAACACTACATGTGGCATAATAAATCATGCAAGATCGTTTGCTAATATCAAACGCAAGCATGCATAGAAGCAATATTAGTAAGGTACTTAATATAGTATATACATGGGGAAAAAATCCACTGCTAACATGAATGGAACCAAGGAGTCAAAATACATGATGCCTAATTTGGTTACTAAATCTGGAATATATATTCCTTATATATATACATGTATAAATACATATATACATACATATATATATATATATATATATATATATATATATGTACCAATATTCATAACATAGTTGAATGAAACTGCATGCAACATGAATGCATTATATATGTACACCTAAAACTACCTAACCATGTATACCTACTAAAATATGTGATTAGTGGATTCATTCATGGAAATATAATTTGTAGCAAGCCCAACAAAACAGACAAGGAGTATAAAATTTTTGAGCATGAAGGGATTCTCTAATTTTAACTAAAACATTGGTAGGTCTTAAAGCAAGTGAACCAATGTATGTAGCATGTAGTGACATACACAAAATGAAAGTCCATGTTTCAATAAATAAAGTCTTCAGGTTGCAGTATGGAAATCCAACAATGAATCAAGCTAGTTACACACAATCATCTTACTTGCACGGTTAACGAAGGTCAGGGGTTCGGACAACCTACAAACAACATGAGATAGCGGGGTACCAACTCTTCTTCTAGGCACACACACACACACACATATGGGTATGTAACATGAGAGCTTCTAACAGAAAGGATACAACTTAGGGATAGATGCGCAAGTTCCACTAACATAATTCATGGTGAATACTTATATCTATATCTAACAGTAGGCTTGCATAGCCAACCTTAGTGAAAGAAGGTTTATGCTAAAATCATGCCCAAAACCAATAGCAAGTGACCGAAAATAGAAACCCAAGAGGCACATAACAACAGAAAACAAATCAGCCCTCAAACCCTTCTATTCAGTGTAAACGAAGTTGGTACTCGTAACAAGTTTAATCATAAGTAAAACTTACGTTAATATGGCAGCCGCGGTTTCAGATGCGACATACGGCAGACACGACACAGCGAAGGCATAACGGTGGCGGCGTGATGCTTCATTGTGGCTGGAACGGTAGTCAAAGCTTCGGCACTACGGGTCTTGCTAATTCACGGAGGAGGGTAGTCGGAGGTGCTCATGCCTGAGCTCGCGGTGATGGTCGCAGTGGAGACACGCGGTGTAAAGGGGACGTGCGAGGTCGACAGCATCCGGAGCTGGTCGGTGATCAGGAGGAGGATGGGAAAAAGGGGAGTCACATGCCGGAGGGAAGTAGAAGAAGGTGTCGGATCTGATGGTGGTAGGGTGGAAAAGGATCAGCGATTGGAATTGGGGATGCCATGATGGATTGGGGCAAATGATTTGAGAAATTGTGGGAGGAAACAGATTATTTTAGGGAGACGATTTTGCTGAGGAAAATAAATAAAAAGAAAGGGCACGACAAGATGAAAATATAAGGGACGATGATGCATTTCATAAACAAACGAACACGTGTAAAATCTTTCAGCAAACTTTTGACAAGTGTCAATAAATTCCAACTAATAATGACAAGTGTAGAATTTCACTTAACAAATAACTTCTCATGTATATACCAATTACTATACTAAGTATACAAACCTAATACTAGTATATGTAATATTCCAAGTACAAGCTTAAGTAAATTTTAAAAACAACATTTAAAACTAAATAAATTTATTTAAACTCAATTACACTTCTCAATTTAATTTGAAAAGCAAATTCAATCTTTTTTACAAATCACATAATCAAGTAGTTTAAAAATATTAATATCATTTAAAATTTAACAACTATCAGATTCCAATATAAAATTTTAAATTAGATTTGCAAATAAATTTAAGACCAAGTCAAAAAAAATAGACCACACCTCAAATTATAAATAAATTTCTTAATATAAGTTAAATTTCAAACCAAAATTTTAAATTCTAAATTATTAATCATGTATAAACATAAATTTCAACACTAAATTAAATTAACTTTAAAAAAAAAAGGCCAAAATTTCCAATTCGTTACAATCTGTAATGACCCGCATTCTATGTCGGAGGATAGTAGAATATTTATTTTATTTTCATATGAAGTCGTTTGGTCGTGTAACTTTAGGAAACGACTATTAGGGTCATTTCCTATGTTCACGATTTTTGTCGAATTTTAAATGATCGTTTTGCCCCTGGAAAATCTTGTTATTCATATAACTTTTGATTGGTAAGTAATTTTGACTTAAAACCACTTTCATTGGAATCAGATGATGGTTTACCTTTCCGTAGAGTGGTCACACTAATCAAGCGGACTTACCGTTTGGGAGATATGGCTGAAATAAGGTTTGGAAGATGAAAAAAGCATAATTGGGCTTAACCGAGTGATTAGCAGCTAAGCCCATAACCCATTTCGGGATTAGGGTTTTGGGAGGGCTGAAAGGATTTGGGGAAACATTTCTTTTCACCTTTTCAGCCGCCACAAACATTTCTCTAACCTTAGTAATGGCCTCCATCCTCCAAATCTCATTCTAATCGCTTCCTAATCGCCAATTAACCAATACTAAATCAAATCAAGAGAAATTAGCATCAAATCAATTCCAAAACTAGAGTTCCTAGCAGCGTTCCTTGTTTGACGACTCATCTTTCAGTCTATAAAGAAGTTGATTAATCGCCCTTCCAAGGAATCCTATTTAGCGGTGCATGTGCAGTGCGACTTCACCCTTAAGCATACTAATTGTCTCTAAATATAGCTTTGAAATCTAAAGTATTACAAATACGCGCTCTCGTGTGTATATATATATATATACACACACACACACACACAGTCAACCCTAATATTATCCATTTAGGTTAAACTATGCAACCTAGGCTCTGATACCAAATGTGACGACCGCCCTGTACTAGTCGACACCCAACTAGTTGCGTTGTGACTGTGCCCGATTAATACAGGACGATCACCAGGGATTGAAGTAAGGAAACCCATATAACCTGCCATATATCTCACAGTGCATGGAATAAAATATAATAGTAACATAAGTCATGATATAAAACAAGTGGGACAGTGTATGAGCTGAAAACTGAATCATAAATATCAGAGTAGTAGATTCATATTAACAACAAAATATCTAATAAGTCATAAGTACATCTCCAAAACATTGTCTCTAAACAAGATGCACTACTGATGCCCAAAGTAGCGATCCATAAAAGTAGTAGGGATAAGAGTATATATAGTACATAGAAGCCTTCTGCTCGTCTCCGACCAGCTACTCAAGCACACCAACCTGTCTCTAGTCTGCTCATTTAAGAGCACCCAGAGTAATAAGAAGCAATGCATAAAACTCCAGGTCAGACAAAGTCTGGTGCGAGCGATAGTAATCTTAATCACTAAATAAGATAATACAATAGGTATGAAGAGTCATACCTGACCTACCCCTGCATCCAAAGAGTTAGCACAAATAATCATGTACTATACTCTATGGCAATAAAGATAGTGAGTATAAGTGGAAGTATGTGTCATAGTGATAGCAATCATCCAATCATAACAAACATTCTCACATTCACTCACTTAGTGTATTTGAAACACCCCACCTCCGTTAAGGTCACTGACAAAGGGAATGCCTTAACTTCGGTGGAGCATTTTTAGTACAAGATGCAGAAAAATTAAAAGATAGACAAATAAAGCAGCGAAAAATAAATAACCTTTATTGATTAAACAACTTGTACAAAGATTGTTTTACAACACCAATACATATTACAAGAAAGCACCTGTCTTGTTTAATATATAAGAAGCACAAACTGACAATGATATTCCCCAATAAAGCATGAGCCAGCCATAGCAGTAGAAAATGGAGTTCAAAGCAATGCGCCAAAGAATCTACAAGCTTGGAAAGAGTAACGGTCCCAAAATGAGCTGAGCTTTTCCCTCCCTGACTACCTTGGGGGGGAATGGAAGAAAAGAGGCGAAAGAAAACTAGGTCAGACATAAAGTCTGGTAAGTCCAGTGATTCTTAGTATTTAAACGAGGAAAAGGGTCATGACATGAATAAACTAAATATAAGACTAAACCATAGTAATAAGATAACATGGGGTAAGCATAGGATATGGCAAGATAAACTGAATGTACCGATAAACTGAATGCGCTTCTACTCCTTCTCTGCTTCGCAACTACCCTGTTTATACTGATTTTTATATCTCTGCACTACCTACTAGTGTCCAAACTAGCAATCTATGATCATATGATAATGTGATCCCAATTCCCGTATTTTCGGTTGCATTCAGGTGTACATCTATTAAAGGGGTTCCATTTATTACCTAGATAATCTAGGGTTTTCTATCGAGCGCTTCCTAGATTCAACCAGGGTTTACGCTACCCAGGGCCGTTGGGGTTTATGCTACCTATCGAACGCTTCTCGGATTCAGGGTTTGCGCGACCTAGGTCCAGCTAGGGATTATGCTACCTACTTTGTATTAATTTTTCATGTGTCTGTGTCAGTCGGCCCTCTCTTATGTGTAGATACTCTGTGCTGGCCCCACCATAAGGTGTATCAAGCCTTATGATAGCGACCCGACACGAATCAAGATGCACAGTGTATAACTACTGGTACCCAGTGCCTGCTTTTTCCACTATGGAGTACGTGCACACCCGTAAATCGTCGGAACTTACACTGACGTATCCCCTACCGCTATTTTGACCGCTTATAATCAGACCAGTAATCGTGCCCCATCCTGCCTAGCTCAGGGTACCGTGATACATCTATGTGGGTTACTGCTGACATGGGTCCCCGTTACTATGGTTTCCTACTGGTTAAGTTTGTGGGCCTATATATATACAATATTACCCATCTACACGTGATGTACTTAACCCTCCCACCGATTCAAGCATGTCTATTTAATGGTTAAGTTTGTGGGCCTATATGTACTAATATTACCCACCGATCCCGATATGTACTTAACCCTTCCACTGGTTCAAGCATGTTTATTTAATAGTTAAGTTTGTGGGCCTATATTACTAATATTACCCACCAATCCGATATGTACTTAACCCTCCCACTGATTCAAGTTGATATATATTCTTGGTTAAGTGTTATCCATTCCTTCAAGTTAACTTAACCTGCCCACTCATCATGTTATATATATATATGTATATATATATGTATATATATATATATTGGTTAAGTGTTCCCCTTGTGTTACTTAACCCCTATCACATATCATGTTATATATATATATATATATATATATATTTTGGTTAAGTGTTCCCCTTGTATATATTTTGGTTAAGTGTTCCCCTTGAGAAGCCATCTTTGGCTTTCAAGAGAAGCCACTAAGGGTTGGCTTCCTTGAAAAGCCATCGGGGATTGGCTTCCTTGAGAAGCCACCTTTAGCTTCCAAGAGAAGCTACTTAGAATTGGCTTCCTCAAGAAGCCACTAAGGATTGGCTTCCTTGAGAAGCCATCTTTGGCTTCCTTGAGAAGCCATCTTTGGCTTCCAAGAGAAGCCACTAAGGATTGGATTCCTTGAGAAGCCACCAAGGATTGGCTTCCTTGAGAAGCCACCTTTAGTTTTCGAGAGAAGCTACTAATAATTGGCTTCCTCAAGAAGCCACTAAGGATTGGATTCCTTGAGAAGCCATCTCTGGCTTCTAAGAGAAGTCGCCGAGGATTGTCTTCCTTGAGAAGCCACTGAGGATTGGATTTCTTGAGAAGTCACTTTTAGCTTCCAAGAGAAGACACTAAAGGATTGGCTTCCTTGATAAGCCGCCTCTAGCTTCCGAGAGAAGCCACTAACCAAAAGTTATGAACGAAACAAGATTCACTAGGGAAAATGGTTACATTAAAATTTGATAAAAATGGCAAAAGTAGGGGATGAACCTATCAGTCATTTCCCAAAGTTGTACAGTCATACAACCTCGTATGAAAATAACATAAATATCGTATGTTCTTTTAGTGCGTAGATATGGGTCGTTACATCCTCCTACCCTTAAGAAATTTAGCTCTGAAAGTCCTTAAACAACATATAAGATTGTCCCGCATGTCTATCAGTCATACACAAGGGATTAAACATACATAGCAAACAACTTAGACCTATCCTAGGAGCTAGGATTCTAAGCGGAAAAACTGATGATACCACAGATGGAATTGTTAAGAGTGATATTAAAACATACCAAGCAAAGAGCTCTGGATAAGACATCCTTATGCTCTCCTCTGTCTCCCAAGTACAATCACTCTCACTTTCGCCCATTGAACCGTCACAAGCTTCACTGTTTTTCTCCTAAGCTTTTTCTTATCATGTCCAATGTATGAATTGGTCTGCAGGCCATAGTTGTTTCTGGTTCCACCTCGATATCATCTAACTGATCAGATGAGATAGTGGTATTGGAATCGTGCACAAACTTTCTCAAATAGGAAACATGAATACATTGTGTACTCCAGCCATCTTTTGTGGCAGCACAATTTTATATGTCAAATTTCCAACCTGCTCAAGGACTGGGAATGGACCAACAAACCTTGGTGCCAATTTCCCCTTATTGCCAAATCGAATCATATTCTTCAAAGGAGAAATTTTGACAAACACCAAGTCACCAATAGAGAATTCCAAGTCTTTCTGTCTCTTATCGGCGTAGCTCTTTTGCCTGTCTTGGGTGGCTTTCATTCTTTGCCGAATGATTTCAATCTTTTCTAAAGTTTTTCTAACCATATATGACCCAAGTATGAGTTTCTCACCTGCTTCCAACCAACACGATGGAGCGTTGCACGGTCTCCCATATAAAGCTTTATATGGAGCCATGCCAATGCTTGACTGATAACTATTATTATAAGAAAACTTAACTAAATGTAAATGGTCATCCCACGAACCACCAAAATATATAATGCACGCTCTCAAGAGATCCTTAATATATGGTTCACCCTTTTAGTCTGACCATCGGTTTAAGGATGGTATGCAGTATTGAGATGTAACCCTGACCCAAAGCTTCTTGTAAGATATTGCAGAATCCACTAGTAAACAATGGATCCCGATAACTTACAGTGCCTTTTGGTACTCCATGGAATCGCACAACCCACGTCATATATAATTATGCTAATTTGGATGTCATTCTATTTTACTTGATAGGCATAAATCTAGCACCCTTGGTTAACCTATCCACAATGACCCAAATACTATCATGACCCACAAGAGTCCTAGGCAAACGATCAATAAAATCCATCGAAACCTGTTTCTATTTCACTCAGGAACTTCTAAAAGTTGCAACAAACCACTGGCCTTCTTCTGCTCGGCTTTAACCAATTGGCAATTCATGCTTTTAGAGATGAATTTCCCAACATTCTTCTTCATGCCCTCCCAGTAGTATGTTTGACTCATGTCTTTATACATCTTGTTTCCACTAGGATGTATGGTTAACTTCGAGTGATGACAATCTTTAAGTACTTCATCTCTTAATCCGTCGACATCGGGTACAACCAATCTCCCACCTTTCTAAAGAAAACCATTATGATCGAGTTTGTACATGCCCTTAACCTCATCATCTATATCGTCTTCCACTATGGTGATGGTCTATAACAATCTAGGATCGCTTCTCTGACTAAAGCCGATCCGTTCTACCAAGTTGGTTTAATTGTTAGGCTCGCCAACATCTCTAGATCCAATTCACATCTTGGTCTGAAGTCATAACCAACGATAAACTCCAGTTGCTTCCATTCCTGAAACATAGTTCCTAAACTGGCATGTCTCCTACCTAATGCATCTGCGACCGCGTTACAATTTCATGATGTGTATGCGATATTAAAATCATAGGAAGCTAAAAATTCCTACCATCGCTATTAACGGAGATTCAAGTCTTTCTGAGAGAAAAGTTACTTCAATGACTCATAGTTGGTAAACAACTCAAATCTTACTCCCAAAAGATAATGTCTCCACGTCTTTAATGCGAAAAAAATCGCCGCTAGTTCCAATCATGCGTGGGGTACCTCTTTTCGTGTGGTTTTAGTTGTAGACTAGCATAAGTGATAACTTTACCCCCTCGCATCAACACTGCATCCAGTCCGGTACCACAAGCATTGGTTTATACCGTCACCTCCTTATTTCCTTTTGGAATAACTAACACTGGGGCACACGTTAACTTTTCCTTTAATCTCTTAAATGCATACTCGCATCTTGCATCCCAGTTGAAGGCCTGATTTTTTTTAGTCAATTGAGTTAACGGTGCTGCTATTTTGAGAAGTTCTGTAATGATCTGGAATTTTAGACTAGTTAAATGATTAGTTTGTAAGTTAATTAAAGTTGTAATAAATTGTTTAGATTTTAAAATATAGTTAAGAAGTATATAATCTTATATATACCTTTGGTAGCATTTGGTTAAGTGTTGTATATAGTTTTTAATAGCATTTAAAGGTTAAATGCTACCAAAAACACCTCCTTTCTCTTTATTACAAGGGTTAAGACACTTGTAATTTTGCATGCAACATTACATGCATGAATTACACATGTCCTACGAGGTGTCATCACCTTATTAACTCATTTCAAGTATAAATACTCTCCTTTCTTTCCCTTAAGCATTCATTCTCATCTTCTCTTCCATTTCTTATTCTTCTCCCCCTTAAAATCCATGGCTTCCATGGTGAAAATCTTCCTCTTCCTCCATTTATAAAATATATAAATTGCTGCAAAGTTGGTAGCATCAAATAGTCAGTTTGAGATAACTGTAGTGGGTCTAACAGCCTAGCAATAGAGGATAGCATAGTGGAACCCTAAGGTGATAACTCGACATTTATATTTGTTAACTTTTTATGTTGTGTGAATGATTGTTGATGATATGGATGATTAGTAATTATTGCAATGTAAGTGTTTAGTGACAAATGCTTATATGGACACATGTATAGATTGTTATATGTATATATTCCCATATATGATCGTGTGATGGATGAATGGATTCTTCGTGGTTGTTCTTAGTGATGATGTGTGCATTTTACTTGTTACACACACATATGTGGATTATACGGATTTCAGAGAAGTCTCGAACCAAGTTTGTGTGGTAAATGAATATTTTATTCATTTAGATTTGAAAGTTGGAATTGGTTTTAAATAGTTAGCATAAGTACAAATGCTTTTCTAAATCATTTTAAAGAAATTTAGTAAAGTTTTTATGTGAATGTATATTGTAATTAAAGTAGATTTTGTCAAAATAAATACCGGAACGTTCTAGGATGACAGAGAGGATAGTGTCTAGGCTTGAGTTAGCAAAATATAGTTTCCTGCCCTCTCTGGCTATCCCTATCTGATCCGACGGACAGGATGGTTAATTTGAAATTTAATTTGAATCTATTTGAATTTATAGTAGAATTTAGCGTATTTTTGTTAAAAACTTTAAATGCTTATAACTTTTGCAACTTAAATCAGATTCCCATGAAATGAAAAACATTTGATTCTCATCAACAAGAGCTTTCAAATGAGTGAAAACAGATTTTAATTTCGACTTATAATTTTCAAGTTATATTTAAATAAATATTAAAAAATGTTCTTGCAAGTGTTATCCATTGACTATAATGATAAATGGTTATTTTAAAATATGGAAAATTTGTGTAAAATCATAATTAATTATTTAATAGTTATTTATGTTGAAATCACGAAGTTTTGGTAATATAAAGGTTATTTCCCATAAAACTAGCGAACATTGGTATTTTGAAACACTTTTTGTAACAGTTTTGTAACATTGTTTATTTAATGTTAAAGGTATTTAACTTTATAAATTTTTCCCTAACCTTAGTAATTAATTGCTAACATGTAATGAAATGATTTAAATGATAATTTGAGTTTCCAAACATAGAATATGGGTTGATACTTGATTTGGTCCTATATATCCACATGGTTTTAAAGTTGCGCTTATTATTTGGAATGACCGGGATTGGATATATGCCTGAAAACCATTCCAAGTAATAATACGATGTTGTGGAGCATTTGAAGGCATTGAAGACGATATTGAAGACCGGGACCCTTTATATCGTAAGGACGACTTGCTGAATGTCTCAAATGGGTAGCTCCCATTTGCAGATGGATTTTATATTAGCTAAGTGGCAAGAAGCCCGACCATATGTGAAGGAATTCCGAATTGTGGTTTCGTTCAGACCCAGACTAGACTTTTATGGATTATGTGTCTGACATTGTAATTGACTGCGTAGCACTGATCTCTGTTAAATATATATATGTTTGGTGGCGGAGAATTTATTCTCTTGCTTAACACCCTTCTCTAAGACGTATGTGCTTAGAGGTTATATATTGATAGAAATCAGTGATGTGTTGTGAATGGACAATGTGGCATACTCAAGTTATCTAATGAGCTGTGGATGATCAAAGCATGGCTTATTTAAGCGTAGTTTTGTGTATATCGTAACCTCGTCAAGCCTCACACCCTGGTAAATGGCCAAAACAAAAAGAAATGCGGCAAGGTTATGGTGTGCTGTCTCCTTCTAGATAAAAGGTGTACTTTGGTATGGATCCCAAGTATTAACCTATGTGGAAAACTTCTACTTTTGTGGTTGTTGTTGGCGAGCGCTCGGAAAGGTCGGTAACGACCGGGAGATGACATACTCAGGCGCACTCTAAGTTACCTAGTTACAGAGGTAACCCGACCTTGTATTGGCATGAGGAGCATGAGTTGATCCTCGGACATCCCTCTAGAGGTGTTCAAAATTCGGTTCGGTAAGGAAGTTCCTTTGCCTGGTCATTGTTGAAAACCCAATCTCCACTACGAACCCGTACGATTTTATTTGTATACTATTATGTCAGTATAATATATGGTACCTACGCTGGCTAAGATTAATACATTTACTTTCGAAATTGTTTTTCACACTATGCATAATATCAAAATCATTTCCGCGTATTAAAGCATTTTTGACTATCATAAGGAGAAACCTCGCCCATGTGTGCGTTTACATTGTGTGTGTGCCGCGAGACCTTATGTTAGTTTCATTTTTCAAAAAGCCATTGCGAGTTTTCCATGCACAAACAAATATGATGAGTTCTCACACCAGTCCCATGACTGACCTGGAGTTGTTTTGGTTTCACACAAAACTCTGTGTGTCCATAATTTTTACACGGGCAGCCCAGTGTCAGGTTTAATGGCAGTACTTGGAACTTGTGTCTCGGAGCTTTTCCTCGGTGGATCCTTTGCTTTTGTGGAGTTGCTGTTTCTGTGAATTATTAGCTATTTTCTTTGGGACATTATTTTGTGGACATTTGTGATCCAAAGAAATTCAGGTGAAGATGAAATCTGTTATGGGATTTACATTGTTAGTCAGTTTCCGCTGTTCTTTTGGTTATGGTTATGAAATGTTGTAAACTCTGATGTAATCCATGTTATATAAATGAGAAGTTTTTTTTATTTCATTGTGATTTATCTAATGTGTTATATCCCCAGACAACCAGGAATCCGACACTTGAATCTTCGACATTTTGAATATGAGAAGGTGTTAAAGTGTCGATTTTCGAGGGTCGAAATTCTGGGTCGTCACAGTTGGTATCAGAGCTTTGGTTTATACAAAGCTTTGGGGTATAACTCATAAGATATCTCATTAGAGATGGGGTTATGAATACCATAGAATGAGTAAAATCCAATGAAATGTAATGATTTTAAACTGTTTCATACTCCTTAGGTAATTCGTTTGCATGTCTAATAAGCATTTTCATACTATTTTCAGATAGTAGGAAATGAGCAGTAGAGGCAGACATAGGGGAGGAAGCTGTAACACCATCCGTGGTCGTGATGCTATGACAATTAATGAAACCATGATTCGATCCGTGAGTCAAACTAGTCTTTCAGATCTAAATAAGGGTTACGTGAATCTGGGTGGGAAACCATTTAAGGGATCCGATGATGTTATGGCAGCTCAACTCTGGATTAAATCATGCAAGAAGATTTTCAAAGGACTTAATCTCAAAGATAACCAGAAGAGACTGTTGGCCACATGGCAACTACAGGAAGGAGCCGCTACATGGTGGGAGACTATCTTCCAAGGGAAATCAGAAGACGACTTTTCATGGAAGGATTTCAAAGAAGTTTTCGAAGAATGTTACATGCCCTCACAGGAATTTCTCGAATATACGAAGAGTTTATGAACCTTAAGCAAGGTAATATGTCATTTGAGGAATACCTGAATAAGTTCAATGAGCTTTCTCTCTTTGGACATGAACTAATAAACACCCCGCTAAAGAAGAATGAAAAATTTATTAAGGGGATGAATCCAAAATATTACGAGTGGATGACCGCGCATGTCAAGCAATCATTCGTAGACTTAGTAGATATGGGATATAGGTATGCCACCATTGACAAGCAGAAGGTACTTGAAGAGAAGGAAAGCAACAACAATAATAATAAGGATAATGATAAGAAGAGGAAGTCTAAAGGAAAGAAGCCGGAGCCGAAGAAACCAAAGAAAGGAATTCAGCAAAATCACTTGATGAAAGTTACTGTTACAATTGTAAGGAAAAAGGTCATCTAGGAACTAAATGCAAGAAATCAAGGGAGCTGAAAGATCAAGAAAGGTGGGAATGTTGCAACTGTCATGAGTTCGAGCATCTAAGTAAAGATTGTCCTCTAGTAAAGGAAACAGATAAAGTACAAATCTTTGCAATAGAAGGTGAACCTTCAACCTCAACAGATGTTGAAAGGAAAGGTGTATTAGAAGGGAATATATTTCTTTGTGATAAACTGGTTAGAGTATTATTTGATACTGGTGCTTCGCACAGTTTTATTTCAAAGGAAACTGTAGAAGAGTTAAAACTTGAACCTGAATTTATTAACCACCCCATTTGCGTAACTAATCTAGTAGGAGGTTCCACAAATCTCTGTCTTTATTGCAGAAAGGTCCCTATTTCCTATTCTCTTCATCAATTCCCTATTAATCTTATTGTCCTAGATTTCAATGAATTTGGAATTCTACTTGGAATGGACTGGTTAAACAAATATGAAGCCCATCTAGATTGTGCAAATAGGAAAATATGGGTAAAAACAAATTTTGGAAATTTTATAGAAATATCTTGTGAAGATCCTAGCCCAAAAAGAGATAATCTAATATATACCCTGGGTTACCTTGATACCAATATAAATACTATCACTGTTGTTAGGGAATTTCCAGACGTATTTGGAGAAGTTAAGAGTCTTCCTCCACATCGTGAGATCGAATTTAGGATTGACCTAATACCTAATGCCCGAACTGTTGTCCATCCTAGCCGAAGAATGGCCTTAAGAGAAAGAGATGAGCTAAATAAACAAGTCCAAGAACTTTTGGCAAAAGGACTTATCCGACTTATCCGTTCAAGTTGGGGGTCAGCCGTGGTATTTGTTGCTAAGTCTGATGGTTCCTTAAGATTGTGCGTCGACTATCGAGATCTTAATAAGCAAACTCTTTATAATAAATACCCTTTTCCCCGGATAGAAGACCTATTTGAACAATTAAATAGTGCCCGTTTTTTCCCAAAAATGGACCTAGCCACTGGTTTTCATCAGCTTAGAATCGCAGAGGATTGTATCCATCTAACTGCCTTTAGGGGACCCGATACCTTTTACGAATGGTTAGTAATGTCGTTCGGTTTGACTAATGCCCCCGCCTACTTCGTTGATTTGATGACTAGAGTATTTCGAGAAGTATTGAATAAGTTCATATTGGTTTTCATCGACGATATTCTCATCTACTCTAAAACTAAGGAAGAGCACGCGGAACATCTAAGAATTGTCTTGGAAATATTAAGAATGAATGTGCTCAAAGCGAAACTCTCGAAATGTCACTTTTGGGAAAAAGAAGTAAAATTCCTTGGTCATATCGTATCGAAGAAAGGAATTTCTGTAGACCCAGGAAAAATCTCTGCCATTTTGGATTTGAAGCAACCAAAGGCACCAAAAGAAGTTCGGAGTTTCCTCGGATTGGCCGGCTATTACAGAAGATTTGTTCAAGATTTTTCAAGAATAGCTTCTCCTCTTACAAAGCTAACTATGAAGAATGCCAAATTTGTGTGGTCCCGAAAATGTGAAGAAGCCTTTCAGAAGCTAAAGAAAAGACTGACATCTTCTCCAATTCTAGCTATTATAAATGGAAATAAAGGGCTGTCGGTTTATACAGGTGCATGCAAAGAAGGAGTTGGCGTAGTTTTGATGCAGGAAGGCAGAGTAATTGCCTATGCAAGCAGACAATTGAAACCACATGAAAGGAATTATCCGACCCATGACTTAGAATTGCTAGCTGTAATATTTGCTTTGAAAATTTGGAGGCACTATCTTTTGGGAGAAAGGTTTGAATTGTACACTGACCATAAGCCTCTAAAGTATTTATTCACTAAGAAAGATTTGAACTTAAGATAACAGTGTTAGTTGGAATATTTAGCATCATATGATTTGGATATTCAATATACCCTTGGGAAAGCCAACATGCTAGCTAATGCTTTAAGTAGGAAATACGTCGTCATCGCTTACTTAGTAATTGCCCCCAACATTTATGGAAAAGATAATTAGTAAGCAGGGAGAAGATAGGTTTTTACAAAGAATAGCTGAGATTATAAAACAAGGTAAGGATTCAAGTTTTGAAATTGATGAAAAAGGTATTTTGAGATTGAAAGGAAGAATTTGTGTCCCAAACATAAAAGAGCTTCGGAAATAAGTATTGGAAAAATGTCATAAATCTAGATTCAGTATCCACCCTGGAGTTAATAAAATGTATCGAGATGTTAAACGTACATTTTGGTGGAGAACAAAGAAGAGGGACATATCTATTTATGTCAGCCGTTGCGCCACATGCCAACAAATAAAAAGCGATCAGCAGAAGACAGCGGGATTACTTCAACCCTTGCCAATTCCACAATGGAAACGGGATCAAGTTTCAGTGGATTTCATCGAAGGTTTACCTCGCAGTCGTAAAGGAAATGAAGGAATATGGGTTATTGTAGATCATCTAACTAAAAGTGCCCATTCCATTCCAGTAAAACCCACCAGGACTGCTGCTAGTTTTGCAGAGTTATATATTAAGGAAATTGTTAGGTTACATGGAATTCCAAGTAGCATTGTGAGTGATCGGGACCCTATCTTCACCAGTCATTTTTGGGAAGCTTTTCAAGATGCTTTGGGAATGAAGATGAACTTTAGCACTGCCTATCATCCACAATCAGATGGACAAACAGAAAGAGTTAATAGGATTTTGGAAGACTTGTTGCAAGCATGTGTTCTCAATTTTGGAGGTTCGTGGGAAAATCATCTGCCATTGTTTGAATTTTCTTATAACAATAGTTATCAAGCTAGTATTAAGATGGCACCGTTTGAAGCATTCTATGACCGTCCATTCAAGTCGCCAATATGTTGGGTTGAGTCTGGAAATAGACTTGTTCTTGGACCTGATATGATCAGAGAAGCGACAGAGAAAGTGGATCTCATTAAGAAGAAGCTAAAAGCGGCCCAGGATCGACAAAAGTGCTATGCTGATCGAAGGAGAAAAGCTTTGGAATTTGCAGTTGGAGATTACGTATTTTTAAAAGTATCCCTGATGAAAGGAGTTATCAGATTTGGTAAAACAGGTAAATTAGCTCCATGGTATATCGGATCGTTTCCTATTCTGGAGAGAATTGGACCATTAGCTTATCGAGTGCGGTTACCAGAATGGTTGTCTGGTATGCATAATATGTTCCATATATCTATTCTTAGGAAGTATGTGCATGATCCAGACCAGATTATAGAAGAAGCTGCTAAACAAGATCTGGAAATTACCCCAAGTTTAGCAGTCAAAAGAGAACCCACAAAGATCATTGCTCGAGATGAAAAGAGGTTAAGAAATAAGACTGGTTAAAGTACAATGGAGTGATGACCCCAAGGATTGTACCTGGGAAATAGAAGAAACTATACGAAAATTCTATCATGAGTGTCGAGTGGACATTCCAGTCTAGCCCAACCTTCGGTAAACTCATTTCCTTATCCATTTCCTTTTAGTTGTTACGTATTATTTTATTACCATCTAATGCAATTTTGGGGGCGAAATTATTTTAAGGGGGGTTGAATGTAATGATATGGAATTTTGGACTAGTTAAATGATTAGTTTATAAGTTAATTAAAGTTGTAATAAATTGTTTAGATTATAAAATATAGTTAAGAAGTATATAATCTTATATATACCTTTGGTAGCATTTGGTTAAGTGTTGTATATAGTTTTTAATAGCATTTAAAGGGTAAATGCTACCAAAAACACCTACTTTCTCTTTATTACAAGTGTTAAGACACTTGTGATTTTGCATGCAACATTACATGCATGAATTACACATGTCCTACGAGGTGTCATCACCTTATTAACCCATTTCAAGTATAAATACACTACTTTCTTTCCCTTAAGCATTCATCCTCATCTTCTCTTCCATTTCTTCTTCTTCTCCACCTTAAAATCCATGGCTTCCATGGTGAAAATCCTCCTCTTCCTCCATTTATAAAATATATAAATTGCTGCAAAGTCGGTAGTGTCACACAGTCAGTCTGGGATAACTTAGTGGGTCTAACATCCTAGCAATAGAGGATAGCATAGTGGAACCCCAAGGTGAGAACTCAACATTTATATTTGTTCATTTTTTATGTTGTGTGAATGATTATTGATGATATGGATGATTAGTAATTATTGCAATGTAAGCGTTTAGTGACAAACGCTTATATGGACACATGTATACACTGTTATATGTATATATTCCCATATATGATCGTGTGATGGATGAATGGATGCTTCGTGGTTGTTCTTAGTGATGATGTGTGCATTTTACTTGTTACACACACATATGTGGATTATACGGATATTAGACAAGTCTCGACCAAGTTTGTGTGGTAAATGGATATTTTATTCATTTAGATTTGAAAGTTGGAATTGGTTTTAAATAGTTAGTATAAGTACAAATGATTTTCTAAATCATTTTAAAGAAATTTAGTAAAGTTTTTATTTGAATGTATAATGTAATTAAAGTAGAGTTTGTCAAAATAAATACTGGAACGCTCTAGGATGACAGAGAGGATAGTGTCGAGGCTTGAGTTTGGAAAATATAATTTCCTGCTCTCCCAAGCTATCCCTAACTGATCCGACGGACGGGATGGTTAATTCAAAATTTAATTTGAAATTTAATTTGAATCTATTTGAATTTATAGTAGAATTTAGCGTATTTTTGTTAAAAACTTTAAATGCTTATAACTTTTGCAACTTAAATCATATTCCCACGAAATGTAAAACATTTGATTCTCATCAACAAGAGCTTTCAAATGAGTGAAAACAGATTTTAGTTTCGACATATAATTTTCAAGTTATATTTAAATTAATATTTAAAAATGTTCTTGCAAGTGTTATCCATTAACTATAAAAAATATGGAAAATTTGCGTAAAATCATAGTTAATTATTTAAAAGTGATTTATGTTGAAATCATGAAGTTTTGGTAATATAAAGGTTATTTCCTATAAAACTAGCGAACATTGGTATTTTGAAACACTTTTTGTAACACTTTTGTAACATTATTTATTTAATGTTAAAGGTATTTAACTTTATAAATCTTTCCCTAACCTTAGTAATTAATTGGTAACATGTAATGAAAGGACTTAAATGATAATTTGAGGCTCCAAACATAGAATATGGGTTGAGATTTGATTTGGTCCTATATATCCACATGGTTTTAAAGTTGCACTTATTATTTGGAAAGACCGGGATTGGATATATGCCTGAAACCATTCCAAGTAATAATACGATGTTGTGGAGCATTTGTAGGCATTGAAGACGATATTGAAGACCGGGAGCCTACATATCGTAAGGACGACTTGCTGAATAACTCAAATGGGTAGCTCCCATTTGCAGATGGATTTTATATCAGCTAAGTGGCAAGAAGCCCGAACATATGTGAAGGAATTCCGGATTGTGGTTTCGTTCAGACCCAGAATGGACTTTTATGGATTGTGTGTCTGACATTGTAATTGACTGCGTAGCACTGATCACTGTTAAATATATATCTGTTTGGTGACGGAGAATTTATTCTCTTGCTTAACACCCTTCTCTAAGACGTATGAGCTTAGAGGTTATATATTGATAGAAATCAGTGATGCGTTGTGAATGGACAAGGTGGCATACTTAAGTTATGTAATGAGCTATGGATGATCAAAGCATGGCTTACTTAAGCATAGTTTTGTGTATATCGTGACCTCAGCAAGCCTCACACCCCGGTAAATGGTCAAAACAGGAAGAAATGTGGCAAGGTTATGGGTGTGCTGTCTCCTTCTAGATAAAAGGTGTACTATGGTATGGAGCCCAGGTATTAACCTATGTGGAAAACTTCTACTTTTGTAGTTGTTGTTGGCGAGCGCTCGAAAAGGTCGGTAACGACCGGGAGATGACATACTCATGCGTACTCCAAGTTGTCTAGTTACAGAGGTAACCTGACTTTCTATTGGCATGAGGAGCATGAGTTGATCCTCGGACATCCCTCTAGAGATGTTCAAAATTCGGTTCGGTAAGGAAGTTCCTTTGCCTGGTCATTGTTGAAAACCCAATCTCCACTACGAACCCGTACGATTTTAGTTGTATACTATTATGTCAGTATAGTATATGGTACCTATGCTGGCTAAGATTAATACATTTATTTTTGAAATTGTTTTTCACACTATGCATAATATCAAAATCATTTCCGCGTATTAAAGCTTTTTTGACTATCATAAGGAGAAACCTCGCCCATGTGTGCGTTTACATTGTGTGTGTGCCACGAGACCTTATGTTAGTTTCATTTTTCAAAAGTTATTGCGAATTTTCCATGCACAAACAAATATGATGAGTTCTCACACCAGTCCCATGACTGACCCGGAGTTGTTTTGGTTTCACACAAAAATCTGGGTGCCCATAATTTTTACACGGCAGCCTAGTGTCAGGTTTAGTAGCAGTACTTGGAACTTGTGTCTCAGAGCTTTTCCTCGGTGGATCCTTTGCTTTTGTGGAGTTGCTGTTGCTATGAAATATTAGCTATTTTCTTTGGGACATTATTTTGTGGACATCTGTGATCCAGGGAAATTCAGGTGAAGATGAAGTCTGTTATGGGATTTATATTGTTAGTCAGTTTCCGTTGTTCTTTTGGTTATGGTTATGAAATGTTGTAAACTCTGATGTAATCTCATGTTATATAAATGAGAAGTTGTTTTTTTATTTCATTGTGATTTATCTAATGTGTTATATCCCCAAACAACTAGGAATCCGACACTTGAATCTTCGATATTTTGAATACGAGAAGGTTTTAAAGTGTCGATTTTCGAGGGTTAAAATTTCGGGTCGTCACAAGTTCTGGATAAACTTATGGTAGTATCCAACTAGTCCCAAAAAACTTCTCACATCAGTTGCACTTTTAGGCGTAGGCCAATCTGATACTGCTGCAACCTTTGCAGGGTCTACGCCAATACCGTCTTCAGAAATAACATGTCCTAAGAACCTCACTTCCCACCTCCATAAATGATATTTAGATAATTTAGCCTTTAACTGGTGTATCCTTAACACCTCCAATACAATTCTCAAATGCACCTTGTGTTCTTCTTCTGTCCGTGAGTAGACCAGTATATCATCAACGAACACAAGCATAGACTTATTTATTAGATCTCTAAAAACACGATTCATGAGATCCACAAAATATGCTGGTGCGTCAGTCAACCCGAATGGCATGACCAACCACTTATAGTAACCAGACGGTGTTTGAAATGCTATCTTAGGTACACTTTCCTCTTCTACCCATAGCTGATGGAATCCTGTCGCAAGGTCAAGCTGAGAAAATATCCGTGCACCATTCAACTGATCAAATAGATCGTCTATCTGTGGAAGGGGATACTTGTTCTTTCTTGTCACCTTGTTTAGCTCATGGTAATCTACACACAATCGAAGGGAACCATCCGCCTTTGGGGCGAATACAACAAGTGCTCCCTACTCAGAAATACTTCTCCAGATAAACCCCTTCCTCAAGAGGTCACTCACTTGCACCTCGAGCTATTGCTTCTCTTTTGGTGCCATTCGTTGAAGAGACAATGCTATAAGTCTGGCATCTTTCACTAAATCAATACAAAAATCAATTTCTCGATGTGGTGGAAGTCCGGTCACTTCTTCGAAAACGTCCGGATACTTGCCAGTAATAGGCACACCCAATAACTCATCATACGGGATGTCGAGGGAATATAGAAAACTAGCCATCACCTCATCACCAGGTAAAAAGCCCAACACTACCCTCCGCCCATCATCCATCCCAATGGTCACCGAATACCTTTCACAATCTACCACCGCACCATGCCTCTGGAGCCAATCGACTCTGAGGATAATACTAATCCAAGTAAAGCGCAAAACAAAACAATCACAAGAAAACATGCATCAATTAATCGACAAGACCAACCCACGAAAAATCATGCAAAGGTTGGTAAAACCACTAATCGGGTTTGTCACAATCAAAGGCTGATCAATAATATCGGGTTCCAATTTCAATCTATCTACCAGGTCACTAGATATAAAGGAATGGGAGTCCCTGGTATCAAATAGAACTCTAACAGGAACATCACAAAATTAAAGCATACCTTGGATGACGATACCCTTTCCCTTATCCGTCGTTGCTGGGGCATTAGACAAAGAAGGAACAACATTAATAGTGTATGCTTTCACCAACTGCTTTTCTTTTGGAGGCTCTAGACAATCATTCTTAAAGTGCCCCTCCTTGCCACAATTGAAGCACGCCTTCGCCCTTGGCTTGGACTTACATTCCCTGATAAGATGGCCCTTCTTTCCACAATCATAACAAGGTAATTCCGACTTAACCTCCTTTTTCTGCCCATTCTTGGCTGGACAAGGCTTCCTTTTATTAGGGAGACTCTTCTTGCCTTCACCGCTCGTTTGCGTCTTTGGCTTAACTTCAGAAGCAACGGCGACTTCAGTCTTCGACTTAGGATAAAGACTTTCTGATCTCAAAGCTTTTGCCATGATAGACTCGAAAGTCTCATCAATATGATCGATAAGTCTCTCCCCCAAGTAATCATTCAATACAGTAATGAATTTCTCATTCTTCTTCTCAGCGGTATCAATAAAAGGCATCCCATATTTTGATAAAGCATTGAACTCAGCATTGTACTCAGAAACGGAACTACGTTTTTCTTAAGCTCTGCAAATTTTCGAAATAGCTCCGATTTCTGAGTAGTCGGAATAAACTGCTCACAAAATCGGGCTTTAAATTGCTCCCAAGTAAACTGGTCTTCAGGAATAGCAGCTTTGATAACATTCCACTCATTCATAGCCCTGTCTTGAAGCTGGCGTGAAGCTAATCTTCTCTTCGTAGCATCATCGAGTCCAAGGTCCTCAAAGATGCACTCGTAGGTATCAATCCAATTCTAGACCTCTGCAGCCGGTTCCGTTCCTTGGAACGGTTTACCACCCAGATTGGTGAAGTCCTTATTCAACTTGGCAAAGTCGGTCCTAGGTGCCTGCACAAGTGCAACACCACTCTCAATGACATTGGAAGCAGCTCCTTGAGCATTTCTAAGCATATCTCTCATGAAAGCAGTAAACATTGTCTGCATATAAGGAGCATTAGCATTATTGGCTCCTGAGCCAGCTTCTTCCTCAATTCCAAAACTAGAGTTCCTAGTAGCGTTCCTTGTTTGACGACTCATCATTTAGTCTATAAAGAAGTTGATTAATCATCCTTCCATGGAATCCTATTTAGCGGTGCATGTGCAGTGCGACTTCACCCTTAAGCATACTAATTGTCTCTAAATATAGTTTTGAAAACCAAAGTATTACAAATACACGTTGTCGTATATATATATATATACTCAAACCTAATATTATCCATTTAGGTTAAACTATGCAACCTAGGCTCTGATACCAAATGTGACGACCGCCCTATACTAGTCGACACCCAACGAGTTGCGTTGTGACTGTGCCCGACTAATACAGGACAATCACCAGGGATTGAAGTAAGGAAACCCATATAACCTGCCGTATATCTCACAACGCATGGAATAAAATATAATAGTAACATGAGTCATGATATAAAACAAGTGAGATAGTGTATGAGTTGAAAACTGAATCATAAATATCAGAGTATTAGATTCATATTAACAACAAAATATCTAATAAGTCATAAGTACATATCCAAAACACTGTCTCTAAACAAGATGCACTACTGATGCCCAAAGGAAGTGTCTTTTCACTATTTGTGACGGTTTTGAAGCATTACAACCTTTCACACAATATAAAAAGGGGCTTATTTCAAAGTTTTAATCACTTCTTCTTCTCCCTTTCCACTCTCTTTCATTACACCATTATTTTTCATTATTTTTATGATTTTAACCCCTATACTCTGCCGAATTCAATTCTGTTTTCACTAATCTTCTTCTTTCTACGTTCTTTTTTTCTTCAAAATAATAATAATATAACAAAAGGGAGAATCTAACCATTCTCCAACGGATCACAAAAATGGTTTCCGAAGATAGAACGGAAACCGTGCACACACAAAGGAAAAAAAAGACAACGCTACAGCCGAATACAAGCACAAAAGATGAGAACAACAAAAGGCAAAAACAAGACAGATGGAAACGCTGCTGGGGGAGGGGCTGCATAGCAAACCAAATATCCATAATGGAAGTCCTAGTCCAAAGTCAACAGACATGGCCTCCAACCACGGCAGGAGTCAAATGAAGGTAAAACCCAAGTGTCGTCCGTCAATCTCCGAAAACTCCGGCTCCTCAAGCTCCCACAAAACAAGGAAGGAAGCAAGAGAATAGCCAAGGAATATGGATAAGCCTCCTGATTTTCTAGCATCATCAGCAGCACCTGCTCTAGTGACCCACCTAAAACCAAGATCAAATCCAACACCTAAAAACCAAGATCTGCACAAGTAGCAAACAAGATGAAACCGAGGGGAGGGGTGAAAAGGGGAGAATAGAGCAGGAATAAGCAGTAATAATGTAGAGAAAGATAACACAAAAGCATACACATAAGAAAAGAAAAACTCAGCCAATGCATGCCCTAGGAGTGGCGTTCACCGGTGATACATCAAAGGTAATAGCCAACCTTCTAGAGCGGGAACCAATGACGCTCCTGAATGGCCTACGACGGAAAGAGAGGAACACATCGTTCCTAATTCTCCGGATAATGGTAGGAGGATCCATCATCACATTGTTAAAAACTTCCTTATTCCTGGCACACCAAATGTGCCAGCAGACTAAATAAGGAACCAGGCACTGGAGAATAGAACACAAAGATTTACCTGAGACGCCAGACCACCAAAGTCTCAGAAAATCCTCCATTGATGTGGCATCGCCTAGGCAACCAATTAGATTACCGAGGTAATTCCATATTGCCAGAGCATAAGAACCGGAGACCAATAAATTAAAGGAGGATTCTGAGCATACAGAATTGCAGCACCCGCACCTAGATACAAGAGGAATGCCTATCCGCTGAAGATTCTCGACTATGGGTAATCCCTTGTGCAAGGTTTTCCACATGAAGATAGAAACCTTTGGCAGAATACAGACATTCCAAACGTAGCTGAAAACAAGATGACAAGGACTAGGAGACCTAATCGAATTCCATGCCGCCTTAAGCGAGAAGAGGCTGCCGTCCCAAGTGAACCGCCTCCATGAGCATCCGTTAAAACCTTCACGGATAACATCTGTTTCTAAGTCTCACTGGCATAGAACGGTGAACTGGAGAAATTCGTAGCAGCAAGCCTACTGTATTTGGCATGGAGAAACGTCGCCCAGAGGGAGTTGTTCGCTCCAAACCGCGCTCATAGCTTGCAGGCAAAGGCCAAACAAATGTTCTTAGGGTTACAGAGACCAAGGCCTCCCTCATTTTTTGGACGAAAGATGATGTTCCAAGAAATCTAGTGGTGGTGCGAAGGAATGTCCCTACTTCCCCAAAAAAGAGAGGAAACCAAGGATCGATAGGAGTGGAAGAAAGAAGCAGTGGGAGTCATAGTAGCAAAGATATGAGATCCCAGCGAATCAAGGACAAACTTGATGAGAACCAGTTTTCCTACCTGGGAAATGAGGGAAGCATTCCACTTAGTGATCTTTCCCCTGACTTTTTCGGTGAGAGGGTCAAAAATGGCAGTAAGCTTTCTACCTCGGTATAAAACTATACCCAGATAAGGAAGCAGAAGAGAGGCCGCCTGAAAGCCTGTAGTAGATTCAGTTCAAGAGGATCTGATCGCCGCCAGATCTTTCGCGAACATGAAGCAGCTCTTAGAGGAGTTCACGAGTTGGCCCGAACTACTCTCATACTACCTAATAAGGCCAAGCAAGGACAGGAAGGAATGACGAGACCCATTCGTGAAAATGATGATGTCATCCATGAAAGACAAGGAGGAGATAGGAGGACAACATCTCAGGATGCCTAACCTATGAATCTGCCTAGCTATCGTTAGAGAGTGCAGACATCGAACGAATGTATCGGCAGCAAGGACGAAAAGGGTTAGGGACAAGGGGTCCCCCTGACACAGACCTCTCCTGGATCTGAAAAATCCTGCGGCTGATCCATTGATGAGAACCGAGAACCAGCAGTTGGAGATAAGCCTCCAAACTACGTCGATTAGGGGTTCCGGAAACCTGAAATCCCTGAGAACCGTGATAATGAAGAACCACGACATACAGTCATAAGCTTTGGCCATATCAAGCTTAACGACCACATTAGAGCCACGGACCTTCTTATCAATCTGAGAAATCATCTTTTGGGCTAAAAGGACGTTATCGGTGATCAAGCGTCCTTTAACAAACCTGGCTTGCGAAGAGGAAATAATGCACTCAAGAAATGGTGCTAGCCTGGAGGTTAGAACCTTAGATATGACCTTACTGGAGAAGTTGCACAAACTAATCAGTCAAAAGTCCCCACAAAAACTTGGTTGATCACATTTAGGAATGCGAACCAGGTTGGTGGAGGTCCGTCCCATTGGGAGATCAACACCAAAGGAGAAGGACTGAATGGCAAGACCAAAGTCCGCTTGGATAATAGGTTATACACTCCTGTAAAAAACACCGTTGAATCCATCCGGCCAACTCGCACTGTCCTTGCTAAGGAAAAATACGCAAGCACATATTTCTTCCAAGGAAGAGGTGCAGCTAGGTCGTTGTTATCCAACGAGAGGATCAGACAAGGGATGAAAGAAAGCATGTACGGATCAGAAGAAGGAGACGATGGAGATCTAAGGAAGGATTGAAAATGGGAAAGAATCGCTTCCTTGACTTCAACTGGAGTTGAAGCCAATTATAGGTTTGTTCGACTGATCTACCGAATGGTGAGGAGACTATTCTTCTTATGAATAGTCGAGTGAAAGAACTTTGAGTTCATATATCCATCTACAACCTACTTGATCCTAGCTTTCTGCCGAAGATGGTCGTGTTCAATCTGAAGTTCCGAAGAGAAGGCAAGCTGGGCCAGCTCCCAAGCCTTCTGTTTAGCAGCATTAGGATCTCATCAAAAGATTCTTTAGCGAGGATAAGTGTTTCTTCAGTCGTTCTAACACGGTCGAAGATATTCTTGAATACAAGCCGATTCCAAGCCTTGAGACAAGTCTTAAGGCGCATCAGCTTGCGAGAGAAAACCATACAAGGGGAACCATTCAAAGGGGGTAACCAGGAGCCTTCGACTACTCTATGGAAAGAGTGGTGCGATCTCCACTTACTCTGGAATCTAAAGGAAGACGGACTAGAGAAAGAAAGGGGTGAACAATTAAGGAATAACAGAGCATGGTCAGAAAAAGTACGATGAAGACGGGAGATAGAGAATGTGAAGGGTAGGCTGAGCCACCCTTCAGTAGCGAAAACTTGGTCAAGCTTAGAAAGAATCCGGCTAGGGCCTTCTTGGTTGTTACTCCAGGTAAAAGCCGATCCAACAAAAGGAAATTCGGAAAGACCAGAGCTGATGATGAAGGAATCGAAATCTACAACTGCCAAATGGTTAACAACATTTCCTCCACGCTTTTTTGCTTGGCTGGCGACTACGTTAAAGTCGCCACCCAAAACGGAAACAGAGAAACCCAAATCGGTAAGAGAAGTGATATCGCCCCAAAGGCCCTTTCTCTGAATCCAATTGCACTTAGCATACACTGCGAAGAACAAAAAGGAAGAAGAAAACGAGGGAAGCAAACAAGCCACCGACAATAGCTGCTCTCAATCGAAAATAGGGAAGATAGGAACATCTTTGGACCATATGATCCAGATCTTGTCGGACACGTTAGCTAAAGCGCCACCAAAACCAATAGAGAGGACGGTAGAGGTGATCGCGTCCGGACCCACAAGAGGCTCCAAAAGCGCAATCAGACATATAGAGTGCTTCTTAATGATGCGTTTGAGTCTTGCAACCGATGAATCATTCCCAAGACCTCGAACGTTCCAGAACAGAAAGTTCGCCATCAAGATCAACTGTGATAACCCGGATTCCGACAGACCGATTTTTTTTTCAAAATTCAATCCATCGAGACCCGAGTTGGTTGCTCTGGTATCCTGCAGAAAAGACAGAGAAAAGAGATATGTCAGAATACTGAAAAACACCTCACAGCAGAAGGAATAAAATATAATATATTTTAAAACATAGCTTTACCTTAATCACAATATTGCTAAATCAGCATTCCCAAAGCTATAAGTCTCTGTCTAACCTGCGAATGTTATGAGGAGGGGTTAGAACATAAGTTCTGTGTGAACGATTTAAACTACACTTCTTGAATAACCCTATATATACCGTTCAATTACATTTTCTTATTTATTAGGTTATATGTGTTATTAGCACTCAAAGCATACACCCACGTCACACCCATCTACCCTCTAGTAAATTAACCTAATATAGTGTATATGTAGCTACCCCCAAACTGAGGTACACCCCGTGATACCCCACTCGCACGGTCTCCTCCGTATCGCCACAGTAATATGCGCAGTCCCTCATCCTATGCCATAGTAATGTACAACGCTACATCCGCATAAAACCACTACCGCAGTGCTACATAAGTGTACTGACTGCTATCCTCGAACTATTCGATCGAGTTTGGTTCCATCACCGAATAATGCCTTCTAGTCTATGATACACCACCCAGAGTAGACATGGTTGTACCTAGACTTTCCTACATACGTATCATCAATCGTACTCGATGTTTCTACTGCACATAAACTCTCCTTGTGCACCCAAGTTCTGTGGAAGGGCTACACCAGAAAACACGGAACTCGGTCGGGAGTTTTCCTATATCTGAACGGGCCCGCCTCTAAGAGTGTCCAATGTATAGATATCCCTCGGGTCTGGTTTTTCTATGGTGGCTATGGCCCCACCTCAGCCCCTCCCTCAACTAGTAAAGACCACACGAGCTAAGCGACCACCCCTAACAAGCAAACAATCTAAACATCCATGTGGGGTCTCCCCGCACCCGTCCCTTGATAGCAAAGGTTAACGATCTCTAGGGGTTAGCTCTTGTCTTTTCGCATTCCTTAGGCTGCTAGTGACAGGCGTCCGACGATCTTGCTATCGTTTGGTCTTGACCCTCCACCTCTGCCTGAGGCAATCATCGAACCACCCTTAATGCCACCGCGTACAGCATTCTGACTGCTCCCAACTTGTGCAGTCAAGGCCCACCCACCTGGTAGTTCTGTGCAGACCCAACCTCTGTAATCCTAGCCCGAAGCAAAACCACTACAGAGGACTACCAGGAGCACCTTTAGCATCTCAGGAAGCCGCGTGCTTCCCCTTCCAGTCCGTTGGAGCCACCAAAATAGCGAATGTGCGCTCTCCTCGTGCCTTATGACACCATCATGGTCTACCTCGTTGGGATATTCATCCTACAACGTACGGACTGCTTCAAGCGCCTTAGTTTTATATGTCATTAGACCCTAAGTCTAACCATTTATTTCACGCTTGTGCCACCTCGTCAACTTTCTCATTTAACTTGGTTATTCACATTAGCTTCCTTTTTTCGTATTCACCAAGTAACCCTTGCTTATTAATTTAATTTATACTTAACCCACTTAAGTCCACTAACAAGCCCACAACATGTTATTTTCCAATTTCATAATTTATTCCCTTTTTGGGTTACAACAACATGTTATACTTAATTCATAGTTAAGTATGCCTTATCCCGCATACATACTGATTAAGAGAATAACCCTCTAAACACCATCCCCGAAGATCGAAATCAACATCAGACTGGCACCCAGAGAATTACTTAACCCAACCAACATATATGATTCTAATTTACTTCTTTTCCACTCATATAACTTATATCATTTTTAATTTCACATTTCTCCTTTCCAAACCACTTAATTTAAGTATATCTTTACATATAAGTTATCTCATCTTCCTTATCGTTTCCTATAACTTATCTTGTCCCGTAAGTTATAATTTCCACCTATTATCCTTTCTTGCCTTATTCAAGTTTATTCATAATAGGTTATTTATCATTCCCCATTTCTTGTCATTAATATTAGATTAACTTATTTCATAGTATAAGTCTTCCAACCCTTCAAGTCTTGTATTACATCTTAAGTCATAACCTTTCCTTGTCCCTATGAAAAGTTTGCCTATTATTTAATTTTACATCACCGCAACTCAAGTTTATAATAGGTAATTATCATTCCCCCATTATTGTGCCATTAATTTTAGATTTGACTTAACCCTTCCTTTTACTTAATCCGTTACTTAAACTTTTCCCAATTCAATTAATTTATGATACCGTTACAGGTCCTATTTGGTTAAGCATATCTAAATTCTGTTTCACATGTCACACGTGTCCCACTTAACCCCCTTTTTTACAGTTTCCGTGTCTTACACATGTTTTACTACGGTTAAGTCTACCTTGGTTATGTCTTACATCACATGTCTCACAACGGTTAAGTCCACATTTGTTATGCTTTACATGTCATTTATATCACCCACTTAACCTTCTAACCATACCCATGTCACCCACATGTCTTATTATGGTTAGTATTTCTTAATTTATTTATAATGCCGTAACGATGTATGACCTCTCACATTAGACGTCCGTTCGTGGCTGCTGGATTTGCCGGGCGGTTCCGGGCAGTCTTACACCACAAACGCGCCTAACCTCGTGTCATAGACCATTATGCCTCTAGTTCTTGCCGTTGACCTCTCACATTAGATGTCCGTTTGTGGTTGCTGGATTTGCCGGGCGGTTCTGGGAAGTCTTATACCACATATGCATCTAACCTCGTGTCGTAGGCGTTCATTAACAATCGTCTTTCACCCAAACCCCAAATTCATGTCATATGTTCCAAATTCAACTTAATTACATTTCATTTTTATGCCTATTTCCAATTTGCCATTCACTACACCAATTACATAATAGTTAGCCAATTTTATTATTACCCAAATTATCCAATTATAGCCAAAATCACTAATTCCATGTTATTCATACCCAAACATGCCAATTTCCAATATCCAATTATACCCAATTTCATATAATCAATATTTTTCCCAATATATATATCCCAACATTCCCACATTCATACATATAATCTAATTCACCCTATAGGCTTACTTTTCAAGTCACAAACAAATTTCACCAATCCATGTTATCCAATTACATGTTGTTAATATTGAATTATACCAATTCCATATCCAATGACAATTATGTCAGACTTACATAAATTCAACATTATAGATTATATTCCTCGACTGCATAAAATAGATTATGCCCAATATATGCAATAACAATTGTTATGTCGCAAACCCCAAAATTACAGATTATATTCCAATATCCCCATATTCCAATCTTGCGTATTGTATAATAAGATTTCGTCTAGGTTCGAGATAACCTAGATCCAAAATAAAAAGGGGAAAGGATAAAAAAGGAGAGAACTCAAACGTAGGCATAAATAAAATAACAGATCTTATAAAATTAATTTCATATTCATTATGGGGAATGGTAAACGATAGAAGCAACATTATACAACAAATATAGTTCAAATCCACTCACATTGACTAGATTAGAGAAATAAGCGATTTGTTATTGATGTAGAACACTGATTTTATTTGATTATTGGTGTAGAGCATGAATTGTTGATGAAGAACTTTGCTTCTTGATTTGATTAAACTCCAAAGTCTGTGAAGAACTTGCAATTTAGTTTAGGGTTTTGGGGCGGCAGCCATGTTTGGTTGAAGATTGGCGGCATGGAGGCGTAGAAGGAATTGTTTATGAATTAGGTTAGGTCTAGGCATTATTTTTTAGGTGTTGAGAGCGTTTTAGAGCCCTAGGATTGACCTAGAAGCCATCCGGTCCGTACAGCACGTCAAACCACGTCACAGGAACAAAAACTGCCCAGATCTGGGGTAGGTCGACCCCTAGGTTGACCTCCTAGGGGGTTGGTCGACCCCCAGGTCGACCTGCCCTGTTCTGGGCGGGAAATTTCCTGCCCAGCTGCCTGGGTTGAATTTCAAACTGTTTTGAATCTTCCGAAGGCCATAACTCTTTCATACGGAGTCCAATTTTCGAAAACTTGGACTCTATTTCATGTAGAATTCCGAGACGAACGCAACGGTGATGTCCGTTTTACTTAATTCCTGATATTTAAATTAAGTATCCTTATTTTATTATCTTCTTCGTTACGTACACAGTCATTGAATTAATCTTTCCTTTGTCTTTCATATATTAATAGATTTTTCATTATACGTCACCATTATTTACCTATCTATGCATATACACATATTTTTACATATTCTTAATTATATTAAAAATGCGGGGTGTTACATTCTCCCACCCTTAAAGAATTTCGTCCCTGAAATTCAATAAGAGTAAAATAGATAACCCCTCGTAATATCCATCCAACAAGTGTGTGCATCCAATTGTTGCAAACATTATGCACATGTGCAAAGTGAGATACATCATAGTAAAGTATGTATGCCTAATTTGGATCCACCTATATGTATGCAAACTTTAAAAAATCTTTCAAAACATGATGCTCACATCCTAAATATACTTGCAGTTCTATATGAATGCAATATTTTTGAAAAATCAAAACGTTTTTCATCCAAATTTTCCTACACTCTTACAGAGTAAGAGCATAGTTCATCCAATTTTCGCATCCAAAATCCTACCAACCATCATTAAATTCGAAATTTAAAAAAAAATCTAATTTTCCAAATTCGATTTCTTCTGTTACGAAAAGGTGTAAAACAGAAAAGTCACATCCTCCGTTTTTCTTTTCTAATCGTGCTTGGATTTTTATATGACTATTCTATGAAGATTTCCTTTTTCCTATCCAAGTACAATCACATAAGAAAATTTCTTCTCTTTTTCCACTTATCTTGGAAAAATTTAATATTTATTCATCTTTTTTTTTAGATTTCCATTTTCTTTTCCCGTCTCGTGTTGCCGCTTGATTGATTCTGTTGTTTTCTTTTTAGTTAGGCTAGTTTCTTTCTTATCTTATTTGACTTAAACAAATTACTTAAGTTTATCATTTTCAAATAAGCCTTTTCGTTTTCAACTCAAACAGCATCCTACACAGCTACTACTATGGGCCAAGAATCTTAGGACTTATGTCACGAGTCCACTCAACAGGATCTATACACTTGCTTGCCCTTCACTACCTAGTAGTCACCACTAGTCCATGCTGTGTATTGCTAGCCTATACTTCTCTTTTAAGCAACAATCCTTTTTATTTTTCTCAAGCAACAATCCAAGGTTTCTCAATGCTTATGCATTCTACCGGAAATTTTCCATTAGTTTAATATTATCTAATCCCTGACTGTAAATTAGCAAGAAAATAACTCTCTAAGTATCAACCCCGAAGACCGAAATCAACATCAGATTGATACTCAGAGAATTTCTCATCTCAATTAATTCCCACTTGGTTCTAATAGCTTTAACTTTATCTCGTTCTTTCTAGGCCTTAATCCTTAATTACTCCATTTTTAAAACATGGTTTGGCCTTCTTTCTTTTTATTACATTCTTCTTTAAAAAAACTAAAGTGGTAAACTTTTATTCTTTTCTCAAAAACTTGCTTTTGCCAAACCATAAAAACATGTTACAAAGTAAAATTGCAAAAATATTTTTTTTTTCAAATCACAAACTTGAATAGACAAGGATGACTAATGAGTTACACCGTTCCTATTTACAATGTTAACTTTGGTTGCTAAGGCGCAAATATCTACTCTATTCTTGCACTCTACCGCTTATTTTGTTTACCCAACAATTTTTTTTTTAAAAACAATAACGTAAATGTATAATCAACAGGGTAGAGATTTCAAAACTTCTTTCCATATATGAAAACTAGCGAGCTAAACATGCTATATAATATGCAACTTTTCATGAGATAATTTTTTAAAACAAGACATCATTATTTTACCCAATATACCTCACTTTACTTTAAAATCCATCATGCACTAAAAACATCAAAATACTTTTAAGATCAAAACTTGGAAAAATACCACAAACTCTCTTACAGATTCAAGTTCTTAAAAGCTTATCATTGGGTTAGACTCAAAGCGGGTCTTCAACTCGACTAGGCTTCCCTAGGCACTTCTACAAATTCAATTCTCTCGACTATATATATTCCTAATCCATTTTCCACATCTTAACCTTTTCCAATCTATAAGGTTTCACTTCTGAACCCACTACTCTGAAATAGCATTCCAGTTTTAATTCTATGAAATACTTTCTTTCTCAAATACCAATTCGTATTGTACACTTTCCAACCAAACCATCTAAGGGTCTCAAAAATTTCTATGTTTATTACTTTAGTGTACAAACTAAATATCCCAACTCTTTCCCTACCTAGTGGGCTACTTTATGGATTTAGGTTTATATATATATATATTATATTTATATTTTAGAAAATACAAATACGTTCACTCAATATCTCCCTAAGATCACTAAACCAAAGCTCTGATACTAGATGTGACAACCCTGATTCCGACAGACCGAATTTTTTTCAAAATTCAATCCATCGAGACCCGAGTTGGTTGCTCTGGTATCCTACAGAAAAGATAGAGAAAAAAAATATGTCAGAGTACGGAAAAACACCTCACAACAGAAGGAATAAAATATAATATATTTTAAAACATAACTTTACCTTAATCACAATACTGCTAAATCAGTATTCCCAAAGCTATAAGTCTCTGTCTAACCTGCGAATGTTATGAGGAGGGGGTCAGAACATAAGTTTTGTGTGAATGAATTTAAACTACACTTCTTGAATAACCCTACATATACCGTTCAATTACATTTTCTTATTTATTAGGTTATACGTGTTATTAGCACTCAAAGCTTACACACACGTTACACCCATCTACACCCTAGTAGATTAACCTAATATAGTGTATATGTAGCTACCCCCAAACTGAGGTACACCCCGTGACACCCTACTCGCACGGTCTCCTCCGTATCGCCACAGTAATATGCGCAGTCCCTCATCCTATGCTATAGCAACGTACAACGCTACATCCGCATAGAACCACTATCGTAGTGCTACGTGAGCGTACTGACTGCTATCCTCAAACTATTCGATCAAGTTTGGTTCCATTACCGAATAATGCCCTCTAGTCTACAATACACCACCTAGAGTAGACATGGTTGTACCTAGACTTTCCCACGGTATCATCAACCGTACTCGATGTTTCTACTGCACATAACCTCTACTTGTGCAACCAAGTTCCGTGGCAGGGCTACACAAGAAAACACGGAACTCGGTCGGGAGCTTTTCTATATCTGTACGGGCCCGCCTATAAGAGTGTCCAATGTACAGATATCCCTCGGGTATGGTTTTTCTATGGTGGCTATGGCCCCACCTCAGCCCCTCCCTCAACTAGTAAAGACCACACGAGCTAAGCGACCATCCCTTAAAAGCAAACAATCTAAACATCCATGTGGGGTCTCCCCACACCCATCCCTTGATAGCAAAGGTTAACGATCTCTAGGGGTTAGCTCTTGTTTTTTCGCATTCCTTAGGATGTTGGTGACAGGCGTCCGACGATCTTGCTATCGTTTGGTCTTGAACCTCCACCTCCGCCTGAGGCAATCGTCGAACCACCATTAGTGCCACCGCGTACAGCATTCTGACTACCCCCTACTTGTGCAGTCAAGGCCCACCCACCTGGTAGTTCTGCGCAGACCCAACCTCTGTAATCCTAGCCCAAAGCTAAAAAACTACAGAGGACTACCGGGAGCATCTTTAGCATCTCAAGAAGCCGCGTGCTTCCTCTTCTAGTCCGTTGGAGCCAACAAAATAGCGAATGTGCGCTCTCCTCATGTCTTATGACACCATCATGATCTACCTCGTTGGGTTATTCATCCTACAACGTACGGACTACTTCAAGCGCCTTAGTTTTATATGTCATTAGACCCTTAGTCTAACCATTTATTTCACGCTTGTGACACCTCGTCAACTTTTTCATTTAACTTGGTTATTCACATTAGCTTCCTTTTTTTCGTATTCACCAAGTTACCCTTGCTTATTAATTTAATTTATACTTAACCCACTTAAGAACACTAACAAGCCCACAACATGTTATTTTCCAATTTCATAAATTATTCCCTTTTTAGGTTACAACAACGTGTTATACTTAATTCATAGTTAAGTATGCCTTATCCCACATACATACTGATTAGTAGAATAACCCTCTAAACACCAGCCCCGATGACCGAAATCAACATCAGACTGGCACCCAGAGAATTACTTAACCAAACCAACATATATGATTCTAATTTACTTCTTTTCCACTCATATAACTTATATCATTTTTAGTTTCACATTTCTCCTTTCCGAACCACTTAATTTAAGTATATCTTTACATACAAGTTATCTCATATTCCTTATCGTTTCCTATAACTTATCTTGTCCTATAAGTTATAATTTCCACCTATTATCCTTTCTTGCCTTATTCAAGTTTATTCATAATAGGTTATTTATCATTCCCCATTTCTTGTCATTAATATTAGATTAACTTATTTCATAGTATAAGTCGTCCCACCCTTCAAGTATTGTATTATATCTTAAGTCATAACCTTCCCTTGTCCCTATGACAAGGTTGCCTATTATTTAATTTTACATCACTGCAACTCAATTTTATAATAGGTAATTATCATTCCCCCATTACTGTGTCATTAATTTTAGATTTGACTTAACCCTTCCTTTTACTTAACCCATTACTGAAATTTTCCCAATTCAATTAACTTATGATACCGTTACGGGTCCCATTTGGTTAAGCATAACTAAATTCTGTTTCACATGTCACATGTGTCCCACTTAACCCCCTTTTTATTACAGTTTCCATGTCATACACATGTTTTACTACAGTTAAGTCTGCCTTGGTTATGTCTTACATCACATGTCACACAACGGTTAAGTCCACATTTGTTATGCTTTACATGTCATTTATATCACCCACTTAACCTTCTAACCATACCCATGTCACCCACATGTCTTATTATGGTTAGTATTTATTAATTTATTTATAATGCCATAACGATGTATGACCTCTTACATTAGACGTCCGTTCGTGGCTGCTGGATTTGCCGGGTGGTTCCGGGCAGTCTTACACCACAAACACGCCTAACCTCTTATCAAAAACCGTTACGCCTCTAGTTCTTGCCGTTGACGTCTCACATTAGACGTCCGCTTGTGGTTGCTGGATTTGCCGGGTGGTTCCGGGCAGTCTTACACCACAAACGCGTCTAACCTCGTGTCATAGGCGTTCATTAACAATCGTCTTTCATCCAAACCCCAAATTCATGTCATATGTTCCAAATTCAACTTAATTACATTTCATTTTTATGCCTATTTCCAATTTTCCATTCACTACACCAATTATATAATAGTTAGCCAATTTTCATATTACCCAAATTATCCAATTATAGCCAAATTCACTAATTCCATGTTATTCATACCCAAACATGCCAATTTCCAATATCCAATTATACCCAATTTCATATAATCAATATTTTTCCCAATATATATATCCCAACATTCCCACGTTCATACATATAATCTAAGTCACCCTCTAGGCTTACTTTTCAAGTCACGAACAAATTTCACCAATCCATGTTATCCAATTACATGTTGTTAATATTGAATTATACCAATTCCATATCCAATGACAATTATGTCAAACTTACATAAATTCAACATTATAGATTATATTCCTCGACTGCATAAAATAGATTATGCCCAATATATGCAATAACAATTATTATGCCGCAAACCCCAAAATTACAGATTATATTCCAATATGCCTATATTCCAATCGTGCGTATTGTATAATAAGATTTCATCTAGGTTCGAGATAACCTAGATCCAAAATAAAAGGGGGAAAGGATAAAAAAGGAGAGAACTCAAATGTAGGCATAAATAAAATAACAGATCTTATTAAATTAACATCATATTCACTATAGGGAATGGTAAACGATAGAAGCAACATTATACAACAAATATAGTACAAATCCACTCACATTGAATGGATTAGAGAAATAAGCGATTTGTTGTTGATGTAGAACACTGATTTTATTTGATTATTGGTGAAGAGCATGACTTGTTGATGAAGAACTTTGCGTCTTGATTTGATTAAACTCCAAAATTTGTGAAGAACTTGCAATTTAGTTTAGGGTTTTGGGGCGGCGGCCAAGTTTGGTTGAAGTTTGGCGGCATGGAAGCGTAGAAGGAATTGTTTATGAATTAGGTTAGGTCTAAGCACTATTTTACAGGTGTAGAGAGCGTTTTAGAGCCCTAGGGTTGACCTAGAAGACATCCGGTCTGTACAGCACGTCAAACCACGTCACAGGAACAAAAACTGCCCAGATCTGGGGTAGGTCGACCTCCTAGGGGGTAGGTCGACCTCCTAAGGGGTAGGTCGACCCCCAGGTCGACCTAACCCCCAGTTCGACCCCCAGGTCGACCTGCCCTGTTCTGGGCGGGAAATTTCCCGCCCAGCTGCCTGGGTCGAATTTTGAACTGTTTTGAATCTTCCGAAGGCCATAACTCTTTCATACGGAGTCCGATTTTCGAAAACTTGGACTCTATTTCATGTAGAATTCTGAGACGAACGCAATGGTGATGTCCATTTTACTTAATTCCTGATATTTAAATTAAGTGTCCTTATTTTATTATCTTCTTCGTTACGTACACTATCATTGAATTAATCTTTCCTTTGTCTTTCATATATTAATAGATTTTTCATTATACATCACCATTATTTACCTATCTATGCATATACACATATTTTTACATAATTTTAATTATATTAAAAATGCGGGGTGTTACATCAACCAAATACAAGGAAATAGAGGACACCCAGAGAGAAGACCACGAGAGAAGACCATAGACCAAAGACAGGCTCAACTAAGGTAATGTGTGTGTCGAGTAGATCTAACGATCTGCTCGGATGCCGCTATAGAGTGTGTACAAATGGTGCAGGGGGTGCGAGGAGCCTCCCAACTGGAGCAACGAGGAGAGCGAGCATACGAATGAGTGGAAGCTAGACGATGAGAAGGGCAAGAGTTCTTAGTAAGCCTTGATAGACGATCATTGATGATCGTTATCTCGGGTTTGCTAAGAAGCGGACAAGAAATAGCCGAAGAGGACACATGGTAATAAGAAGAATCAGGGAATGCCCGCGGAGGCTCAAGAACAGAAAGAACGGGAGAGGATGTGGAGTTCCTTAAAGGAGGCAACACCAGTTTCTGTGTGAGCTTTACCAACGCTGATCTACCATCACATTGATAAATCCGCACTATAGGTAAAGGTCGAGCGACGAGGCACGTGACACCAACCATAGGCCATGGAAAACATGAGAGTCCACCTCCCTGGTAAAACGTATAGTGGACCTCCTCAGTGTCCACTATACGACTGCAATAGGGAAGCCACCCATCCCATGTAGCCAAAGCCCGGAAAAGGTGCCAATAAGGGGCAGAGAAGGTCGTAAACCCTAACCGACTCGACTGAGTCACTGACGACACAGAAGAGGCCTCGTAGTGACACGAAAGGAGGACGAAACCCAACCAAAAAGAATTAGCTTATAAGAACCAATCAAAGCTATAAAGCTCCGACTAGTCGTATAGGGCCAAGAAGAAGCCAGAGAAAAGCCCATAGGTGGCCCAACCAGCAACGAAAAAGCAGTCACCCACCTATCCGCAAAAAAATTCGACAATGCCTGAATAGGAGGCTATAAAAAAACCAACTCAATGCAAGAAACCGCTAAACCTCAGAAACAACCCCAAAAACACACACATGACAATGCACGGTCAGATTCGGAAACGCAACCGCACCAGGGAGCTTGTACAAAAGAGTGACAAAACTCAAACCACCACAAACATAACCATCAGAACGTAATAAAAGAGGAAGGGATAAAACCGCATCACAAAGTATATAAGGATCAAGAAAACAAGGTAATGCAAAAGCATTCCACGTAAGACAATAATGATTCATTCTAGCTAAATGAGAAGACAACAAAACAAGCTCACTCACTTTGACTGACTTGCCTGAAGAGGGCGAACGCTCCAAAAGGAAGTAAGCATGCTCAACCAATGCACAGAAATCATAAACAAAGAAATAAAGGCATACATACCTCTCTGGCAATATGAGCATCAAGAATGATGCTTTTATTACCTACCACAGCTGAACATGAACCTGCAGCCTCTGCCTTAACAAGACCCTTAGCACCAGCAACACCTCCATCACGGCAATCACGCAACGTTGCCTCGCCAAGAGATATAAACTTTGGCTGCAACGTAACATCAGCTCTCAAGAAACACCTCTTACGGATGTCTTCTTTCTACATTCTCTACTCATTACTCTCTGAATCAAGTGCTACTGTAGAGTTATAGGGCTATTTGTAATTATTTGGGTTGAATAAAGGAATCGGTAGTATCCTTTGTAGTCGTGAAATTAAGGACAGGTAATCGGTGGTATCCCTTATAGCCGTGAAATCAAAGAAGGTATACATGATCAAGTGTGTGGGTGGAATCGGTGGTATCCCTTGTAGCCGTGAAATCAAGGAGGGTTGTAATTGGATATTGATATAGTAATAAAACTCTACACAATCCAGCGTTGCGTGGAACTGGACGTAGGAGCAATTCCGAGCCACTATAAAATCCGGTGTGTTCTTTCTTTTTCTGCACTTTACTTTTATTTATTTTTGCATTTGTGTTTGATTCTGTGTCTGTAATTATTTCTATGGTGTTTGATTTATATAATTTATCACATAAGTTTAAGATTTTGTTTAAATTCTCAAAAACACTATTCACCCCCCTCTAGTGTTTGTATTGCCTTAAGATCCATTCCGCAATCCTTAACAATTGATATCATAGCAAGGTCTTTCAAAAAGTTCATAATCTGATTTTTAAAAATAGTGATAATGGAAACCAACACTAGTAGCAATAATAGTTCTTTTTTAGAGGGTCAGTCCACTGTCAGACCGCCACTATTTAATGGTAGTAATTATTCATATTGGGCATATAGAATGAAAATATATTTACAGTCAGTAGCATTAGACACATGGAATAGTTCACAAAATGAATTTAACCCACAACTGCTCTTGCATAGTTGACAAATGATTAAAAGACTGCTGCACAAAGCAATTCTAAAGCCATGAATATGTTATTTTGTTCATTATATAAGAATGAGTTTAATAGAGTGTTAATATGTAAAACTGCTTATGAAATTTGAAGAACTTTACAAGTTTCTCATGAAGGAATTAGTAAAGTTAAACAAACTAAAATAGCAATGTTAGTTAATCAGTTTGAATTATTCAGAATGAACGAGAATGAGTCTATTTCAGATATGTATTGCAAATTTCAAGAGATAGCGCATTCATTAACAACACTTGGACAAACTTATTCTGAAACCGATCAAGCTAGAAAAATATTAAGTTCATTAACTCCAGAATGGGATTAGAAAGCTTTGGCAATTGAAGAAGCCAATGATGTCAATGAAATGAAGATTGAGTAGTTAATTGGAAATCTGATGTCATATGAAGTCCAATTACAGAAGAGAAAAGAAAACAGGCTAATTGAGAAGAAATCTATTGCATTAAAAGCAACAGCAAATGATTCTGACTTAGGTAGTGAGGATGATGTAGAAACAACTCTTATGACAAATCATTTTAGAAAATTTCTGAGATATAGAAGGAAAAATTATAACCAAGGAAGTTCAAGAAGCAATGATGGTTGATGTTATAACTGCAACAAACCAGACCATATAAAGAAAATGTGTCCATATCCAGATAAATCGACTCAAAAATTATACAACAACAACTCATCAAGAAAGAAAGCATACACAACAATGCTAGATGATTCAGATTCATCATCAGGTGATGAAGAGTCAAAAACTGGAAATTCGAATAAATGCTTTACGACAATTCAGAATTCAAAATTTTTTGAAGAAAAGGAACTAAAAACCGGGTGTGCCTTAATTAATTTTTAATTTTATTTGGTTGAGTGGTTGCTTTGTTTGTGTGATTTGTTTTGAATTTAAAAACTTTAAAATTTAAACTTGAAATTTGAAATTCAAATTGGAAATTTGAATTTTGAAATTCAAAATAATAATATAATAATATATAACAAATAAAATAACAAAATAAATTGTTTGTGTGTTTGATAGGATTAGATTTTTTCCAGGAAATCGATGAACCTGAAATATAAATCGATAATATAAATCACATTTCACGAAAATCAAATTTCCCTTAATAATGAGTACATATGTCGACATACATATGTGTATATGTCGATATATCGGACCAGTAATTTGAAATTCAAATTTTGAATTTCAAAGGTTTAAACTTTCATACATCCCTCCAACTTTTCACTAACTCCCAAGGTCTGAAAAGGTGTCATTTAAATCTAAAAAGTTATGCCTCTTTAATCATATCCATTCAATTTCTATATATACATCTATCCTTTCTATTTTTCATTCACAACTCAAGTCATTTTTCTTCATATCTATTCTCTTTAATACTATAAATTCAATGGCTTCCTCAAGTTCATCTCAAAAGATGAAAATAACTAAAACCATTAAAGGTTATCTTCATAATGACAAAGAGACTATCAAAACCTATGCTAACTATTTAGCAAATGCTGAAAGTAACACGGGTGCTTTCGCCATCTTTGGAAATTTTCCTTCATACGAACTTACTTTTCTCTTCGAACACAACGAGTCCTAAATCTAATTGATTCTCGTGATAACGACGAGGTGTGTTATCCCAAACTCATCAAGATGTTATATGCAAATCTTAATCGTGGATTTTACGAAGGCAACGAAGATCAAATTTGGAGTAGCGTCAGGGGCACGCAAACTGTCCTTGATGCCGAACTCTTAGGCACTATTCTAAATTGTAGAATCACGGACTCGGATTTTTCGGATTTCAAAATCGATGAAACCGGTTTAGAGACCTACCACGACATATTTGAAGATGATGCTCCAATAGAGTTCAAAACTCGTTTCTTTCATCCAAAAACAAGAATCGTAAACCTTCTCCTCCAACATACCATCACTCCCCGTTTCGGAAATTTCAACAACCCAACTCTCAAAGTCCAAAAGGTTCTCTTTGCTATTACGGGTGGTTATACTATCAATTGGGCCGACATGATTTTAAATGAAATTAAACCCATAGAATTGTCCTCAAGAGAAAACACTCTCTACTATTTTGTTTATCTCACTCGTATCTTCAAATACTTTGGAGTTGATCTTAATGGAGAAGAGTTTGTTCCTAGAAAAATGTTTGACTCATCAAACATACATCTCATGCAAATTCCTCTCATGTACAAGCCATATGAAACATTCGAAGCCAAACAAGCTCAAATGGAACAAGAACAAGAGCCAATGGAAGTCGAAGAAGAAGAAACTTCTTTAGAAAGTGTTGAGTGTCCAACTACTATGGAATTAAACAAGATAATAGTTCAGCAAAAACAGGCCTTGGGCTTAGCCCATTTATTTTCTAATGCTTGTTCTTTTCCGCAAGTTATCACTATATATTGTTTTGTAATCAAACAATAATGTAGTTGACTGAGAAATAATATTGTTATCTGTTTTGAAATACAATAATGGCGGCCTTTGAATTACATGAGTTCTTTACTTTTTAATCATTCTTGATTGTATTTCTTTTTAGTATTTTTCCTTATTCGATTACATGGTATCAGAGCAAGTGAGATCGATTTAGGGATTATGTCAGATTCAAATCAACCTATCTCTCTTCAGATCTAGGGTTCCTCAACATTCATCATGGGTGACAATAAAAATCCATCAATGATCGACGTTCTACCAATCATGTCAAAAATCACAGATCGGAAATTAAAAAATTCAAACTACTTGGAGTGGAGTAAGACAATCCGATTATATCTTCATAGTTTAGATAAAGATGATCATCTCACTACAGAACCTCCAAAGACAAGGGAACCGAATAATTTGATTTGGCTATGAGAAGATGCAAAATTATTTTTACAAATCCGGAACTCAATTGATAATGAAGTGATCAATTTGATTAATCATTGTGAATTTGTAAAAGAGCTGATGGATTACCTGGAATTTCTTTATTCTGGAAAAGGGAATTTAAATCGTATGTTTGATGTATGCAAGGCTTTTTATAGAGCAGAGAAGAAAGATCAAACTCTTACAAGTTATTTCATGAGTTTTAAACAGACATATGAGGAATTGAACGAGTTATTACCTATGAGTGATGACATTAAAATTCAACAACAACAGAGAGAACATATGGCTATAATTAGCTTTCTTGCTGGGTTACCATCAGAGTATGATTCAGCAAAATCACAAATCTTAGCCGAATCGTCACTTTCTTCACTCCAAGAAGTGTTTAGTCGTGTGTTAAGAACAGAAACTTCATTGAATCCACCTAATCATAATGGGAATAACAGTGCATTGATAAGTGCAAGTGGTAACTCCTCTGCTTATCCATCATCTTGGAGACCATCATCGGATTCTAGACCTCAATTTAATCCAACACCACGACCAAATTCCTGGAGAACCCCTAATAATTCAACATGGAGAGCTCAAAAAAATTTATGGAGACCGAATAATAAATTCTGATCATACTGCAAGAAACCAGGACACCTAATTTCATAGTGTAGGAGACTTCAATACAACAATCAAAGAAATGCTGAAGCTTCTAAGGCAACTAAAACAGTGCTTATGACTGCTGAAGAATTTGACAAGTATTCACAGTATCAGGAATCTTTACAAAAACAGCCAAGTACCTCTTCTTCATCTACATCTATATCTACCTTAGCCAACACAGAGAAGACTACATCTAAATGGGTAATTGATTCAGAAGCTACTGATCATATGTCAGGTAACTCAAGGTTGTTCACAGATCTAAAATTGCTTGAACATAGACACAGTGTCATTTTGGCAGATGGATCTCATTCTAATGTTCAAGGTTCTGGTAGCATAAATATTTCACCACCTCTAACTTATGCACTATACATACCATCATTATCATATAATCTTTTGCATGTTAGTCAACTAACTAAAAGTACGAATTGTAGCATTTCCTACTTTCCTGAAAAATGCATATTTCAGGATCTTAAAACGAGGCAAACTATTGGTGAAGGGTATGAATCAGGTGGACTCTATATCCTGGACACTTTATCAATAGCATGTACAAGTGTAGATTCAGCTGTTAAAGTTCATCAGCAACTGGGTCATCCTTCTCTCACTCTACTGAAACATTTATGTCCTCAATATAATTCTGTACTCACTCTTATTTGTGAACCATGTCAATATGCTAAACTTCATCGTAGTAGTTCTAAACCTAGAGTAAATAATCGTGCAAGTACACCATTTGAACTTGTACATTCGGATATTTAGGGACCATCATCCATTGTGTCAAAATTTGGCTTTAAATACTTTGTAACATTTATAGATGCTTACTCTCGTGTTACATGGTTATTTCTTATGACACATAGATCTGAATTATTCTCTGTGTTCTGTGACTTCCACACTGAAATTCAAAATCAGTTTAAGAGTAATATTCAAACCCTAAGGAGTGATAATGCTAAAGAATACATGTCACATAACTTTAGTACCTATTTAACTAAGTATGGCATCCTCCATGAAACATCATGTGTTGACACAGAATCACAGAATGGGGTAGCAAAGAGAAATAATCGCCATCTACTTGAAACAACACGTGCATTTTTATTTCACATGAAGGTACCAAAAAGTTTTTGGGCAGATGTTGTTTTGACTGCATGTTACCTTATCAATAGAATGCCATCTACAGTTCTTTATTTTGAAATTCCATATAAGATTTTATTTCCTGATAAAGAACTACATCCTATTAAGCCAAGGATATTTAGATGTACTTGTTTTGTTAGAGACGTGAATCCTCAGCTATGTAAACTTGATCCAAAAGCCTTAAAATGCATTTTTGTTGGATATTCAAGATTGCAAAAGGGATATAGATGCTTTTGTCCTAGTCTCAACAGATATGTAGTATCAATTGACGTAAACTTCATGGAAGATATACCATATTCATCAAGTCAGGAGGAGAATAGTACTCTTACAAGTCTGCCAAGTCAGGAGGAGAATGAGGATGATTTCTTAGTGTAAACTACACCACAGCAAGAGGATGAACAACCGAATATTGCAGAAGATGAGCCTACACATGATCCTAATCTGGATCTACCTATTGCTCTTAGAAAAGGGAGGAGACAATGCACCTATCCTATAACTAATTTTGTATCGTATGATCATGTTCCTAGTCATTCATATGTGTTTATTACAGGTTTGGACTCTATTAGTATTCCCAAGATAGTTAATGAGGCTCTATCTAAACCAGAATGGAAGGAAGCTATGATTGATGAAATGAATGCTTTAGAAATGAATAATACGTGGGATCGTGTTACCTTGCCAGATTCAAAACAAGCTATTGGATGTAGGTGGATATACACAGTCACAATGAATCCAAATGGGACGGTAGCTAGGTATAAAGCAAGGCCGGTAGCTAAGGGATATTCTCAAGTATATGGTATGGATTATACAGAAACATTTTCTCCTATTGCTAAGATTACGTCTATTAGGATATGTATTGCTTTAGCTTCTAGACTCAATTGGAAGCTTCATCAATTGGATATAAAAAATGTATTCCTTCATGGGGACCTAAATGAGGAAATATATATGGTTCAGCCCCCTGGTTTTATTGCACAAGGTGAACATAATATGGTGTGTAAACTTAAAAAAACACTATGTGGCTTGAAGTAGAGTCCTCGTGCATGGTTTGGGAAATTCAGTAAAACTCTTGAAGGTTTTGGGGTTACCATGTGCAAAAGTGATCATTCAATGTTTCACAGAACATCCAAGCAAGGTATAATACTACTAATTGTCTATGTGGATGACATAGTAATAACTAGAAATGATGAAGATGATATTACTAAACTGAAACAGTTCATCCACGCACATTTTCAAACTAAAGACCTAGGAGAGTTGAAATACTTCTTAGGTATCGAGGTGATTCGAAGTAACAGGGGTATCTTTTTGTGTCAAAGGAAGTACATATTGGATCTATTAACAGAGACAGGGAAGCTTGGTGTGAAGCCTCAAAACACTCTAGTTATACCTAATTTCAAGTTTGTATCTAATGATGAATTATATGTCGATCCAGAGAGGTATAGAAGGTTGGTAACTACTTAACTATAACTAGACCTGAAGTGTCATATGCAGTGAGTGTAGCTAGCCAATATATGTCTTCACCACATAAGCAACATTGGACATTGCTTGAACACATTATTGGATATTTAAAGGGGACATATGGACATGGAATCATGTATGCCAATCAAGGACATATGAAACTGGAAAGCTTTGTTGATGCAGATTGGGCTAGTTCAAGTGAAGACAGAAGGTCCACAACTGGTTTTTGTGTATATCTTGGTGGAAATTTGGTATCTTGGAAGATCAAGAAGCAAAGTATTATATCACTATCTAGTGCAGAATCTGAATATCGAGCCATGTCTAAAGCGGTGTGTGAGATTATGTGGATTAAACATTTACTGAATGAGTGTAGTTTGGAGTTTGAGCAACCAGCTACCTTATGGTGTGATAACAAGGCAGCAATGCACATAGCCTCAAACCCTGTATTCCATGAGCGAACCAAGCATATAGAGATAGATTGCCATTTCATTCGAGATAAAATTCAAGATGGAGAAATTATAACTCAGTATATACAATCAAAGGAGCAACCAGTTGATTTATTAACCAAAGCAGTGAATGCTGAACGAATAAAGTATTTAAGAAGCAAGTTGGGTTTGTTCGATTTATACAACCCAACTTAAGGAGGAGTATTATGGAATTAAACAAGATAATAGTTCAGCAAAAACAGGCCTTGGGCTTAGCCCGTTTATTTTCTAATGCTTGTTCTTTTCCGCAAGTTATCACTATATATTATTTTGTAATCAAACATTAATGTAGTTGACTAAGAAATAATATTGTTATCTATTTTGAAATACAATAATGGCGGCCTTTGAATTACATGAGTTCTTTACTTTCTAATCATTCTTGATTGTATTTCTTTTTAGTATTTTTCCTTATTCGATTACACCAACCAACACTAGACGCATTTCCAAAGAGCCAATCGTTCAAAATCAAGTCAAATCATCAACAATCAAAAGAAGCTTAAGAAGAAATTCTCCAAAATGTCCAAGTTTATGGTCAAGATGGGAAGAAAGCTTGGAATCTCACCTCCCTCATCATCATTAGAAAACTAGACTATTTAGTTTACTTTGTCTCTGTGTATTTGCTTATATTTTTCTTTCGAATCGTGTGTCTTAATTAGTTGGATGTATTTTCTTTCTATTAATTAACGAATGGAGTTTTATTTATGTTAAAGTCATATTTGAGTCTCTGTAAAAACTTTACAATTAATTATAGTATAATATAAGTTCACAAGATTCAAAACTCAAAAATATTTAAATTTTTTATATAGCATATGTCGACATACATTTATGTATATATCTACATATAACTGCCAGATTTTCAAATTGTTTAAAATTTTAAAATTAAATAACTACTCATGTCCATTCAAAATCCAATGAATTCTAGACCCTATTTAAGTCTATCTCTTCCAGAAAATTTCATTATTCTATTTCTCCTTCTCCCTTATTCATTTCTTATCAAATCCATGGCAAATCCAATTCATTATCTTAGCGAAAATCTAGAAGAAACCTTGAATTCTTTCAAAAATATCCTCTCCATCATTCTACGAAACCAGCGTCATCTCGAACTTAGCCAAATAACGATGTTTGTGCAACAAGAGAAACATTTTGATGCAATTTAGTGATTGATCTCTTCTTTTATCAGAGATGAAGATAATTATCTCGTAAAGGCTCCACCAAAAAAAGAAGATGAAGATTGGGAAGTCATCAATAAGGATCCTATCTTTAGAGAAGACAGCTGGGTTGAAGTCCTAAGAAACGTTTAATTGATTGGTATGGTTGATTTGATTGATTTCACTATGCCATAGATGGCCTACGACAACCCCAGAGAAATAACGCAGTAGGTGCCAAAAATTGTTGCTATAAGTCTGTGACAACACTTTTTTGGGGTTGCCTTTTGCCGCGTTGCCTTAGAGTTAAAGGCAACATCCTTGCTATCCTAAGGTAACATCGCTACTGGTATTGCTACAAGTACCACTAAAACAAAAAATACCCTTTCACGATTGCCAAAAATAGTTGTAATATGTCTAGTATAGTTGGCAATCGTAATAAAGTCAACATTCTTTATAACTGTTTCTAGCAGTTGTTAAAAATTGTTTTACAACTGCTAAAAGTAATTACACCTCACCTGCTATTAATCAAAGATTTCATAATATTATAATAAATATTATTATAACACAGTATTTTATTCAAATAAATATTTTATTTCAACATTTCAAATGGTACAATTTTTTTGACTCCACTACTGTACATTCACTCCTATATTACACAATCATTCATATTTACATACATTCCTCGCTACATTGTCACTCGATCCACTCATATGCAGACTCACACATACAACAATAATCAAGAAAAAATATAAGAAAATCACCTGCATCCCAGTGTACTTAGTAGCTGCTGCACTAAACTCATGCTACCCATGTCTTGGCAAAAATATCATCTGGCCGTGTAACAATACTTCATGCTACCCCTCCTGTATACACAATATTTAAGGAAATTAATGGCCATATTTTGGTCATATGCATATACACAATTTTTTATGTACAGAATTAATTAAAAATCAGAACAAATATGCAGTTATGTAATAACCCGGAAATCCGAGCCAATTTAAAAAATTTATTTTGGTAATTTTGGCGAATTTTGATTATTTAAAATGAATTATTTTAAATAATAACAACGAGGAATTTATTTTGAATAGAATTCGAACGTATATATTTAATTGAATCGTCGTTAGAATATAAATATTTATTTATAATTATAAAAGGAATTGAAAATGGCGCGGTAGTTTGAAAATTCGATTTCAAAGTTCAAATGAATGTACAAGATTCAAAATAAATCGGATTTTAGTGAAACCAAAAATATTTGAATCTATTTGAGAATATCTTTCTAACGAATCCGAAAAATTGAAATTTCAAAGCGGGAATAAAAAATATACGCCCAGTTGAAAGTTCAGAATAGTCGCTATGTAATTCTGGCCCTTAAAAATGGGAATTTTGCAAACGACCTCAGTTTTCGACGAAACCACTTTTGTTGGATCCGGGATGTCAAATTATTGCTAGGTTTCCAAATTCATAATTTTCTGAGTTAATATGTGAGCGTGGCGAAGTTAAACGTGTTTTAGCAGTTTCAGTCAATTTCAATCGACTGGAAAATGGCCATTTTTCAAACGGTCTCGAAATTTGATGAACTTAGTTTTGTTAGGACCGTATCGTCAATACGAAGCTAGAAAATATTTTTCTGGGATTTTTTGGGTTAGTATGCGACCCCAGTAAATTAAAATGTGTGTTCAAATTCAATATATAGAGTTATATTTTGATTTTGACGAAAACTGATCGAAACAGTCGAATCAGCCTGCGAAACATATCCCATTGTGTTCGAAATGGGGGTAATTAGTTAGGGGCGATAGGCGGTGGGCTTGATTTCGAGTTCCAATTAAATTCTAACTTTTGGGGGAAAAAAAGAATACAAATATATTACCCCTCCTTGATCTTCTCTCCTACCCCCCCCCCCCAAATCAAAAGTTAAACCCCGATAGTCAAAGAAAAAAAACACCCGATCGAATCGCGTTCTCCTCCCCCCTCCCCCCCCCCCCCCCCCGCAGCAGCACCGCCGCCCACGTCGCCCTACCCCCTAGCTGCGCCGCCACCCGAGAAGACCCCCCTCCCCTTCAGCTCCTCCACGCTCGAACCCCTTAACCCCAAACGGAGCCACCGCTGCCAACGCGCTGACGAACCCCCCTCCCCCTCTGATTTTCAACTGTAAGTTTTCTTTTCTTTTATTTATTATTCTTCTTTATTTATTTAATGTAAATAAACATCAAAATGATTAGAGAAAAATCAGTGGTATATATGTTATGATTTACTACTTTTATTTAGACAATAAAATATAAAGTTTCGATTTTTATTATGATGTATAAAATATAAAGTTTCGATTTTAATTATGATGTATAAAATATAAAGTTTCGATTTTTATTATAGAAAAGACGGGATTTTTATTGATGAAAGCTATGATTTTTAACATAGGAAAGAATAGATTTTTACCATTAAAAAGATTCGATTTTTATTATAGAAAAGGTGGGATTTTTAATCGTATGAAGTAGCGAAGAAAAATATAATTTTTCCACGTATGTAGCAAAGTAAAAATATGATTTTTATATAGTAGAGACAATAAAAATATGATTTTTATATGATAGGAAGATTAAAAATATGATTTTTATATTATAGAAGTATTAAAAATTCGATCTTTATTATGTAGAAGGAGCAAAGATATGATTTTTATATGAGTGGCGATATAAAAATATAATCTTTATTATATGAGCACCATTATAAAAATAGAATTTTTATCTATATAGTAGCGGTATAAAAATGTGATTTTTATCCATATAGAGCGAATTAAAAATGTGATTTTTATATATGTAGTGGCTACGGACAATGAAATTGACAAAAGGCGAGCACGACGAATATTTCTACATATGAAGAGTCATGGTGTTTGGTTTAGCTAGTCGGTGAGAACTCCTCACTTTTATTTCTATTTCTAGTTTGAAATATATACTAGGATGCAGACGGTGTTTAGTAGCACCCGACACCCATCGTCCACAGACCATGGATGACTTGTTTGTTTGATTGTTGTGTTGTGAAATTGGATTGTGTGATGTGGAATGAAATAAAATATTTTATAGTGGAAAATATTTTATGGTTAAAAATATAATTTTTAACGTGTATATAAAATGAATATTTATAAACAAATTGGACGATTTGTTTATATACACTGTTTTGACTGATATTGATTGGGACGATAAATTTTACATGTCGCCCAACTGCACAAATAAAATCTGTGTTTGTTGATTTGAAACCCCACACGGGTATTGGATGAGATTTGATGCACATTAATCCCGATTGATTAGTTGTATGTCAATCGATGGATTGACAGACTGTGTAAGCATTAATTATTTATATTTAATGCTTATACAGTTGTGTGGTGCACTCTAGATGATGGTTGATGATTTATCGTTGCTATTATATACATGTGTTGTAGAAAATCCATATAATTAACATTATATGGTAATTGTTAGGGCCTCATTCCAATTGAGAAAATAAGGAATATAATAAAATATATATTCATGTGTTGAATAGAATAATATATATATATTCATGTGTTGAATATAGTAAAATATATATATTCATGTATTGAATAAAATATTCATTTGTTGAATAGAATAACGAAGTTATTGAATTATATATAAAGCCGTGTAGATTAGGTTGACGCCATAAACGATATTTATATCGATTTTATTCATTTTTATAATGAATATAGAAAAGGAAGTGATTTCAAAATATAACGTTTTGAAAATATTATCATTTGTATATCGATGATGTGGAATATTCAATTTTGATTAGAAATTGAATATGAAGTTGAAATCATTTTGAAAACGAATTTAAAACGATTTATAAAATACATTTTGAAAGGAAATCGACGAAATATATTATATATAATGGCCTGAATAGAATGCGCCGCGCCACGGCAGTTCACGAATTTTGACCACTGGCTTCGAATGGATATTACAAGAGATCCGACCGTCGGATTCTCCTGAAACCAGAACCGTTGGGTTCGTATCGAAAAGATCTTTCTAACGAGTATTAGAGATTTGAAATCTAACGGTTGGATTTGGAATTATGTCTAAATCAAATTTGGAAAAGGTCGTCGTAAGTGCAGTTCGATGGTCGTTGATGGAAATTGACTGTGTAGGCCTTGATAAAATTAATAAAAATATCAATAATTTGTGTAAAATCATAAGAAATGATTTGTGAAGAATTGGGATGAAAAATTCCATATTTGAAAAGAAAAAAATAGATTTTTATCGAAATGAACTAGTTTTGAACTAGAATTATAATTCATTTATTTTTGAAATAAATAAAGTGGATTTGAAATGGTTTTGAAAATAACCAGAATTTCCAATATATAAAGTGGAAATGGATTTGAATCGAAACTGTCTTTGGAATATTTCGATGTTATATTTCGTGATTATACAGATATTGTTCTGGAAATTTGAAAGATATATTTATATCGTTATTTCCAATACAATATTTGTTGGTCGTAGAATTTGGTATTGAATATAAGCCGATATATTTTCTATTCATAGCCTTGTATTTAATATTAAATGTGATTTTGGTTTGTCGTGAATGGTGTCTTCATTAACACTGTTCTTAAACCCCAGTTGAGAGAAAGATTAAATCTTTTTATTTAGATTTAATGAAGTGTACCAATTAAATAATATTTATTTGGAATTGAATTGAAATTGACTTTTGGGTTTATCGTGAACGGTGTTTTAAATAACATTTGTTCTTTAACGCGATAATTAATGGAATGTGATTTGGGTTGTCGTGAATGGTATCTTTAATAATACTGTTCTTAGACCCAACGGAGTTAAGAAAATCAGAAACTAACTGGAGATTAGTTAAGTTGAATGGTTTTCTAGGTATTGATCTGATGTTGGTTTCGGCCTTCGGGGTTATTACTTAGGGAATTGTTCACTTGCTTATTTACGGTTAAAGGCTGATGGAAATGAAAAGTGAAATTGATAATTAAAATTATCAAATTCAAGAAATAATCGAGAATGGAGTATCACCAGTTTTGCTCCAGGCGATAGTTAAATCTTTAATTAGATTTGAACGTGAAATGGTAATTGAATTTACCGATAACATCGTGGTGTTAGATATGAAGTATGACCAGTTTTACTTCATGGGGTGAATAGGTTGGGATTGGGAAATAAAATAAATGATTACTTTGGTGTGGTTCGCTAATCCCGACTAGTTTGAATTGATATTCAAAGGAAGATTAAAGAATAAATTTAAAGAATTTATCTTTGATAAAATTAATGGGAACCTTTCCCTAAGAATGTGGAATTTAGAAACTAACTGTAGGTTAGCTAAGAAGAATGGTTTCCTGGGTATTGATCTGATGTTGGTTTCGGCCTTCGGGGTTAATATTTGGGGAATTATTCTCTTGCTAATTTATGGTTAGTGACTGATGAATTGGAATGAGGCGTATGTTGTGTTTGTGTAACACTTGTTTATTATATACGCGAGTTATTCAGAAAGACCGGGTTTATCCCATTCTGAATAACTGATTCGACGTGGTGTCAAGGATGAAGACGGTGGTTGAAGACCGGAGGTCTTCATGTCGTTTGGGTTATTACTGATGATCTTGATTGATAAGTACACCCAAGAGGGGGGAATCAGTTAGTGGTCGTCCAGACGTACTTGAAGATCAATGGATATGCGAGGTACAAGGTGCCGCCGGTTTCGTTCAGATCTAGAACGAACTTGTAAATGGACTGTGTGTCTGACATTGGATTTTATTCTGTGTGATTGATTTCTATTAAATATATATCTGTTTGGCAACGGAGAATTTATTCTCTTGCTTAATGCCCTTCTCTGAGACGTACGAGCTCAGGGGTTATATATTGATGGATATCAATTGCATGGAGTGAATTGCCTGTGTGGCATGCCTAAGTGGCAATTGATCAAGGCTTCTGTTGAAAAGCAAAGTCTTGTGGTTGATGATCAAAGCACCTCCTGTGTGGCATAGCTTTGTGTAGCGTTGATTCGCGAGCCTCACACCCCGGTGTGAACCAAATACAGGAGAGGACGTCAGGGTGGGCATGCGTTTCTTTCTAGCTAGGGTGGTGTCAGTGACCTACCAGCCCTGACATTTATATTATTTTCACCTATGTGGTTGTTGCTGTTGCGAGGCGCCTCGGTTATATCGGTCGATCCGGGATCGATGGAGTCATTCGTTGGCTCATTTACGCCCCATAGGACGGGGAAACGCATGTTCAGGGTTTAAGTTTAATCCACATCGGTGGACTGACCCTGAGGATCCAAGGGACACTCGAGCTCTGTTCCTGAGACATGGTAGGCTAGATTGTCTCGAATCGGTAGAGGACTATCTTTTGCCTCGGTTCACAGATGGAAATCCAGTTTCCAATACGACATTTTGCAGTTTGTAGTATGGCGACACGATATATGGTACCCATGCCGCCTATGATTGATATTTATGATTGAAATTAATTTCTTCACTTATAGTAATAATAAAACATGAAATTTAGCGTATCAAGCATTCTTTGGCTATTATAAGGTAAAACCCTATCCTCTGGCTTGTGTTGCATTGTGTGATGGGACCTGGGTCTTATAATAGCTTCATTTTTCTTTATTTTGCATTGCGCTGTTGTTTTATGCACCGGTGTTCTTAGGAGGAAACCCGTTCCGTGTTATACGGCGTGGTCCCTTGATTTACCTAACTTTAAAATAAAGATTAATAACTGTTTTAGTTCTCACACCAGTCCCATGACTGACCTGGAGTTTATTGTTTTAACCTAAACTCTGGGTGCCCCTATTTTGACACGGGCAGCTAGTAGTTTTGATTTTGCAGATTTATATTCACAGGATCCTGATTTACAGCTGGAACGATATGTATCCGTGTATTACTTCTAGTTATGTATTGTATTATTTTCCGCTGCTATGTAATGTAATGTAATCTCTGATATTTTATAATGTATATTACTTGTTAATACTCTGTATATTCTTGTATTTTGATGAATTGTTGTAATAAACAATGGAATGTTCTTCTGTTTGCGTTCTTTTGTGTGTTGTTCTCGAAGTATCCAGGCTTTCCTTACTGGGGAAGTTACGGGTCTTCACAAGTTATCACTCAAAAAATAAAGACCCTACATATACCCCTTATCCAGTTCCAATTCACTTCTATTTCTCACAAAATAAAGAGTTCCAAATTCTTGGGTTTAAAAGAGCTGTTGAAGCCTATCTTCTCCTCCTTCCCCTTTGTTTCTACATAGAAATTGAAAAGAGTTTTACAAGAAAAAAAAAGCTCAAGTTCTGAATAAAAAATATAAGACACTTAGAATTCGATAAATCAGTAAACATTCTTGGTAATGGATAATATATCCGAATTTAAGAGGGTGTGTGTTCTATGGGAACAGTCCTGGCAAGAAACAAAGCTATCAAGTTGCTGCTATTGAGCTCGAACATGTCGAAGCAGTTTCAGGAATGCACCACAGGAAGGCTGAAATGGCTCGGCATGTCGATGCTTTCATTGCTCTACTCGGTGGTTATGGAACTTTAGAAGAGCTCCTTGAAGTCATCACTTGGGCTCAGCTGGTAGCAATATGCAAGTACATAATAATACATGTGATGTTTCAGGCGTTAAGCAAGTAAATGACCAGTCCATAATATACAGTATACTTGATAATATTCAAACACAAAATAGAAGTAAACACATAATTTATATTTAGGGTCATCCTTTCTGAATAGATATACATGGACATATTAATATATGTGTGTACTTGCTAGTTCATCAATGAATACATAGTGTTTATTACTTATGTATATCAATAACTTTCTTGTTGTATCATTAATCTTACAAATATACACATGGTGCATTACCTGGCGACTTAACAATCTTCTTATTATATATTTATGCAAACATACATTGTATCTCCTAAACTTGAAACCCCTTATTTTTATCACTAATGCTTCTTATTATACATATATTTTTTAAGGCTAACTTTCTACACACATGCTTGCATATTTTGGTCACCTCAATCATATATATGCTGGGTGCAAACAAATTAACCATTACAAATATTTACTTACACTCATCTTACAGTAAACTCAGTAAAATGGTTTAACTTCATTCATATCCAGTTTTGGAATGTGTTCTTTATTCATAGTTAGCTTCAAGTGTAAATCTATAACCACTTTTTCAGTCAAAACATAGTAACAGATAACTTCACTTTAGTTTTGCATTTGCAAAGGTACACAACAATATTCTGGCATTTTCCCTCTTACCCAGCCTAATCAAAATTATGGCATTTTCAGAATTACTTAAAAATTTAACCTATGCACACATATTTCTATACGCACAAAAACCATACTGTATTATTAAATATTCAGCATCTAAATTAGTTAATTTCATTGTTGTTAACTCAATCCAGCATCAATGATAAAACATTCAGTGTTGCTAAACTCAGGCAAAGTGCCAGTTCATTCCAGCATCAATGATAAAACATTCAACATCTAAAATAGTTCATTTTAGTGTTGTTAACTCAATCATTATATCTGGTTTTTAGCATATGCTTAAGAAATTAAATTCATCAAACATGACTGATCTTACTTAAGCATATAACATCTTAACTCTTTCTTCTAAGTGGGATAATAGAATTTTCTATGCTTCTAGATATTTGAAGTGTAAGTTATTCCATTGGTCTTTGTACAATCCAACTGTAATGACCCGGAAATTTTCGACCCTGAAAATTGACATAAATACGTCTCCCATATGACCTGTCGACTATTCAAGTGTCGGAAATACCAGATCAATTATGGAAAGAAGTTAGAGGGTGAGAAATAGAAAGATAGAAAAGTGGAATAGAGGAAAAAGAAGAACATAATGGAACAGAACCAGAGTGACACAAACCTCACTGCGGAATGGAAAAAATATAATACATAACATTATTTGAAATACAAAATATTATCAGTAGTTACATATGTCATCAGAGTACATCACATATACAATACAACGGAAATAAACCTATATCTATCGACGAAGCCTCCTGCTCCAAGCTCCTTCCAGAATATCTATAAAATCCTGAACTACTTGACTGCCCGTACAAATTTGGACACCCAAGAGTTTAGGGAAAAACACAGAAAAATAAACTCTAGGTCAGTCATGGGACTGGTGTGAGTAAATGATTTTAAACAGCTTGTTTAACTTGGATTTTTTTTTAGAAAGAAAGGATAATCGTAAGACCAATCCATATATAAACACAGATGGTTTTTACCTTACGATAACCCAAAATATTTTGAAATTATAATTATTCTGATATTATAAAAATGTCTAGGGTTTCCACAAATAAATTTGAATCTACCGGAATGCTTGCATCTCACACACCACATATGTAGTATACAAACAAAACCGCGGGCGCTTATTGGAGATTGATTCCGACTATGACAAGGTATGGAACCACCTGCCAATGGTGTATCTCTAGAGGGGAATACAATGGGTTCAACAAGAACGTCTTACAACCTGGCCCACACATGACCGACGACTCATTTCGCTTGAGTGTATCGAATGTATATCACCAATGGTTGGGATCGACAACCGTTTCCCGAAAGGGACAGCACCGAATAAAATAAAGAAGGAAACGAAATTTCTCTAAATAGGTCATTATACACCCTAATGGGAGCGACCCACATAGCCATGCTGCCTGCCCAATTTTTGTCAATTCCCAGTTATGAGGCTTGAGGTTGAAACTTACCTTTAGATATATCACGTCTTTTTTTTCACTTTGAATGCCACATTGTCAAACTCGTCAAATAACAAATTGATTTTCCCAAAACCACAGGTATAAAGCTAAGAGAAACGAATTCCTCCGCCACCAAACATAGTTTTGAAGAGATCAACTTACGCGATCTGTTAGGTATACTCTGTCAAACATTCGTGCATACAAGTTATCCTGGGTCTGGACAAACCGAAGGCACTACTCTGTAAACAGAACAACCCTTGCATAAACTCCATCTTCAAGGGTCTTCATCTTGACTTTAACTAATCAATGCCTAGGTCAAAACAGAGTGGTATTTGGATTTTATTTAGAAAACCAATCCCGGACTCTTTGAATCGACGAACGTTAAAATCTTTTATGGCCAAGTGATACTTAAAGGATTCAGTTGAATTAAATATTTATTGGTTGTCTTATCTACTGAGGTTCTTTCACATATAAAACACACATTCCGAATTCAACAGCAATATCATATAAGTTGATTTCATCTTAATAAGATGTATCATTGTTTAACTTGAACCAAGTTATTTAGGGTCATATCACGGTGTTGTAATAATCATTCAACACACCAACCATCACAACATAACTTGTCGACTAAAATTGGATATTCAACCAATCGTTACTTAAAAATTAATCTTGGATAACCATTCATTACTATATTATATTTATCGACTACTTGATTTAGTTAAGAATCCACCTTCCTTTAATTTATTTTAACAGTATAGTTCTAATCCATATTCCAATATATAATATGATTAAATATATCATCTTCAAAACATATCTCTTATTTTATTTTAGATAAACGAGTAACTAGTTAAATAAACAATTTATTTAATTCATTAATTAAGTCAAAAAGTAAATCATACTTTTCTTAAACCGACACAGTAAATCATGAACTCACATCTCCTTCTAATTCAACTCCATTCCAATAAACTTCCAGACGTCGGAAGTACCTGATCGTTATCTGTCAACTCAATTTTTCTGCCCAATATCCCATTCCATCCATCTTCATCTGCAAAACATTTGCTTCCAAGGTTACTCCCTTTGAATTGTGAATATTCTTCCTTCTGGACTCATTATATTAAACAACTCGTTTCCATTAGAAATACTATTATAGATTTACATTCTGATTATCGAGTTACCTCATAAATTTATATTCACATGGATTTTTAATATTCAGTTTCATTATTGTAAATTCGGCTTTGAAAAAATTCAACAAATTATAAAATAGCTATGGACCTAAGATGGTAGATACTATTTCAATGTTTATTTCGAACCGTTTGTGTCTATTAAAACTAACGATAAATCAACATCCACCAAATACATCATAGCGTCTACTGTAGTTTAATAAATCAGATTTGAATTAACTAGTCCGCTTTCTCTTCTTTTTATTTTTAATTCAACCGAGCTCAAGCCCAATAGTTCAGCCCACTAACCCTTTTCTTCCAGTATTTTACTCCTCCTAGTAACCCCTTTATTTGCTGACCCATCTTCTTCTTTGTTTGCTTCCAGCAAACAATGCAATAGTTTATCCATGCACATGCACACCTAAACCCGCCAACGTCTATCTACCCCGACCTACCCCACAACCACGGCTACATCCCCTTAACTGCTTCATAACCTAGTATACTCCTCCGATCATCAGTATTTGGTTTTGATGTTACAACCCATTTTCAGTTTAAAGTTGATCAGAGAAAAACCAACTATTCTACCATCACCATGCCTCGTCCAGCTCCAGATTCCACCACCACGAAGCTGATCCTCGCCTCGACCTACCACCTGAGTGCGGTGGCACTCGGTGCCGTTGTCGCAACGCAGTTCAACATCAAAGTCCACCGTCCCAAACTGCTACAAAAACTAAAATTGATCGAACCTTAACATCTACCCAATAGAAAAATCGAATTGTATTTTTCCCCTATTCTCCATGCTTCAACGATGCTCCGGTGTCCATGGCTTGGTGTTTGATTGTCGAGATCACCAGAATTCGCCCAAACCTCATTTTCTGGTTATCCCCCTTTTTCTCGTTTATTACACCATTAAAAATCTTGAAAACTATTTTAAAATTGATGAAAATCTACTACAATCACAATGGGATGCCTAAATTACCAGTCCATGACGATTGAATTCCCTGAGTTATTCATTTTTATGTTGTACACTATTAATATCTGGAAATATACATTTCTATCTAGGGTGAAACTAAATTTTACATATGTTACCGACATATATAAGAAAACTTCCTGTTGAACTCTATTCTTAAAATCATTTGCATTTAAGTTATTGGTTTTTCTTGAAGCAAGGTACTGGTAAAATGTTAAGCATAGCATTTGTTTTAGGTGTACTGTTAATTCTTTTCAATTTCATCCATCTATGTTTACATGCATTCACTACACAAGTCTATGTTTATTCATCATATCTATAACCAGTTTGAAAACAGATTCACTATAATAGTTTACAAAATATACTATCACTTGTCCTATAGTTTCAAGCAATCCATCATTCAACAACTATCAACAACCTTTAATCATTTTTCTTCAATAACCATCCATGCTTAGTCAATAATAATTCATGTGTAAAATGTTTTTCCATTTTGTTCATTGTGCTTACCATTATCAGTTTTTTTACAATCCTTCTTGTCTTAATTAAACCACTTAAACAACTTAATTAAAAAAAACATAGCACATATATTATAAAGATGGATATAAAACAGCAAGGAAACTTTATATTACTATGTCACGGTCTTTGCTATTTTCAAGGTTTCAATCTTCTTGCCTTAATCTATTCTTTCCAGAGATTAAACTAACTTAAATATTTGAATTTACATAGAACACATATAGTTTTAAATAGATTAAGGATATGTCTCAAACAGAAAAAGAAATATTTGGGTTGTCTACTCATGAATACATTGTTGTTGATTTTGTAATTTGCTTACTGGTTTTCCTTCCAGTTCACATGTTTTTGTATAAGTTTTGACATGCAACTCTAACAAGCTAAAAATCCAATGTGTATATTCAAACATATATATATATATACACACACACATACATATACATATACATATATATATATATATGTGTGTCTGTCCATAACATACTTAACAAACAGTTGAAATGGAAAAAGGTTTGCTCACTTAAAAATCCCCTGTATTTTCCAGGTTTTTACATCAATGTTCTCTTTTCCAAGTTTTTTCTTAATGCCTTTTATCATTTAAAACATGCAACTAAGTTATATAAACTTGTGTGTGTGTATATATATATATACACACACACACACACTCTGATAAGTGTATGATAAGATCATGGTTGCAATTTCAGATGAAGTTTTATTCTTAAAGAAAAATGTCTACTGTTTTCTTTTCTACCAGTTTCAAGCAAAACATATACTCATCATTTCGGTCATTCTTTGATCAATCATCCATGGTTTAGTCAAATAATCCGTATGTACACTTATTTACACCCAGTCTTAGGCTAACTGAAATAAACAGGAAAAATCAAAGGGATGTTTTACTCACTAATATGCTACTGTTACTTTTGTTTTTTCTCAGGTTTTCATACTTATTTACAGTGATTAAATTAAAACAAGTTAGCATGTATACATGTAAAATATCATCCACTCAGTAGAAAATTAATGAACACATATCTTTGCATCAAAAATCTATCTAAAACAAGAGTTTACTCACCATTATTAGCTTTGCCAATTTCCAGGTTTTCCACTCTGTTTATATTGTTTACAGTTCCAATTTTCCTCATTCCTGCGCCATGGTTTTCTGCCATTTTTTCTTCTTCCATTTACAGTTTAAAGTATTCAAGATGGATCTGAGATATGAAGTTGCACCAAGATCTCAGGGTATTTATAGGTGAAATTGTGCAAGGTTTAAAGGCTTTGTTAGGGTAGTCTACAGGCTGTCTTGCCTTGTTGGAGAGGACGTGTTATCTCTGTTATGACTGATTGAAAGAAGGCCTGAAGTTGTCTAGTTGATGAGGAGAGAAGCTAAGTTATAGCTGTTTTACTAATTGATTGAAAGGGACAAAACAAGGTGTGTATAGCTGTTGTATTTAGTTTGATTGGAAAGGTGAATACACATAGCTATGTATGTTCTTTGATGAGCTCGGCTATGTGTTTTTTCCATGTACATCGGTACATGTTCTGTACACAACCATGTTCTTGAATGTGTTCTATCTATGGCATACTTACTTGTTAAGTAGTCCCAAAATATCCAATGCTCTTATTTCTTCTGTCACGAAATCCAATTTATGGTGCAAAATCATATAGGCTATACAGTCCTATGCTTTATAGCCCTTTTTTATATTCTTGAGCAATCAATCCATTTAACGGCCTGAGTTGATCACTAGTGTGCTACAAGGATTCAAAATGACAACTCAAAGCACAATGATATTTTCATTAATGGTTTTGATTCTAGTATCACAGGCTACATACAAGCCTAGGTGCTAGCAATTTGTTCTTCACCTTTAATCAAAAATGTTAATTTCATTTAAACATCCTTTGTATTTGTGCACTGCATGATAACTTAATGTGTAAACAGTACATTCTTGTTAGTTCAATTTGATTTATTTTCATTAAATTTTATATGACAAGTTTCTAATCTTATACGTACATATGTGAAGAATAAAATATTTACGAGAGTTATTATTTTGATTTACATACATATACACACACATATATATACTAAAAATCATATATATATATATATATATTTTATAATTTAACTTTTCTCCAATATAAAAAATCTAATTTTACTTAAAAAAAATATATTTTTACATAAATGAAAATAAAATGTTAAAACACCGTTTACTCTAGTATATATATAAATTACAAGTTAAAAATGTACACAAAGGATTTTAAACTAATGATTATTCAAAATTATATAAAATATTCAAATTCAAATATTAACAAGTTGAATTTAATTATTAGCGCAATCTAAGATTTAGATTATAAAGTTGGTTAAGAAATCCGGGACATTACACCAACCCTTTTTTTCAGTTTTATAAACTAAAGCTTACCTACATGCTTAATTCTTCTTGTGCATATATATAATAAACTTTGTATACTTGTCCTCTTTTACTTTGCTAATGTTTTATTCTATCAAATATATCCCACACATAGGTATTTCTTTGAATGAAAATCAAAATATGTACCTATCTTTATTTCATATATAGTGCTTTATCCCCTAGTTCAGATCATACAAGATCAGGATACTCTGTTTTTTTTAAAAAAAACAACATCAGCAAATACAAGTTTATACCACTCTACTTATATAGAGTTTTAATACTTTAAACCATATCTTATACCCTATACCTGGTCAGGTGGTAACTTAACACTGTTAAAACAGAGTTAAAACAACAACTTGACACTGTTTTAACACTAAATCCAAGTAAATCAATTTCTAACACCACATACCTGGTCAGGTGGTAACTTAGTAGCTTAAGGTACTAAATACTAAATACTACAATATATTCATTTTTATAAAATATACCTAAAAGAGAGCCATACCCTTTGAAGTTGTAATTAAAAGATTTAAACACTAAACTTCACACACATGCGTGCACACACAAAATAATTCAAATACAATAAGAAAGACATAATTCACCGCAAGCCATACCTGGAAAAAGGAAAAAACTGTCAAGATCAGCAGGTGTAGATGAATCTTCACATCTAGAATTTGATCGGAACACAACGAGAAAACAATTTCAACTTTGGTTCTCGTATATTTACTTCTCAGTATATTGTGAACTACACGATAATTGAAGTTATCATTTCTGATTCTGTTCGATTCCTAAGACATATTAAAGCTTATCATCATAAATCAAAATAGATTTGAAAATTGAAAACGGTTTCGAAATATAGTTCGGTTTAATATCAATTAGAACAAAAAAACCTTTCAGTTGGGTGTCGATTTGGGACTGGAAACAAGAACGGGTTCGGAGGAATCGAACAGAATCAAAAAATCAGAAAACCTAGCGATTTCGAGAACCTAGCTGTTTGACTAGATGTGGCAAAGCGGGAGGCGGATCGGTTAGATCTGAATTAAAGGAAATGGAAATCAAAAAATCTAGCGATTTGGGGGGGGAACGAAAATGAAAAGTAAGCAGTGAATGAAAAGTTAGCGGGAAAGGAAGTGCAATAGAGAGTTGAATGACGGTCTACATTATGTTAAAATTAAAGGTGCGGATTGCTGAGGTGTCATTTCTTTTTTAGTTTTTTTAATTTGAGTATATCTATAAGTATTGCAACACAATTTGATATCCATGCTAAAACATTGAAGCGTGCGTTGCAATAGACAAAAAACAACATAGCAATGGCAACATTGTAGCTAGCAACATCATACATTTTCATTGCGATAAGCTATCTATGGCATAGTGTTTGTTTGAATTTGATTTGGATTTCATAACTTGAAACTTGTATATATTAACACACACGGTGCAGTGTGTTTTGATTTGATTTAATTTGTATAATTAATATCAAACATTTGTAAATATAATACTTGGATTGGTTTGTATTTGATCAACATAAAGTTAGGAATTACTATTATAGGTTTATATAGATTAAGGGGGAGTATTCTACTTTGAATTAATAGTTATTTAGTTTCTTATAAGGTTTTATTTAGATAGTTATACAATTTAGGGGGAGTAATTTTAAAATTTCTTTTTGATAATGCCAAAGGGGGAGAAATTATAAAACATAGACATAGTTTATAGGATTCATATAGACAGGGGGAGTATTTGAAGGATCATCATCAGTAGGTATATACAGATATGATATTTTATAAACTAAGGTTGTCATCATAAAAAGGGGGGAGATTGTTGGAGAATGGAGTTGTGATGACAAAAACCTTATTTCAATATTAATTGATTATAAAATATATACTAACACCTCTGTCTAGAATATATGTATACACACACATATGTAGGATTTATATACAGGAAATATTACTGAAGACTGTACAGATTAAGGATATTAGACATTTAGAATTCAGAGATATTTCAAGACTCATGAATATTCAAGATTTCAAGAGTTCAAGATAAATATAGTTATAGAGTCTAGATTACGTAAGACTCTGAATAACACTCCAGGTTCAAATTCAAATTAATTTCAAATTCTGTTTTCAAATTCTATTTTCAATCTCTTTCCTCTTTATTTTATTTTCTATTATTATTTGATTTTAAACTTAAGTTTTATAAGTTTATACTTTATATTTATATAGTTTTAAACTCTATAATTTTACAAATATGTTTATATAGTTTATATTTATGTTTCTATATGATTTTCTACTTTATAATATTTATTTATAACACTATATTTTAATACAAAAATTTCCAGAATTATATTTATATCAAAACACTTGAAAAATGTTCAAATTTCAATTTTGTACCTGTACATGTCGACATATAACTGTCATTTTTCAAATTCGAAAGGAAGTGTCTTTTCACTATTTGTGACGGTTCTGAAGCTTTGCAACCTTTCACACACTATAAAAAGGGGCTGATTTCGATTTTTTAATCACTTCTTCTTCTCCCTTTCCACTCTCTTTCATTACACCATTATTTTTCATTATTTTTATGATTTCTACACCTATACTCTACCGAATTCAATTCTGTTTTCACTAATCTTCTTCTCTCTGTATTCTATACTTATTACTCCTGAAGAGTTATAGGGTTGTTTGTAACTGTTTGGGTTGAGTAAAGGAATCGGTGGTTTCTCTTGTAGCTATGAAATCAAGGATGGGTAATCGGTGGTATCCCTTGTAGTCGTGATATCAAGGAAGATATACTTGATCAAGTGTGTGGGTGGAATCCGTGGTATCCCTTTTAGCCGTGAAATCAAGGAGGGTTGTAATTGGATATTGATATAGTAATAAAACTCTACGCAATCCATCATTGCGTGGGACTTAACGTAGGAGAAATTCCAAATTAGTATAAAATCAGGTGTTTTCTTTCCTTTTCTGCGCTTTACTTTTATTTATCTTTGCTTTTGTGTTTGATTCTATGTCTGTGATTGTTTCTGTGGTGTTTGATTCATATAATTTATCACATAAGTTTTAGATTTTGTTTAAATTCTCAAAAACACTATTCATCCCCCTCTAGTGTTTATTTTATCTAAATGATCCATTTCGAAATCCCTAACAGTATATGCCAAATACTATACTAAGTATACAAACCTAGTACTAGTATATGTAATATTCCAAGTACAAGCTTAAGTAAATTTAAAACCAACATTTAAAACTAAATAACTTTATTTAAACTAAATTACACTTCTCAATTTAATTTGAAAAGAAAATTCAAACCACATAATCAAGTAGTTTAAAAATATTAATATCATTTAAAATTTAACAACTATTAGATTCTAGTATAAAATTTTAAATTAGATTTGCAAATAAATTCAAGACCGGGTTAAAAAAATAGACCAAACCTCAAATTATAAATAAATTTCTTAATATAAGTTAAATTTCAAAACAAATTTTTAAATTTTAAATTAATAATCATGTATAGACATAAATTTCAATAATAAATTAAATTAACTTTAAATGTCAAAATTACCGTTCGTTACAGGGATGTAAAAGATAATCAGATTCAAAACCTAATCGGGTACCTATAGGATGTAAAAGACATCCAAAATCCAAACCTAATTGGGTACCTATGTGATGTAAAAGATATTCAGATTCAGAACCTAATCGGGTACATATGGGATGTATAAGACATCTAAATTCAACCTAATTGGGTACCTGTGGGATATAAAATACATCCAGATTCCAAAATTTAACCGAGTAACTTTAGAAACCAATATATATCCAAGATATATTGTTTAACTAACCAAAGTGGAAGTTCACTGATAGTTTTATATAGCATGTTAACTATGATTTCCACTAGCATTATCTGTGATGTCTAATGTGTAATGATATCATTAAAATGATAGTTTCATATAGCATTTTGTAATGATATCATTTCTAGTAGCATGTTTCTGCTATGTGTAACGATAGTGTCATATGACATATTATTTGTGCAATTACTAGAATATTGATAACATTAAAAGCGATGGCTTAATTTTTTTTTTTTGTACAAAGTCTACTAGCATATTTACTATATTTGAAATGAGAACCTTTTATCACAATCTAATTTATAGTTACAAGTTTTAATGGCATTTAAATGATATTACAAATGATAGTTTGGAATGACATTTAATTATGAAGTCAATTGTTTTTTCTGGAATGATGAATTTTTGGGCTATTGTGAAAATGATGTAATACAAGTTCAAATAACGCAATAGTATGTTATTTCCTGTTACTTCCAATTATATTGAAATTATAATTTCATATATTATATATCGTATAACATACTGTGTCATATACCATATACCAAATACCATATATAAAGTATCATATACTAGATATCATGTCACATATAACATATCATATATCATCACTACGTCAGAAATCGAATTAGACGACAGATATCCACTGTTGTCTGATTGCATATATCTCTGTCGTTAAATCTCATGCCATCTCATTCTACATCAGACCACAGATATAACTCATTGTCTGATTTGAACTATAGTAACATATAAAAACATAGTCGTGTGTTGTCTGATGTGGTGTTCTTGTTTTACAGGTAGTTGTGATGAATATTATATGTTGTATGAAAGTTGATAAAATAACTGTTTTACGTTATAGTTAACGAAATGTACATTTCCACCAATTTTGTATGTGTTATTTCTTTTCAAATTAAATAACATAAAGCAACTCAACTAACACAAAGCAATTCAGATAACACAACAGTTCAGATAACACAGAGCAGTTCATATTTCTACTGCATATAGAAAATATTAAAAAATATCAACATCGATACCAAATCCAAATACATCCTACAAGCATCAGTTCCACATGAACTACATAGTCAGGCAACTGAACCCATGTGTACACAAGATTTAACAAAATCACCATTGGAAAAGTCTTGACCTAGAAAACAGCCACAAACCAAACACTCTCCCATATTTTCCAGATTGCAAATAGTTCACATTGCCACTGCACTTCAAAATGCCTCACCACCTCTTCTTGCAACGTTGTCAAACAAACATCCTATTCCCTAATTCCAACCACTGCAAATACCATCTTCCTTCCTTCGACCTAGTTACTGCCTTCCTTGCCAAAGTCAACCACAAATCAAAACTAGTAATCAAATACCGACCCCTGAATCTTTACTTCACCCACTGCAACCTGTACTCATTCAACATCACTTCACCTCCTCCTTCTCCATCATAACTACAATCCATCCATAGCAAGCCTCGATCCATCAATTGCCACAATCATCCACCCGCACACTTCCTCTTCCATCTCAAAGAAAAACACATATCACCTTCAATAGCATCTTAAGCCACCTTCTAGTCAATCATCTCAAAGCAAACTCCTACAACAACGTCGGCTCAATCTACCTTCAAGTTACCACCTTTGATGCAATGCCTACATCTTTGAAGTTATCCCATAACAAACTTCAAAATAAATCAACATACCATCTCACCAAACTGCACTGTAACCACACCACTCTGCTACTCACACAACAAAGTCCAGACTTTCCCTTCACCAAACCAAAAGGCCACTTTCCATTTACCCTTGTATTTCCACCATCTCCTACAAACATTCACGGGAGATAATAGAGATGTTGAATTTAATATCTTTTCCTTTTGATCATAGGATGTTCCAAAATGATGAAATATTCATATAGCCTTTTTTTAACTAAATATGTTATAATTTCATTAACTTTGATATGGTTAAAGGACTCATCTGTTTACATTATTTGGGTAAATTGGAAGATAAAAAATTATATGATAATTCATCAATATTTTTCCTATTGGTTTTTTAGTTTTTGACGTCATTAATTATGCATCAAAATCTCCTTACATCTGACGGTTTCAATAGCATGAAATAGTTTGATAAAAACACATTTCAACTAACCCCAACTGTGAAATGTGTGGCTTAGCCCTTAGCCTAAGCAATTTAATAACAAAAAGTTATGATAAGTAAAACGTACCAAGCCAATTGCAAATCAGATCGTATTCACTAGCATAAATGAGAAGCTTAATACCATCCGCAGGAATACCAACTTCCAAGTTCCTCATCCAATCAATGAGCATGGCTTGGTATACCATAGGACTACACGACACAAATTCTTTATCTCCTACTCCAAGGGAAGCCGCAACTGAGCAATACTCTATTATTGACATGCAAGTGAACATATGATTCTCTTTCTGTAAAAGAAGTTTGATTAGAAAGAAATAACTGATTTGAAGGAAAAATTTACCATAAAATTACGAAATAAAAAATGCATAGCTTATATCAAAATTTCATAAATGGCTTTTGCCTTGCATAAATTAGTAGAAGTGATTACCATTAGCGCAAGCAATAACCGGTGAGCCTTCCAGGCTATACATATCAGCCATGCGTTCATTAATTTTCTTCACTAAGAGGTCTGCAATAGCAATGTAAATCCCAATAAAAAAGGGAACACCGTCCACCCTTACCCCACCGAACTTAACAACATCATCACCTGTTGTGATTTGTGACATGAAATCACATATGTTGATGGAGACGAGGCATGGATGTGCTTAGCGATAGTGGAGATGGTGTAGAAGCGGAAAGAAGGCAAGGAGGAGCAGTTCTGTGTCGAGCTTCAGCACAGACGTATGATAGCATTTGGTCACACGTTTGTTGTCAGAGTTTTGGTAACCCGATAACATGGACAGACGTCTGACATATATTGGTAAGACGTCTAAGCAGGTTCTCTGCTATTTGACTTGGTCTTTCTGTGACTTGTTCTACAAGTATTGAAGGGGAAAATTGGAAATTTTTCCTAAGCCTTCTATTCTCCTATAAAATCAGCACATAGGGTTGGATTAATTTATGACCAAATAGAGTGGTGGCTGCGTGCCTCTAGGGCTTGGTTCCCTAGAGAGGATTGGTGCCTCCAGTTAATCCAAGGGTTAGCCGTCGTTCTTCATTGTTCTCCTTCTCCAAAAAATGTAGTAGTCATCTAGATATTCATTCCCTTTCTCAATAAGGCTATTGATTCTTGTAATTTTTTTATTGTTGGTTTTGATCCATTGAGTGTACACAAAATTTGTTTTTGTGAATCAATAAAAAGGGTGGCTGGGTGGAATATCTTGCATTTGCGCGCATGGTTTCATACCTGTGTTTGTTTCCATAGAAATCATCTTTAAGCAATTGGGTGAAGAATATCCTGGACGCTTCTGCAAAGGCGTAGTTTACACAACAGTTGGTACCCGAGCTAGATCATCGCAAAGCTTAGAGTGATTTTGGATTGGAGAAAATTGATTTTTGTTTGGAAAATTTTGATTTTTTGTTGAAAAATATTGATTTTTTTTATGTCGAATATGATGGCGCTCTTGGTGATGACTAATTTTGATTGGGGATTTGAAGGCCTCAATGGTTTGGTTGATGAATATGAAGAGAAGCCCTCAGATGTGGATGAGGGAAGATGGAAGAATACGAAGATGTTGGCAATTGGTTTGATTTGCCTATACCTTGGTCATTCGGTTCATGTTTTCGACAGGGGTCTTCACATTGATGATGCTCGAGGGATCAGAAGTGATCGAGGATGGAGCTCAGGTCAAGTGGTAGACGGGTGTCGATGTGGAAGGCGAGTGACGGTTAAAGAACCTAGTCCACAGCAAGGTGGAGAGGTTAATTTGGTCACTACTGATGTTTTCGACAGGGGTCTTCATGTTGATGATGCTCAAGGGATCCGGGATGATCGAAGTAGGAGCTCGGGTCAAGGGGTAGACGGGTGTCGTTATGGAATTGCAAGCACTTTTAGACTGTTGGTTTATATGCGGTGCAGCTCATAGTGGTAGATGCATCTTTTGCAGACGGTGGGTTGTGTTTGTAATTGAGGTGTGGTCGTAGTCCTTTCAAATTGATTGGGTGTGATCGTTGCCCTGAAATCAATTGAGTCCCTGTACTCGGAACAGGTGGGGTGTATCTCGTTGCCTGCAAATCGAGGTTGGTTTTAATTGAGAGAAGGTGTCATTGAAAGAGCTAGATGACTTGTGTATTGGAAGTTCGTTTGATGTGATGCGATTTCATATCAAGGTGGAGTGTTGTGACATGAAATCACATATGTTGATGGAGACGAGGCATGGATGTGCTTAGCGATAGTGGCGATGGTGTAGAAGCAGAAAGAAGGTAAGGAGGAGCAGTTCTGTGTCGAGCTTCAACACAGACGTCTGATAGCATTTGGTCAGACGTTTGTTGTCAGAGTTTTGGTAACCCGAGAGCATGGACAGACGTCTGACATATATTGGTAAGAGGTCTGAGCGGGTTTTCTGCTATTTGACTTGGTCTTTCTGTGACTTATTCTGCAAGTATTAAAGGGGAAAATTGGATATTTTTCCTAAGCCTTCTATTCTCCTATAAAAGCAGCACATAGGGTTGGATTAATGTATGACCGAATAGAGTGGCAGCTGCGTGCCTCTAGGGCTTGGTGCCCTAGAGAGGATTGGTGCCTCCAGTTAATCCAAGGGTTAGCCGTCGTTCTTCATTGTTCTCCTTCTCCAACAAATGTAGTAGTCATCTAGATATTCATTCCCTTTCTCAATAAGGTTATTGATTCTTGTAATTTTGTTTATTGTTGGTTTTGATCCATTGAGTGTATACGAATGTACGTCAATACCCTTGCATATCTACCTTATGTGCACATGTCGACACACTGACACATCATATGTGCCATGCGCTAGCTTTCGATAAAACATCAATACTCTCCTTACACGCATGAATTCTAATTCGGAAGATCCTCCAAGTGTTTCGGCCTTCATCAATCTGCAACCGGCATGAGCAAATATATGCAGCTCCGAAAGATGTAACAACAAAAGTTAGCAAAAGCTTACCTCTCCATGTTGGTCGACCATCCAAACTTGGCGGAAACAAGGACACAAAGTGAAGCATACAGTCGGTTGGAGATTTGAACACTAGCAACCTTGTCACCCAATCTTTTTTTAAATCCAGTCACATGTTGGTTTAATTTCTATTTGACTTCTTTCTCCTTCTCTTCTTCTCTATCACCTGCCACATAAAAATGGATTGAGATATTCGGAATTAGGTTGGTGCTTGAAGCACAGATACCAACAAACTATGTTATTACACAAAAATGATCAATTTGATCATTATACGTAATAAGGAATAGAATTAGCCCAGAATTAGATTGGTGCTTGAAGTACAGATACAAACAAACTACGTTATTACACAAAAACGATCAATTTGATCATTATATATAATAAGGAACATAATTTCTTCTATTGAAGAAGAAGTTTCTCTATAAAAGGTGTGTTTTTCGCATTCATCACAATATTGGCTACAATATAGTATATTTCTTTTGTTCTAATTTCTTGTTCTCCACGTACTCATCTAAGCAAATGAACTCTTCTCTATGTAGAAGTACTAGTTCAGTTAAGAGAAGTTAGCATATGGCAGAAAATTAGTGTTTGAGAATCCTCCGACCTACAGAGGTAAACCCAAAAGCACTTTAGTGCTCCATTTTGATTTTTGTTACCAATCAGACTAACATATCACATGAATTTTTTCGCAGATTCGATAACAAATAGATGGCTTACAACAGGTGAGTAGATTTTCTAGCCAATTTAGCTAAAAAGATGCATAAAGGCATTGCCAAAACATCGAGGAAATATTCTTTGGTTATGAAAATATGACGATTTCTGGCATCTATCTCAAGCGAATATTTTACATTAGTGAATGCATTCAAAGTTAAGGTGATGATCTTAACATTCAAACCGTGTAACCAAAAGCAAAACTGACACAAACCCACAACACTGGCTAACCCAGCCATACTAAAAAGAAAAATGACCCTTATTACCATTATTTAACAATTAGAAATGAACAGTTTTAACTAAACACTTAGTTAAAGCGACAAGTAGTAGAATGAGGATGCTGAACAATAAACCTAGACATTAGTAATCCTTTGGGTGAGGCAGTTTCATCAATCATTATTTTCATGTACCATCCTCCATTAACACCATACAAAAGTTAAAGAGTCTACATTAAAATATAATATTAGTAATCAAGTTTAAGGACTGAACACAAAAAAAAAACAGTTTTCAATCTCAAGAAGTACAAGAAAAGAAGGAAGCTATGTTCTTTAATAGTCAGAGGCTTTGAAAATGCAAGATAAATATGGAAATATTCAACTCCAAAAATTGTGAGAAACCCAGAAAGACAAAATAATACAGAACATCAAAGTGCCAAAAAAAATTGTTGAGAAGATCAAAACCTTGTCTCCTTTCAGAAGTAGTACAACCTAAAAAGATGTTCTCGAGCTAATTAAATTTCAGATTAAATAATAAGGCATGTTTCTCAAGAATTTGGCAGTCAACATAAACGATAAAGTTTAGATTTTTTTCCACAAACTTGATACTTTTTTATGGAAAAAACATGGTTAAAAAAGAGTGGGATCTCGTCCGCAGTATTAGCCCAGCGTTTATGCACTTATGTTGAGTTAACAACGATGCGAGTTCGAAGCCCGGAATGGCCATGCTAAAAGGCTTTACCATGTGCATACGCTACGACTGCCACTTACGTAGTAGGTATCCGCGGACCGGACTAGGTGCACTAAGGGGGTTTTATGGCTCCGGTCGGTTTCCCCTTGAACAAATTCAAAAAAAAAAAGTGGGATCTCTAAACACCATGGCATTATGACCAACCTCACCATAATTGAAACAACGCAAGTCTATACCAAAGCTCCAAATTTTGTTAGGAATCGGCCGTGTACGAGAAACATGCTTTTGTTAGTTGTGGTTAAGCAAATCAAAACATGCCTGAAAGAATGAAATTTGAAACTCTAAGGACTGAGCAAATCAAATCTTAAAATTGCTAAACCAAATTCATAATCGTTTACGGAGACTTACCCAAATCTTTAATAGATCTAAACATGGATTTGTGTTGACTTCAATAAAGCAATCCCTAAATCAAATTCAAAATACAAAGATAAAGGAATCGGTATAGAAAAACAAAGTTGAGGTGCGATATTACTTAAACGGTGAAGAGATTTGGTTTGGAGGGAGATAAACGTTAGGGTTGAGTTTTGACAGGGAAAAAGCAGCGGGAAGGGAGAAATGAAAGAAAGCGTCAGGAAAATAATTAAAGATAATGTGAACATAAAATAATTTGGTCAAATTGAGGGATGGAATATGGAGCCAAAAGTAAAAAAATGATAACTTTAATCAGACAACAGATACCGAGAGGGAAATAATTCAAGAAATACACGATCAGACATCAAGTTACACAATACTAAGAGGAAAATCGAAATTTTGATACGGAGGCAAAACCAATTTTTTTATAGTTTCAATCAACAATAGATAGATTGTTGTTTGAATAGCATGGATGAAACCTCAATAGAATAGAAAATTCACGGGCAATGACAAACGATAGATGATTTTTCTATGTATTATGTGATACCATGGTAAATATTGGGATAACTGCAAATCTACCTTATGTTGTGAGATCGCTTTTGGCTGATTCAATTTTTGGCGTAGTGCATACACAAAAGTATGTACGAAATTGCTAGTTTCATATATCATATGTGATACTTTGGTGAATTTGTCTACTAGTATGCTGATATTGTCCATCAGTAATGTAATAATTGTATATAAACATCTATGTATGCACAGAAATCTACGGAAAAAATTAAAAGAAAGAAAGAGGTTAAAGGTAGAGAAACAAGTTAATACAAATCAATATCAATGTAGTTTGATGACCATGATTAAAACATTTCAAAAATTATAAAAAGAAAAGGTTTTACAGTTGATCAAATTGAATTCATTAAGCAACTACCTTTTCATAGGTTTATATTTTCTATATATTAAGGTTTCGTAAGTTTGAATGAATTTTGAAAATCATCTTTTACCGTGGATATTATATCGGTACATTTTCTTTTTAAAATGAGGAATTCAAAATAGGCCAATTTTTTTTTTTTTTTTTTAAGAATGCAGACTAGAGATATTGCACTCTTGTTTGGTTTACCTTTGCAGGGGAAAAACTTGTTTCCACTATCAAAAACTTCTTTCCAAAATATATTTGATTATTGTAAAGACTTTGTCATAAGAAATTTGGGAAAAGTTGAGTTTATTAGAAAACAAAGTACCATTGCAAGAATTAACTTTGTTTTTCTTAACTTTCCTTTTGACAAAGCCGTCAAGTTCATAGATATTTGCAATTAAAGTACTCTGAACCTGATTGGTAGGCATTCATACATCAAGAAGTCAAGCCAAGTGGTCTCAGCATGGTTCTAAGTCTGGCTCGGGCTAAGGCTCGGTTCGACCAAGTAAGGCAGCAACTCAACTCCGGATCGACGTATACTCCGGTTTTTCGATGAAGACTTCGAGAGAAAATGTCAGGTCGAATAACCACGATTTGGTTTGACTATGACAAACCAGATTATGATAGTTTTAGATGATGTGGCACACTATACCCAATCTTCCCAATACCCCTATTTTTCTGCCTATGTTCATGGTCGAGCCGGATTCGTATCTCAGCTATAAAAGCCTACTAGAACAACAAACATGAGACTTTTGGCTCTTCTAGCGTAACTTTCTGTATTCGAAATTCTATATCTCCAAAAATCTGTATTCCTGTACTTTGTATTAAATCTAAGGAAGACTATAGAGTGGACATAGGCAATTTCAAGTCAAGCCACTATAAATCGTTCGATTGTGCTCTGTTCTCGTTTTCATTTACATTTTCTTCATTTTTATTCTTCATTTACGTTATAAATTGAGGTTTTTGACCATTTCATTTATTTGTTATGGTATTAATTGTGATCCAACTTTTCTCCCACTAACAAAGCGAACATTACATTTTTTACATTCTGTCTATATAAAAAATAAAATAAACAAAGCAAAAAATATAGAACAATTTTTTCGTCTTTCTCTTTCTTCAAAAACCTCCTTATTTTCATTGAAAAATTTTCATCACAAAAAAGAAAAAGAAAAGAGCAGTACATTTTTTTTAATTTGAGTGCAAATCAAGCCCAGTTCATTTGTGCAAACGAATTGATATTGAAGATGAGGTTGTTTTATCCTAGAGGCGGCGGCGAAAGTTACGAACTGCTTTGCACCATTGAGCACATCGCTGAATCGTTTTCAAGAGAGCGGCGTTGTCCGCGACTCAGCCGTTAGTTTTCCAACAGCTTTGTTAGCACATCTACAACTTGCACCTGCAAATCACCTTTAAGCAATTGGACAAATCTCTCCTTGGTAAGATCACACAGAAAATGAGTGCTTGCTCGTTCCATGCATTACGAGGTTATCAATAACTTGATTGTTGAGCAATTATCACAGAAGATGGCATTGCATTTTCGTGTCATGACTAGGCTTCCTCAAGGTCCTCTTCGTCCATATAGCTTGATAAGCTCTTGCTACAGCAGCAGTAAACTCAGCTTATGCTATGGAAAGTGTACAACTCGTTGTGTCTGTGAGGATCATGCCACAACTACTAAGCTCAATATAAAAACATATCTTGAAGGATTTTTTTCGGTCATTCGCATAACAAGCATAATTACTATCAATAAATGCAATTAAATTCTTATTTGCTTTTTTCTTGTGCAGAACGCCAAGTTTCACCATATCCTTCACATATCTCAGCGCCCTTTTTTTGAACCATGAGACGAAAATTGCAAGGATGATCAACCGTGTATCTACTGATCAGAGCTACTATGTACGTCGGCTGGGTGGATACTAAGCACTTAAGATTCCATCAATCTGCTTGTATAATGTGTCATCAACCTTTCCCGTCTTTCGGTAATACAAATCCCGACACTACACGGTTCCATGCCAAACCTCTTTAACATACCAGTTACATTTTATTGACAAATTAATATTTCATCGCTCACTTTTCCTACTTTGATCCCTAGGAAATATTCCATTTTCCCCACATCGAACATGTCGAACTCTTCGATTGTGGAGTTATTAAAATGCCATTATTGCATCAGCTTCTCTGATTTGAATTAAATCATCAACATGTACACTTACAATCAAAAGCTTACCATCATGATTTAACTAGAAGTGTTGTCTACCCACTATAACATTTTTCAAAATTGGCCTTTAGAAAATTAAAATGCTTGGATTCGACCAAATCAAAATCAAGGTGCTTGTTATTGCCCTTATAGAGAATTTCTTAGTTTGTACACTCAGTAAGGCCGCCCTCTGTTTATATAGCCTTTAATTTGTCCCATAAACACATTTTCAATCAATTCATTATATATAAAGGATGGTGAAAAGGATATATTAACTTCTAACTAGTACATATATTTTTGCAACCGGTTCAGCCTACAGCGGAAAGTAGTAGCCAAATTTCAATTTAAAACACTTTTAATTTCCTTTTAAATAATTATTATTTCATTTAAATTTATGACATGGTTCATATTATTTAATTTAAGTTATAATATATATGTATATTATATACACATATATTGTTAGGATTCTTTCGCATGTTGTTAAGATAGGAATGGTCGTTTGAATAAATAATATCACATCAAGGAATAAATTGAAGGAGTGGTGTATAAATATGAGTTGGTAGGCACGTAACAACAGAGATTCCTTTTGTTACAAGGATGTGTCTATCAACCCTTATGCGTGTGTCCTATGTTGGAAGAAAATGTGAGTTTTATTCTGACCATCGTTACACAATCGTGGTATTAGAGCTGAATGTTACAGACTGATCCATGTAGACAAGACATTGCTCTCAAAAGATACTCGTAGAATGGAAGTCAGGGGGAGATTGTTAGGATTGTGTATGTTAAGGTAGGAATGACGGTTTGAATAAATAGTCTCATATAAGGGAATAAATTGAAAGAGTGGTGTATAAATATGAGTTGGTAGGCACGTAACAACAAGGATTCTTTTTGTTACAATGATGTGTGTGTCAACTCATATGTGTGCTCCCTCTGTTAGAAGGAAGGGGAAACTTTGTTCTGACTGTCGTTACATCAAATATGTGTGCAAGCATAATATATTAATCCGTGCAAGTATAATATTTTCACGTATAGGTGTTGGGATTTACATCGCCACGATCATGTTAGATTAAATAATAAAAAACATATTTTGCAAATGTATGTTTATATACTTTAATTTGTATATAAAAGTGTGTTGTATGTATGTATATAAACTATATGTATAATTCTTTTGGCAAGGCTAGCTAGGTTTTAAGTGGGCCAGCCACTTTTGTAAATGAGTCTGGGAACATTTGTTAGACACATGCACCAAAACAACTAAACAAACAAATAAAAAATACCTATACTACTACATGATACATAAAAATAGTTTCCTTTCGAAGAGAATGATATGTACCCATCCTCAAAGGAAAGGCCAATGACATGCAAGTACCCAAAAAAATGACTAAAGAAGGAACATATATAGCATATCTCTAACGACGCAGCGGAATTTGATGCCCGAATTTCGACAATAATTCATAAAACCTGTATTACATGCCAAAACCCAAGTATTGAAAACACTAGATAGTTAATAGAAAGAAATTAGAGGGTGAGATAAGAAAGAAATATTAGAATAACACAACAGAATCAGAGTCTCACATCGCAGCGGAACAAAATATAATATATAATAAAACTTTATTGAGAGCTTGAAATAATACTTACAATCATCAGAGTACATTAATACATTTGGGCAGTTATAATAATTTGTCCTCATATACAACATACAGCGGAATAAATACTAATAAGTTTGAAACTCCTCCAGAACGTCTTCTGAACTTCGTAGTATCCAATAACATGAACTTGTAAAACCCGGTCTAACCAGAGCATTTCAAACGCCGGATCCATCTGGTAACCAGAGTGAGAAACCCACTAAATTTATAAGCAACATCCAACTTGATTTTTAAAATTAACAAATCTTTTCTAAATGGAAAGGATAATCGTAAGACTAATCAACACATGTAACGGCCTAGAGAATTCGACGGCCGAATTCTGACAATAATATATAAACATGTATTACTTGCCAAAACTCAAGTATCGAAAACAGCGGATAGTTAGTAGAAAGAAGTTAGAGGGTGAGATAAGAAAGAAACAAATATTAGAATATAAGAAGAAGGAGAACCAACACAAAATCAGAGACTCACATCGCAATGGAACAAAATATAATATAGAAATATATCTTTATTGAGGGCTTGAAATAAAACTTACAGTCATGAGAGTACGTCAACACATCTGGACAGTTATAATAATTTTTCCTCATATACAACACACATCGGAATAATATCTATATAATATCATACGTCTGAACTCTTCCAGCTCGTATCTTCACTGCATCCGATAACCTGAACTTGTACAACCCGGTTTAACCCGAGCATTACAAACGTCGGATTAGTTTGGTGAACAAGAGTGAGAAAACACACACTAAGTTTAAAGGTATCACACAACTTGATTTTTAAAGTCGAAAATCTTTTCGAAAGAAAAGGATAATCGTAAGACCAAATCCACACGTAAATACTGACGGTTTTTAACTTACGATAACCCAAAACATTTTTGAAATCAATATCTTTTCTGATATTATAATAGTGTCTAAACACAAGTAAATATCAATCTAGAAGAACGCTTGCATCTCAGGCTCTACATACATAGTATACAATCAAAACCGCGGGCACTTATTAGAGAATGGATTTCCTGGAAAGGTATGAGACCACCTTCCAGATAATGTACCTCTGGAGATGAATACATTGGGGTTGAACAAAAAACATCTTGCAACCAGGGCTAAACATGACCGACCCCTCATTTCCCTTAGGAGTACCGAATATATCATTACCACGGTTGGGGGCCAACCAACTGAACTGACAACATACATACAAAAACAAAAGGGACAAACGAAGGCATTTGATTTCTCCAGATTAGGTAATGATATACCCTTTTGATGGGTGTGACCACATTGCCATGCGACCTACCCGATTTTGTGCCATTTCTCAGTTGATGAGGCTTGAGGTTAAGCTTATCCTTCAAAACAACACATCTCCATCCACTTTGTATGCCACATCATCAGATCCGCCAAATCACTAATTGACATTTACAAAAATACTCCGGGTGTTGATTAGCACCAACAGAAGTACGTTTGTACAAATCAATGTATGTTACTCTTAAGAAATACCCTGTCACAAATTTGTTTATACAAGTCATCCAGGAAGAGGATGAACCGAAAGCACCCTCCTACCACATTCTAGGTATCACCCTATAGATCAATAGTGAGTAGTCCTTGCAATCCGAAGATTTCAATCACAATAGAATCACTGCCGAAATATCTCTGACCGCTAAACCAGAGAAATTCAACAAGTGGTTCTTCCGTTTATAAAGATCCACGGTCTTCAATGCTCCATCTTCAATCAACATCTTCCACGTATTTGCTAGTTGGAATGGTTTTCGAATATAATTTCGATCCCGGTCTTTCCGTACAAACAATCGTACAGGTCAGATTTGATAGTCGGTTATTTAACTATCAAATAAATAATTTTGAGAATAAACGAGTTCCCTGATTCAGTACTCGACATTACTTTCCCTTATTAATTAAACATCTATTATATCCTTTAAATCTTCCAATATTTGAAGTTTATCTTTTACTTTTTATTATAAATAAGAATATTCTTAAAATTCATTTCATTCACTTATAATCTTTTTCAAATACAACTTAATATAATATTTACTGAAATCATAACATATGTTTCCCTCAGTTGATCTCGTTTATAAACTAATACCATTCTTGGATAATCGTGAAGTCATTCAAGTTGGGTATTTTATTTACCTCTCAGACCTTGACCAAAAATATTCATATCTTTAGAATAGATATAAGTTTATTAACCACACATTTTCCTTTGGAAACCTGATTTAAATCTCAACAACGTTTACTTAATTAATTATTATGTAAACTATTATTATACTTCTCCATTAAATCTTTAATAATCCTTTATAATGTAATACTCGAGCTTCGATTCCATTATATATAGAATCCTATGTGAAATTTCTTCAACATCTCTTTATAAACATTCTTCAACTTGTTTGCAACAATAATACTATATTTGTTTTTAAATCATACATAATTGTCTTTAACTAATCTAATATAAATTTCTTTATAAATCTTATATACATATCTTTAATAACTCTTATATTAACATCTCTTACGAATCCTTATATTTATTTTTATCAAAAAAATTCACTTATCATTTGTAACAACGTTACAGATTTCAGATCAAAACTCTTTATTTTATTTATTTATACCCTTTCCAAATCATTTCAACAACTTATGCGTTATCGAAAATCCCATAGCGATCTTTTTAAGGATCCTCGGTTTATAAATCAAATAGTTCAATTTATTATTTGTAACAATTGTTACAAAAATTCATTTTTCAAAACTCTTGTTTCATTTACAAATTCCATTTGTAAATTATTATCAACAACTAATATGTCGATTACATTTCTAAACCCTTAACTTCCCTTTACAAAATTATTTGTAAATCATTTGCGATAACTTATATTCGTTGCCATTTCCAAAACCTGTTATTTAGCTTATACTCTCACCTTTGATTAACCTTTCGAACTTCGGAACATAACATTCCGAACTTCGGAATAATTTTAACTCCGTTTAACATTCCGAACTTTGGAATATCACATTTCGAACCTCGGAATAAATCACACTTAGCCATTTCATACCATTTTCCAATTTCTAAATTTCCTTTTTCTAACTTCAAATATTAAGTAAATATTTGATTTAAGCTATCAAATTCGCTAAAAATATTTTTACAACTACGTTATAAAAATTCAGTTTTTAATATAAAACCCATTCACGGACTCCTTTCATAATTCAACTCGTTTTCATTACAACTATACTTAAATTATTATTAACTAAAATAATAATTTACTTCATCGTTAACTACCGTATAAGTAGTTAACTTCTTTATTAACTAAAATAAATAGTAAATTTCTTTTTAAAATTTCACAAAAATTAAAACAAATATTCGTTAAACCATTTCACTAGATTAATTCAAACCACTAATTAATAATTATTCTCAATTAAAACGGTTGACTTCGTCAACTCAAAACACGGTTGTCTCGTTAACCGATTCCAATTAGTTCTAACTTTAGATTAATTAATAATATATTTAATTCAAATAATTCCATTTAATTGTTTCTTAAATACAATTATCCAATTTCTTAACCGTTAGGTTAATTTTATAATCTCTTGCTTATAAATCTAATTAACGTCAGAATTTACTTCATATAATCATTTGATGATTCCTTATAAACTTAAATAATAAATAATGAATATTTATTTTCCTTAATAAACTTTTATTTAAAATAATAGATTTAAAAATCTACCTTCAGTTATAAAATAAATTTTATAACTTCACTTCTACCGATTCACCTAAATGTAAATCGATATTTATAAAACCATTTATTTAGAGGCCACATACTGCCAATTACTCAACCAATATAACCCATTGGTTTAAACAAAACAAATGTTGAATTTCAGGTCAACAACCGAATCAATCACCTAATCAGATCAATCCACATAATGATAATATGAAAATAAGTAACATTAATTATATTTGAGGAATCCAGTTGGATCCCTCCAACTTGTTCTTCCCTGCATCTAAATATGTTACTCCAGATAATATCATTCAATTCAAATAAACAGAATTAACATTGAACAATCAACCTATACAGAAATTTAAGCATCCATCTTTCAATTTAATATGTTTATATTATTATAAATGTAACGAACAAGATAAGTTACCTCATTTGGAAATAATCGTTAAAATAACGATTAGATTTCATTTAAACTATACTAACATGCAACTCAACCAATTCATCCATATATATAAACATTCAGCACACAACAAACAATAAGAAATCATAACACACAAATTATAAAACCCAAATTATATAAAATATAATTGGGAAAAACTGAGTGAGTTTAACGCACCTTAAGTTGATTCCATTGTTTAAACGTTTGGTTTTAATTAAATTAAATGGGTGTTTAATTTAATTAAAAATCCAAATGATTCCAATTCCATCCAGTTTTGCTCCATGATGTTGTGCTCGTCAAGACGGTTTCAATGTCCTTTGTTTTACCCATATCTGTTAACAGATGGGCACGTTACCAAATTATAAATTACAATTTTATTTAATTAAATTAACAACTTAAATAGATCCTAAAATATACGTTAATTACTTTGTAGGCATTGTTAAATATACCAGTTTGGACTTTTTGAACTATAATTTAAGCCTCATTTGTATTTTAGATTAGTCATGTGTATACAAGTAGGCAGATATATATGGATTCGGCATTGTGAATGGCCACATTAAATTATAAATTATTAGGCAAATTAAATATACTTAGGAACCGTAAGTCACTTTATAACCTTAACAATCTGTCCTGCTTAATACACGAAGATTAGACATATTTTAATACAGGGTTTGGGCATATTACGTTGAAAAACAATCGTGGCATGTGCTTCCTTCTTCTGTTCCATCCTATGTACATTGTGCTCTTCGAAATACCAGACTACGACGCTGGAAATAAGTTCGTCGTCGCCGCTCCTATCTTCGACCCTGGAGTGCGATCAAAGACCACCATTCCAGGCGTCATATTGCCCTCATCCACCACGCAGAACATTAGTTAACTCGTGCAACCCAATCGCCTTCAAATCCCCATGAAAGCCGGAGCCGTTCAGAGCCTAATGCGGCCTCGTCAGTGCCCCAAAACCCATCTCCTCTGTTCAAGGTGAAGATCTCTCCACGCTCTACACTTTTCCAGTTATGAGCATCTCGAATTAATTGATGGATTTGCACTTAATTGTGGAAGAAAGATCAAACAATTTCAATCTTTCATTTTTAGTAGAGGTGCTGGTCTAAATATTTTGATCACGCAATTAGTTTTGACCACAAATTAGGTTTCACGTTTGAATATACATAGAGTTGGGATGAATTTAATATTATTTTAATATAACGAAACATACCAATGAAGTATCTTGTTAAAACAAGCACATACGACGTCCATTTGAGACGAAACTCCTAATCCAAGCATAAAAAATATTTCGGACCTAATGGGACTGGTTTCATCGAATTCCGAGGTTTTTTGTAAAATGTCCTTTATAAATCACAGGTGAAAAATCATGCATTTAAGTCTATCACAATCACAAAATAAATCTAATCAACCTGAAACTTTGAAATTCTACTTGTCCTTTTCCTTACGGATCCAATAAAATTTGTTTTGTTAAAATCGAAGTTCATTTGGCCAGCCGTTTATTCCTTTAAAGTTACCCCTGTCTAAATTGGCGAAAATAAAATAAACGATTAAATAAAACAAGGGCGTTTGACGTTGCCACGATCACATGGTTAATCGAATTGCTACCAAATTTGAAATGTAACAATAACTTACTAATACGGATCCAATAAAACTCGTTTGGTCGAAATCCGACTTCGTTCGGAAAACAACGATATTTTATAATTTAAATTGTTTGTCGGTTTACAATTAATTTCCATTTGCTCACATATTAACTCCGTTTGACCCCAAAATTTGCAGCGTGCTATGGTTTGATGTTTCAGATCCAAAAAAATTCGTTTCATCGCAAACATAGATCATTTGAAAAATGACCATTTTTAACACTTATAAAATATCAAATAAATACTAATTAAATCCCAAAATAGTCGAATTAAATAATAATAAATTATTATCATCGTAAATATCCAATAAAACATATATGTAGCTTCAAATATAATTTATACAACTCAATATCATCGATTTTCAGTTCACCGTTATCCAAATTATATAAAAACCATTATTAAATTATTAAATGAACATTACCGTTTATTAAGGATTTACATAGCGACTATTTTAAAATTTGAATTGGACATAACTAACAATCTATAACATGAAATCTCGTTTTTCTCCTTCATTAGAAAATTATAATCAACAAGATTCAAATGTTTCTTATTTCACAGAAATCAGACTTATATCGGATCTTGTATATTCAATTGAAGTTGAAAACCCTATATTACGAACTGCCGCGCCATTTCGAGCTCAATTTATAATTATATAAATTTAATGTTCAAACTTCGTTTTAATAAATGAATTAAATGTTAAAATCCATTAATATTCCAAATATAATATTTAAAATAATAAATAAATTAAATATCTGATTACCAAAAATACGGGACATTACCACACATATACACGAACGGTTTTTACCTTATGATAACCTAAAACATTTTGAAATCATGTATACATATATTTTCTGATATTATAATAGTTTCTATATCAAATAAATAACCATCTTGTAGAACACCAGAATCTCACGCTCTACATATATAATATAAAATACGATATCACGAGCGCTTATTGGAGATTGGATTCCAACTATGACAAGGTATGGAACCATTTGCCGATAGTGTATCTCTAGAGGGGAATACACTGGGGTTCAACAAGAACATCTTGCAACCCGACCACACATGACCGACCACTCATTTTGCTTAAGTGTATCGACTGTATATCACCAATAGTTGGGATCCGCAACCGTTTCCCAAATGGGATAGCATCGAATATCCTTCATAGAAATATTAATTTAATTCCCTCAACTACCTTTGTCTCTAAACTAATATCATCCTTGGATAATCATGAAGTCATTCAAGTTGGGGCATTCTCTTTATCTCTCAGACCTTGAGTCGACAACATTCTTATCTTCGTATTAATAGGAGTTTATCAACGAAATCTCATTCCAATTAATATCCCTATGCTTCTATTTACCATATGATTTTTGAACATGGGTTTTAACTCACCCTATTCTCTTTTGAAAAACTTTTTACTTTCAGTTCCAAAATCACACTTTTTTAATTTAAAACATCTCTATTTCCCCATCTTTTGGTTTTTAAATTGAGAAAACATGATTTTGGAATTGAAAGTTTTTTTTTCAAAAGAGAATAGATGGAGTTAAAACCCATCTTTAGGCTTTTATGTATTGTTGTCGAAATTCGAGCATCGAATCTAGCTGGGTCGTTACACTATTGAAACACCCATCTCCATTAAGGTCACTCACAAATGGAATGCCTTAATTTTGGTGGAGCACTATAGGTAAAAGACACAGAAAATTTACAAGACAGAAATATAAGCAGCGGAAAACAACATTTATTTCATACGTGGTTCATAGCAAAAGCATTACAGCAAACTATCTCAAAGCAACTTCCAAATCATTACATCAAAATATCTGTCTTGCTTAAAACATAAATAAAACTGCATAAATCCCCAAGTCTAGTGTGTCCAAAGCCATAGCCAAAGATAATAGGTTCCCAGTCGTACATCGCAAAGTCTTCAAGCTTGGAAAGATGAACGACCCAAATTAAGCTAAGTTATTCCCTCTCTGGCTACCTGATGGGGGGAAACGGAAGAAAAGAAGGCGAAAGAAAAATGGGTCAGACATAAGTCTTAGTAAGTCCAATGACTTTTCAGTGTGTGAATGAGGAAAAGGTCATGGTAGGAATAAACTGAAAATAGGACAGTACCAGAGCAGCAAACTAACATAAAACTATATAAGGCAGGATGAACCGAACATACATCGCACCCATGTCTAATTCTCTACACCTACTTATACTTGTCCAACTAGCACCAGGTGTTGTTGGTGAAATGATCCCCTTATATCGATTGGCTCCTACTCGCATGCATTTATCACATGTGTCATTCGGCCCTCGCTTGACTGTAGATACATGTGCTGGTCCCACCACGGGATGTATCAAATCCTATGGTGGCAACCCGACACGATTCAAGATGCACAGTGTACGACTACTGATGCCCAGTGTCTGCTTTTTCCACTCCATAGTACGTGCACGCCCGTACTCCGTCGAAACCTACACTGACGCACCACCCACCGACGTTTTGACTGCTTACAATTAAGACCAGTAATCATGCCCCACCCTGCCTAGTTCAGGGTTCCATGATACATCTATGTGGGTTACTGCTGAAATGGGTCCCCGTTACTAGGGTTTTCTAGCCAACATGTTAAATGGGTTAAGTGTCCTAACCCCACCCATTAGTTTAGTTAACATGTTGAATTGGTTAAGTGTTTCCTTAATTGACTTAACCCTACCGATCTTGACTTAGCTTTATTAAAGCACCAACCACTCACATTAGACAGGTATTGTTGTGGTCACTGGATGTGCCGGTCGGTTCCGGACAGTTTTGCACCACAACTCAGTCTAACCACGGGTCCTTTTTGGGCTCAATACACTAACCACCCACATTAGACAGGTATTGTTGTGGTCACTGGATGTGCCATTCGGTTCCGGGCAGTTTTACACCACAACTCAGTATAACCTCGGGTTAGGCATATTCGTCTTTTCTAAATTTACATATTTATCCTTTTATGCTTATATGTAAATTTGTCAACAATTTATTGTCATGGCCCACTTTCCTTCTAAATCAAATTTATAATTTTTGGTATGCAAATTATACCATTTCAATGCCATACCTTTTACATGGTTATGAGCCAAATATGTCAATTACATGTAGTTTCATGTTTTCCCCCAACGTTACCCCCGTTGTACGTTCGCAAAGCTTCATAGAACGTTAGGCTCAACATTTTAGCCTAACTTATAAACTAAAAGGGGAAAAAGAGGAACTTGCAATATTCCAACATCATACAAAAATATGGATTTCACTGTAGATGTGTCACATGAACTTGGCATAATATACTTTTAATTATGAACTTGCAAACTAGATCTATGCAACAAGAATCATAAAATAATAGTTTTACATAGAACTACCAAAACTTGATTAGACATGTAGTGGTGAACTTGCATAGGGGTTGAATCATGCTAACATAGATTTGACATAAAGGCATATGGATCTAACATATAAAGTGTAGGCCTAAACATATAGGTTTACATAATCATGTTTTTAACCTATAAACTTGCATGTATTCATAACATGATAGCATCACCTAACTTGCATAAACATGGAATAATTTCCAAATTGACACACAACATATAGATGTCATCACCAAATTATACAACATGACATGTCATCGCCGATTTAACATACAACACATAGGTTCATTGCCAAGCCTTTAACAATGGTAGTTTTATCATCAAACTACATACAAATGATCGCAAATTTAACATGAAAAACCACAATTGTTCATAGGCAAAACATGATAGAATAGACATGAATAGACATGAATCAGCATCACATATAACTTGGTTCAAATTCTATTTCACAATTCATTACAAATCATGTCTTTAATTTATTCACATCTGAAAGGTAACTACACTTACAACCAAAAGGAATTCTTGAGTTCTGGGATCCGTATTCTGAAACTGAATTGCTTGCCTTTGATGTAGATCGTTGAATTCTCTTAGTTGAATTAGATTAGATTTGATTTGATTTTGATGTAGCTTCTATCTTGCCCTTGAGTTAAAAGAGATGTCGGTTATTCTAGGTTCACCGTTGATGGCATGGCGGCTCTTGGAATCAATTAGTGTGATTTTAGGTTGAGAGTTAGGTTGTTTATATAGAGTTTTAATTAATTTAGTGCCGTCAGATTAACCCTAGAAGCAATCAAGACCATCCAGTCAAGATAGGATAACACCTCAGCCCTAATGACTTAGCAATGACTCACTGTTCGGATCAGAACACTCTAGAAATCTATGCAGGTCTTTGGCCCGACATGGACGCACTTGGCAGGTGCGCTAGTGCATTATTGTACTGGCACACTTGTGAAGTGCGCCAGTGCATTCTGGTCGTCTTCCAGTTTTTTTCCTAACTTCGTTCGTCCATATCTCCTTCATACGGTGTCCGTTTTATGCAAACTCAGACTCTATCTCAAGCAGAATTCCAAGACGAACGTAATGGCGTAACCCGTTTCTCTTAATTCTCACATTTGAAATTAAGTATTCTTTAAATTCGTTAATATTAATATTTAAAATCACGGGGTGTTACATTCTCCCCTCCTTAAAGGATTTCGCCCCCAAAATCTCAAAGTTAAGGAGAATGTATATCTTAACATCCAATCATTCATCTACTCAAACATCAAACACAGGCATCCATTGTCCTTAATTGGTTTCTAATGTCATGTGAACATATGCAAAAAGTGTGTGTATATGTTCCTTATCTATTGCAAAATCAGGTGGTCAACTAATTCAGTTGACCTCCTTAATGCAAATCATGATAGTGCCATGCATTCATTATGTATGCGAAAGAATCCCAACGACACATATTATTTCTACATGTGTGCACAGCCATTCATATAAATGCAGCATCCATATGATAACACAACCATTATACATCCATAAATTTAGATATGCACACACATTTATATGCAATATGAAGGTGATTGAGCCGATCTAGTGCCTAAAGTGTGTGTACATGCATCCACGAGCAACCACTTGAAACCATCAATCATAACATGTTTCAAATACATGTTTACATCAATCAGTTTCTACCTAAGGATAAAGTATAGGACTTAGGAGATATACTTGAAAGATAGATTTAAGCATGAATAAACTTATGGAAAAAGAGATCAAGGAGTTACCCTCAAAGAGAAAAGGGTAGGCTGCGCGTATTTTGTTCTCAGTTTCCCAAGTCGCGTCTTCCTCAGCATCACTCCATTGAACTTTAACATGCTTGACTTCACGGTTGCGTAACTTTTTGACTTCCGTACCCAAGATTCAAGTTGGAACTCTTCTCATAGTCGCTTCTCGTTCCACTTCTACTTCCTCTAGTATATTCGGCTCCACCACTTTCGCAGATTCATGTAAGCACTTTCGTAGCTGAGAAACATGAAAAACATTATGGACTCCAGCCAGTCTCTTGGGTAGCTCTACTCTGTAAGCCATCGTCCCAATCCTTTCAATGATAGGAAATGGACCTACAAATCTTGGTGCTAGCTTTCCTACAGACCCAAAGTGAATGGCATTCCTCAAAGGAGATACTTTAAGGAACACCCTATCTCTATCTTTAAACTCAAGGTCGGTCCTTCTTTTGTCTGCGTAGGACTTCTGTCTATCTTGTGCAGCTTTCATCCGTCTTCTTATCAAGTCCACCTTTTCTGAGGTCTCTCTAATCATGTTCGGTCCAAGTACGAGTTTGTCTGTAGACTCCCACCAACAAGTTGGTGATCAGCACGGTCTTCCATATAAAGCTTCGAAGGGTGCCATGCCTATGGTGGCTTGGTAGCTATTGTTGTAAGCGAATTCCACCAAAGGAAGATGATCCTCCCATGTACCTCCAAAGTCAAGAATGCATAGTCTTAAGAGGTATTCTAATACTTTGTTCACTCTTTCCATCTGACCATCGGTTTGGGGTTGATAGTCCGTGCTTAAGCATAACTATGTGCCTACAGCTTCTTGCAAACTCCTCCAAAACTCGCTCGTAAAGATAGGATCTCGGTCACTCACTATGCTGGAGGGTATCCCGTGGAGTCGAACTATCTCTTTAAGATATATGGATGCTAGAGATGAGGCAGTCCTTCTACTCTTAACGGGTATGAAGTGAGCGCTTTTTGTGAGCCTGTCCACTATTACCCAAATACTGGTATTGCCTCTTCTTAACCTAGGCAGCCCATCAATAAAGCCCATCGAGATGCTATCCCATTTCCACTGTGGGACCTCTATAGGTTGAATCAAACCACCAGGCTTCTTCTGCTCCGCCTTGACTTGTTGGCATATCATGCACTTAGAAACGAATTCAGCTACATCCCTCTTTATGCCATTCCAAAAGAAAACCCTTTTGATGTCTTTGTACATTTTGTCTCCACCGGGGTGTATGGTCAACTTGGAATGGTGTGCTTCTTCAAGAACTTTCTTCACCAAATCCCTTGCTTGTGGGACGCATAGTCTTCCATCCCACCTCAACCAACCCTTATCATCGATGGAGTATCTATTGAGGTAACTAGAAGTCTCACCTCTACTCAGCTTATCTATCACATCAACTAGCTGAGGGTCTTCACATTGTGCGGTCCCTATTGAGTCCAAAAGATTAGGCCGCACCTCTAGCGATGCTAACAAACCAGTCACATGATCGACAGAGGGTCTAAAATCAAAGTTGGCTATGTACTCCAAGCTTTGCCTTTCTACAAAGAGAGGGCCTAAGGTCAGCTTCTTTCTACTCAAGGCGTCTGCTACTACATTGCCCTTGCCAGGAGTATAGGAAATCTCAAAATCATATGAGGAAAGAAACTCCATCCATCTTTGCTACCTCAAGTTGAGATCTTTCTGCGAGAAAAGGTACTTCAATGATTTATGGTCAGTAAACAATTCAAACTTCACCCAGGAGATAATGGCACCAAGACTTAAGCGCAAAGACGATGTCAGCCAACTCTAGATCGTGGGTTGGGTAGTTTTTCTCATGTACTCTCAACTGTCTTCCACGATAAGCTACTACCTTCCCTTCTTGCATCAAGACAGCGCCTAGTCCCGTACCGCATGCATCTGTATATATGATAAACATCTTGCTTCCATCAAGCAATGTCAGAACTGGGGCTGTTGTCAGAGCCATTTTCAAGCGTTGGAAAGCAATATCGCAATCCAAATCCCAAGTGAAAGTTAAGTTCTTTGTCAACCTTGTAAGTGGAGCTGAGATTTTCGCAAAATCTTTGATGAACTTTCGATAAAAGCCTGCTAGCCGGAGAAAGCTTCGAACTTCGGTTGCATTCCTGGGACCTTCCAATTTTGCACCGCAACTACTTTTGCGGGGTCCACAGCTAATCCCTCTTTGGACACCACATGTCCAAGAAACCTTACTTCTTCTCTCCAGAAATGGCATTTGGAGAATTTGTCTTTTAACTGATGTGCACGAAGAGTATCCATGATTTCCTTTAGATGCTGAGCATGCTCTCCCTCACTCTTCGAGAAAATCAAAATGTCGTCTATGAAGACCACTACAAACTTATTGAGGAACTCCCTAAACACCCTGATCATCAAATCGACAAAATAAGCGGGTGCGTTTGTCAAGCCGAAAGGCATGACAAGCCACTCGAAGAATCCATCCGGAGTTCTGAACGTGGTCTTATCAATCCTGTCTTCAGCCACTCTTAGCTGATGAAACCCGGTAGCCAAATCTAGTTGGGAGAAAACCGATGCACCTACAAGCTGTTCGAACAAGTCGTCTATTCTTGGGAGTGGGTGCCTATTTTTCTTGGTCAGCTTGTTTAGCTTCCTATAATCAATACATAGGCAAAGCGAACCGTCCGCTTTAATTGCGAACACTACTGGAGCACCCCATTCAGAAATACTTCGCCTTATAAATCCCTTTTCTAGCAGCTCTTTAACTTGCTTGCTGAGCTCTTTCCGCTCCCTTGGAGCCACGTGCCTAACGGGTAAGGCGACGGGTTTTGCATTATCAACGAGGTATATGAGGAAGTCTATCTCCCGCATCAGAGGTAAGCCCTTCACCTCTTCAGACACATCCGAGTATTCACACTCTACTTTAACAGACTGCAAGTTCTCAACAGACGCATCAAGAGATTCTAGATAACTAAGCATAACAGGGTTCATGGGATTACAAGAAATTTCGAGAGTGTTACCAAGGCGAGTCATGAGTCTAACCACTCTCTTTTCACAATCAAGGATGGCACCATTACTGGGTAGCCAATCCATGCCTAAAATCAACCCATAGCCCGTGAAGCCTAAAACATAGGCATTACATCTAAACCCAACGCTTATTATAGAAATTTTCAAATCTAAACAAACCATTGACAAATAAGCTGAGCCCCCAATTGGATTTGAAACAACCAACGGATCCTCTACTATACTGGTGTCTAGGTGCAGAGATTCAACTAAAGCAGTAGATATAAAAGAGTGCGACGCGCTGGAATCAAAGAGTGTACGAACATGATGATCAAAAAGATAAACTAAACTCTCAACAGAAACATTTCTACCTCATTCTTGCGGAGGTGCTATGAGAGCGTGAACCAGCCCTCTGCCCTTGCCCTTGCTTGCTTGGGCAGTCCTTAGCCATGTGTCCTGTCTCGCCGCAATGGAAACAACCACCCATCTTCCTCTTCTTCTTCCTGCAGTCCTTAACAAGATGTCCAGGAATGCCACAGAAATTGCACTTCCTCTTGTCACGGGGTTTGTTGTTCTTCCCGCCTTTCTTTGAATTTGTCTTCTTGTTCTGTGACCCCTCCGGTTTCTTGTCTTGAGGCACCTCCTCATTTGCCTCTTTCTTGCCCTTGTCTTCCTCGTGTAACAATGCCATGTCCACCAGTCTCTCATAAGTCGCGCCCATGTGTATGTGGGTCATAGCTAGGCTATGTAGTGGCTCATTCAGTCCCTTAACAAAACAGAGAGCCTTCTAATGAGGAGTATTTACTAAATCCAATCCGAATCTGGCCAGCTGGTTGAATCGGTTGACTTGTTCTTTGACCGTCATACTTCCTTGCTTAAGAGATAAGAACTTTTCCACCTGTAGACATCATTCAGCTTGTGAGAGGAATTTCATTTCAAACCTCCTTCTGAAATTTTCCCAAGTTTCAACCGGTCTCTCAGCATTGGTAACCTCCCACCAATAAGAAGCTTCCTCTTTAAGCAACCATACCGCCAACTGTATCTTTTGCCTATTATCCACCTCAAAGATAACAAATAGATCCTCAATTTCTTTGAACCAGTTCCTTGCTTCTACGAATGATTCAGTTCCATTGAAATTCTTTCCACCCATGGCTCTAAGGTCTCTACAAATCTTTGAGAAAGCATTTGCACGAGGAGGAGGAGGAGGAATCGCTGCAGCTGGGGAGGAGGAATGTCTACTAGGCCTGGGTCGTTGGCCCTAGCCTCTAGGTAACTCTTGAACCAGCCAGGTATCGGTACACCCTCTGGAAGGTTAAGATTCCCAGACATTCTGAAACGAAAAAGGAAAGATTCAAAACAAAGGTTAGAAAGATAGTGCATATGGCTTTGGAGGATTATGCCTTTTAAAGTAAAATAACACTTTTTTCATGAAAAATGCTTCTTTATACTTCTTTTTGAAAATAGTTTTCAAAAACTTTTATCTGATCTAGTAAACCTTTTCTCTGATACCAAGTGAAACACCCCATCTCCGTTAAGGTCACTCACAAAGGGAATGCCTTAATTTTGGTGGAACATTATAGGTAAAAGACACAGAAAATATACAAGACAGAAATATAAGCAGCGGAAAACAACATTTATTTCATACGTGGTTCATAACAAAAGCATTACAACAAACTGTCTCAAAGCAACTTCCAAATCATTACATCAAAATATTTGTCTTGCTTAAAGCATAAAGAAGCATAAAACATAAATAAAACTGCATAAATCCCCAAGTCTAGTGTGTCCAAATCCATAGCCAAAGATAATAGGTTCCAAGCCGTACATCACAGAGTCTTCAAGCTAGGAAAGATGAACGGTCCAAATTAAGCTGAGCTATTCCCATCCTGGCTACCTGAGGGGGGGAAACGGAAGAAAAGAAGACGAAAGAAAAATGGGTCAGACATAAGTCTGAGTAAGTCCAGTGACTTTTCAGTGTGTGAATAAGGAAAAGGTCATGATAGGAATAAACTGAAAATAGGACAGTACCAGAACAGCAAACTAACATAAAACTATATAAGGCAGGATAAACCTAACATACATTGCACCCATGTCTAATTCTCTGCACTTACTTATACTTGTCCAATTAGCACCACGTGTTCATGGCGAAATGATCCCCTTATATCGATCGGCTCCTACTCGCATGCATTTATCACGTGTGTCATTCGGCCCCGGCTTGACTATAGATACCTGTGTTGGTCCCACCATGGGGTGTATCAAATCCTATGGTGGCAACCCGACACGATTCAAGGTGCACAGTGTATGACTACTGATGCCCAGTGCCTGATTTTTCCACTCCGGAGTACGTGCATGCCCGTACTCCGTCAGAACCTACACTGACGCACCACCCACCGAAGTTTTGACCGCTTACAATTCAGCCCAGTAATCGTGCCCCACCCTGCCTAGTTCAGGGTTCCATGATACATCTATGTGGGTTACTGCTGAAATGGATCCCCGTTACTAGGGTTTTCTATCCAACATGTTAAACTGGTTAATTGTTCTAACCCCACCCATCAGTTTAGTTAACATGTTGAATTGGTTAAGTGTTTCCTTAATTGACTTAACCCTACCAATCTTGACTTAGGTTTATTAAAGCACCAACCACTCACACTAGACAGGTATTGCAGTGGTCACTGGATGTGTCGGTCGGTTCCAGGAAGTTTTACACCACAAATCAGTCTAACCTCGGGTCCTTTTTGGGCTCAATGCACTAACCACCCACATTAGACAGGTATTGTTGTGGTCACTAGATGTGCCAGTCAGTTCCGGGAAGTTTTACACCACAACTCAGTCTAACCTCGGGTTAGGCATATTCGACTTTTCTAAATTTACATATTTATCCTTTTATGCTTATATGTAAATTTGTCAACAATTTATTGTCATGGCCCACTTTCCTTCTAAATCAAATTCATAATTTTTGGTATGTAAATTATACCATTTCAATGCCATAACTTTTGCATGGTTATGAGCCAAATATGTCAATTACATGTAGTTTTATGTTTTCCCCCAACGTTACCCCCATTGTACGTTCGCAAAGCTTCATAGAATGTTAGGCTCGACATTTTAGCCTAATTATAAACTAAAAGGGGAAAAAGAGGAACTTACATCATTCCAACATCGTACAAAAATATGGATCTCACTGTAGATGTGTCACATGAACTTGGCATAATATACTTTTAATTATGAACTTGCAAACTAGATCTATGCAACATGAATCATAAAATAATAGTTTTACATAGAACTACCAAAACTTGATTAGACATGTAGTGGTGAACTTGCATAGGGGTTGAATCATGCTAACATAGATCTAGCATAGAGGCATATGGATCTAACATATAAAGTGTAGGTCTAAACATATAGGTTTACATAATCATGTTTTTAACCTATAAACTTGCATGTATTCATAACATGATAGCATCACCTAACTTGCATGAACATGGCATAATTTCCAAATTGACATACAACATATAGATGTCATCACCAAATTATACAACATGACATGTCATCGCCCATTTAACATACAATACATAGGTTCATTTCCAAGCCTTTAACAATGGTAGTTTTATCATCAAACTACATACAACATGATCGCAAATTTAACATGATAAACCACAATATTTCATAGGCAAACATGATAGAATGGACATGAATAGACATGAATCAGCATCACATATAACTTGGTTCAAATTCTATTTCACAATTCATTACAAATCATGTCTTTAATTTATTCACATCTGAAAGGTAACTACACTTACAACCAAAAGGAATTCTTGAGTTCTGGGATCCATGTTCTGAAACTGAATTGCTTGCCTTTGATGTAGATCGTTGAATTCTCTTAGTTGAATTAGATTAGATTTGATTTGATTTTGATGTAGCTTCTATCTTGCCCTTGAGTTAAAAGAGATGTCGGTTATTCTAGGTTCACCATTGATGGCATGGCGGCTCTTGGAATCAAATAGTGTGATTTTAGGTTGAGAGTTAGGTTGCTTATATAGAGATTTAATTAATTTAGAGCCGTCAGATTAACCCTAGAAGCAATCAAGACCATCCAGTTAAGATAGAATAACAACTTAGCCTTAATGACTTAGCAATGACTCACTGTTCGGATCAGAACACTCCAGAAATCTGTGCAGGTCTTTAGCCCGACATGGGCGCACTTGGCAGGTGCGCCAGTACATTACTGTACTGACGCACTTGTGAAGTGCGCCAATGCATTCTGGTTGACTTCCGATTTTCTACCTAACTTCGTTCATCCATATCTTCTTCATACGATGTCCGTTTTACGCAAACTCAGACTCTATCTCAAGAAGAATTCCGAGATGAACGTAATGGCATAACCCATTTCCCTTAATTCTCACATTTGAAATTAAGTATTCTTTAAATTCGTTAATATTAATATTTAAAATCACTGGGTGTTACATTCTCCCCTCCATAAAGGATTTCGCCCCCGAAATCTCAAAGTTAAGGAGAATGTATATCCTAACATCCAATAATTCATCTACTCAACCATCAATCACAGGCATCCATTGTCCTTACATGATTTCTAATGCCGTGTGAACATATGCAAAAAGTGTGTGTATATGTTCCTTATCTAATGCAAAATCAGGCGGTCTACTAATACTGTTGACCTCCTTAATGCAAATCATGATAGTGCCATGCATCCATTATGTATGCGAAAGAATCCAAACGACACATATTATTTCCACATGTGTGCACAACCATTCATCTAAATGCAGCATCCATATGATAACACAACCATTATACATCCATAAATTTAGATATGAGCACACATTTATATGCAATATGAAGGTGATTGAGCCGATCTAGTGCCTAAAGTGTGTGTACATGCATCCACGAGCAACCACTAGCGACCACTTGCAACCACTAGCAACCACTTGCAACCACTTGCAACCATCAATCATAACATGTTTCAAATACATGTTTACATCAATCGGTTTCTACCTAAGGATAAAGAATAGGACTGAGGAGATATACTTGAAAGATAGATTTAAGCATGAATAAACTTATGGAAAAAGAGATCAAGGAGGTTCACTCAAAGAGAAAAGGGTAGGTTGCGCGTATTTTGTTCTCAGTTTTCCAAGCCGCGCCTTCCTCAGCATCACTCCATTGAATTTTAACAAGCTTGACTTCACGGTTGCGTAACTTTTTGACATCCGAACCCAAGATTCAAGTTGGAATTTTTCTCACAGTCGCTTCTCGTTCCACTTCTACTTCCTCTAGTATATTCGACTTGTAACACCCCACATCCGTTAGTGTCACTCACAAAGGGAATGCAATAAGTTCTGTGGAGCATTTAGGGTAAAAGATGTAGATAAATTACAAGACAGATAGAAATTAAACAGCGGAAAATAAAACTTTGCTTTATTGATAAATAAGTTTGTACAACGGTTTCTTTACAATATCAGAGTATCATCTGTCTTACAAAATAAAGAAGCATAAAAACAACATTTATATTCCCCGATTTAGCAAGAGCTAGCCATAGCATCTGAAAAGAGATTCCAAGCAAACTTTGACAAATCTTCAAGCTGGGAAAGAGTGGCAGTCCCACTTAACCTGAGCTAAACTATTCCCTCCTTTACTACCTGGGGGGGAACGGAAGAAAAGAAGACGAAAGAAAAACAGAGTCAGACATAAAGCCTGAGTAAGTTCAGTAACTTCTAGCATGTGTACATGGAAAAAGAAAACGACATGAATTAACTGAATACAAGATAACACCATGATGACAGGGTAACAAGATTAGACAAGGTCAACACAAGATATGCTAAGATAAGATAAACTGGATGTTCTCTAATACTTTCGCTGCTTCGCCATTTCCTTGTTATACGAATTTCTATTTTTTTTTTGCACCAGCTAACTAATGTCCCAACTAGTAACGCTAATGTGATCCCAATCCCTGTATTTTCCATCGCCTTCAGGCATCCATTTATTTATTTGTTACCTAGATTTAATCTAGGTTTTCTACCAAGTGCCTTCTAGATTCAACTAGAGTTTACGCTGTCTGTCGAACGCTTCTCGGATTCAGGATTTATGCCACCTAGTTCAACTAGGAATTATGCTACTGTCGAATGATGCCCCAAAGTCTAGGACACACTACCTAGAGTGGTATATGTTCCTATACTTCCACACGCATGTATCGCGAATCGTTATCGCTTGTCTAGATGCACATGTCCTGTAATGTGCGACCCGAGTCCTATGTCAGGGCGAATCAAGGAATACAGAACTCGGTCGGGAGCTTTCAGATATCTGCCGATGCAAATGCTAAGGTCTGTTTTTATTCTAGTGGCTATGGTCCCACTTGACCCCTCCCTCAACTAATGAAAGGCACACCTTGTAAAATGAGAACTATACGCCGGCCCCCGGTGCCCCACTATCCTATGGCCATCCTCACCCATAACTAGATAGCAGTATATGGTCTTTTGGAGTTCTCCGCCTTTCCGCTTCACGTACCTCGATCGACTCAAGATGGATGGTAGACGACGAGTCACTATCATAGGGCTACCGTTTGCTAGCCGAATCACGCCGGTCCATCCTAGTCTTTAGGTTGCCATATATTGCAACCAAGGCATACCCCTGGTTCTTCTACGCAGACCTTAACCTCTGTGGGCTCAGGCAGATCATCTGCAGCCTCACAGAGGGATACCAAGAGTACCCTCTCGTCCCCTCGAAGCCTTGGGCTTCGTAACCCAATTCGTTGGAGCCTTCTTTCTACTCAGACGGACATTCGCTCCTTCCCGTGTTATACTAAGAATTACTACTTAGTTTTATTAACTAAGATTTACCACTTAGTTTCCAGAATCGTTGTTTTCTTAAATAAGGTTTACTACTTAGCTCCCTTTCCCGTCAATTTGGATTAGTCAATTCTTAACCCTCTTCATTCATCCTGTTATACTGGTTAAGTGTCATCAGTAATTCACGTTGACTTAACCCTCCCACAAACCAAGTTATATTGGTTAAGTATTTCTTATTACTTAACCCTACCCATTCATCCTGTATTGGTTAAGTGTTCCTTTTTTAACTTAACCCTGCCCGTCTGTTTTAACTAACATGTTATTAATGGTTAAGTATTATCACTTCATGTTTTAGACTTAACCCTATTCCTTTATCACAACCTGATGGTTAAGTGTTCGGGTTTACTTAACCCTGCGGTTTAGCCCAGCTAACATATCAAAATTGGCTAAGTGTATTCGATTTTACTTAACCTCAACCTCTAGTCTAGTTAACATATTAATTTGGCTAAGTGTATTAACTTTACTTAACCCCTACATGTCTCGTTTTGCTACCTCGAGTTTGGTTAAGTGTCTCCATGGACTTATCCCTCCCATTCTAGCTTAACTGTGTTAAGTTGGTTAAGTGTTCCTATGGACTTAACCCTCCCATTCTAGCTTAACTGTGTTAAGTGTTAGTCTGAACCTAACCCCACCCATCAGTCTAGTTATCATGTTGAACTGGTTAAGTGTCTTAGTTAACTTAACCCTACCATTCTTGTTCTGGCTTTAACTAAATAAATTAAAGCCGCTACCACTCACATTAGACAGATATTGTTGCGAATACTGGATGTGTCGGTTGGTTTCGGGCAGGTTTATATCGCAACTCAGTCTAATCTCGGGTTAGGCATATTCGTGTTTTCTAGTTCAAAGGGGTTTTGACTAGTTTTCAAATCAGGTTTTGAAAGTAACCATCCCGTCCGTCGGATCAGTTAGGGATAGCCAGGGAGAGCAGGAAACTTGTATTTTCCAAACTCAAGCCTAGACACTATCCTCTCTGTCACCCTAGATCTTTCTGGCTTATTATTAAAAGAGATGTTGTTTAACAAACCTTTAATTTGTCTAAGTTTACATTTCTCATTTAGAACAAATTCCATAAGTAAATTATTCCTAATTTACTTATTTCCTAATTCCTCTTTTAATGTAAATTGTCAACATTCATTCTTATGGCCCATTTTTCCCTCTAAACCATGTTTATGCTTTTTGGTATGTAAACTATACCAAATTAAGTGTCATTAACCATGATTTTGCTAAACCTGCCAATTACTCCTAATTATGGCCAATTTCAAATTTATGCCAATATACTTACCGTGCCAAATTAGCTAATCTAATTCTGATTCAACATTCTAATTCATGTCAAACTAGACTTATTACTCTAGTTCACTATTTATGTAAATGTTAGATTTACACGTCGATACTAGATTCAGGTTACACAATCTATAATTCATGTCAAATTTATCCAATTTGCATTTCTATGAACATGCCATAGTACATATTCCCAATTTATGTCAATTTCCAAGTTTATAACAATGTTTTTGGTAAATTTCATATTTTTCCCAAATCGTATTCCCACCGTTCATGATTCAATCTAGATTGTAAATAAAGCTAGATTCGTCGATAAAAGGGAATGAACCAAAATGTCGTGATAGAACAGACATAACAACTGGCCTAAGATGGTAGTTCATAGGCATATAGATTACGGCGTAGGTTGAAGAGCGTGGGTAGACCTAACTTAATAGGTAAATTCCCAAGATCTAAAACCAAGAACAGACAGAGTAGGTTCAAGAACATGGGTAGGCCTAACTTAATAGGTAAATTCCCATGGTCTAAAACCAAAGAAAACCAAGGACAGGCAGAATAAATAATCGGGTTTAGACCCAATCTCATAACCACAAAACTTAAGCAACACTTTCCTAGTCATGAATCATAGGTGTTTAATCACAGATGTCCTTGTTATGTCATAGGAAATAGTTTATGCTTTTCCTAATCAAAGGCATAGGCTGGTGTTCACAGTCAAGAAAATAATTCTCATAGTCACAGTCACAGTCATAGACAATATTCATAGTCATAGGCAATGTCCATAGTCATAGGCAATATTCATAGTCATAGGCATATGGTTCTAAGGTCCATAGTTTCATAGTCACGGTCTTATCTTTCCTCGAATCATAACAGTTCTTAATTAAGTTCAAGAGTATAGGCACTGATTCGAATAGAGAGAGAGATTTGGCATATACTTTTATTCCTTTAAATTCATGTCACGAACAGAGAAAAACGTTCAAATCTAAAAATAACTGACTTACAAAGATTAGATTAGATTAGAAAGGAGGCGTTGCTATGATTCGTGCGACGTTTAGCCTTTAATCCTTATCTTGAAGCTTTGAATCTCTTCTAGACAACTTGAGCAGCATAACCTTGTCTTGGATTTTCGTATTATCTTCTTATTTTTATTTATTATTTAATTTAAGAGGAGGAGAAGAAGCCATGTTTGTCAATAATCTTTGCAGCATAAGGGTAGAAAAGAATTGTGAATAGAGAAGAAGACCAGGGTTGTTTATATAGTGTTGGGCGGACGAACCTGGTCAGAACGACGTCCAGATACATCAGAACGAACAGGGTGCAGAAAGCTGGAAAAACAGGGGGGTCGACCCCCAGGTTGACTATGTAGTCGACCTGGGTGCCCCAGGTCGACTACCCAGTCGAACTGGGTAGCCCAGGTCGACTACCCAGTCGACCTGGTTGTCTTGGGCGGGAAAATTCCCGCTCTGGCCAATCCGGCCCGATTTTGAAATTTGAATTTGACCTGTTTTGCATTTTGAACTTCGCTGAATCTTCCGGAGGCCATATCTTCCTCATACGCACTTCGATTTACGCAAACTCGGACTTGTTTTCATGCAGAATTCCGAGACGAACGCAATGGCATAGCCCGTTTCCCTTGATTTTGATTTTAACTTTTAATTCTGCCTTGATTTGTGAATCTTAGCATTACAGAACTACGGGGTGTTACATTCTCCCCCACTTAAAAAGATTTCGTCCCCGAAATCTTCAAGTTAGGAAGAATGTGTCCTACCATCCAATCACCCATATACTTAACCATTCAATCACAGGCATTCATTGTCCTTAAAAGATTTCTAATGCTTTCATGTTCATATGCATAGTGTGTGTATATGTCTTTATCTAAGGCAAAATCAGGCGGTCTACTGATTCAGTTGACCTCCTTAATATGAATCATGTAAGTGCCATGCGTCTAATCATGTATGCAAGCATCCCTAGTTATGTAAATACTTCATGCGTGCACAACCATTCATCCATATGCAACTTCCATATGATAACATATCAGGCTCAACTTACAATCAAATACATATCTGTAAATGCAATATGAAAGTGTCCGAACTGATCTAGCGCCTAATACGTATGCATCCACGAGCAACCATTAGCAATCACTTGCAACCACCAACCATAACATGTTTCAAATACATGTTTACATCCATTGGCTTCTACCTAAGGATCGAAGATACGACCTAGGTGATATACTTTGGAAAGAGAGAAACAATTATGCGTAAAGCTCCTAAAACAAAGAAATCAAGGATGCGCCCTCAAGGAAAAGGGTATGATGCTAGTATCTAGCCTTCTTGAGCTTTACTCCACTGTATCTTAACTAATTTAACTTCACGATTGTCAAATTCCTGACCTCTATTTCCAAAATAAACAGATGTTAACTATGATACCAAATGTACATACCAAGATGGTTTGAGGTTTCTCCTCTTAGCTTATCCATCATGCCATAACTATGAGGGTCAAAAGGTCACTACGTGCTTTTTAGAGTGCCTGTCACAACTATTCCTCTCTCACGCAAACCATCCAAACCGAACTCGACATTTCTCAAGTACAAGCCCCAAAGGCCTAAACCAATATCAGACAAGCACCCAAGGAATATCTCCTCCGAATTTAGACGATCTACGTGAGATGATATAAGCAAACTCGATAGCTATTCTCAAATCCCTACGAAAATAAACTGGTCGGACCACCAATTGGATTTGAGACTCTAGTGGGATCTTTCTACTATAAAAGTACTATGGTGCAGAGACCCAACTATGGAAGTGGATATGAACAAATGAGAAGTGCTAGAACCTAAGGAAATAGTACGAACAAAAAACTAGACTCTTCCAACCGGACTACCTTTCTCCTAGGTAAGCTTGGTGGCGAAAGCATGTACTTGTCCTTCTGAAAATCTCGTCCTCATTCTTGCCCTATCATACCCTAGTAAAGATACTTCCTCGTGTCTTAGGTTTTATAATTTCTTCCTCCTTCGTGTGCTAAGTCTACATCCATGAATTCCTCATCCTAGGGTTATTCTCCTTAGCCAAACTCCTCATCCCCTTCCGTGTGTAGTCATGTTGACAAATCTCTCGAAAACTGCCTCCATCGTCCGGAAAACCCTATAAGCTTTGAAAGAAAACTGCCCGTAGATGAAACAACTACGGCTATGGATGGAAGCCGGGCACTACTTTGCCCTTTGATGAGGTTACCTCCCAGAAAGCCAGGAGCCCCAGAGACTCGAGACAAGAATTTAAACAGAGGAAGAGAAGATAGTGTGTATGGCTTTGAGGAAGATGACTTTAAAACAAATCTTTTCTCTTGAAAATGCTTCTTTAAAAACCGTTTTGAAAATAATTTTTCAAATCCTTTATCTGATCTGGTAACCTTCAGCTCTGATACCACGTGTAACACCCCACATCCGTCAGTGTCACTCACAAAGGGAATGCACTAAGTTCTGTGGAGCATTTAGGGTAAAAGATGCAGATAAATTACAAGACAGACAGAAATTAAACAATGGAAAATAAAACTTTGCTTTATTGATAAATTAGTTTGTACAACGGTTTGTTTACAATATCAGAGTATCATCTGTCTTACAAAATAAAGAAGCATAAAAACAACATTTATATTCCCTGATTTAGCAAGAGCTAGCCATAGCATCTGAAAAGAGATTCCAAGCAAACTTCGACAAATCTTCAAGCTGGGAAAGAGTGGCAATCCCACTTAACCTGAGCTAAACTATTCCCTCCTTTACTACCTGGGGGGGGGGGGAATGGAAGAAAAGAAGACGAAAGAAAAATAGAGTCAGACATAAAGCCTGAGTAAGTTCAGTAACTTCTAGCATGTGAACATGGAAAAACAAAACGACATGAATTAACTGAACAAAAGATAACACCATGATAACAGGGTCAGCAAGATTAGACAAGGTCAACACAAGATATTCTAAGATAAGGTAAACTGGATGTTCTCTAATACTTTCGCCGCTTCGCCATTTCCTTGTTATACGGATTTCTATTTTTTTGCTGCACCAGCTAACTAATGTCCCAACTAGTAACGCTAACGTGATCCCAATCCATGTATTTTCCATCGCCTTCAGGCATCCATTTATTTATTTGTTACCTAGATTTAATCTAGGTTTTCTTCCAAGTGCCTTCTAGATTCAACTAGAGTTTACGCTGTCTGTCGAACGCTTCTCGGATTCAGGAATTATGCTACCTGTCGAACGATGCCCCCAAGTCTAGGACACACTACCTAGAGTTGTATATGTTCCTATACTTCCCCACGCATGTATCGCGAATCGTTATCGCTTGTCTAAATGCACATGTCCTGTAATGTGCGACCCGAGTCATGTGTCAGGGCAAATCAAGGAATACAGAACTCGGTCGGGAGCTTTCAGATATCTGCCATGCAGATGCTAAGGTCTGTTTTTATTCTAGTGGCTATGGTCCCACTTGACCCCTCCCTCAACTAATGAAAGGCACACCTTGTAAAATGAGAACTATACGCCGGCCCCCGGTGCCCCACTATCCTATGGCCATCCTCACCCATAACTAGATAGTAAGTATATGGTCTTTTGGAGTTCTCCGCCTTTCCGCTTCACGTACCTCGATTGACTCAAGATGGATGGTAGACGACGAGTCGTTATCACAGGGCTACCGTTTGCTTGCCGAATCACGCCGGTCCATCCTAGTCTTTAGGTTGCCATATATTGCAACCAAGGCATACCCCTGGTTCTTCTACGCAGACCTTAACCTCTGTGGGCCCAGGCGGATCATCTGCAGCCTCACAGAGGGATACCAAGAGTACCCTCTCGTCCCCTCGAAGCCTTGGGCTTTGTAACCCAATTCATTGGAGCCTTCTTTCTACTCAGACGGACATTCGCTCCTTCCCGTGTTATACTAAGAATTACTACTTAGTTTTATTAACTAATATTTACCACTTAGTTTCCAGAATCGTTGTTTTCTTAACTAAGGTTTACTACTTAGTTCCCTTTCCCGTCAATTTGGATTAGTCAATTCTTAACCCTCTTCATTCATCCTGTTATACTGGTTAAGTGTCATCAGTAATTCACGTTGACTTAACCCTCCCACAAACCAAGTTATACTGGTTAAGTATTTCTTATTACTTAACCCTAGCCATTCATCCTGTATTGGTTAAGTGTTCCTTTTTTTAACTTAACCCTGCCCGTCTGTTTTAACTAACATGTTATTAATGGTTAAGTATTATCACTTCATGTTTTAGACTTAACCCTATTCCTTTATCACAACCTGATGGTTAAGTGTTCAGGTTTACTTAACCCTACGGTTTAGCCCAGCTAACATACCAAAATTGGCTAAGTGTATTCGATTTTACTTAACCTCAACCTCTAGTCTAGTTAACAAATTAATTTGGCTAAGTGTATTAACTTTACTTAACCCCTACAAATCTCATAACCACAAAACTTAAGCAACACTTTCCTAGTCATGAATCATAGGTGTTTAATCACAGTTGTCCTTGTTATGTCATAGGAAATAGTTTATGCTTTTCCTAATCAAAGGCATAGCCTGGTGTTCACAGTCAAGAAAATAATTCTCATAGTCACAGTCACAGTCATAGGCAATATTCATAGTCATAGGCAATGTCCATAGTCATAGGCAATGTTCATAGTCATAGGCATATGGTTCTAAGGTCCATAGTTTCATAGTCACGGTCTTATCTGTCCTCGAATCATAATAGTTCTTAATTAAGTTCAAGAGTATAGGCACTGATTCGAATAGAGAGAGAGAGAGAGAGATTTGGCATATTCTTTTATTCCTTTAAATTCATGTCACGAACAGAGAAAAACGTTCAAATCTAAAAATAACTGACTTACAGAGATTAGATTAGAATAGAAAGGAGGCGTTGCTATGATTCGTGCGACGTTTAGCCTTTAATCCTTATCTTGAAGCTTTGAATCTCTTCTAGACAACTTGAGCAGCATAACCTTGTCTTGGATTTTCGTATTATCTTCTTATTTTTATTTATTATTTAATTTAAGAGGAGGAGAAGAAGCCATGTTTGTCAATAATCTTTGCAGCATAAGGGTAGAAAAGAAATGTGAATAGAGAAGAAGACCAGGGCTGTTTATATAGTGTTAGGCGGACGAACCTGGTCAGAACGGCGTCCAGATACATCAGAACGAACAGGGTGCAGAAAGCTGGAAAAACAGGGGGGTCGACCCCCGGGTCGACTATGTAGTCGACCTGGGTGCCCCAGGTCGACTACCCAGTCGACCTGGGTAGCCAGGTCGACTACCCAGTCGACCTGGGTGTCTTGGGCGGGAAAATTCCCGCCCTGGCCAATCCGGCCCGATTTTGAAATTTGAATTTGACCTGTTTTGCATTTTGAACTTCGTTGAATCTTCCGGAGGCCATATCTTCCTCATACGGACTCCGATTTACGCAAACTCGGACTCGTTTTCATGCAGAATTCCGAGACGAACGCAATGGCGTAGCCCGTTTCCCTTGATTTTGATTTTAACTTTTAATTCTGCCTTGATTTATGAATCTTAGCGTTACAGAACTACGGGGTGTTACACGACTCCACCACTTCCGCAGATTCATGTAAGCACTTTAGTAGTTGAGAAACATGAAAAACATTATGAACTCCAGCCAGTCTCTTGGGTAGCTCTACTCTGTAAGCCATCATCCCAATCCTTTCAATGATAGGAAATGGACCTACAAATCTTGGTGCTAGCTTTCCTACGGACCCAAAGCGAATGACATTCTTCATAGGAGATACTTTAAGGAACACCCTATCTCCAACCATATAAAGCTTCGAAGGGTGCCATGCCTATGGTGGCTTGGTAGCTATTGTTGTAAGCGAATTCCACCAAAGGAAGATGATCCTCCCATGTACCTCCAAAGTCAAGAATGCATAGTCTTAAGAGGTATTCTAATACTCTGTTCACTCTTTCCGTCTGACCATCGGTTTGGGGGTGATAGGCCGTGCTTAAGCATAACTGTGTGCCTACAGCTTCTTGCAAACTCTTCCAAAACTAGCTCGTAAAAATCTGATCTCGGTCACTCACTATGCTGGAGGGTATCCCATGGAGTCGAACTATCTCTTTAAGATATATTGATGCTAGAAATGAGGCAGTCCTTCTACTCATAACGGTTATGAAGTGAGCACTTTTTGTGAGCTTGTCCACTATTACTCAAATACTGGTATTACCTCTTCTTGACCTAGGCAGCCCATCAATAAAGTCCATCGAGATGCTATCCCATTTCCACTGTGGGACCTTTATAGGATGAAGCAAACCACCAAGCTTCTTCTGCTCCACCTTGACTTGTTGGCATATCATGCACTTAGAAACGAATTCAGCTACCTCCCTCTTCATGCCATTCAAAAAGAAAACCCTTTTGATGTCTTTGTACATTTTGTCTCCACTGGGGTGTATGGTCAACCTGGAATGGTGTGCTACTTCATAAACTTTATCCACCAAATCCCTTGCTTGTGGGACGCATAGTCTTCCATCCCGCCTCAACCAACCCTTATCATCGATGAAGTATCTATTGAGGTGACTAGAAATCTCACCCCTACTCAGCTTATCTATCACATCAACTAGCTGAGGGTCTTCACGTTGTGCGGTTCCTATTGAGTCCAAAAGAGTAGGCCGCACCTCTAGCAATGCTAACAAACCAGTCACGTGATCGACAGAGGGTCTAAAATCAAAGTTGACTATGTACTTCAAGCTTTGCCTTTCTACAAAGAGACGGCCTAAGGTCAGTTTCTTTCTACTCAAGGCGTCTGCTACTACATTGCCCTTGCCAGGAGTATAAGAAATCTCAAAATCATATGAGGTAGGAAACTCCATCCATCTTTGCTACCTCAAGTTGAGATCTTTCTGCAAGAAAAGTTACTTCAATGATTTATGGTCAGTAAACGATTCAAACTTCTCACCTAGGAGATAATGGCGCCAAGACTTAAGCGCAAAGACGATGGCAGCCAACTCTAGATCGTGGGTTGGGTAGAAACAATTTTTAGGAGAAAGAATGGGAAAGGAATTAAAATAAGGAGAATGAGAGGAACGGTTATAAGGGAAAGGAATGGAAAATGGATTTCCACAACATAACAATTTTGAAAATCATGCAAGGCTAGATTGTCCATGTCGGCAAGGATAGGTTCATGTTTTCTACTATAAAAGCAACTCCAACAAACCCTCCAATATCAGAAAATATTAAATGTAGACCCCAAAACATGTCCAACAATATGTGGATTATACCAATAGTGTGGATTTCGAGGGGAAAATTTGGGAATCTGCAAACTCTTCAAGCACCTTTTCTACAAATGCCTGAAATTAGGAGTCTGTTCAACAAATGCCTGGTTTCAAGCATTTGTTAAACAGACGCATGTATCCTAGTGTAAAATTTTCTTTTTATATAATCTATTCGTTTTTCAAGTATTTCCTTTTATAGTCTATTTATTTCGAAATAAATATTTTCTTTATAATTCTATTTATTTTCCTGAATAAATATTTCTTTATGATTCTATTTATTTTCTAAATAAATATTTCTATTTATAATCCATTTGTAAATGTTGTACAAATATTCCCTTTTCAATTCTATTTGTAAATGTTTTGCAAATACTTCCTTTTTTATTTGTTTTCACAAATATTTCTTCTTTGTACTTTATCATATTTATTTCCCTAAATAAATATTTCTTTTTAAATATCATATTTAAAAATGTTTCTTTTTATAACATCTTTAGATTTTATAAATATTTCTTTTTCAATATAACATTGAAATTTTCCTTTTTAACATTCCAGTATTCCTTATGGTATTTAACGTACCATATAACAATGATCAGTATCATTCAAACATACAAAATAAACAACAGATTTCATATCACATCATATAACACAATATACGAAAAAAATAGTAAAATAAATGTTGAGGAACACAGTTGGGTCCCTCCGACCTGTTTCCCTGCATCCACATATGTTAATCACATAAATAACACGAATTTGAAATATTCTGATAGCACAATCAATATTCGATTAACGATTTATACCTATATCGTTATCTATATTTTCAACCAATTTACTAGCAGTTCAACCAAGCAGCCAACACACAGCAAACAACCATCATTTATAAATTCTAAAAATATTTTATAAAAATATAAATTGAGCAGAGTTAGTGAGATTTACTCACCTTGGACGGTTATCGTTAAATAACGATAATTGGTCATTGATTTGATTCAGGCGTTTAATTCCACCATAAATCCAAACGAGCTCCAATTCACTCCCGGTCAGTTCTATGGTGTAGTATCCCTCCATACGATCCTAACGGATCTTGTTTCGCTGAAAACCAATATCGTATGAATAAGATATTATCGTTACAAGTTCTTATACAAATTTAATTTAAAATAACTTAATATATTTTGAAAATGGGATTTACCTCTCTCAACAGGCCCATACCCATCCTTTGAAAACCATACCGACGCAATTCCCTTCTTCCCCGATACCTGCTGCACCCAACAGAACACGTCATTACCCAATTTACACTCTTCACCGCTCCTTTGTTTCATCACGAAATTCAAATCTAAGATCACCATTAAACTCCTCTCCAAAATCTCCATCAACTCCTCCCAACAATGCTGAACTCGCAGCCACCCTGCAGGCCGCGACCTGGTGGACTTCAAACTGAACCCTACTACCAGCATCGACGGATTTCCACTCGAATTCACTCCAAACCTTCCCTACAAATGCTACGCAACACCACGACTTCAAGTCCATCCCCCAAAACAAGCATTAGCTCTTTAATCCCCAAAGCATCGTAACCCTAGTTACGCTGCACCCAAAAACCAACGAACTCAGTGAAGTTCGAACCCTACATAATCCATACTATTGTGATGCGGCCACTGCCAGGATTAGATATATATATAACATGATTTATAAATTTCAGTTTAATTTTGGTTTGATTTTTCAAAAGAGGACTTTTACTGTTTGAATTCGGTGGTGGCTGCGCATTATTTTTTTTACCGGAGAGAAAGTCTTTTAGGGTTTAGGAATTGAAGAGGGTATTATATCGGTTAAGTGTAATATTTTTTTAATCGATTTTTATATTAATTTTTAAGCAACCGTTATTTGTATTTCTCTTTTAAAAATTCGTACGACCACATATAATACCCAAAAATCATGAAAATGGGCATGCAACTAAAGTTCGACGTTACGGACCCAACGAAACTGGTTTCGTCGAATTCCGACTCCGTTTGCTCACACAGAATATTTTTAATCGTCGAAATACTGACTTTTTTTCACATTAAAATCCCGTACGGCCACACACTGACTCTAAAAATCACAAAACTGGAAATCTAACAATAATTTAATGTTACGGATCCAATAAAATTAGTTTCGTCGAAAACAGAGGTCGTTTGCAAAACTGGCTATTTTTAAAGCTCTAAATAACCCATTTAAATATATAAATATATTTAAAAATAATTAAATAAAATATTTATAAATAAATATTATCGTATATATTCCAATAGAATATCATACAGCTCCACTTGGATTTATAACTCGATATTTCAAAATTCCTAGTTATCGATATTCGATTTATATATATAAAATCCTTTTATAATATATATATATATTTATAAATTTCAAGGGAATTCCATAGCGACTTTTGAAAAATTTGATTTGTACATAACTCAAAATCTACCCGATGAAATCACGATTTTTCTCTTCCATTAGAAAAATATACTTCACTAGCTCTGAAAGTTTCTTATTTCACAGAAATCCGATTTAAAACGGACCCTGTATATTCAGTTGAAGTTCAAATCACCAAATAGCGAGCTGTCGCGCCATTTCGAGCTCGATTATATTTATAATATAATTTATACATTCAACCGTCGTTCAAATAATATATTCGTTATTCTAATTCAAATTCTAAGCTGAATTAAATATTTTAAATTGTCTAGTTCACATTATACTGTCAATTCACTATTTCCGACTATCTCGGAATTAAATATATTATTCTATTATTTAAATTAATTAAATATTCAATATTATTTAATTTAAACTACCATTTAAACCTCTAATCACTATTTAAATAATTAAATAAAATAATTTAAATACCGTAAAAATACGGGACATTACATTCTTTCCCCCTTAAAATAATTTCGTCCTCGAAATTGCTATGGTAGAAAACAACCCTATTAGCTGGTTAAAACTTATTTGTTCACTTCTTAACTTCAGTTTCAACTAAACCAATTTAATTTCAATTAAATATTAATTAATTCTTATCAACGAAAATTTTCAAAAATCCTGAAAATTTTCCAACACCCGAAATTTTCGAAAAATTTCGCCAGTACCTCCTTTGTACTGGTTAATAGCTCAAACTCCAACTCGCCTCTCTAGGCCTTCCCCAATCCAAAAGAAAATCAAACAGCCAAGCAGCTTGCCAAATCGGCCCATAAATCACCAAATTCATAAAAATAAATTTGTACCTTTTTGTCGGGCATATCATTATATCATTTCCATCTGCTGCCAATTCAGCATATACCAAAGTCATCCCAATCAATCTCCAATCATCTGTTCTCAAATCCAATCATCTTATTTTCAAACCAAATCTCATTCTTAATCTCAAATTTCATTACCAATTTCAACTCTTCCTTACCCGTCCAATATACTTAAACAAATTCATAACTCACAAATCCAACTTTATTCGATATCGTTCTATTTCAATTCAATTTCCCCTTACTGGTTTCAATTCAATTCCAGTTTGTATTCACAAATTTCTGTTTGATTTCCACTTCTGGTTTTAATTCTATTTCAATTTGCTTTTTAAATTTGTTTTAATTCAAACAGTCTCTTTCTGGGAGTTTTTTAATAGCTTAGCTTTTCTAAAACCAAACATTCCTTTTTAGATTTCAAACAAGTTGTTTTCCTCAAACAATCCCACATGAATCTTTGGTAATAATCCGCACTTAGAACTCGAAAATGAACACTAATGATGTGGCCAGCATCATCAGAGTTATTTTCTAGCTATCGAAGTGAGTTCAATACTATATCACTTTCAAAACCATATCTAAACACTTCCATTTTGAAATTCATTTCAAAATACCATTTACAATGCTTTAAAACAATTTAAAATCTCCCAGGATTTTAAATTTCTCTTATATCCAATCCATATTCATTTACAACCACTTATTCTAATTTCCAGAGTTTTAATTTCAATTCCGATTTAAATTCAGATTTAACTCACTTCCTAACACTTATACGAATTCTACTTGGTAATATATATAAGCATTTAATTTATAATCTTACTCGATTATAATAACAACCAATATATCCAATATATTATAATTCCAATGTATATATTTTCTCTATATCAAAATATACTTTAGGTAAAATTATTTTCATTTATCCTCTTTTCAAATATATCGTGTCAACCCATCGTATTCGAGTATTTAGAAACTCCTACCAATATAGTGGATCAAACTGATTGACCAGAACCCATAAACAACTCAACCAATGAATCTCTACAATATAAAATCATCTTTATAATAAAATCTACAAATACGTTTTCTCGTATATATATACTCAAACTCAATCTAGGGTATTACTAACCCCATCTCTATTGAGTCACGCCACAGAGCCAAGGTAATCTCTTAACCTTAAGCTCTGATACCACTGTAACGTACGGGAATTTTCGACTACGAAAATCAACACAAAACTACCTTGTTGACTATTCAGACATCGGAAATACCTGATCATTATTAGAAAGAAGTTAGAGGGTGAGAATAGATAAGGTAGAAAATTAGAATAGAAGAAGAAGAAGATTACCACAGAACATAATTAGAGTAACACGAATCTCACAGCGGAATGAATAAAATATATTATAACATAACTTTGAAATAAAACAGTATATATATACCATAACATTATCAGAGTACGACACTTACACATAGCGGAAATAACAATAGCTATATAATCCTGAAGCCTCCTATTTCAAGCTCCTCCAAGTATATCTGTAAAGACCTGAACTACTTGACTGCCCATACAAATCTGGGCAACCAAGAGTTTAGGGAAAACAAAACAAAATAAACTCTGGGTCAGTCATGGGATTGGTGTGAGTAAACCCAAATCATTTGGTTTAACTTTTCAAAATCCTTTTCAAAAGAAAAGGTAATCGTAAGACCGATCCACACATAAACACGGATGGTTTTTACCTTACGATAACCAAAACACTTTTGGAAATCAATACTTTTCTAATATTATAATAATATCTAATCACAAGTAATTAACAATCTAGCAGAACACTTGCATCTCACGTTCCACATATATAGCATACAAACAAAACCGCGGGCGCTTATTGGAGATTGGATTCCGACTATGACAAGGTATAGGACCACCTACCGATAGTGTATCTCTAGAGGCGAATACACTGGGTTCAACAAGAACGTCTTACAACCTGGCCCATACATGACCGACCACTCATTTCGCTTGAGTGTATCGAATGTATATCACCAACGGTTGGGAACTACCAACAATTTCCTGAAAAGGGACAGCATCGAACATAGATAAAAGAATGAAATGGATTTTCTCTAGATAGGTGATATACAACCTAATGGGAGCAACCCACCTAGCCATGATGCCTGCCCGATTTTTGTCATTTCCCAGTTGATGAGGCTTGAGGTCATAACATATCTTTTGTAACACCTGACCACCATTCACTTGAATGTCACATCGTCATACCCGCCAAATCACAAATTGATTTCCCTAAAAATACCACGGGTATAAAGCTAAGAGAAACGAATTCCTCTGCCACCAAACGTAAGTATGTTTGAAGAGATCAACTTACGCAATCCGTTAGATATACTCTGTCAGACATTCGTCCATTCACGTTGTCCTGGGACTGGACAAACCGAAGGCACTATTCTGTAAACTGGATAGCCCTTGCATAACTCCGTCTGCAATTATCTTCATCATATTTGATCGCAACGCTAACGTCCATACAGAGTGGTTTTTAGATAATGAATCTGATCCCGGTCTCTCCGTATTGATGATGGAAAAATTGTCAAAAACTTCGATAGTCGGTGATTTAACTATCAAAGAAAATTAGGTGTACAACCAACGATCTTATTTCCATATAGAAATTCGATCGATCAATCATCAATCAACACTGATCTCCTTTAATTTAATTTATCATTTAATTTGTTCATTTCGCATTTCTATATATTTGTGAATTCTTACTTTCTAAATTTAGAAAATATACTTTATTAATCATTGGAAAACATTTCCATATTTGTTCTCATTCCTTATTTTCTATATTAGAAAACATTTCTGATTCTTATTTGGTAAACATTTCCAAAAACTCCTTCATTGGATTTAACAGATGTTTAAATAAAACAACGCTAAGCCAATTCAAACCATTACACTCATTCACTTAACCAACTTTCACTATCGAACCTTACCCATCCCTTAGTTAAAAACGAAGTCAATCAAGTTGGGGTATAAGTATGTAACAACCCGAATTTTAATAACGTGTTAAGACAAGAATCAAGGCAGAATTTAATTTTAAAATCTGAATCAAGGGAAATGGGTTGTGCCATTGCGTTCATCTCGGAAAAATACGCGAAATAGAGTTCGAGTTTTCGAGAAACGGAGTCTGTATGACCAAGTTATGGCCCAACGAAGTTTCAGAAAATTCCAAGTCCGAAAAACAGTTCAAAATTCAAATCTGGAGCCGAAAAGACTGGGCGGGAAAATTTCCCGCCCAGCACCCAAGTCGACATGGGTGTCGACTTGGGTGTCAACACACCCAAGGTGGTGTCGACTTGCAAGTCGACACCCCTGTCGACCTGGGTGGTCGAGCCCAGGCCACCTGGGTGCGCCTGCTTGTGTCTCTGGTCCTGTTCTGGAAGCTTCCGACGGAATTTGATGGCTCAGATCTGATTTGGGGTTAATCCTATGGTTTAAACTACCCCTAATCTCTATAAAAAGACCCCTAGACCTAGCCTAAACCCTCATTAATTCATTCCTACAACGAAGTTATGCCAAAATGCTCCCTCACCATGGCCTCCACCTTCATATCATGGCCTCCATCTTCATCTCCAAAGGCTTGAGCATCCAAAGCTAGATCCATGAAGAAGGTGCAAGCTTTCTACATCAAATCAAGGAGGGATCAACGTTGCTACACCAATTTCATGACGATTCATGCTCCCAAATCTCAACCATCCCATGACGCATGCTTGCTCATGAATCTCTAGCCACGCTTGGTAAGTTCTAGCTACTTTTAGATCTAAACGGTAGTTCTAATGTGACATGGGATAAAATGTGATGAAACATAAGTATGCTAGCCTATATGAACCTTGTCATGTCTCTTTTGCTTGAACCTATGACTTTGGGCTATGCTTAGTGACTAAATCATGCCACTTATGTTATGTTTACCCTAGTATATCTTGCAAGTTTGAATCTTTATCCATGGAATGTTAGCATGAACCTTTGGGAACCACTTGACTTGTGAAAACATTGGCAAAGACTTGACTTTAGGGCTTATGCATGTAAATAAACCCAAACCCCTTATGTATCATGCATGTTTGTGGCCAAATTCCCTTATGATACTATGCATGTTTGTGGCCAAATTCCCTTATGATACTATGCATGTTTGTGGCCAATATGTTGGCATAATACCCTACTATGTGACTCGCTTCCACTTGGGTTGGAAATACGTTTGGGTAGCTTAGGGAAAAACGTGGGTATGACATGAAAAACTTGACATCGGGTTTATATGAGAACATGACATTCATGATACATTTAAATATGGTCATGACACATGGGAAAACATGGAACTTGAACTAGACATGGGTGGGTTGTAAGTGTAATAAGACACAAGACCAAACATGAAAGTGGCCAACTCGAGGTTGGGTTGAGTTTGTAGCATAAATCTACCCGGACCCGCCCGGCTTAACTAGTGGCTACAAACAATAGGACCCAATGTGAGTAGTGGGTCACATAGCACTTAAAACCCGAGTATAGACTAGGTTGTGGTGTAAATCTACCCGGACCCGCCCGGCTTAACTAGTAACCACAACAAAGTCTAATGTGAGAGGTTGGGGTGCATTAATCTAATTTATGCCACATGAAAAGGTTAAGTGATTTTGACTAATGACACTTAACCGATATGACACGAATGGGTAGGTTAAGTGAAACCGGACTTGGTTTCTTAATGACACGTAACCATATAAGATAATTAGGGGATGGGGTTAAGTAATTTGCACTTAACTAATCCGACTTGGTAATTAGATGGGGTTGAGTAACCTACACTTAACTAATATAAACACGGTAATTAGATGGGGTTAAGTAACCTACACTTAACTAATCTAAACACGGTAATTAGATGGAGTTAAGTAACCTACACTTAACTAATCTAAACGCGGTAATTAGATGGGGTTAAGTAACTTAGACTTAACTAATCTAAACACGGTAATTAGATGGGGTTAAGTAACTTAGACTTAACTAATCTAAACACAGTAATTAGATGGGGTTAAGTAACCTTCACTTAACCAATCTAAGCATGGTAATTCGATGGGGTTAAGTTAACCACTTAACCAATCTAAACTTGGTAATTCATTGGGGTTAAGTAACCAATACTTAACCAACTTAACATGATAATTTAATGGGGTTAAGTAACTTATAATTAACCAATTATACATGATGATTTGATGAGGTTAGGTAACCTATACTTAACCAATCTAACATGTGGACTTGACAGGGTTAAGCCACAAGACCTTTTGAATATACTTAACCCTTGTAGTACGATTAGTGGATGAGGTTAAGCTAACCCATACTTAACCAATCCGACTCGATGATCTGATGCGATTAAGATAATCTATGCTTAATCAACCTAACACGATAATCTGATAGGGTTAAGACAAACCAATACTTAACCAATTTGACTTGATAGGGTTAAGTCATGCGCTTCTTGGTATACTTAACCACCTTGTAGGGCTAAGCCTTGAACTTAAATACTTAGCCAATCTTGACATGATTCTTAGGCGGGCTAAGTCATGAACCTGAATAACAACACCTAACCCAATAGACAAAACCCTAGTTAGAGGAACTAGGTAGAAAATCGTGGTTAATCAAGGGTAACGGGGAAAAGAAGCTAAGTGGTAAACCTTAGTTAAGTATAACTAAGTAATAATTCTTAGCCAAGGACATGGGACTAGTTCATGAATGGATGAGTAACCCGATATGGTAGGTCATCGCTTAAACACACGAGGAGGAGAAAATTATCCGACTTGGATAAAGGCTCCAACGAACTGGGTGGCGAAGCGGTAGCTTCGGGGGACGTGAGGGTACTCTTGGTATCCCTCTGTGAGGTGGCAGGTGGTCCATGAAACCCGGCCTCACAGAGGTTAAGGTCTGCGGTAGAAGAGCCAAGAGTATGCCTTGGTTGCTATGCGAGCGACCTAAAGACTGGGATGGATTAGCGTGGAGTCGACGATACTTGTTTTTGCCCTGGAAAGCACGTCGCCGACTACCTACCATCTTTAGTCAATCGTGTACGTACGGAAAGGCAGAGAACCCCCAACAGACCATGTTCTTGTTATCGAGTCATGGGTGAGGTTGGCCCGTAGGAAAGTGGGGCTATAGTGGGGCCGGGATGTGGTTCTCATACATAATTTTTCTTGGATTGCCTTTCAGTAGTTGAGGGAGGGGTCACGTGGGACCATAGCCACGGGTACAAAAACAGACCTTGATATCTGCATCAGCAGACGACTTAAAGCTCCCGACTGAGTTCCGTATTTCTTGATTTGCCCTGGCACGGAACTCGGATGGCACATTGAGGAACATGTGCGTCTAGACATGGAAAACGATTCACGATACATACACAGGATAAAGGGCGCGGTTGACGGGTGGCATAATCCCTAGTGGCCCTAGGTGGCTTGAACCCAAACCGAGACATGGAAACGTTCATTAGGTAGCATAATCCCTAGTGGTCCTAGGTGGCATAAATCCTAAGTGAACGCGCGATAGTTCATGGTAAGGAAACATAACTAGATCAACGGTGGCAGTCCAAAATAACTTCAAGGATAAAATGGTACTACGTTGAGGTGGTATAGATTTACATGGGAAAGCCCGTACGGCCTACGGCAGAGGACTGAACTTATACATGGAAAGAAACATACGAGTTGGGAAAACCTACATAGGTTATATATTAGGTTGACATGGACCATTACATGACATTGGGCAAGGGACATTCATAGTTAAAACATGACGCGGGTTGGGATACTAGTACGAGAGGTTCAGAGCAAATATACATGATAGATACCGTGGGTTGTCATACATGATAGATACCTTGTGATAGTATACTTGATAGAAACATGACGATGTGATACCTTGATTTATCTTGACACCATAGTTTATCATGATACAGTAGTTCATCCAGTTATCTTGGTTTAGCTTATCTATCTTGTCGTCATCCTTATGTTTACTTTCAGTTTATGCATGTCATGTTAACTTTACCTGTTTTATGCTGGAAGTAGATAGGACTTACCAGTCTTTATGACTGACCCCGTTTTCTTTCGCCTCTTTGTCTTCCGCTTCCCCCCAGGTTTTCAGGGAGGAAACACTGTTATTTAGTTCGGACTTCCTCTGCTTGAAGGTCATCATGCATGGCTTGGACTTTTCTTGGCTACGGCTACCTTACTGTTTTATTTGGGGAATAATTTATGAAAAGGTTTTATGCTTCTTTACTATTGCAAGACAGGTTTTGATGTATTCTGAAGTAAAAGGCTTTAGACCTTATTTTATAAGGTAATGAAATTTGTTTTACTTCCGCTGTTTTATATATATGTTCTATCTTGTAATATTTCTGTGCATGTTTACCTCGATAATGCTTCACCAAACCTGGTGCATTCCCTTTGTGAGTGACCCTAGAGGAGGTGGGGTGTTACATTTGGTATCAGAGCAGAAGGTTACCAGACTGGGCAAAAGTTTTTAAAACCTTCTGAAAACTATTTGAGAAACCGTTTACAAAGAAGCATTTTTTTAAGAAAAGTTTTTAAAGGCTATTCCCCAAAAGCCATTAGCACTATCCTTTGTTTCCTTGATCGAATCTATTTTCCTTTCTTTCCTCCATTTGTAGTCACAGTAGTTTTAACTGCGACTAATCCTTGTCTAGCTACGTAAGTATTTTCCCGTGCGATGGAGGAAGTTCTCGAGAGACCTGTTACTGAAGTTATAAGAAGGGATAATAAGAGCAAGGATGAAGGACACGGGCTTAAGAATAAGCAACTTGTTGGTATGGCTTGATCCACAAAGGAAGATAAGCACAAGATCAGCGAGAGGGCAATTGTATGCTCTCATTTCTAGCGTACCTAAGAGAAATGGTACCGTTTCTGTTAAAGGTTTAGCCTTTCTTTTCTATCATCCCGTCCAGACTTTGTTTTGATCATCGCATCATTTAAGTCTGCTTCGATAGTTAAGTCTCTGCACCTTAGTACTAGCAAGGTAGAAGATCCCACTTTTGGCCCAAAAATCTGGTTGGAGAGTCGGTCCATTTATTCATGACTTGTTTGGAATTTAGAGTGTAAATGTCAAGTGTTGAGATTAGAAGCAATACTTCTATTGTTGAGCTATGGATGGATTCTAGGGATGAAGTGGTTATCCAGTAAGGGATGCCATTCTCGGTTTTGAAAGGAGGGTAGTTAAACTCTTAGCTTGCCTTGGTAATACCCTTGAAGTCTCGTGTAACCTTTTGGGTTCTGTCATGGTTAGTTACCTAGAATCTCTTGATGCATTTATCGGAAATCTCTGATCTGATCGAGTAACGTTCGCCACTAAGGCGGATGGTCCATTCCGCTTAAGCATGGGTTATAGGAATCACCCTAGTAAGTGCACGTGGTAACATGGATTGGTATTGGTAAACGAGATCCAGAATTCACTAGTGAATTTTGGAGAGCTTGCATGAGTACATAGATACGGTTGAGCCAAGTATACTAGGGAAAGAATAAATGAAAGTGAAACGAGAGGCGACAGTGAAAAGAGTTCCGACTCATACCTTGGAAATAGGAATCAAGGAGATACGAAATCATGAAGTCAAAGGCAGTCAAGGCACACTGGAATTAAGCTCAAGGAAATGCGGCTTAGACGCGCGCATCGTGTCTCTTTGTAAGAGTATATCGTTGATCCCTGGTTCTCCTGTAGAGCTTGCTTGCATGCTATCGCTTGGTGGATATCCTCTCGGTCCTGTTTCTGTTGCAAACCCCGTAAGGAGTTTGTCTCGTTTATCTCCTCGATCTTATCTTGGGAACCTTAGAAAGAACTCTATGGATGTGAACATGTATTTGAAACATGTTATGATTGATATGGTTGCAAATGGTTGCAAGTGGTTGCTCGTGGATGCGCGAATACACATTAGATACTAGATTGACGCGGTCACGTTTCATGTTGCATATGCACGAGTATTTATACTTGTTTATGGATGAAATCGAATGTGTTGTCATGTGGATGTTGCATGTGGATGAATGTTTGTGCACGCATATAGTACTTATATGACTAGGACTATTTGCATACATGTTGGACTCATGGCACTAAACATATTTTGCATTAGGAAGATCATTCAGGCCTGATCATTAGCATTAGCTAAGGAGCATGTACACACACGTTTTGCATATGTTCATATGGCATTAGAAATCGTCTAAGGACAATGGTTGCCTGTGGATGATGTTTTGAGTAGATGGATGATGGATGGTAGGATATGTTCTTCCTAACTTGGAGATTTCAGGGACGAAATCCTTAAAGGAGGGGAGAATGTAACAACCCGAATTTTAATAACGTGTTAAGACAAGAATCAAGGCAGAATTTAATTTTAAAATCTGAATCAAGGGAAACAGACTGTGCCATTGCGTTCGTCTCGGAAAAATACGCGAAATAGAGTCCGAGTTTTCGAGAAACGGAGTTCGTATGACCAAGTTATGGCCCAACGAAGTTTCAGAAAATTCCAAGTCCGAAAAACAGTTCAAAATTCAAATTTGGAGCCGAAAAGACTGGGCGGGAAAATTTCCTGCCCAGCACCCAAGTCGACATGGGTGTCGACTTGGGTGTCGACACACCCAAGGTGGTGTCGACTTGCAAGTCGACACCCCTGTCGACCTGGGTGGTCGAGCCCAGGCCACCTGGGTGCGCCTGCTTGTGTCTCTGGTCCTGTTCTGGAAGCTTCCGACGGAATTTGATGGCTCAGATCTGATTTGGGGTTAATCCTATGGTTTAAACTACCGCTAATCTCTATAAAAAGACCCCTAGACCTAGCCTAAACCCTCATTAATTCATTCCTACAACGAAGTTATGCCAAAATGCTCCCTCACCATGGCCTCCACCTTCATATCATGGCCTCCATCTTCATCTCCAAAGGCTTGAGCATCCAAAGCTAGATCCATGAAGAAGGTGCAAGCTTTCTACACCAAATCAAGGAGGGATCAATGTTGCTACACCAATTTCATGGCGATTCATGCTCCCAAATCTCAACCATCCCATGACGCATGCTTGCTCATGAATCTCTAGCCACGCTTGGTAAGTTCTAGCTACTTTTAGATCTAAACGGTAGTTCTAATGTGACATGGGATAAAATGTGATGAAACATAAGTATGCTAGCCTATATGAACCTTGTCATGTCTCTTTTGCTTGAACCTATGACTTTGGGCTATGCTTAGTGACTAAATCATGCCACTTATGTTATGTTTACCCTAGTATATCTTGCAAGTTTGAATCTTTATCCATGGAATGTTAGCATGAACCTTTGGGAACCACTTGACTTGTGAAAATATTGGCAAAGACTTGATTTTGGGGCTTATGCATGTAAATAAACCCAAACCCCTTATGTATCATGCATGTTTGTGGCCAAATTCCCTTATGATACTATGCATGTTTGTGGCCAAATTCCCTTATGATACTATGCATGTTTGTGGCCAATATGTTGGCATAATACCCAACTATGTGACTCGCTTCCACTTGGGTTGGAAATACGTTTGGGTAGCTTAGGGAAAAACGTGGGTATGACATGAAAAACTTGACATGGGGTTTATACGAGAACATGACAATTATGATACATTTAAATATGGTCATGACACGTGGGAAAACATGGAACTTGAACTAGACATGGGTGGGTTGTAAGTGTAATAAGACACTAGACCAAACGTGAAAGTGGCCAACTCGAGGTTGGGTTGAGTTTGTAGCATAAATCTACCCGGACCCGCCCGGCTTAACTAGTGGCTACAAACAATAGGACCCAATGTGAGTAGTTGGTCACATAGCACTTAAAACCCGAGGTTAGACTAGGTTGTGGTGTAAATCTACCCGGACCCGCCCGGCTTAACTAGTAACCACAACAAAGTCTAATGTGAGAGGTTGGGGTGCATTAATCTAATTTATGCCACATGAAAAGGTTAAGTGATTTTGACTAATGACACTTAACTGATATGACACGAATGGGTAGGTTAAGTGAAACCGGACTTGGTTTCTTAATGACACGTAACCATATAAGACAATTAGGGGATGAGGTTAAGTAATTTGCACTTAACTAATCCGACTTGGTAATTAGATGGGGTTGAGTAACCTACACTTAACTAATCTAAACACGGTAATTAGATGGGGTTAAGTAACCTACACTTAACTAATCTAAACACGGTAATTAGATGGGGTTAAGTAACCTACACTTAACTAATCTAAACGCGGTAATTAGATGGGGTTAAGTAACCTAGACTTAACTAATCAAATCACGGTAATTAGATGGGGTTAAGTAACTTAGACTTAACTAATCTAAACACAGTAATTAGATGGGGTTAAGTAACCTTCACTTAACCAATCTAAGCATGGTAATTCGATGGGGTTAAGTTAACCACTTAACCAATCTAAACTTCATAATTTAATGGGGTTAAGTAACCAATACTTAACCAACTTAACATGATAATTTAATGGGGTTAAGTAACTTATAATTAACCAATTATACATGATGATTTGATGAGGTTAGGTAACCTATACTTAACCAATCTAACATGTGGACTTGATAGGGTTAAGCCACAAGACCTTTTGAATATACTTAACCCTTGTAGTACGATTAGTGGATGAGGTTAAGCTAACCCATACTTAACCAATCCGACTCGATGATCTGATGCGATTAAGATAATCTATGCTTAATCAATCAAACATGATAATCTGATAGGGTTAAGACAAACCAATACTTAACCAATTTGACTTGATAGGGTTAAGTCATGCGCTTCTTGGTATACTTAACCACCTTGTAGGGCTAAGCCTTGAACTTAAATACTTAGCCAATCTTGACATGATTCGTAGGCGGGCTAAGTCATGAACCTGAATAACAACACCTAACCCAATAGACAAAACCCTAGTTAGAGGAACCAGGTAGAAAATCGTGGTTAATCAAGGGTAACGGAGAAAAGAAGCTAAGTGGTAAACCTTAGTTAAGTATAACTAAGTAATAATTCTTAGCCAAGGACATGGGACTAGTTCATGAATGGATGAGTAACCCGATATGGTAGGTCATCGCTTAAACACACGAGGAGGAGAAAATTATCCGACTTGGATAAAGGCTCCAACGAACTGGGTGGCGAAGCGGTAGCTTCAGGGGACGTGAGGGTACTCTTGGTATCCCTCTGTGAGGTGGCAGGTGGTCCATGAAACCCGGCCTCACAGAGGTTAAGGTCTGCGGTAGAAGAGCCAAGAGTATGCCTTGGTTGCTATGCGAGCGACCTAAAGACTGGAATGGATTAGCGTGGAGTCGACGATACTTGTTTTTGCCCTGGATAGCACGTCGCCGACTACCTACCATCTTTAGTCAATTGTGTACGTACGGAAAGGCAGAGACCCCCAACAGACCTTGTTCTTGCTATCGAGTCATGGGTGAGGTTGGCCCGTAGGAAAGTGGGGCTATAGTGGGGCCGGGATGTGGTTCTCATACATGATTTTTCTTGGATTGCCTTTCAGTAGTTGAGGGAGGGGTCACGTGGGACCATAGCCACGGGTACAAAAACAGACCTTGATATCTGCATCAGCAGACGACTTAAAGCTCCCGACCGAGTTCCATATTTCTTGATTTGCCCTGGCACGGAACTCGGATGGCACATTGAGGAACATGTGCGTCTAGACATGGAAAACGATTCACGATACATACGCGGGATAAAGGGCGTGGTTGACGGGTGGCATAATCCCTAGTGGCCCTAGGTGGCTTGAACCCAAACCGAGACATAGAAACGTTCATTAGGTAGCATAATCCCTAGTGGTCCTAGGTGGCATAAATCCTAAGTGAACGCGCGATAGTTCATGGTAAGGAAACATAACTAGATCAAGGGTGGCAGTCCAAAATAACTTCAAGGATAAAATGGTACTACGTTGAGGTGGTATAGATTTACAGGGGAAAGCCCGTACGGCCTACGGCAGAGGACTGAACTTATACATGGAAAGAAACATACGAGTTGGGAAAACCTACATAGGTTATATATTAGGTTGACATGGACCATTACATGACATTGGGCAAGGGACATTCATAGTTAAAACATGACGCGGGTTGGGGTACTAGTACGAGAGGTGCAGAGCAAATATACATGATAGATACCGTGGGTTGTCATACATGATAGATACCTTGTGATAGTATACTTGATAGAAACCTGACGATGTGATACCTTGATTTATCTTGACACCATAGTTTATCATGATACAGTAGTTCATCCAGTTATCTTGGTTTAGCTTATCTATCTTGTCGTCATCCTTATGTTTACTTTCAGTTTATGCATGTCATGTTACCTTTACCTGTTTTATGCTGGAAGTAGATAGGACTTACCAGTCTTTATGACTGACCCCGTTTTCTTTCGCCTCTTTGTCTTCCGTTCCCCCCCTGGTTTTCAGGGAGGAAACACTGTTATTTAGTTCGGACTTCCTCTGCTTGAAGGTCATCATGCATGGCTTGGACTTTTCTTGGCTATGGCTACCTTACTGTTTTATTTGGGGAATAATTTATGAAAAGATTTTATGCTTCTTTACTATTGCAAGACAGGTTTTGATGTATTCTGATGTAAAAGGCTTTAGACCTTATTTTATAAGGTAATGAAATTTGTTTTACTTCCGCTGTTTTATATATATGTTCTGTCTTGTAATATTTCTGTGCATGTTTACCTCGATAATGCTTCACCAAACCTAGTGCATTCCCTTTGTGAGTGACCCTAGCGGAGGTGGGGTGTTACAAATTACCTCTCAGACCTTAATTGAACAACATATCTAACCTTGAAATAGACAAGGTTCACCTTTTAAATCTTTAACAAACTTCCTTACGAAACTCTCGGATTCCATTTACGAATCCACTTCTTTATTTTAAACATTGATTATAACTATAGTGTTATAATTCCTTCTTCTTATATATCTAACTTCAAAATATAACTTTTATTTCTTAATTTAACTCAATAACTAAATAGACAATTTATGAGGAAATCATTAAATCTTGATTAAAACGGAAAGTGTGCTTTATCGAATTCGATATAATCAAATTCCAACGTATAACTCTCTTTCGAATAATCTCTATTTGATAACTCCTTTTCGAATAAACTATATTCGATAACTCTTTCTTCGAATAACTAATATTCGAGAGTCTCTCTTTAGAATAAACTATATTCGATAATCTTTCTTCGAATAACTATATTCGATAATCTCTCCTCGAATAACTATATTTGATAATCTCTCTTCGAATGTTTTACATTCGATTAATCTCCTTTCGAATAAACTATATTCGATTAACTCCTCTACTCGAATAAACTATTTCGAATAACTCCTTTAATTCTATTCGAATAAACTATTTCGAATAACTCCTTTAATTCTATTCGAATAAACTATTTCGAATAACTCCTTTGGATTAACTCATTTGGATTAACTCGGTTTGATTAACTCGTCTTGATTGACTCAACTCGATTAACTCAACTTGATTAACTTACTTGCTTAACTCAACTTATTTAACTCCTATCGAATAACTAATATTCGATTAACTTATATTCGAATAACTATGTTTGTTTTAAATTTATTTTGAATGGCTAATGTTCGATTTAACTCCATTCGCTTGACTCTAGATCGCAGCGATCACAATGGTTACGCCTGATTCCCTCAGGAAACATCCGACCGCCGCAGGCTATCTGTAGTCCTGCGAATTACGCTAGCAGTTGTACTCAATTGCAACTCATCCTGAATAACTATGTTTGACTAGCTCTATCTCAAATAACTATATTCGATCAACTCTAATTGAATAACCAATATTCAATTAATCCTAATTCGATTAACTATGTTCAATTTACTCTATCTGGTTAACTCTATCTAATTAACTCTAACTAGTTAACTCTAATCGATTAACTCTAACTCTAATCGATTAATTCTAATTGATTAACTATAATCAATTACTCTATTCGAATAACTAATATTCGATTATCTCTCTTTCATTTTGATTAACACATTTTGATTAACTCCTTTGATTAACTCTACGTCCATATTCAGTTTCAATTATCGATTTGAAATCGATTCTTACTTCTCTATATAAGTCCCGACTTATATATTCTATTTATCCAATGATAAACATTTCATTTAAATTATAAAACCTTATTTATAAATCTATCTTCTTACTTTATCTGTTAAAATAGATTTCTCTTAAATGTTCACTTTGAATTCATATTCTGTTATACCCGTGTGTGAAGCACGGGTCTAAACCTTCCTAATGTAAAATTTTCTTTTTATACAATCTATTCATTTTTCAAGTATTTCTTTTTATAGTCTATTCATTTTCGAAATAAATATTTTCTTTATAATTCAATTTATTTTCCTGAATAGATATTTCTTTATGATTCTATTTATTTTCTAAATAAATATTTCTATTTATAATCTATTTGTAAATGTTTTACAAATGTTCCCTTTTCAATTCTATTTGTAAATGTTTTGCAAATACTTCCTTTTTTATTTGTTTTCACAAATATTTCCTCTTTGTATTTTATCATATTTATTTCCCTAAATAAATATTTCTTTTTATAATACCATATTTAAAAATGTTTCTTTTTATAACATCTTTTGATTTTATAAATATTTCTTTTTCAATATAACATTGAAAATTTCCTTTTTAACATTCCAGTATTCCTTATGGTATTTAACGTACCATATAACAATGATCAGTATCATTCAAACATACAAAATTAACAACAGATTTCATATCACATCACATAACACAATATATTAAAAAAAACAGTAAAATAAATGCTGAGGAACCCAGTTGGGTCCCTCCGACCTATTTCCCTGCATCCACAGATGTTAATCACATAAATAACACGAATTTGAAATATCCTGATAACAGAATCAATATTCGATTAACAATTTATATCTATATCGTTATCTATATTTTCAACCAATTTACTATCAGTTCAACCAAGCAACCAACACACAGCAAACAACCATCATTTATAAATTCTAAAAATATTTTATAAAAATATAAATTAAGCAGAGTTAGTGAGATTTACTCACCTTGGATGGTTATCGTTAAATAACAATAATTGGTCATTGATTTGATTCAGGTGTTTAATTCCACCATAAATCCAAACGAGCTCCAATTCACTCTCGGTCAGTTCCATGGTGTAGTATCCGTCCATACGATCCTAACGGATCTTGTTTTGCTGAAAACCAATATCGTATAAATAATATATTATCGTTACAAGTTCATATACAAATTCAATTTAAATTAACTTAATATATTTTGAAAATGGGCTTCACCTCTCTCAACAGGCCTATACCCATTCTTTGAAAACCCTACCGACGCAATTCCCTTCCTTCTCGATACTTGCTGCACCCAACAGAACACGCCATTACCAAATTTCCACTCTTCACCGCTCCTTTGTTTCATCACGAAATTCAAATCTAAGATCACCAGTAAACTCCTCTCCAAAATCTCCATCAACTCCTCCCAACAATGTTGAACTCGCAGCCACCCTACAGGCCGCGACTTGGTGGACTTCACGCTGAACCCTACTACCAGCATCGACGGTTTTCTACTCGAATTCACTCCAAACCTTCCCTACAAATGCTACTCAACACCACGACTTCAAATCCATCCACCAAAACAAGCATTAGCGCTTTAATCCCCAAAGCATCGTAACCCTAGTTACGCTGCACCCAAAAACCAGCGAGCTCAGTGATGTTCGAACCCTACGAAATCCATACTATTGCGAAGCGGCCACCGCTAGGATTCCATATGTATATATATATATAACATGATTTATAAATTTCACTTTGATTTTGGTTTGATAATTCAAAAGAGGACTTTTGCTGTTTGAATACGGTGGTGGCCGCGCATTATTTTTTTGACCGGAGAGAAAGTCTTTTAGGGTTTAGGAATTGAGGAGGGTACTATTTAGGTTAAGTATAATATTTTTTAATCAATTTTTATATTAATTTTTAAGAAAACGCTATTTGTATTTCTCTTTTAAAAATTCGTACGACCACATATAATACCCAAAAATCATGAAAATGGGCATGTAGCTACAGTTTAACATTACGGACCCAACGAAACTAGTTTCGTCGAATTCCGACTCCGTTTGCTCACATAGCGTATTTTTAATCGTCGAAATACTTACTGTTTTTCACATTAAAATACTGTACGGCAACACACTGACTCTAAAAATCACGAAACTGGAAATCTAACAATAATTTAATGTTACGGATCCAACAAAATTAGTTTCATCGAAAACGGAGGTCGTTTGCAAAACTGACTATTTTTTTTGGCAAGGCCAAAACTGGCTATTTTTAAAGCTCTAAATATCCCATTTAAATATATAAATATATTTAAAAATAATTAAATTAAATATTTATAAATAAATATTATTGTATATATTCCAATAGAATTTCATACAGCTCCACTTGGATTTATAACTCGATATTTCAAAATTCCCAGTTATCGATATTCGATTTATATATATAAAATCCTTTTATAATATAAATATATATATATATATATATTTCAAGGGGATTCCATAGAGACTTTTAAAAATTTTGATTTAGGCATAACTCAAAATCTACCTGATGAAATCCCGATTTTTCTCTTCCATTAGAAAAATATACTTCACCAGCTCCGAACGTTTCTTGTTTCACAGAAATCCGATTTAAAACGGACCATGTATATTCAGTTGAAGTTCAAATCACCAAATAGCGAACTGCCGCGCCATTTTAAGGTCAATTATATTTATAATATAATTTATACGTTCAACTATCGTTCAAATAATATATTCATTATTCTAATTCAAATTCTAAGCTGAATTAAATATTTTAAGTTGTCCTGTTCACATTATACTGTCAATTCACTATTTCCGACTATCTCGGAGTTAAATATATTATTCTATTATTTAAATTAATTAAATATTCAATATTATTTAATTTAAACGACTATTTAAACCTCTAATCACTATTTAAATAATTAAATAAAATAATTATAATATCGTAAAAATACGGGACAGTACATTCCCGCAAACATTTTCATTCACGCGCTTCATTTTCGTTTTCTTCCCCCTCCGAATTGCTAACCCTTCTCTACTTCTCTAGAGAAAATAATGGTGGTGGCTTGCTTAGGGTTTTGCGATTTTCTCTAATTCTTTAAATTCCATGCATCTGCTCCATCTCTAAAGCACTTAGATATCCATTGTGCAGAGTTCCTTCGATTCAATCAATTGAAGTTCTTCAATTTGATTCACAGTTCGATCTCGTTCTCAGGTATGATTTTTTCGTTTCAATTTCCTTCGGATTTTAACTTAATCTTTGATGTTATTAGGTCGATGATGATTGTGGTGAATATATAGGGTTTTTATCCCTTAAAATGCGAATGATTTTCTGTTAAACTTCAACCCTTTTACTACCACGACTTCGAATCTCCATATATTTCAAATATATATGGATATATATCGTTAGTTCGTAGATTTTGAAATTACAATTGATATGCTCTTGTTCGTAAACCGAACTGTATTCAGTATATTTTGAATCTTGTTCGTGGATATATGCTATTAGTTTGTGGATATTATGATGATTGTGGTGAATATATTTGGATATATGTAGTTTGTTCGTGGATTTTGAACATATTTTGAATTTCCATGATTAATATTTGCCCATTGCCTTGTCTCTTGTTCGAGTGCTTGTGTAATTGATCTATCCATCTTCCTGAACATGTATAATTGTTAAAAAATTGATTCATACACATAAATATACGTGCATATATTCATATTCACATGTATGTGTGTATATATATATGTAGTTGATCTATCCATCTTCGAGTTCAATGACCATTCAATCAATTTCTACTTCAACTTCATCAACAACGGCGAGAAGTAAGCATTGTCACCACAAAATCCAAGCGAAGATGAGGACTGTGAAGATAGGGTCGAATGCAGGGAAGAAGTTTTTTGGTTGATCCATGTGGGCTGTAAGTATAAATTAGGTATTTTTGGTTGCTTTGTTGATTACCATATTTTTCAGTGATGTTTTAGTCGAGAATTTAACATATGTGCAAAATGGCACTTGTGGTTATTTTATGTGCATAACAAAGTGTATGAAATCAATAGCAATGCTGAATTGGAAGATACTACTATTAAATTGATGGAAAAAGAAAATATTATATCGCAATTGCTCGTAGAAAGGAAGACAATCTGCTGAAGAAAAAGAGGAAAAATCTAATGAATTTGTTGACGATATGAAAGTATAGTTGGCCTTAATGCGTATTAAATGTGGAAAGCACGAGAAAGGAGAAAAATTCTTTTAGTTATGTCATGTATCATTTTTGGGATTGTTTTGTGTATACTTTTGGCAATGTAGTGCAGTGAAGTACCATCCAGGTGAAATAGCACGTGTGGACAGTTTTTCTTTATAAGTTTTTTCATTATTCGTCTTTTTGGAGTTGTTGACTATCAATTGTGATGTATACTATTGTATACTTGTATGTTTAGAAACGAATCTACGCATGGTGTTTTATGCAAGTGGTGTATGTGATATTATGCAAGTAGTAGTATTATTGTATGTAGTATTACGCAAGTAGCTTCAACTGTGGTCCTTGCAAAGATGTGCATCCAAACAAATTCAGACATTTAATATCTGTAGCAACATTTTGGAATGTTTCTACAAAAATCTATGGATGTTTCTACAGATCCAAATATGATTCTACTGCAACAATATTTCTAATGTTGCCTTAGATAGCCAAAAAATTTCTTTTGAGGTATACAGTAACGGTGAAAATTGCATCATAGGAAAAGTGTTGCCAAAGACCTATGGCAATATTTTTTGGGTTTGATCCAACATTTTTTTGTTGTTGCATTAGGTCATTTATGGCGCAGTGGTTTAACAAACGCCCGGGAATTAAAACTTCAGGCGTCTGTCCAACAGGCGACTGAACTACATACTTTACTAACCCACCTACTTTGCCTTAATACTTACAAGTTATATAATTAATTTTTGTGAACTTGTTGGATTACATAATTATAAGTTGGTATAATTAATTTTTGTGAACTTGTTGTATTTTTACTGTGACTTTTAGTAGTTTTTGTGTTTTCCACATTAAAGAAGCAATTAAGAAACAAAGCCCTAATTAAACAAAAATGATTAACGGTTGCAGTACAAGATTAGAAATACTAAAGTAACGAAAGCTCAACAGCTAAGGATACATAGTTTCACTGAATTCCAACAAAGTTCCAAAGATGGCATGTTACATCATTCTGGAGTCTTCGATGTATATGAGCGTTACGGTAGGACATTTGGCTTTCTACGTGAAACTCTAGCTCTAGTTCGCTTCCAATCATAATTTTGTGCCAAACATCGAGCGGTGGAGCAGCTCTATCTTAATTGAAATCATCTTTCATGTCTCTTTTGTCCTCTGTAATCATGTTATGTAAAATATTACAAGTGTACATTATCCTAGTCATGTTGCCTGGGGACCAAAGTCTGCGTGGATTACCGACTATGGAAAATCTGGATTGAAGGACGCCAAATGCTGTTTCAACATATTTTTTAGTCTTTTTTGCATTGCTGCAAACCTTGCTTGTTTATAGTTTTGTGGATTCGGAATTGCCTTGACAATGATACTCAATTTTGGGTATATACCGTCGCCTAGATAATATCCATGGTCGTACGTGTTACCCTCTAAAGTAAAATTACATGGAACTGATCTACCGTTTGCTAAATCATTAAACAAAGTTGAATGTTCAACTACGTTTAAATCATTATTCGAACTCGACATTCCAAAAAAGGAACGCTATATCCATAAGTCGTACGATCGTACAAATTCAAGTACAATAGTTGACACATGAGACTTACCCTAATAAGCTCCAGCATATGCTTTTGGACAATTCTTCCACTTCCAATGCATGTAGTCTAAACTACCTAACGTTCTAGGTCATCCTCTACTACCATGCATATTCATTAACATTGGTATATCAGCTACGTTTGGTCTACGTAAATATTGGTCACCGTAAACGTCTACGATTGCTTGGCAGAAATGGTCGAAGCAACCTAATATTATGCTTTTCTCCATTTTTAAATTTTCGTCTTGAGCGTCATCTGGACCTCCTTATGCTATCATACGCAATGCAGCTATCATCTTTTGAATTCCAGTATGGTCCATTGTATAAGGTGCATTGCATTTGTAGATAAAGTACGAATCATGTTGTTGGATATACTATAGGATTCGAAGAAACATAGGTCGCCTCATTTGGAATCTCCTCCTAAAATCCTAATCCGTATACGTTAGATTTGAAACAAAATAGTCTTCCATTAGTCTCTCGTTGTGCCACAAATGACGTCTGTTTTTATATCGATGTCCTACAACAGAACCACCATGTTTTTTGCTAGATTCTTCATCTTCATGTAGTGCAGATATTATCTCCCTCTGCCGACCAAAATGATCCTCTACCATAATATCAAATTCTTCGTTATTATCATCGAACAACATACAATCATCAATGGACATTTTTTATTCTTGAAGTTTTTGAGTTGCTTAGATACTGAATATAATGTATGTTATTTGGGTAATAAACGTTATAAGTCTTCCCACTAATATATACAGTTTTTCTAGATTTAAATTGTCTATAATATGTGGCGAAGTTGCCATAGCTTCATTGGATACCGTATTCTGGTTTGTCTTGGATACCACACTCTGGTCTTCATTGGATACCGCTCTCGCATGGAGACATAGTAGGATTAGTGGCAGCATTGTAGTGTCAACGTTAGAGGCACTGTAGTCAAGCAGGCTTCATTAGAAACCGCATTATGTCCTTTCTTAGGTACTGCACTCTGTTCTTCATTGGATACCACTCTCGCATGGAGATAAAGCAAGACTAGTGGCAACAGTTTAGTGTCAATATCAGGGGGACTATAGCCAAGGTGACTTCATTGGGTACTACACTCTTTCCTCTCTTGGATGCTATTTTGATGTTAGGCACTAATATGCATAATAATTAAACGACAATAGAATGTATAATTTATAATATAATTAAAAACAAGCGTATAACTTCGCGGTATTTCGTGGTTTTACATCTTGAACTTCAATTGTATTTATAGGAATCGTTTAAAGTCAGATTTCTTTGAAATAAGAAACATTTGAATCTATTGACCAAAAATTTTCTAACGGAAGAGAAAAGAATAGTTTTCATGTTATAGATTTTGATTTATGGTAAAATCAAATTTTCAAAAAGTCGCTATGGAATTGTATATAAACGATAACGTTTAATTTAAAATATAAAAAGGTTTTTAATTTTAATTCAACGTTGTATAATTTCAAATTGAAATAAAATAGTTCGGTTGGATACCCACTTTTTCTTTATTGGATACTGCACCCTGTTTTATTGGATACAACACTTTGTCTTTATTGGATACTGCACTTTGTCTTTATTGGATATTGCACCCTGTTTTATTTGATACCGCACTCTGTCTTTATTGGATACCGCACTATGTATTTTTTGCTTTATTAAAGAGCACCCAGCCTCTCTTCCTCTCTTCATTATTATTTGCCTCAAACTAGATTTTATAAGATGGTTTTTTGAAGACTATTTAGCAAGTCTTGTAGGTAATAAATTTGTTCGCTTGTTAGCTCTTCCCTATATTGTAATGTACTTTATGGTTCGTCAACATTACTCATTGATTTCATGATTCCACTTTTCATCTAGATCAAAACAGATGATTGGGAGGTCGATGATGATACCATGGTTCAAATGTACGATGAGTATGAATAAATAATCAACCAGCCGAAGATGTCCAAGTAGAAGTTGCAGAAGTCGAGCCTGAACTATTTAGTGCGACGCAACCAAACGTTGCAGTCCAGCGTATCAGACCAATTCAGAACTCCTCAATGCTCGGTTGAGGGAAGTAATTGCTCGACCGAACCCCGATAGGTCAAGCTCTAGCATGACGGGTCGTTCATTCCTATGCTATTGCATAGTCGGATGTAAAGTCCTTGTTTCTAAAAGCCAAACGAATGCAGGTCATCGCTTTTATGGTTGCAAAGCATACATTGATGCATAGGATCGCTAAGGATTGTAAAGTTGTTAATTTTTTTCATGGTACGATCCACCAATGACGGAGAGTGGTGTCAAGTATGCAATTGAGATGCAAGTTGAGGTATGTTGCTTGGAAATATTGAATGTTGCAGCAAAGGCTGAAATGTTGTATGGATGCTACGATTCACCCTGAAACTATGTGTCATAGTTATGTTGTACTGGTTCGTAGTTATATGTTTGTATTCAAAATTATATTGTATTAGGGTTGTAGTTATATGTTGTGTCGAATGATGTTTGTTTGCTTTGTTCTATAATTTGGTGTATCGAATGATGTTTTTATGCATGTTCCTTTATTTATCAAAGTAGAAATTCATTATTTACTTTACTACAGTGTGTACAGAGTGTAGAGTGGCTATAAATTAGAGCATTAGTGGAACGTCCTGACAAATGGCTGACAATTGCAATTCGAATGGACAACACATAAGTGCAGAGCGCTAGTGCATGTTCGAATTGACTACTCTTCAATCTAGTCTTTGAAATAATTATATGGGTGATATATGTTAGAAATAGTATTTCTTATAAATGGTTTCCTTTCTCATTCCTAAATATTATATTTAAACTCATAAGGGAAAATGTCAATCCAAAATTGGTCTGCAGCAAAGTTACTAATACTTGTTGAAGCTTACATCAAGTTTGATAGAAGGCACGAGATTAAGCTACAAAATGGTAGGGGCGTAAGCCATGAATGGTTTTGGATTTTGATTCAAGAGATTTACAACAGCCATCTCGACTGCCCCTCATGGAGGTCTACTACAGATGTTCATAAAACTCACAATGCTTTTTGGGAAGATTGTCTTCGTTACCGCTAGATTATCGAGCTGGTGGAAGATGATGATATATTTCAAGCACATACACCCACTTTCGATGCACGTTACCGATTAGAATACAGAAGAGGTTTCATTGGTCATGAAGCTTGTAAAGTTCACTACAGCTGGCTAACACGCTTTGGATCTGATTAAGCTAATGGTTTGAATTTGAAGTTGGTCGGATTAAGTATTATTTATCTTACTTGTATCATGAAAGTTTATGGTAAATGTATCATGAGAGTTTTATTTATCATATTCATCTTAGTTTTATTTAAGTTGATCAGACTTACTCAAACAAATGCCTGTTTATTTATAAATTCGGGTCGTCCTCAGTATAGGAAATCATTCAAAAGCTTTGGAAACCGTAGGCTAAACAGTATACCATTAGGTCTAATGCAGTAGAGCAGTATGAAATGAAGATTCACTATAGTATACCGTCAGGCCTAACAGTGTGGGGAAGTATGTAAAGCAGATTCTCTACACTGACCTATCACATCACAATTTGTTTTATTTAACATATATTAAGCGGCTATATTTCTCTACGGATTTTGCTCACCCATTGTTAGAAAAACCGCATATAGCAGCAGCAGAATCCACTTCTATTCCGTCGCTATATTGGTTTTAGCAATGGATTTCCTGCATAACATGGTGGTCGGTAAAAACCATTACGGTAATTGTGTCAGATTTGGCGACGGAATTTAACATGAGTTTTCCGACAATTTTCCATCAATTTACTAATTATATAATAAAAATAAAATTTTATTATTAATTTAATTTTAATTTATATGCCGACTGTTTACTGATGGATAATTAATTTATAATAAAATATTATTTAATAAAGGACTGGGTAAACCCTCACTAATTGCCAAGGGATTAGCAAAGGAAATTAAAATGGGGAAAACTTAAACTCGCTTTTTTTGTTGGTAATCCATCGATATTCCCCTTCTGATTTACCAATGTATATACATATACATATATATACATATACATACATGCACATATATATATATATTGAAACACCCCACCTCCGTTAAGGTCACTCACAAAGGGAATGCCTTAACTTCGGTGGAGCGTTTTAGGTAAAAGATGCAGATAAATTACAAGACAGACAAACAAAGCAGCTTAAAATAAAGTTATTTTATAAACAATGTGGTTCAGTCAAGCTTTACAACAGTTTGTCTCAATCATACTTAAAAATAATACATAGAACTTCCGTCTTAATTCAAAAACTTCCAAGTATAAAAGAAGCATAAAAATAACAATGATATTCCCCAATAAAGCATGAACCGACCATAGCAGTGGAAGAGAGAGCACAAAGCAATACATCGACTATCTACGAGCTTGGAAAGAAAAACTGAGGTAAGTGGTAATATTTCCTCCCTGTGAACCTAGGGGGGAAACGGAAGAAAAGAGGTGAAACAAACTAGGTCAGACATAAGTCTAGTAAGTCCAGTGACTTTCAACATGAAAATAGGCAAAAACATCATGACATGAATAAACTGAATATAAGACAACACCGTGATAACAAGGATAACAAGATAACATACGATTAGCATAGATATGATAAGGCAAGATAAACTGAATGCTCTTCTACTCTGATCTCTGCTTCGCTACTACCTTGCTATTTTGATTTTTATATCTCTGCACCACCTAACTAGTGTCCTAACTAGTAATCTGTATAAAATGATCATATGATAATGTGATCCCAATCCCCGCAAATTGTGGTAGCCTTCAGGTGTACATCTAGTATGAGGATCTTACCTCAACCAGCCTAATTGCCATGAAGATGTTAGATGTACCTTTACTACCCTATCGCTCGACTCCTTACTCGTATTAATTTTCCATGTGTCTGTATCAATTCGGCCCTCTCTTACGTGTGGATACCCTGTGCTGGCCCCACCATAAGGTGTATCATTCCCTATGATAGCGACCTGACATGATTCAAGATGCACAGTGTATAACTACTGGTACCCAGTGCCTGCTTTTTCCCACTCCGGAGTACGTGCACGCCTGTAATCCGTCGGAACCTACACTGACGTACCCCCTACCGCTATTTTGACCGCTTATAATCAGCCCAGTAATCGTGCCCACACTGCCTAGTTTCAGGGTACCTTGATACATCTATGTAGGTTACTGCTGAAATGGGTCCCCGTTACTAGGGTTTCTTATTGGTTAAGTTTGTGGGCCTATATTTACTAATATTACCCACCAACCCGATATGTACTTAACCCTCCCACTGATTCAAACATGTTTACTTAATGGTTAAGTCTATGGGCCTATATTTACTAATATTACCCACCAACTTGATATGTACTTAACCCTCCCACACATTATTTCGTATTGGTTAACTGTTGTCCATTCATGTTAACTTAACCCACCCACTCATCATGTCATGTTGGTTAAGTGTTTCTCATTAACCCTTCTCACTTGTCATGTTGGATTGGTTAAGTGTTTCCTATTAACTTAACCCGTTCATTCATCATGTTATATTAGTTAAGTATATTTCCCATTAACTTAACCCCATTCGTTCACCAAGTTACATTGGTTAAGTGTTTCTTGTTAACTTAACCCCACGCGTTCATCATGTTGTATTGGTTAAGTGTCCTCAGTCGATTCAAGTTAACTTAACCCACTCACTTGTCGTGTTACATTGGTTAAGTGTTGCCTTCTTGTGTTAACTTAACCCTTCCACGCATCCTGTTATATTGGTTAAGTGTTGCTCTCTTGTTTTAACTTAACCCTACCCATTCATCATGTCATATTGGTTAAGTGTTTCTTATTAACTTAACCCTTCTCATTCATCATGTTGTACTGGTTAACTTAACCCTGCTCACTTCTCTAATTAACATGTTATAACGGTTAAGTGTTCTAAATTTACTTAACCACACCTTCTTGTCTAATTAACAAGTTATAACGGTTAAGTGTTCTAAATTTACTTAACCCATCTTCTTGTCTAGTTAACATGTTATAACGGTTAGGTGTTCTAAATTTACTTAACCCCATCTTCTTGTCTAGTTAACATGTTATAACGGTTAAGTGTTGCCTTAGTTAACTTAACCCTACCATTCTTTTCTTGTCTTGTTCATTATCATTAATTGATTTATTAATGCACCAACCTCTCACATTAAATCTGTTGTTGCGGTTACTGGATGTGCCGGGCGGTTCCAGGCAGTTTTACACCACAACTCAATTTAACCTCGGGTTTTTCTTGGGCATGATGCACTAACCTCTCACATTAGATAGGTGTTGTTGCGGTTACTGGATGTGACGGGCGGTTCCAGGCAGTTTTACACTGCAACTCAATCTAACCTCAGGTTAGGCATGTTTATTTTTTAGCATATTTACCATACATGTCCATGTCTAGATTTTATATGCTAATTATCCCAAATTCACAAAACTAGTCATGTTCCAATTCTCAAGTTATACCTCAACAAAGCTAATTACAAGTTATGCCCCACAAATTCAAATTCAAGTTATTACTCAACATAGGTTACACCCAAACTTTCCAAATTTGCAATAATAGTCATGCCCCAAAAATTCACGATATAACACATGCCCTACGGTTTAGTCATATTGCACCGTACAAAATATTCTCCAAAAACCCCCAAATCATGATTCACAGTATAAACTATGCCAAATTATAGCCTTTAATTATAGCGCATGCCAATTACCCAAAATCCCAATTTAGGCGTGTTCACATTTAACAGTTATCCCTATCTTACTATAGGTTTTCATGCACAATAATCTTCTTCTTCCAAGTCATAAACTATCATATATATATATATATGCCCCAATTTTAGGTCTTAAACCACAACATGTACTATGCCTTACATGTTTCCACTTCAAATTTACGCCCCAAACCCCAAGTCATATGTCCAATATACTTTATGCCTAAATTTTCAAGTCAAATGTTCGATCCACTTTATGTTTTAAATACAACATATATTATGTCCTCAAATCAGTTACAAATCAGTTATGCCCAATTATGCATAATTTAATACTTTTCCCAATTTTAGCGCTGGTCATGTCCAAATCATATATTATGCCCAGTTTTAGCGCTGGTCATGTTCAAATCATATATTATGCCCAATTTTATTTCCAACGTACGTTCATCTCTTATGAGATTTGGCTCAGGCTCATAGTAGCCTGGCTATAAAAACAAAAAAGGAAGAAGGAAAGTAGAGACAAAGAATGGACATAATAATATCAAATGAGATAGATCCAATGGATATAGAAAGACAGATAGAAATAGGCATAATCTCAGATTCAGATTTATTACAATGTCAGAATCACAATTGAATTTTACTTCTGAAAGTAACATGAACTTACAAAACAAAGGACAAATCTTGTTTTCTGGGATCTATTTTCTGAAACTGAAAAGCTATCCCTTGACGAAGACTATCGATTCTCTAATTTAGATTTGATTCGTAGCTTCTAACTTGCTTTCTAGTTTGCCTCCTAGTTATAGAAGAATGGTGGCTATGCTTGGTTGACCATGGACAGCATGATGCCTCCTTGGAATGAAATTGTGTGGTTTAGGGTTGAGGGTTGGGGTTGCTTATATACACGCTTTGATTTATGTGTGTCGTTAGATCAATCTAGGAGCAATCAGAACCATCCAGACAAGATAGAGCTATCCAAAAACCGCCACCTAGGCCCTAGTGACTTAGTAACAAGTCAGAAATCGTCACTGTTTGGATCTGGGCGAGGGGGTCGACCCCTACAGGGGGGTCGACACCCCAGTCGACAATCCTCTTGGGGGGTCGACAATTATGTCGACCCCCCTGGGGGGAGTCGACCCCTATAGGCGGGAATTTTCCCGCCCAGCTGATTTACGTGATTTTGAAATTCGAACTACTTTTTCTATTTAATTATTATTTATATTTAATTTCTGATTTAACATGAAATCTTTAACAGAGTCTGATTTACGCAAACTCAGACTCTATCTCGAGCAGAATTCCGAGACAAACGCAATGGCGTAACCGTTTCCCTTAATTCTTACTTTTAAAATTAAGTATTATTTAATTCGTTACTTTAATATTCATTGGAAATACGGGGTGTTACATTCTCCCCTCCTTTAAAGCATTTCGTCCTCGAAATCTCCAAGTCAAGGAGAATGTATCCTAACATCCAACATCCATCTACTCAACCATTCAATCACAGGCGTCCATTGTCCTTAAAAAGATTTCTAATGCTTTTCATGAACATATGCATAGTGTGTGTATATGTCCTTATCTAATGCAAAATCAGATGGTCTACTGATTCAGTTGACCTCCTTAATGCGAATTATGTCAGTGCCATGAGTCCATCATGTATGCAATTATTCCTAATCGTGCTTTATAACTTCTACACGAGGCTCAATCATTCATACAAATGCAACATCCATATGATAACACATCAAGTTTCCATTTATATATATAAAAAATCACTCGTGCATATGCAATATGAAAGTGACTGAGCCGATATAGAGCCTAATGCGTGTATATGCATCCACGAGCAACCACTAGCAAACACTTACATCCACTTGCATCCACCAAACATAACATGTCTCAAACACATGTTTACATCCATTGGCTTCTACCTAAGGATCGAGGATAGGATCGAGAGGATATACTTAAAAGATAAAGACTAGTAAATAAACTTTACAGAAAAGAGAGATCAACTATACACCCTCAGAAAGGGGATGATGCGCGTATCTAGTCTTCAGTCTTCTAAGTCGCATCTTCTTGAGCTTCATTCCATATTGCTCTGACTGTCTTAACTTTACAATTGCGTGGCTTCTTAATTTCTGTTTTCAGAATATGCGTTGGTACTCATTTCACTATCGCCTCTCGTTCCACCTTTCCTTCTTATAGTATACTTGGCACTACAAATTCTGCCGTGTTATGCTAACATTTCCTCAAAAGGTTTTCCAAAATCCTATTCACCCTTCCTGTCAGAGGATGACAAGCGGTGTTTAACATAATTGCGTACCTACCGCCTTTTTCATATCACTTTTCCTTCTTGCTTTGAGAACTGCCCCAAGCCCGGTTTCGCAAGCACCGGTATATACTATGTACGGTTTTCTCCCATCTAACAAAGTCAAGACTGGGGCTGATATCTTCGCAAAGTCCTTAACGAACCTCCTCTAGCAGCCCGCCGACCCTAGAAAACTTCTTACTTCCGTTGCTTTTCTATGAACCTTCCAACCTTGGATTGCCATTTCCTTTTGCAGGATCCACCACTATCCCTTCCTTAGAGACCATGTGTCTTAAGAACCTTACTTCTTCTCTCTAAAAATGACATTTTTGGAGAACTTCGCCTTAAGTTGATGTGCTTGGAGGGTATCCGAGACTTCCCTTAGATGCAAAGCATGTTCTTCCTCATTTCAAAATATCATCTATGCACTAGCGAAGTGAATCATCCGCCTTTGTAATGAAAACGACTGGAGCACCCCATTCAGAAATACTTTGCCTTATGAACTCTTTTTCAAGTAACTCTTTTACTTGTTTACTGAGCCCTTCCTTTCCCTTGGATTCATGTGTCGTACAGGTAATGCAACTGGTTTTGCATTGTCAACTAGATATATGCGGAAGTCTATCTCGCGTTTTAGGGGATAAGCCCCTAACCTGATCAAAAACATTTGTGTACTCATGGACTACCCAAACGGATCGCAAATCGTCGATAGATGCATCAAGTGATTCTAGGTAGCCAAGACAAACTGATCCCTTAGGATCACATGAAATCTCGAGGGTATTCCCGAGGCAAGTCGAAATTCTAACTACTCTCCTTTCACAATTACTAGCTAACCAATCCATGCCTCGAATCAACGCATAGCCCATGAAACCAAAAACATAAGCATTACACTTAAACTCAATACTTAACATAGCTATTCTCAAATCCTTACAAACCAAAGATAAATGAGCCGAACCACCAACCGGATTTGAGACAATAATGGGATCTTCTATTATACAAGTACTAAGATGCAGAGACTCAACTATGGAAGCAGATATAAACGAATGTGAAGTGCTAAAATTAAAAGAGTACTAACAGGATGATCAAAAGAAAACTAAACTACCTCTCTCTCAGGTACGCTGGCGGTGAGAGCATGCACTTGTCCTCCGGAAAATCCTGTCCTTTGTTCTTGCCCTTGACCTTAATTATATGACCCGTTATACCATAATAACGACACTTCCTCTTGTCCTAGATTTTTCTATTCTTTCTTCCTTTGTGAACCAAGTCCATATCCATGAGTTTCTCATCCTTGCGTTGTGCTCCTTAGCCAAACTTCCTCATTCTCATCTTTACCATCCTTGTGTAACATGTTGACAAGTTTCCCGAAAGCTGCCTCCATCGCATGGAAAACCCTACAATGCTTGAAAGAAAATTAGCCATAGGTAAAACTATTGCGGCTATATATGGAAGTTGGGCACTTCTTCGCCCTTTGACAGGTGTCGTAGTCTTATCAAGCCTACAGAACAATGCCGCGATGAGGTTACCTCCCAGAAAGCCAAGAGCCCCGGAGACTTAAAAAAAGAAGGAAACATGGATTCAAACAGAGGATCAAAAGATAGTGCATATGGCTTTGGGAAATATGCCTTTAAAACAAAACTTTTCTTTCGAAAATGCTTCGTTTAAAACCGTTTTGAAAATATTTTTTCAAGTCTTTCATCTGATTTGGTAACCTTCAGTTCTGATACCAAGTGAAACACCCCACCTCCGTTAAGGTCACTCACAAAGGGAATGCATTAACTTCGGTGGAGCGTTTTAGGTAAAAAGATGCAGATAAATTACAAGATAGACAAATAAAGCAGCGGAAAATAAAGTCCTTTTATAAACAATGTGGTTTGGTCAAGCTTTTACAACAATTTGCTTCAATCATACTTAAAAATAATACATAGAACTTCTGCCTTGATTCAAAAACTTCCAAGTATAAAAGAAGCATAAAAATAACAATGATATTCCCCAATAAAGCATGAACTGGCCATAGTAGTGGAAGAGAGAGTCCAAAGCAATACATCGACTATCTTCGAGCTTGGAAAGAAAAACTGAGCTAAGTGGTAACATTTCCTCTCTGTGAACTTGAGGGGGGGAACGGAAGAAAAGAGGCGAAACAAACTAGGTCAGACATAAGTTTGGTAAGTCCAGTGACTTTTAGCATGAAAATAGGCAAAAGCATCATGACATGAATAAACTGAATATAAGACAACACCATGATAACAAGGATAGTAAGATAACATATGATTAGCATAGATATGATAAGGCAAGATTAACTGAATGCGCTTCTACTCTGATCTCTGCTTCGCTACTACCTTGCTATTCTGATTTTTATATCTCTGCACCACCTAACTAGTGTCCCAACTAGTAATCTGTATAAAATGATCATATGATAATGTGTCCTAATCCCCGCAAATTGTGGTAGCCTTCAGGTGTACATCTACTATGAGGGTCTTACCTCAACCAGCCTAATTGCCATGAAGATGTTAGATGTACCCTTACTACCATATCGACCGGCTACTTACTCGTATTAATTTTCCATGTGTCTGTGTCAATTCGGCCCTTTCTTGCGTGTAGATACCCTGTGCTGGCCCCACCATAAGGTGTATCAATCCCTATGATAGCGACCCGACACGATTCAAGATGCACAGTGTATAACTACTGGTACCCAGTGCCTTCTTTTTCCCACTCCGGAGTATGTGCACGCCCATAATCCGTCGGAACCTACACTGACGTACCCCCTGCCACTATTTTGACTGCTTATAACCAGCCCAGTAATCGTGCCCCACCCTGCCTAGTTTCAGGGTACCTTGATACATCTATGTGGGTTACTGTTGAAATGAGTCCCCGTTACTAGGGTTTCTTACTGGTTAAGTTTGTGGACCTATATTTACTAATATTACCCACCAACCTGATATGTACTTAACCCTCCCATTGATTCAAACATGTTTACTTAATGGTTAAGTCTGTGGGCCTATATTTACAAATATTACCTACCAACCCGATATGTACTTGACCCTCCCACACATTATGTTGTATTGGTTAAGTGTTGTCCATTCATGTTAACTTAACCCACCCACTCATCATGTCGTGTTGGTTAAGTGTTTCTCATTAACCCTTCTCACTTGTCATGTTGGATTGGTTAAGTGTTTCATATTAACTTAACCCCGTTCATTAATGATGTTATATTGGTTAAGTATTTCCCATTAACTTAACCCCATTCGTTCATCAAGTTACATTGGTTAGGTGTTTCTTATTAACTTAACCCCTCACGTTCATCATGCTGTATTGGTTAAGTGTCCTCTGTCAATTCAAGTTAACTTAACCCACCTACTTGTCGTGTTACATTGGTTAAGTGTTGCCTTCTTGTGTTAACTTAACCCTTCCACGCATCCTGTTATATTGGTTAAGTGTTGCTATCTTCTTTTAACTTAACCCTACCCATTCATCATATCATATTTGTTAAGTGTTTCTTATTAACTTAACCCTTCTCATTCATCATGTTGTACTGGTTAACTTAACCCTGCTCACTTGTCTAATTAACATGTTATAACGGTTAAGTGTTCTAAATTTACTTAGCCCTACCTTCTTGTCTAATTAACATGTTATAACAGTTAAGTGTTCTAAATTTACTTAACCCCATCTTCTTGTCTAGTTAACATGTTATAACGGTTAAGTGTTCTAAATTTACTTAACCCCATCTTCTTGTCTAGTTAACATATTATAACGGTTAAGTGTTGCCTTAGTTAACTTAACCCCATTCTTTTCATGTCTTGTTCATTAGCATTAATTGATTTATTAATGCACCAACCTCTCACATTAGATCTATGTTGTTGCGGTTACTGGATTTGTCGGGCGGTTCTGGACAGTTTTACACCACAACTCAATCTAACCTCGGGTTTTTCTTGGGAATGATGCACTAACCTCTCGCACTAGATATGTGTTGTTGTGGTTACTGGATGTGCCGGGCAGTACCGGAGTAGTACCGGGCAGTTTTACACCGCAACTCAATCTAACCTCGGGTTAGGCATGTTTATCTTTAAGCATATTTACCATACATGTCCATGTATAGATTTTATATGCTAATTATCCCAAATTCACAAAACTAGTCATGTTCCATTTCTCAAGTTATACCTCAACAATTTCAATTACAAGTTATTCCCCACAAATTCTAATTCAAGTTATTACTCAACATAGGTTACACCCAACCTTCCCAAATTTGCAATAATAGTCATGCCCCAAAAATCACGATATAACACATGCCCTAAGGTTTAGTCATATTGCACCGTACAAAATATTCTCCAAAAACCCCCCAAATCATGATTCACAGTATATACTATGCCATATTATAGCCTTTAATTACAGCGCATGCCAATTACCCAAAATCCCAATTTAGGCGTGTTCACATTTAACAGTTATCCCTATCTTACTATAGGTTTTCATGCACAATAATCTTCTTCTTCCAAGTCATAAACTATCATATATATATATGCCCATAATTTTAGGTCTTAAACCACAACATGTACTATGCCGTACATGTTTCCAGTTCAAATTTATGCCCCAAACCCCAAGTCATATGTCCATTATACTTTATGCCTAAATTTTCAAGTCAAATGTTCGATCCACTTTATGTTTTAAATACAACATATATTATGTCCTCAAATCAGTTACAAATCAATTATGCTCAATTATGCATAATTTAATACTTTTCCCAATTTTAGCGCTGGTCATGTCTAAATCATATTTTATGCCCAGTTTTAGCGCTGGTCATGTTCAAATCATATATTATGCCCAATTTTATTTCCATCGTACGTTCATCTCTTATGAGATTTGGCTCAGGCTTGCAGTAGTGTAATAACCCGGAAATCCGAACCAATTTAAAAAATTTATTTTGGCAATTTTAATGAATTTTGAATATTTAAAATGAATTATTTTAAATAATAACAACAAGAAATTTACCTTTGAATAGAATTAGAACGTATATATTATATAGATCGTCGTTAGAATAAAAATATTTTATTTTAATTTTCAAAGGAATTGAATATGGCATGGTAGTTCGAAAATTCGATTTCAAATTTCAAATGAATGTACAGGTTTCAAAATAAACCGGATTTTGGCGAAACCAAAAATATTCAAATCTATATGAGAATATCTTTCCAATGAATCCGAAAAATTGAAATTTCATAACGGGGATAAAAAGTTATGTCCAGTTGAAAATTCAGAATAGTCGCTATGGAATTTTGGCCCTTAAAAATGGAAATTTTGCAAACGATCTCTGTTTTCAACGAAACCACTTTTGTTGGATCTGGGATGTCGAGTTATTGATAGATTCCAAAATTCGTAAATTTATGAATTAATATGTGAGCGTGGCGACGGAAAATGTGTGTTAACAATTTCAGTCAATTTGGGTCGACCAGAAAATGACCATTCTTCAAATGGTCTCATAATTTGACGACACTAGTTTTATTTGGACCGTATCGTTAATACGAAGCTAGGAAATATTTTTCGGGAATTTTTAGAGTCCGTATGTGGCCCCAGTAAATTAAAATGTGCGTTCAAATTCAATATATAGATTTATTTTTTGATTTTGATTGAAACTGATCGAAACGATCGAATCAGCTTATGATACATATCCCATTGTGTTCAGAATGGGGGTATTACGCTAGGGATGACCGTCGGTGGGTCTCGTTTGGAGTTTGTACACAAACTCAACTTTATAGGTAAAAATAATATAATAATTATATATAACTCCTTCACCTCCCTTTACCTTCTCTCATCGACAGATCGAATTAGATAATAGAATATAAAAAAAACCTCGCTTAGTCCTTCGCGCCGCGACCGCCACTGACCGGCCTGCCCACCGCCGAGCTCCGCCTCAGGCGTCTCCACTGACCACCTCTCTCTCTCTCTTCTCTCTCCCTTCAAATTGAGAACCGTGGCCCCAATTGCAAACCCCGACCCCAAAACTGATTCCCAACCACCAGCGGCCCGCCGCCGTGCCTAGCCGCCTCCTCCCTCGCCTCTGGCCCGCCACCAGACTGTCGGGCAGCCTCCCATCACCTTCGGCGTCGCCATTCCCCCGTTCCCACTTCTAGTTGTGAGTTTTTTCTGATTTATTTATGTTATTGGTAAGGTAATTTTTATTATGAAAATCTGTAATAAAAATATGATTTTTATATTATAGAGATAATAAAAATATGATTTTTATATTATAGAGATAATAAAAATATGATTTTTAAATAGTAGCGATAAAAAACTGATCTTTATATAAGAAGTAGGAATATAATTTTTATATAGAAAGAAGCGTCGTAAAAATATATGAAGTAGAAATAAAAATGTGAATTTTATTTATTGGAATGAAGCAATAAAATTATAATTTTTATTATGAACAGCGTGGCAAGTACTGCATTGGAATTTCAAACAAATCCAAACAGTTGAAATATATACTAGGATGCAGACGGTGCTTAGCAGCACCCAACACCCATTGTCCACAGACCATGGATGACTTGTTTGTTTGTTTGTTGTTTATGGTGTGAATATTGATTGTGTGATGGGGAATGGAATAAAATATTTTATAGTTAAAAATATAATTTTTGACGTGTATATAAAATAAATATTTATAAACAAATCGGACGGTTTGTTTATGTACACCCATTTGATTGATATTGATTGGGACGATATATTTTACACATCGCACAACTACACAAATAAAAATCTGTGTTAGTTGATTTGAAACCCCACAATGGTGTTGGGATGATATCTGGCGTACACTAATCCCAAATAATTAGCTGTATGTCGATCGATTGATTGACGGGCTGTTATAAGTGTTAAATATTTATATTTGATGCTTATGCAGTGTAGAATGCACTCTGGATGATGGTTGATTATTTATCGTTGCTATTATATATATGTGTTGTAGGGAATCCATATAATTAACATTATATGGTAATTGATTGGGCCTCATTCCAAGTTGGAAAATAAAGAATATTCAAGTGTTGAATAAAAGAAAATTCATGTGTTGAATAAAATATATATTCATGTGTTGAATAAAAGAAAATTCATGTATTGAATAAAACATATATTCATGAGTTGAATAAAAGAAAATTCATGTGTTGAATAAAATATATATTCATGTGTTGAATAAAAGAAAATTCATGTGTTGAATAAAATATATATTCATGTGTTAAATAAAAGAAAATTCATGTGTTGAAGAAAATATTCATTTATTGAATAGAATAACGAAGTTATTGAAATATATAAAGCCGTGTTGATTAGATTTGCGCCATTTTGACGTGAACGATATCTATATCGATTTTATTCATTTTTAAAATGAATATCGAAAAGGAATTGATTTCAAAATATAATATTTTGAAAATACGATCATTTATATATCGATGATATGGAATATTCAATTTTGATTTGAAATTGAATATAAAGTTGAAATTGTTTTGAAAACGAATTTAAAATGATTTATAAAATAAGTTTTAAAAGGAAATCGATGAATATATATATATATTATATATATAATGGCCTGAATAGAACGCGCCACGCAGCGGCATTGTAACGTCCCGCATTTTTATCGATTTATATTTGAATATTTAAATCAGTTTAAATATTGAATTTGTAATATAAGTGGATTTATATATTAATTAAAACGAAGTTGAACGTATAAAAATATATATAAAATATAATCAAGCTTATAACGACGCTGCAGTTCGTAATTTAACGTTCTGAACTTCAACTGAGTGTACAGAACTCGTTTTAAATCGGATTTCTTCGAAACAAGAAGCGTTGGAATCAGTTGAACTGTATCTTTCCAACGAAAGTGGAAAATGGAGATTTCGTCATATTCATTGCAAGATATATCCAAAAGAAATATTCAAATAGTCGCTGTAAAATCGTATATCGACCATAACGGTTTATTTGAAATAACTTCTTGTCGGTTTCGAATTTAGACAAGGTTCTTTTGAGACATAGTGATAATTTAATTTTTAGAATTTTACTGAAATTTTTAATTTATTTAAATACGCAACTTTTTATTTGGAGTATTTTGCACCATGAATCAGTATTTTGAGGTTTCAAAAGATGAGTTAACCTACCGATATTATTATATTTTTGGGATCGTGACACCTCGCTGGACACAACCGTAATCTTATTTCTGTCCATAAAAGCTCGAACATAAATGTAATTTTACGTGATGGGATACACTTTCGTACGAAGTAAAGTTAAATGCATATAAAATGATTATTAAACAAAATGTACACTACCACCTGCCAACCTTTAAATATACATGCATGACATCGTGGAGGACAAAATCGTGCACATGCCACACCTATATTTTCAAATGGACATATCATGCAGACCCTAAAGCAAGGTGCCAACCCATTCTTTCTTTTCATAATTAAAACCCCACATGCCTCATACTGTAATCTATTAGCTCTATGTCCATCTGCAAGCTTTCAATCAAAAATAACTTAGCACCCAAGTATATAGATTGGCGCAGACTACACAAAAATGACGTGCAGACCTATGTACATTGTATGATGAGACCATACAATGGTACAAAATGCAGTGCAGCTACATATTGGAAATTCAACCTAGCCTAAAAACATATGCGTGTACAGTGTACACCATACCCTATCTTCATCAAACATAAAAGAAAACGCAAGCCTATACCCTAAGGAACTCCACCATTAAGTCTATATTTCCCCTACAGCTAATATGCAACTAATGAAATGAAACACAAGGACTGACCTACCCTGTTCTACAGCCTTGCATGAATGTCAGAATTCGAATTGTCACCGCCCTTTCAAAAGACAACTCGTGCTCTTATACAGATCTTTTACGTAGACAATACTTCAATATCACCATTTACCTACCATTTTCATCAGACTATCCTACCGAAGAAACTGCAGACCTACATTTCCTTCATATTGAAGCTTTCAGACTTCACATGCCTATGGGACGAGCTGTGTTTTAGCTTTAGGCCTAAGACTTCTGGTGCAAGAAACTTTCCCATTATATATAAATAGAAGGGCAGTGTGGAACAAAGAACAGCGGCTCACCCTCCCTGTTTTCAGATTGACGAACCTTTCTACACTTTAAAAATTCGGAAACCATTTAAAACTCCCATTAAAAATATTGAAGGATATCCATTAAGCTCCTCTGATCATGGACTTCAAGTTCATACGAGATTTGGTGAGTTCGAACCAGATATTCATCGTTGTCATATTGAAGTTGCAAGCTAAAGTTTTTCGTATTATGTGGGACGTGGGTTGATGGACTTCTTTACTGGGTCCATGCTGTGTTCATTATGAAGTAGGAGTATGAAGGAGCATGAGGCGTGCGTTGTGATGGAGAAGCTACACTGTCGTAGCATGCTTGATGGATGTATTAGCCGCGAGGTATAAGGGTGAGCTCGTTTGGCAAAACGTTGAATGAGAAAGTGGGACTGGGTGCGCCTCTTGCATGACGGATGGGTTTAACGTGAAGTGTGTATGGATGGTGATAGAATAAGTTACTGAAGCATGAAGTGTTAACAAGGAAGTAGCTAGCCGGAGGAACAGTGGACGACACAGCTGTGTTCGTAGGGAAGAAGTCCTACTGGTCACCGTGGGTCTTTGAAACCGGTAGCAGGCCGGAGATAACTGGACGTCGGCTTCATGTTGACGCAAGCGGGCTGTATGTGATGGGGTGATAAGGATGAACTCTCGGCAGTGGCAAGGACGGGCGGATGTAGTGGACAGCAAGGGGTTTTGCATAGAGTACATGGTACTGCAGGCTTTTGGAGGAGAAGTTTTGGCGGAGTTCGCGGAAAAGAAAGGATGCTTTGAGAACGATCGATGGGATCTGAGTATTCAAATAAGTTGACGAACGGTCCATCATGTCGAAGTTGTATGAACGCACGCTGCACAACAAAGTTGGGTTAGAGCACTTGAAAGCACGTTGGAATATGAGGCAGAATAAAACGTCTGGTTAAATCGACCAACGCAAATCGTTTTTAACGGTTAACGCGCCAAGGTGAGTAAATTCACTAACTCTGTTTTATTTAAAATATTTTGATTATATTTTAAATAATGGTTGAATGCTGTGTGATGGTTGATTAGATAAATTACAGTTAAATTGGTTGAAATAAATATATATCATTGCATATGCACACATCATTGGTTGGATACTGATTTGAATAACACCTATGGATGCGGAAATCGGTTGGAGGAACTCAACCGGATTCCTAAATACTTAGATGTACTGTTTGTGCACTGGTTGAACCATGTTGAATGGAAATTCAACGTTATATTGATTTGGTAAACAAACGATATCAGCGACAGTCAATCATAAACCCATTTTGTTAAGAAGTTGGTTGACCGTCAGACAAATCAACGAAGGCAATTATAAAAATTATATTTTTATAATTAAAGCGAGGTTTAAATTATAATAGAAATTCTATTATAAACTGGTATTAAGTTTGTATTGAGATGTTTTATTGAATTGGGTATAATAATTCAAATTAGAAGTAAATTGCCAAAAGAACAAAGAACGTGATCAAGTTGAGATAAGAGAAGTCTAAAGAGAAATGTTTAAGGAAGATGGAGTGAAGGGTTAATGACCAATGTAAATAATTTTAAACCGAGTTTTCAAATAAGGATATGACATCATAAAATCATATTTAAAATATGTCAAGATTTTTGTAACGGAAATAAATGCCAAGATTTTTGTAACGGAAATAAATGCCAAGATTTTTGTAACGAAAAGAGATATCAAGATTTTTGTAATAAAAAGAGATGTCAAGAATTTGTAACGGAAAGAGGTGTTGAGATTAATTATAAAGTGGAATATAGTAGCATATTGCAAGTCTCAGAACTATAGCAGTAAAGTAACGCTGTTGACTAGGCTTAAGCGTGACTGTTATGTCAAGATTAGTTATAAAGGGATATAGCAGCGTATAGCAAGTTTGAACTGTAACGATAAATGAAACGCTGTTAACCAAACTTAAGCGTGATGTTTATATACAGTAGCACTTCCTAGGGAAGGAAAACAACTTGTTTTGAAATTCACTTATTCAAAGGTCATAAGTAATGACGTTTGTCCAAAGAAATATAAGAACAAATGTTAAATAAAAAGTGCCGGTGATTTGTGTGATATTGGTTGTACATTGAATGGATGTTGTTTTTACTTCGATAGTTAAACAACCAACTATCGAAGTGTTTTGACCATCATTGTCAATACGGAGAGACCGGTTGGATATTTTATCCGAGAACCACTCCGTATAGGCATAAGCGCTGTGAATTCGATTATGCTGAAGACAAATTGAAGACGGAGTGAAATGCAATGGACATCCTATACCAGAATGGTGTTTTCTGTTTGTCCAGTCCCAGGACAACTTGTATGGACGAATGTCTGACAGAGTATTCCTAACGGTCACATAAGACGACCTGTTCAAGGTATTACGTCTGGTGGCGGAGGAATTCGTTTCTCTTAGCTTTTATACCCGTAATATTTTGAGAAGATCAACTAGTGATTTGACGGGTTTGACGATGTGGCATTCAAAGTGAATGGTGGCCAGATGTTCTAAAAAGTAAACGTAGCCTCAAGCTTCACAGCCGGGAAATGACAAAAATCGGGCAGGCAGCATGGCTATGTGGGTCGCTCCCATTAGGGTGTATAATCACCTATCTAGAGAAATTCCTTTTGTTTCTAAATCTATCGATTCTGCCCATTCGGGAACGGTGGTTTGAGTCCAACCGTTGGTGATATACATTCGATACACTCAAGCGAAATGAGTGGTCGGTCATGTGTGGGCCGGGTTGCAAGACGTTCTTGTTGAACCCAGGTGTATTCGCCTCTAGAGATACATCATCGGAAGGTGGTCCCATACCTTGTCATAGTTGGAATCCAATCTCCAATAAGCGCCCTGCGGTTTTTGATTTTATACTATATATGTAGAGCGTGAGATGCAAGCGTTCTACTATTTGGTTATTTATTTGATTAGACATTATTATAATATCACTGGATTTTGATATCAAAAATATTTTGGGTTATAGTAAGGTAAAAGCCGTCCGTGTTTATGTGTGGGCTGGTCTTACTATCATCCTTTTGTTTCAAAGGGATTTTTCAAAGTTAAACTGAATGGTTGGAGTTTACTCACACCAGTCCCATGACTGACCCAGAGTTTATTTTGTTTGTTTTTCCTAAACTCTTGGGTGCCCAAATTTGTACGGGCAGTCAAGTGTTTCAGGCTTTTACAGATATACTTGGAGGAGCTGCAAGCAAAAGGCTTCACCGATAGTATTTAGAGATTATTTCCGCTGTGATATGATGTACTGTACTCTGATAATGGTATGTATATACAATACAGTTTTGTATTTCAAAATTATGTTATATAACATATTTTATTCGTTCCGCTGTGAGATTCGTGTTTACTCTGATTATGTTCAGCTGTGTTCTTCTTCTTCTCCTATTCTATTAGTTCTATCTTTTCTATCTCATCCTCTAACTTCTTTCTATTAATGATCTGGTATCTTCGATGTCTGAATAGTCGACGCTGGGTTTTGTGTCGATTTTCGGAGTCGAAAATCCCCGGGTCGTTACAGTGGTATCAGAGCTAGAGGTTAAGTGATTACCTTGGCTCTGTGGCGTGACTCAATAGAGATAAGGTTAGCAGTACCTTAGATTGAGTTTGAGTGTATATATATGAGCGCGTATTTGTAAATTAATATAAAAACTGTTTTATATCGTGTTGACTGGTCAGTCGAGAGGTTTATGAATTCTGGTCGAAACAGTAATGCAAACTGTATCGATAGGTGTTTCTAAACTCTTGAATAGAGCAATTCGACACGGTATGTTTTGGAGAAGAGGGTAAATGAAATAATCTTACCCGAAATATATTTTGATATAAAGAAAGCATATATATTGGAATTGTTATAATATATTGGGTGTGTTAATTGTAATTATAATCGAATAAGGTTATAAGTGAAATGGTATATAACCAATGAGAATTCGTATAAGCGAAATCAGATGGATTGAATCTGAATGTAAACCAGAATTGGAGTTAAAATCTCAGAAACTGGAATTGGTATTTGAAATTGAATTTTGAATTATATGAGGAAATTTTAAGATCCTGGGAAATTTTCTAAGTGTTGGAAAGATATTTTTGAAGTAATTTCCAAAAAAGGAAGTGTTTAAAAATGGTTTTGAAAGGAATATAGTATTGAACTCACCTTGATTGCTGGGAAATAAATTCCGATGATGAACCGCGGCATTATCGGTGTTCATTTTCGAATTTCTAAGTGAGTGATTACTACCAAAGATTTTGTTTGAAATAAGTTGTTCGAATATTCAAATATTTTGAATTTCTATGTTTCAAATAAATATATGATTTCAAACTGATTTGAAAAAAAAATCCCAGGGATTTGAATTTTGAAATTTTACTTATGAAGTAAATAAACAGAGGATTTAAATAAGTCAAATAAAATTTGAGTTGAATTGAAGCAAAGTAAGTGGAAATCGTATTGGAATAAGAATTTGACTTGGCAAAGTAGTTGAGTTGTGAATTGAGATTGGGAATGGAACCAAACTTGGTTGGGAAATTTGATTATTTAGAATTGGAATTGAACTGAAGTTTGAAAAAAGAAATTTGAGTTGGGATTATTGATTGAGAATAAACTGACTGGAGATCAGTTGGAGATGCAATTGGGTATGCTGAATGGATTGCAAATGGAAGCGAGAATGTTGGACGCCCAATAAAGGGAGAAGGTCCAGAGTGGCGTGTGGTAATATTACCAAATGAACAGTGCAGCGGAGAGGTTGACGAAATTCTCCGAAAATTTAAGTGTTAGAAAATTTTCAGAATTTTGAAAATTTTTGTTACAAAGAAGGGAATTGATATTTTGATCAGTTCAGTTGAAACTGAAATATGAAGTAAACCAAAAGAATTTTTAACATGTTTACAACAGAAATTGTAGCATTTTTCCTACCTTAGCAATTTCGAGGACGAAATTATTTTAAGGGGGAAGGAATGTAACGTCCCGCATTTTTATCGATTTATATTTGAATATTTAAATCAGTTTAAATATTGAATTTGTAATATAAGTGGATTTATATATTAATTAAAACGAAGTTGAACGTATAAAAATATATATAAAATATAATCAAGCTTATAACGACGCTGCAGTTCGTAATTTAACGTTCTGAACTTCAACTGAGTGTACAGAACTCGTTTTAAATCGGATTTCTTCGAAACAAGAAGCGTTGGAATCAGTTGAACTGTATCTTTCCAACGAAAGTGGAAAATGGAGATTTCGTCATATTCATTGCAAGATATATCCAAAAGAAATATTCAAATAGTCGCTGTAAAATCGTATATCGACCATAACGGTTTATTTGAAATAACTTCTTGTCGGTTTCGAATTTAGACAAGGTTCTTTTGAGACATAGTGATAATTTAATTTTTAGAATTTTACTGAAATTTTTAATTTATTTAAATACGCAACTTTTTATTTGGAGTATTTTGCACCATGAATCAGTATTTTGAGGTTTCAAAAGATGAGTTAACCTACCGATATTATTATATTTTTGGGATCGTGACACCTCGCTGGACACAACCGTAATCTTATTTCTGTCCATAAAAGCTCGAACATAAATGTAATTTTACGTGATGGGATACACTTTCGTACGAAGTAAAGTTAAATGCATATAAAATGATTATTAAACAAAATGTACACTACCACCTGCCAACCTTTAAATATACATGCATGACATCGTGGAGGACAAAATCGTGCACATGCCACACCTATATTTTCAAATGGACATATCATGCAGACCCTAAAGCAAGGTGCCAACCCATTCTTTCTTTTCATAATTAAAACCCCACATGCCTCATACTGTAATCTATTAGCTCTATGTCCATCTGCAAGCTTTCAATCAAAAATAACTTAGCACCCAAGTATATAGATTGGCGCAGACTACACAAAAATGACGTGCAGACCTATGTACATTGTATGATGAGACCATACAATGGTACAAAATGCAGTGCAGCTACATATTGGAAATTCAACCTAGCCTAAAAACATATGCGTGTACAGTGTACACCATACCCTATCTTCATCAAACATAAAAGAAAACGCAAGCCTATACCCTAAGGAACTCCACCATTAAGTCTATATTTCCCCTACAGCTAATATGCAACTAATGAAATGAAACACAAGGACTGACCTACCCTGTTCTACAGCCTTGCATGAATGTCAGAATTCGAATTGTCACCGCCCTTTCAAAAGACAACTCGTGCTCTTATACAGATCTTTTACGTAGACAATACTTCAATATCACCATTTACCTACCATTTTCATCAGACTATCCTACCGAAGAAACTGCAGACCTACATTTCCTTCATATTGAAGCTTTCAGACTTCACATGCCTATGGGACGAGCTGTGTTTTAGCTTTAGGCCTAAGACTTCTGGTGCAAGAAACTTTCCCATTATATATAAATAGAAGGGCAGTGTGGAACAAAGAACAGCGGCTCACCCTCCCTGTTTTCAGATTGACGAACCTTTCTACACTTTAAAAATTCGGAAACCATTTAAAACTCCCATTAAAAATATTGAAGGATATCCATTAAGCTCCTCTGATCATGGACTTCAAGTTCATACGAGATTTGGTGAGTTCGAACCAGATATTCATCGTTGTCATATTGAAGTTGCAAGCTAAAGTTTTTCGTATTATGTGGGACGTGGGTTGATGGACTTCTTTACTGGGTCCATGCTGTGTTCATTATGAAGTAGGAGTATGAAGGAGCATGAGGCGTGCGTTGTGATGGAGAAGCTACACTGTCGTAGCATGCTTGATGGATGTATTAGCCGCGAGGTATAAGGGTGAGCTCGTTTGGCAAAACGTTGAATGAGAAAGTGGGACTGGGTGCGCCTCTTGCATGACGGATGGGTTTAACGTGAAGTGTGTATGGATGGTGATAGAATAAGTTACTGAAGCATGAAGTGTTAACAAGGAAGTAGCTAGCCGGAGGAACAGTGGACGACACAGCTGTGTTCGTAGGGAAGAAGTCCTACTGGTCACCGTGGGTCTTTGAAACCGGTAGCAGGCCGGAGATAACTGGACGTCGGCTTCATGTTGACGCAAGCGGGCTGTATGTGATGGGGTGATAAGGATGAACTCTCGGCAGTGGCAAGGACGGGCGGATGTAGTGGACAGCAAGGGGTTTTGCATAGAGTACATGGTACTGCAGGCTTTTGGAGGAGAAGTTTTGGCGGAGTTCGCGGAAAAGAAAGGATGCTTTGAGAACGATCGATGGGATCTGAGTATTCAAATAAGTTGACGAACGGTCCATCATGTCGAAGTTGTATGAACGCACGCTGCACAACAAAGTTGGGTTAGAGCACTTGAAAGCACGTTGGAATATGAGGCAGAATAAAACGTCTGGTTAAATCGACCAACGCAAATCGTTTTTAACGGTTAACGCGCCAAGGTGAGTAAATTCACTAACTCTGTTTTATTTAAAATATTTTGATTATATTTTAAATAATGGTTGAATGCTGTGTGATGGTTGATTAGATAAATTACAGTTAAATTGGTTGAAATAAATATATATCATTGCATATGCACACATCATTGGTTGGATACTGATTTGAATAACACCTATGGATGCGGAAATCGGTTGGAGGAACTCAACCGGATTCCTAAATACTTAGATGTACTGTTTGTGCACTGGTTGAACCATGTTGAATGGAAATTCAACGTTATATTGATTTGGTAAACAAACGATATCAGCGACAGTCAATCATAAACCCATTTTGTTAAGAAGTTGGTTGACCGTCAGACAAATCAACGAAGGCAATTATAAAAATTATATTTTTATAATTAAAGCGAGGTTTAAATTATAATAGAAATTCTATTATAAACTGGTATTAAGTTTGTATTGAGATGTTTTATTGAATTGGGTATAATAATTCAAATTAGAAGTAAATTGCCAAAAGAACAAAGAACGTGATCAAGTTGAGATAAGAGAAGTCTAAAGAGAAATGTTTAAGGAAGATGGAGTGAAGGGTTAATAACCAATGTAAATAATTTTAAACCGAGTTTTCAAATAAGGATATGACATCATAAAATCATATTTAAAATATGTCAAGATTTTTGTAACGGAAATAAATGCCAAGATTTTTGTAACGGAAATAAATGCCAAGATTTTTGTAACGAAAAGAGATATCAAGATTTTTGTAATAAAAAGAGATGTCAAGAATTTGTAACGGAAAGAGGTGTTGAGATTAATTATAAAGTGGAATATAGTAGCATATTGCAAGTCTCAGAACTATAGCAGTAAAGTAACGCTGTTGACTAGGCTTAAGCGTGACTGTTATGTCAAGATTAGTTATAAAGGGATATAGCAGCGTATAGCAAGTTTGAACTGTAACGATAAATGAAACGCTGTTAACCAAACTTAAGCGTGATGTTTATATACAGTAGCACTTCCTAGGGAAGGAAAACAACTTGTTTTGAAATTCACTTATTCAAAGGTCATAAGTAATGACGTTTGTCCAAAGAAATATAAGAACAAATGTTAAATAAAAAGTGCCGGTGATTTGTGTGATATTGGTTGTACATTGAATGGATGTTGTTTTTACTTCGATAGTTAAACAACCAACTATCGAAGTGTTTTGACCATCATTGTCAATACGGAGAGACCGGTTGGATATTTTATCCGAGAACCACTCCGTATAGGCATAAGCGCTGTGAATTCGATTTTGCTGAAGACAAATTGAAGACGGAGTGAAATGCAATGGACATCCTATACCAGAATGGTGTTTTCTGTTTGTCCAGTCCCAGGACAACTTGTATGGACGAATGTCTGACAGAGTATTCCTAACGGTCACATAAGACGACCTGTTCAAGGTATTACGTCTGGTGGCGGAGGAATTCGTTTCTCTTAGCTTTTATACCCGTAATATTTTGGGAAGATCAACTAGTGATTTGACGGGTTTGACGATGTGGCATTCAAAGTGAATGGTGGCCAGATGTTCTAAAAAGTAAACGTAGCCTCAAGCTTCACAGCCGGGAAATGACAAAAATCGGGCAGGCAGCATGGCTATGTGGGTCGCTCCCATTAGGGTGTATAATCACCTATCTAGAGAAATTCCTTTTGTTTCTAAATCTATCGATTCTGCCCATTCGGGAACGGTGGTTTGAGTCCAACCGTTGGTGATATACATTCGATACACTCAAGCGAAATGAGTGGTCGGTCATGTGTGGGCCGGGTTGCAAGACGTTCTTGTTGAACCCAGGTGTATTCGCCTCTAGAGATACATCATCGGAAGGTGGTCCCATACCTTGTCATAGTTGGAATCCAATCTCCAATAAGCGCCCTGCGGTTTTTGATTTTATACTATATATGTAGAGCGTGAGATGCAAGCGTTCTACTATTTGGTTATTTATTTGATTAGACATTATTATAATATCACTGGATTTTGATATCAAAAATATTTTGGGTTATAGTAAGGTAAAAGCCGTCCGTGTTTATGTGTGGGCTGGTCTTACTATCATCCTTTTGTTTCAAAGGGATTTTTCAAAGTTAAACTGAATGGTTGGAGTTTACTCACACCAGTCCCATGACTGACCCAGAGTTTATTTTGTTTGTTTTTCCTAAACTCTTGGGTGCCCAAATTTGTACGGGCAGTCAAGTGTTTCAGGCTTTTACAGATATACTTGGAGGAGCTGCAAGCAAAAGGCTTCACCGATAGTATTTAGAGATTATTTCCGCTGTGATATGATGTACTGTACTCTGATAATGGTATGTATATACAATACAGTTTTGTATTTCAAAATTATGTTATATAACATATTTTATTCGTTCCGCTGTGAGATTCGTGTTTACTCTGATTATGTTCAGCTGTGTTCTTCTTCTTCTCCTATTCTATTAGTTCTATCTTTTCTATCTCATCCTCTAACTTCTTTCTATTAATGATCTGGTATCTTCGATGTCTGAATAGTCGACGCTGGGTTTTGTGTCGATTTTCGGAGTCGAAAATCCCCGGGTCGTTACAGGCATTTTGCGAATTTCGACCATTGACTTTGAATGGATGTTACGGGAGTTCCGACCGTCGGATTCACCTAAACCGGAACCGTTGGGTTCGTATCGAAAAGTGCTTTCTAACGAATATTAGAGATTTGAAATCTAACGGTTGGATTTGGAATTATGTTCAAATCAAATTTGGAAAAGGTCGCTGTAAGTGCAGTTCGATGGCCGTTGATGGAAATCGACTGTATGGGCCTTGATAAAATTATTAAAAATATCAATAATTAGTGTAAAATCATAAGAAATGATTTGGAAAAAATTGGGATGAAAAACTACAAATTTGAAAAGATAAAAATAGATTTTCAGCGAAATGAACTAGTTTTGAACTAGAATTATAATCCATTTATTTTTTAAATAGATAAATTGGAATTGAAAGTGTTTTAAAAGTAACCAGAATTTCCAATAATTGAATTGGAATGGATTTGAATCGAAATTGTCTTTGGAATATTTCGATGTTGGATTTAGTGATTATACAGATATTGTTATGGAAATTTGAAAGATATATTTATATCGTTATTTCCAATACGATATATGTTGGTCGTAGAATTTGATATTGAATATAAGCCGATATATTTTCTATTCAGAGCCTTGTATTTAATATCAAATGGGATTTGGGTTTGTCGTGAATGGTGTCTTCATTAACACAGTTCTTAAACCCAGTTGAGAAAAGATTAAATCTTTTTATTTAGATTTAATGAAATGTGCCAATTAAACGATATTTAATTGGAATTGAATTGGAATTGATTTTTGGGTTTATCGTGAACGGTGTTTTAAATAACACTCGTTCTTTAACCCGATAATTAATGAAACGTGAATTGGGTTTGTTGTGAACTGTGTTTTAAACGACATTCGTTCTTTAACCCGTTTTGCAGTGAAATGTGATTTGGAATTTATAAATCTTTTGTTAAGATTTAAAGGAGATTTTCCAAAGTAAAGTTTTCCAGATTAATAAAATAAATTGGAATGGAATGGAATTCGATTTGGTGATAATCGAAGTGAATTTCTGTGGAGGAAGACTGCTAATATATATGGAATTTAAAAGGCTTTGCCGTTATTCCATTTATATTATTAGTTAGATATGGAAGTTCATATCGATTATATACATTGATCTGTTTTCCGTGAAAATTCCATTGTTAATGGAATGTGACTTTGGGTTTATAGTGAACTGTGTTTTAAATGACATTGGTTCTTTAACCCAGTTAAAGACAGGATATGATTTCCCAAGTTAAACAATCATTAATATTGATTTTTGGGAAGATTAAAACCAAGTGGAGTTTTAATGAATTTTTAATTAGATTGAAATGATCGAGAATGGAGTATCACCAGTTTTGCTCCAGGCAATAGTTAAATCTTTAATTAGATTTAAACGTGAAATGGTAATTGAATTTACCGATTGGTGTTAGATATGAAGTATTACCAGTTTTACTTCATGGGATGAATAGGTTGGGATTGGGAAATTAAAACAAATGATTACTTCGGTAAGGTTCGTTAATCCCGACTAGTTTGGATAAACCATAATTTGGTTTGAATTGATATTCAAAGGAAGATTAAAGAATAAATTTAAGGAATTTATCTTTGATAAAATTAATGGGAACCCTTCCCAAAGTATAAGAATATTTGAATAAAAGAATATTATGAATTGGAATGAGGCGTATGTTGTGTTTGTGTAACACTTGTTGATTATATACGCGAGTTATTCAGAAAGACCGGGTTTATCCCATTCTGAATAACTGATTCAACGATGTGTCGAGGATGAAGACGATGGTCGAAGACCGGAGGTCTTCACATCGTTTAGATAATTACTGATGATCTTGATTGGGCTGTACACCGAAGAGAAGGGAATCAGTTGGTGATCGTCCAGACGTACTTGGAGATCGATGGATATGCGTGGTACAAGGTGCCTCCGGTTTCGTTTAGACCCAGAACGGACTTATAAATGGACTGTGTGTCTGACATTGGATATCATTCTGTGTGATTGATAGATATCGGTTGCATGGAGTGGTTTGCCTGTGCGGCATGCTATGATGCAAATGATCAAGGCTTTTGTTGAAAAGCAAAGTCTTTTGGTTGATGATCAAAGCACCACCTGTGTGGCATAGCTTTGTGTAGCGTTAATTCGCGAGCCTCACACCCCGGTTGTGAACCAGAAACGGGAGAGGACCTCAGGGAGGGCATGCGTTTCTTTCTAGCTAGGGTGGTGTCAGTGACCTACCAGCCCTGACATTTATATTATTTTCACCTGTGTTGTTGTTGGATTGTGAGGCGCCTCGGATATATATCGGTGATTATGTGGAGCCGATGGAGACATTTGGCTCATTTACGCCCCAAAGGGCGAGGAAACGCAATGTTCAGGCATTATAATCCACATCGAGTGGACCGGCCCTGACGATCCAAGAGGCAGTTGCGGTTGTTCCTAAGGCTCAGGCTAGAGAGTCTCGAAGCGGTAAGGATGATCCCTTTCCTTGGTTCACGGACGGAAATCCAACTTCCAATATGTGACTTTGCGGTTTTGATTGTAGAGCCTAGTATTGGCGACATGATATATGGTACCCATGCCGCCTAGGATTGATACATTTATATTTGAAGTTTTTTTTTACACTATGCACTTATAATAGTATCAAATGATTTGTTTTAACGTACCAAGCATGTTTGGCTATTATAAGGGAAAACCCTATCCTTCGGCTTGCGTTGCATCGTGTGATGGGACCTGGGTCTTATAATAGCTTCATTTTTTCCAAAAAGCATTGCGTTGTTTTGTTATATGCACTGGTATTCTTGGGAGGAAACCCGTTCCGTGTTATACGGCGTGATCCCTCGATATATTTGATTTAAAGTAAAGTTTTAAATAACTGTTTTAGTTCTCACATCAGTCACATGATTGACCTGGAGTTTGTTGTTTCAACCTAAACTCTGTGTGCCCTTATTTTCCGCACGGGCAGCTAGTAGTTGGGTTTTGCAGATTTATATTCACAGGATCCTGGTTTACAGCTGGAACGATACTCGGAAAGCTCTGTATCCATGTATTTCTTTTAGTTGTGTGTTGTATTATTTTTTAGCTGCGATGCATTTAAATGTAATTTAAATCTCTGATATTTTCTGTGTAATATACATTCATCCTCTGTATATTCTTGTATTCTGATGGAATTGTTGTAATAAGCATTGAGACGTTCTTCTGTTTGTGTTCCGATGTGGATTGTTCTCGGTACAATCCATGCTTTCCTTCAGGGGAAGTTCAGTCTTTATAGCTTGGTATCAGAGCTTTGGTTTACAGAGCTCGAAGAACAAGACACGTTAGAACCAAACGAAAGAATTCATCAGAGATTGGATTGGCAATATCCAATGAGAATGACTCGTTAGATATGGGATCAGTAGTATCCTAGAACGAGTGTGAAGAGTATATTTTTAAAATGAAAACGAATTTTTTTTTGAAAATTTAAACTTTATTCAACGTATTTGGATATTTATTTGTATTGAATTTGGACAATCCAATATATAAAGATTTTGGATATACGTCTGATCCATGGGTATTCGAAGTTTTAATATACCTGATAGATATAGAATCTGTTGGATCTAGAATAACCCTAGAGGGGGGGTGAATAGGGTTTTTCATAGTTTTTAACTGAATTAAAAACTTAGCGAGATATATAATAATAAACTGATTACAGAGAATAGCAGAAACTGAAATGCAGAAAATAAATCACACACAGATATACCCAGCTTCGGCAAAACCTTGCCTACTGCTGCATTTCTAAGGTTTCTACTAGGTGATAGAACAGTTCCCGCATACAAGACCATGTACACTCGCAAACCCTGCTCCTATTCTAACCCTACGCTCAAATCCCTAGACTGATCGATATCCCCTCGATCAGATTTCCCCGAATTACACCCCGTAATCCGTAACCCAGATTTTACAGATTTTAAAACTGACAGTCAACACCCTGACTGATATTCTAGTATTTTACAGACACTAGAACTGCTTTGATTCGATTTACAAAACAAAGATTAAAATACAATAAAAAAAACAAAAGAAACCCAAGTGAAAAAGAATAAAGGAGTTCAACTAAGAAGGGTCATCCCCTTTGAAAACTTAAAACATGGCTGGCCCATTCTTAAGCCCATTGCACTCCCATTTGCCCGATCCTTTTTCTCTGGCAAAAAAAAATGGCGGCCACGATTATTCTAGGGTTTCCTGCTTTTGTTCCCAAATCAAATCGATGGCTTGACGAAATTGCTGTCGGGTTCTTCCAGGTTTCTCCAATGGTTTTGATTTGCTCTCTCTCGATCGATTTGGAGGCAGATCGAATCTCTGTAAAAAAGGTGAATTTTCTGAAATTTCTTTATACTTGAAATCTATTGTTTTTGGATTCGATGCTCGGGTTTTTCGATGGTTATTACTGCCTGTGATGATATGCGTGTATAAATAGGATTATAAAAAAAATCCTAATTACTCTGATTTCGTGTAATTGACTTTGATCTGATTTGCTGTGGCTTTCCTCGATTGAAAAATGGTCCCTGATTTGTATTGGCTTCCCTTTTTGAATTCTCGAATTAAATGAGTTTGAAATTGTCCCTTGATAAAGTTGGCTTGACTGATTTGCGTGTTTCCTTTTGTTGATATTCTCGGCTATATGAAGAATTGCGTGATTTGTTGAGGTGAACTTGGATATGATTTTGGCCTTCATTTAATTTGGAAAAATTGTTTGCCCCCTTGATTAATTTTCCGAGATGTTACCTTCCTGGAAAAAATAATGCTTGCCAAAAATATTCATCTCCATTGATTTCGAATATTTGATTTCACCTCACTTTTATGACTGTAATGAAACATTGCCATATGGAAATCTGGAAACAGAATTATGTTACCCAAAATTGATTGAGCAATATTGTACTGTCTTGAATTTCTTGTGTAGTAGGCATGATTTATTGCCGAGAAAAGGATGAATGATTTTCAGGAAAGAAATGATTTGAATTTCTTGCTTAAAAAAAATCTTTTTGTTGCCTTCTTATAAAAAACATTGTGTGATTGAGTTTCACCATGCATTTGTTATGTTTCCTTATGCTGTTTTGACCGACATGCTTGACTTGTATTGTGAACTATTTGTGGCCATTTGTCTTGACCACATGAACTGCTGTACATTTTGACTTTGCTGCACCAGAATTTAGCACATACACATATGTGCACTGTTAATTTGTTGATTATGAATCATACTGTTGCACCAGATTTTGACTTATGCACCATTGCTACTATGACCTGAGTAGTTTGTGTAATTTTCATTTGAATGCTTGCTGAACCAACACCATACTGTTGCATGTATGCTCTTCTATACACTTTGTATTGATCATGCTCACTGCCACTTATGTGTATATGCATTTAACTTGAGCCATTTCCTCACCCTTGCATTTGCTGTGTGATTGCGTATTGAAACATGTATACTTGCACTTGGTTTCTCCACTGTATATACATGCTTCATGTTGTGCTTGTGCTGTTACACCCATTCTATTGTTGCCGAGCCTTGTATACTGTTTTGACCATTTGCTTGAGCACCTTTCTTTCTGTATTGGCACCATGTTGAATCACTCCTTGTATTGCCTTGACCATTATTGTTGTTCTCGGCCATTTTGCATTGATGTATTTGCTGTGTGAACTTTGACTTTTGTGTTTATATGTATATCAGCAGACTAGTCACGCTATGTTGAGGCTGATCAAAAATCAGCAAACTAGTGTGATTATGTCGAGGCTGATCAAATCAGATTGAGTCAGAAAAATGATGAGAAACACACCGAAATTCTGAGGCAAATAAATTTTCAAAAATAAAAATTATATTTGCATGTATTCTATTTCATTTCTATTGCAGTGTACTGTGTGTGTGTTTCTATATATGACAGGTATGAAGACTGGACTGATTGTGAAGCATATAGAAGACAGAAGACAATGAAACTGAAGAACAGGGAGAAGTGTATATGAGTGACTGTGTGACTGTAACAGAGTGTGAGAGTTGTAGTGAAGAGCAGTGTATGAATATGTGAATTGTACTGAATATTGTAATAAACAAGTTTGATCGAAATAAAATATTATTTTATTGTGTTCAAATAAACTTGTCTATTAAATTCTGTTTATTTACAAGTACAATGTTCTGTGAATGTATATCAGTGATGTATTCAAATAGTGGAGTTATAAGAGATTGTATGTTTGAAAGTTGAAATAGAATATTCAATTTAAATAAAATACTGTATAAATATATGAATGTGTATACAGTCGCATTCTATTTAAATATAAATATTATATTACAGTCTATGTTGTAAAGAACAATACAATAACAAACACATATAAAATAATATTTATTTGGTTGTTATCATCAAACAAAAATCATATAATTGTGTATACAACACCGTTATATACAACAATCTCCCCCTTTTGATGATGACAAACAAATAAAAGATTTTGTATACAATAGATGTGTTTGGCAATGAATATTGAACTCCCCCTATTTGAAAGCTCTCCCTACAACAGAAACTCCCCCTATAACTATGCATGAGTGAAAAATGAAAATGAAAATGAAAATGAATTTTCAAAATTAAAAATATTTATAAAATATTCACTCATAAATCAAAATCTAATCCATTCTCCCGCTTTTGTTATCATCAAAAGGATACAGAATTTAAAATATAGATGAAAAAATGACAAAATATAATTTCAGCTTAAGAGGAAGAACGGTCATCATAAATCTCAATCAGTCAAACAAAATCATAATAAACTAAGAACAGGTGGCATATTTCACATTGTAGAGAATGACGGATATACGATGAATTTTATAAAAATAAGGAGAGTTAAAAAAAATGTGAATATTTCTCAATTATTTTCAAAAGAATTTTATAAAATTAAAGCACAAAAACAGTGATGGATTTGGACTATAATAAATAATTCAATTTAAGTGACAAAAATCGAATAATCTCAAATCCTAATACCTATCAATCAACAAATCATAATACATCATAAAATTTTAACATATTTCACAGATTAGAAAGTGGATTGATAGTCTGGTTATTATACACCAAGGAGAATTTCATATTAATTTCAATTTAGCATATTATTTCCTTTTCCCTTTTATTTTATTTAAGAGCACACTGACCACACATAACTAGATCTTGGATTTTTAAATGAGATCAGTCGCAGCTTAAATTATAAGACGTCTCATAACCATGCATAACCAGAGCTTGGATTTTTAAATGAGGTTAGAGACACGCTTATGAATCAATTATATATTTTATCATTTTCAGCTTCAAATAAAAAAACTCCCCAGTATATACAACCAATATGAATGATAGAAATGTGATAGGTACAGAAATGGACTGTGAAATAAATTTCTAAATTAATTATATTATGATGAAATATGACCAACTTTACCGGGATTATTGAAAATTTTCAATTGACACTAATTCTGAAAAATAACATAACCACAATTCCATCACAAATTTTTTTCACTGTTTATTCAAGACGATTTTAAAAAATATTAAACTCTCCACATTTATAAAAAAAAATTATCATGGATGATAGAATGATGATAGATAATGAGGATGGTCGTAAAATAATTGCCAGTTCAAAGATATTATAATAAATATTCAACCATCATGAAAATCCAAATAAAATCTCCTCTTATTATGAAATATATTGCAGTCATAATTCATCACAACTTCAAAAACTGATAATAATTTTGATGAATTATAAATACAGTTTAATTTGGATATTGATTTCAATTTCTGAATGAATAATCAATAAATAATTTTAAAATTGAAAAACAATTACAAGAGAAATATGCTGATCTATACACGACAAGAGGGAAACAAAAAAAAATATACAGCAAAAAAATATGCAGCACTTCTAAACTGATACCACATGGTGTCTCTACAAAGTAAAAATTCAGAACAGATGGATGAAATAAATATAAGCACTTCTGATACCACTTGTTATCTCGCTCTCGAGAATTTTAAACACACCCCGGTGGCTAACATTGGTACCTCAGTCAACAGAAAAGACTTAATTTCAAAGCAAGCAACTCAAGCACACAAATTTCATTTATCAGAGCACGATAAGCCTTTGATACCAAATCAAGCAGTCCTCAAAAAAAATATTTACAAATCAATTTCTTATAATCAGAGCAGCATGATTCCAAAACAAACATTTTTCAAAAACAGTATCAGAGCAGCACAGAGAAATCAGTATCACAACAGACTTGTCAAGATGTTGGTCACATAAGGTGGTTCATGATCCAAGATTTGCAAATATACTCTATTTTAAATCATTTGAAGAAATGTGAAAGTATTAGGATTTAATGAATCAATCACACCAGGTTATATTTCAGATTCAAGATATGTGTGAGATCCAATAAATCAATAATTTCAAATGATTTTAAACAAACATATATTCAAATCAAATAATCATGAAATAACAATGATTTTCAAAGACCATTTTCAAGAAGAATATTTTCAAGAATTTCTCAAAACTATTTCCGACAAGCCCAAGAGAAATTTCAGGTCATTTACATCAAATTTGAAAATATTCATGATCGGGATAATTTATTTGAAATCACATGAATCTATGTAAAGTTTTGGGATATAATGAATCAGTCACACGAGATTGACAATTTCAAAAATAAGAGGTATGTGATATTCAAAATATCTAGAATTTCAGATGATTTCAAACAAACATATTTCAATATAATGATCATGAATAAAGATGAATTCCAAGATGTATCACTGATACAAGCCAATCTGAAAATCAATGAAATTATCACAACTGATAAATAACAGAGTGTTGTAATGAGTATAATATTTTGAGCTTTTCTAAAATGAATTAGAATAAACTCAGAACAACAAAGGTGTGTGACATTTCATTAAATATTCAGATCTTCAAAAAATTTAGAATTCAAATTAACAGTGTTCAAGGTATACTATGAATGCTTTAGCACTGTTAAGAATTCAGAAAAGAAATAAAACTTCAAAACAATTGCAGATATTTACAAACTTAAATTCAAGTTCTGGAAATGAATATAAACATGTGAGTTTTACCCAAATAGAGTAAATTTCCAAACAAATATGAATACTGCAACTGGAAGTTTCAGAAGCACAGAAAAGAAAAAACAACGAGATATGGCAGTGACAAATCAAATAAAAACAAACAGAAGAAAATAACATAGAAAAGGGTAGAAGAAGGAGAAATAAACAAAAAAAATATTTACAAAGATGAGGTTAGAAATCATACCTGATTCACAGAAGACGTTGTGGATCTCTAACTCATCAAGCTTTGGCTAAGGAACTCTGAATGATACAGACAAGTGGAACAACTTGAATATCAATCTCCTTTGCATAGCAGTTCCTCAGCCACTTCTGGTACCTAACCGTTTATTGGATCGAGTGGTCTAACAAAGTTAGTAAAACCACTCATAGTTGTATGTCGAACCTTCGGTACCCAAACTTGTTTGTATAACAATCCCTCTGAATTTACTTTCGTACCCTTAGGAACCCAAATCAGTTTAGTTTTTCCAAAATTGGCTTTATTTATTTTTTGGGTCCATGATTGTTCAACAGAATTGTTATAAAACAAAATTTCATTTTGTCTATGTTTCACAAATCCTTTGAAATTTTCAGATTTCAAATTTTCAAGTCGATTCTTTTCAAAATTATTTGAAGGATTTTTAAAAACACTTGAATTTTGCTTTTCAGAATCATTATACTTCCCAAATCCGAGACCAAACTTATTTCCAATAGGAAACTGGTTTTTCAACAAAATGTCCAACGATTTTTCTCCATTAGAGAATTTATTCAAGATTGATTCAAGTCGTTGAATTTTAGATTGAAGATCGCTATTTTCTTTTATTAAATTTGAACAACGACTTATAGCGGTCTTACTCTTTTCAGCATCGTTTTGTTTCAAAACCAAATTTTCATTCTCAAGCTTTTTTATTTTGGCTTGGGATTCGGAAATTTCAAGTTCAAATCGTTTTTGTTTTTCAGACTCAAAATTCTTGGATTTTTCAATCTCATTTTCAAGTTCTTCTAAAATCAAATTTGATTTCAACAAATTCTCCTTTTCAGCAATTTCAAATTTGGAATTTATATCTGTTTTAAAATTTTCAAATTCCTTTTGCAGAAGATTATTCAAATTTGACAGCTCAGTCTTGTTCTCATTTAAGATCAGAATTTCATCTTCAAACTTTTGAATACTTTTATTGAGATGAACAAGATTGGCTTTCAATTTCAAACAATTTTTGCAAACAGAATTTGAAGAATTTTTAACATATTCAAGTTGTGATTCCAAATCATCAATTTTGCTGATCAATTCAGAATTCCTAGATTTCAGAGATTTATTTTTAGATTGGAGTTTATCAACAGATTTAGTTAAATCAAGACACATGTAAACCAGATCTTCATATGAGAAATTCTCGGTTTCAGCATTTGTTGATTCTCCATCATCTGATTCATCTGAAGTTTCATTTGTAAATCCTGTTAAACAAAGCTCTGAATATGAGTTGACATTTCGGGGTTTTGTGCAGTTGTTGTCAATTTGTCCATACTTCGTATTGAGAGCTGTCCAGATTTCCTACGCAGTTAAACAATGGGAAATCAGACTGAATTGATCATTATCAAGATAAGAACAAAGAATATGTGTAGCACGGGAATTAAAAACTTTATCTACCATATCGTACCCATTGATAATAACATCCCAACACTTAATATTAACAGATTTTAAATAAAATTCCATTTTGGATTTCCAGTTTAAAAAATCTGTTCCAGTGAAAATAGTTGGAGATGAACTGGACTGGCTCTTGCTAGATTGACAACAAGGATTCACCATTTCTCTAGAGTTAACAGAAAATACCTGCTCTGATACCACTTGTTGGATCTAGAATAACCCTAGAGGGGGGGTGAATAGGGTTTTTCACAGTTTTTAACTGAATTAAAAACTTAGCGAGATATATAATAATAAACTGATTACAGAGAATAGCAGAAACTGAAATGCAGAAAATAAATCACACACAGATATACCCAGCTTCGGCAAAACCTTGCCTACTGCTGCATTTCTAAGGGTTCTACTAGGTGATAGAACAGTTCCCGCATACAAGACCATGTACACTCGCAAACCCTGCTCCTATTCTAACCCTACGCTCAAACCCCTAGACTGATCGATATCCCCTCGATCAGATTTCCCCGAATTACACCCCGTAATCCGTAACCCAGATTTTACAGATTTTAAAACTGACAGTCAACACCCTGACTGATATTCTAGTATTTTACAGACACTAGAACTGCTTTGATTCGATTTACAAAACAAAGATTAAAATACAATAAAAAAAAACAAAAGAAACCCAAGTGAAAAAGAATAAAGGAGTTCAACTAAGAAGGGTCATCCCCTTTGAAAACTTAAAACATGGCTGGCCCATTCTTAAGCCCATTGCACTCCCATTTGCCCGATCCTTTTTCTCTGGCAAAAAAAAATGGCGGCCACGATTATTCTAGGGTTTCCTGCTTTTGTTCCCAAATCAAATCGATGGCTTGACGAAATTGCTGTCGGGTTCTTCCAGGTTTCTCCAATGGTTTTGATTTGCTCTCTCTCGATCGATTTGGAGGCAGATCGAATCTCTGTAAAAAAGGTGAATTTTCTGAAATTTCTTTATACTTGAAATCTATTGTTTTTGGATTCGATGCTCGGGTTTTTCGATGGTTATTACTGCCTGTGATGATATGCGTGTATAAATAGGATTATAAAAAAAATCCTAATTACTCTGATTTCGTGTAATTGACTTTGATCTGATTTGCTGTGGCTTTCCTCGATTGAAAAATGGTCCCTGATTTGTATTGGCTTCCCTTTTTGAATTCTCGAATTAAATGAGTTTGAAATTGTCCCTTGATAAAGTTGGCTTGACTGATTTGCGTGTTTCCTTTTGTTGATATTCTCGGCTATATGAAGAATTGCGTGATTTGTTGAGGTGAACTTGGATATGATTTTGGCCTTCATTTAATTTGGAAAAATTGTTTGCCCCCTTGATTAATTTTCCGAGATGTTACCTTCCACGAAAAAATATTGCTTGCCAAAAATATTCATCTCCATTGATTTCGAATATTTGATTTCACCTCACTTTTATGACTGTAATGAAACATTGCCATATGGAAATCTGGAAACAGAATTATGTTACCCAAAATTGATTGAGCAATATTGTACTGTCTTGAATTTCTTATATAGTAGGCATGATTTATTGCCGAGAAAAGGATGAATGATTTTCAGGAAAGAAATGATTTGAATTTCTTGCTTAAAAAAAATCTTTTTGTTGCCTTCTTATAAAAAACATTGTGTGATTGAGTTTCACCATGCATTTGTTATGTTTCCTTATGCTGTTTTGACCGACATGCTTGACTTGTATTGTGAACTATTTGTGGCCATTTGTCTTGACCACATGAACTGCTGTACATTTTGACTTTGCTGCACCAGAATTTAGCACATACACATATGTGCACTGTTAATTTGTTGATTATGAATCATACTGTTGCACCAGATTTTGACTTATGCACCATTGCTACTATGACCTGAGTAGTTTGTGTAATTTTCATTTGAATGCTTGCTGAACCAACACCATACTGTTGCATGTATGCTCTTCTATACACTTTGTATTGATCATGCTCACTGCCACTTATGTGTATATGCATTTAACTTGAGCCATTTCCTCACCCTTGCATTTGCTGTGTGATTGCGTATTGAAACATGTATACTTGCACTTGGTTTCTCCACTGTATATACATGCTTCATGTTGTGCTTGTGCTGTTACACCCATTCTATTGTTGCCGAGCCTTGTATACTGTTTTGACCATTTGCTTGAGCACCTTTCTTTCTGTATTGGCACCATGTTGAATCACTCCTTGTATTGCCTTGACCATTATTGTTGTTCTCGGCCATTTTGCATTGATGTATTTGCTGTGTGAACTTTGACTTTTGTGTTTATATGTATATCAGCAGACTAGTCACGCTATGTTGAGGCTGATCAAAAATCAGCAAACTAGTGTGATTATGTCGAGGCTGATCAAATCAGATTGAGTCAGAAAAATGATGAGAAACACACCGAAATTCTGAGGCAAATAAATTTTCAAAAATAAAAATTATATTTGCATGTATTCTATTTCATTTCTATTGCAGTGTACTGTGTGTGTGTTTCTATATATGACAGGTATGAAGACTGGACTGACTGTGAAGCATATAGAAGACAGAAGACAATGAAACTGAAGAACAGGGAGAAGTGTATATGAGTGACTGTGTGACTGTAACAGAGTGTGAGAGTTGTAGTGAAGAGCAGTGTATGAATATGTGAATTGTACTGAATATTGTAATAAACAAGTTTGATCGAAATAAAATATTATTTTATTGTGTTCAAATAAACTTGTCTATTAAATTCTGTTTATTTACAAGTACAATGTTCTGTGAATGTATATCAGTGATGTATTCAAATAGTGGAGTTATAAGAGATTGTATGTTTGAAAGTTGAAATAGAATATTCAATTTAAATAAAATACTGTATAAATATATGAATGTGTATACAGTCGCATTCTATTTAAATATAAATATTATATTACAGTCTATGTTGTAAAGAACAGTACAATAACAAACACATATAAAATAATATTTATTTGGTTGTTATCATCAAACAAAAATCATATAATTGTGTATACAACACCGTTATATACAACAGAATCACCCTCTAGTCGTATGGGGATAATTCTGGTGATGCCGCGACATCATCAGTATTTGTGTACGAGTTTCGAAGGTGTGATATTTATATATTTCCAATTAACTGGTGTGAGAACCAAAACTAGATAGGGCTCATTGTTGTGATTTGGCATCAAAAATCTGATTTTTGGACTATCTATCAAAGTTATGAATTTGAAAAGCTAATCAACTAATTGATGGCTGATTGTGTTGTTTGATCATTGGTTGATTAATTAGAATTTGAACCATTTAGCCAAATTGAACAAAATATTGAACTGTATTGAAAATTGTGTGAAATTGCATACATGTACATGTATATACATTGAACAGGTCATAGCAAGGAGGCTAGAGAAGAGGAATAAAATTGTTTGCCTGACAAATAGGTATATGTTTATTGTATTTCTTGGGTTTAGGATGATTTTATGAGCCGATTGGCTAGCCTCTTGGTTGTTTATTTTTCTTTTTGGATTGGAGAGACCTGTATGGCAATTTCGGGATTTCCCCGGTGCTCCCGTGCAGGGGAGGTCATGGCGAATTTTTTTGAAAATTTAGGGTGTTAGCCAAATTTTTGAAAAATTTGAAAAGTTCTTAGAAACTGAAAACTTGAAGAACATAAGCCGTAAAGAAAATAATGAAAGTTGAGTTGGTTTGTAAAACAACTTTCAGCTTCGTTCCTTTTCGGGGACGAAAAGTTTTAAGTAGGGGAGATTGTAATAACCCGAAAATCCGAACCAATTTAAAATTTTTATTTTGGCAATTTTAATGAATTTTGAATATTTAAAATGAATTATTTTAAATAATAACGACGAGAAATTTATTTTGAATAGAATTAGAATGTGTATATTATATAGATCGTCGTTAGAATATAAATATTTTATTTTAATTTTAAAAGAAATTGAAAATGGCGCAGTAGTTCGAAAATTCGATTTCAAATTTCAAATGAATGTACAGGATTCAAAATAAACCGGATTTTGGAGAAACCAAAAATATTTGAATCTATTTGAGAATATCTTTCCAACAAATCTGAAAAATTGAAATTTCATAGCGGGGATAAAAAGTTATGTCCAGTTGAAAATTCAAAATAGTCGCTACGGAATTTTGGCCCTTAAAAATGGAAATTTTGCAAACGACCTCTGTTTTCGACGAAACCACTTTTGTTGGATCCGAGATGTCGAGTTATTTCTAGATTCCAAAATTCATAATTTTCTGAATTAATATGTGAGCGTGGCGAAGGAAAATGTGTTTTAACAATTTCAGTCAATTTGGATCGACCAAAAATGACCATTCTTCAAACGGTCTCAGAATTTGATGAAATTATTTTTATTAGGACCATATCGTCAATACGAAGCTAGGAAATATTTTTCGGGAATTTTTAGAGTTCGTATGTGGCCCCAGTAAATTGAAATGTGCGTTCAAATTCAATATATAGATTTATATTTTGATTTTGACGGAAACAGATCGAAACGATTGAATCAGCTTACGATACATATCCCATTGTGCTCGGAATGGGGGTATTACGCTAGGGATGACAGTCGATGGGTCTCGTTTGGAGTTTGTATACAAAGTCAACTTTATAGGGAAAAATAATAATAATATAATATAATAATTATATATAACTCCTTCACCTCCCTTTACCTTCTCTCATCGATAGATCGAATTAGAAATTAAAATAAAATAAAATCCACGTTCAGTCCTCCACGCCGCGACCGTCGCTGACCGGCCTGCCCACCGCCGAGCTCCGCCTCAAGCGCCTCTACCGACCACCTCTCTCTCTCTTCTCTCTCCCTCGCCCTTCAAAATGAGAACCGTGGCCCCAATTGCAAACCCCGACCCCAAAAATGATCCCCAACCACCAGCGGCCCGCCGCCGTGCCTAGCCGCCTCCGGCCCGCCACTAGACTGTCGCGTAGCCTCCCATCACCTCCGGCGTCGCCATTCCCCCGTTCTCACTTCTAGTTGTGAGTTGTTTTCTGATTTATTTATGTTATTGGTAAGGTAATTTTTATTATGAAAATCTGTAATAAAAATATGATTTTTATATTATATAGATAATAAAAATATGATTTTTTATATTATAGAGATAATAAAAATATGATTTTTATTTATATAGAGTAGTAAAAATATGATTTTTATATAGTGGCGATAAAAATTTGATCTTTATACAAGAAGTAGGAATATAATTTTTATATAGAAAGAAGCATCGTAAAAATATATGAAGTAGAAATAAAAATGTGAATTTTATTTATTGGAATGAAGCAATAAAATTATAATTTTTATTATGAACAGCGTGGCAAGTACTGCATTGGAATTTCAAACAAATCCAAACAGTTCAGAAGTTCAAAAATAGAGAATGATGGAGTGGATCCCACGGTGAGAACTTCTCACTTTTAATTTGTTTTCTGGTTGAAATATATACTAGGATGCAGACGGTGCTTAGCAGCACCCGACACCCGTTGTCCACAGACCATGGACGACTTGTTTGTTTATTGTTTGTGGTGTGAATATTGATTGTGTTATGGGGAATGGAATAAAATATTTTATAGTTAAAAATATAATTTTTGATGTGTATATAAAATAAATATTTATAAACAAATCGGACGGTTTGTTTATGTAGACCCATTTGACTGATATTGATTGGGACGATAAATTTTACACATTGCCCAACTGCACAAATAAAAATCTGTGTTAGTTGATTTGAAACCCCACACGGGTGTTGGGATGATATTTGGCATACACTAATCCCAAATAATTAGCCGTATGTCGATCGATTGATTGACTGGCTATTATAAGCGTTAAATATTTATATTTGAGCTTATGTAGTGTAGAATGCACTCTGGATGATGGTTGATTATTTATCGTTGCTATTATATACATGTGTTGTAGAGAATCCATATAATTAACATTATATGGTTATTGATTGAGCCTCATTCCAAGTTGGAAAATAAAGAATATTCATGTGTTAAATAAAAGAAAACTCATGTGTTGAATAAAATATATATTCAGGTGTTGAATAAAAGAAAATTCATGTGTTGAATAAAATATATATTCATGTTTTGAATAAAAGAAAATTCATGTGTTGAATAAAATATATATTCATGTGTTGAATAAAAGAAAATTCATGTGTTGAAGAAAATATTCATTTGTTGAATAGAATAACGAAGTTACTGAAATATATAAAGCCGTGTTGATTAGATTTGCGTCATTTTGACGTGAACGATAACTATCGATTTTATTAATTTTTAAAATGAATATCGAAAAGGAATTGATTACAAAATATAATATTTTGAAAATACTATCATTTATATATCGATGATATGGAATATTCAATTTTGATTTGAAATTGAATACGAAGTTGAAATCGTTTTGAAAACGAATTTAAAACGATTTATAAAATACGTTTTAAAAGGAAATCGACGAAATATATATAATATATATTGTATATATAATGGCCTGAATAGAACGCGCCGCGCTGCGGCAGTTCGCGAATTTCGACCATTGACTTCGAATGGACGTTACGGGAGATCCGACCGTCGGATTCTCATAAAACCGAAACCGTTGGGTTCGTATCGAAAAGAGCTTTCTAACGAATATTAGAGATTTGAAATCTAACGGTTGGATTTGGAATTATGTCCAAATCAAAATTGAAAAAGGTCGTTGTGTAAGTGCAGTTCGATGGCCGTTGATGGAAATCGACTGTACGGGCCTTGATAAAATTATTAAAAATATAAATAATTAGTGTAAAATCATAAGAAATGATTTGGAAAGAATTGGGATGAAAAAATCCAAATTTGAAAAGATAAAAATAGTTTTTTATCGAAATGAACTAGTTTTGAACTAGAATTATAATCCATTTATTTTTTAAATAAATAAATTGGATTTGAAAGTGTTTTAGAAGTTACCAGAATTTCCAATAATTGAATTGGAATGGATTTGAATCGAAATTGTCTTTGGAATATTTTGATGTTGGATTTCGTGATTATACAGATATTATTATGGAAATTTGAAAGATATATTTATATCGTTATTTCCAATATGATATTTGTTAGTCGTAGAATTTGATATTGAATATAAGCCGATATATTTTCGTGAATGGTGTCTTCATTAACACAGTTCTTAAACCCAGTTGAGAAAAAGATCAAATCTTTTTATTTAGATTTAATGAAATGTGCCAATTAAATGATATTTAATTGGAATTGAATTGGAATTGATTTTTGGGTTTATCGTGAACGGTGTTTTAAATAACACTCGTTCTTTAACCCGATAATTAATGAAATGTGAATTGGATTTGTTGTGAACTATGTTTTAAACGACATTTGTTCTTTAAACCGTTTTGCAGTGAAATGTGATTTGGAATTTATAAATCTTTTGTTCAGATTTAAAGGAGATTTTCCAAAGTAAAGTTTTCTAGATTAATAAAATAAATTGGAATGGAATGGAATTCGATTTGGTGATAATCGAAGTGAATTTCTGTGGAGGAAGACTGCTAATATATATGGAATTTAAAAGGATTTGCCGTTATTCCATTTATATTATTAGTTAGATATGGAAGTTCATATCGATTATATACATTGATCTGTTTTCCATGAAATTCCAGTGTTAATGGAATGTGACTTTGGGTTTATAGTGAACCGTGTTTTAAATGACATTGGTTCTTTAACCCAGTTAAAGACAGGATATGATTTCCCAAGTTAAACAATCATTAATATTGATATTTGGGAAGATTAAGACCAAGTGAAGTTTTAATGAATCTTTAATTAGATTGAAATGATCGAGAATGGAGTATCACCAGTTTTGCTCCAGGCGATATTTAAATCTTTAATTAGATTTAAACGTGAAATGGTAATTGAATTTACCGATAACACCGTGGTGTTCGATATGAAGTATTACTAGTTTTACTTCATGGGATGAATAGGTTGGGATTGCGAAATTAAAACAAATGACTACTTCGGTAAGGTTGTTAATCCCGACTAGTTTGGATAAACCATAATTTGGTTTGAATTGATATTCAAAGGAAGATTAAAGAATAAATTTAAGGAATGTATCTTTGATAAAATTAATGGAAACCATTCCCAAAGTATAAGATTATTTGAATAAAAGAATATTCTGAATTGGAATGAGGCGTATGTTGTGTTTGTGTAACACTTGTTGATTATATACGCGAGTGATTCAGAAAGACCGGGTTTATCCCATTCTGAATAACTAATTCGACGATGCGTCGAGGATGAAGACGGTGGTCGAAGACCGGAGGTCTTCGCATCGTTTGGATAATTACTGATGATCTTGATTGGGCTGTACACCAAAGAGGAGGGAATCAGTTGGTGATCGTCCAGACGTACTTGGAGATCGATGGATATGCGAGATACAAGGTGCCTCCGGTTTCGTTCAGACCTAGAACGGACTTGTAAATGGACTGTGTGTCTGATATTGGATATCATTCTGTGTGATTGATGGATATCGGTTACATGGAGTGGTTTGCCTGTGTGGCATGCTAAGATGCAAATGATCAAGGCTTTTGTTGAAAAGCAAAGTCTTGTTGTAACGACCCGCATTCTACGCATCGCAGGATCGTAGATCATTTATTTCTTTCACATACGAAGTCGTATGGTCATGTAACTTTGGGAGACGACTATTGGGGTCATTTCCCATGTTCCTGATTTTTGCCGATTTTTAAATGACTATTTTTCCCCTAGCTAATACTGTTTTGGCCATAAATTTTGACTGGAAAGGAATTTTGACCTGAAACCACTTGCATTAGATTTGTTTGATGGTTTACAATTCCGTAGAGTGGTCACACTAGCCAAACGGACTCACCGTTTGAGAGATATGGTTGAAACAAGTTTCAGATAGTGAAAAACAGCTTAATTGGGCTTAACCGGGTGATTAACAGCTAGGCCCAATGGGGGATTTCGGGATTAGAGGTATTTGAGTGCTGCTAGGGTTAGGATTTCGGGTTTTAACTCATTTTCCAGCCGCTACAAACTCTCTCTTCAATCTAACAATGGCCTCCAACATCTAAATACACCTCTTAATCAAGTATTGGCTTAAACTACATCAAATTAAGGCGGATTAGCATGAGAATCGAGGTAGAGCCGCTGTGTAAGATTGGGGACAGCGCCAAATCAAAGAATATTTCAGTTTTGGGGTTTTATTTGTGGCTAAGGTGAGTGATTTGCATAGTTTTGCACTAATTATGGTTAATTAAGGGTAATTAGTGAAGATTAGTGAATTTATACACTAATAGATTTTGGAAAAATATTTATAAATTCTTAAATATTGTTTTAAGCCACTGTTAGAAATTGGATTTGATTTGGTTAAGTTTTACTAATCACGTCATTAGTTTTGCTTAAACATGCTTAAGTGAAAATATGGGTTTTTAGCTATGTTTGATCCATTTTAACCTATCATATTGATGTTTTGGTGTTTGTGGTCACTTCAGTTTGTTGTTATGACTATATGATATGTTTTGTGGTTGATTAGAAGTGTTAGAATGGTCGAAAACGTCGTCGGATGGCGTAAATAGCTTGCTGGAAAAGTTGCTGGAAAATTGTGCAGGGTTTCGGATCGGATCGGATTAGGGGCTCGGATCGGATAGGAGAGCTGGGCAAGGAAATCCGAACAGGACTGAAATCTGGCACAAAGGAAGCTTGGTAAGAAGGAAGGCCATTCGCATAGAGTTGGAGTTGGGTTTGGACCAGGAACGAAGACGAGGGGATCGGATCGGAGCTGAGCATGAGGACCGAACCGGAGCTTGGCACATGAGAAAGGCCACATGAACTGAATAGGAGCAGGGGATCAGATCGGAGGTAGGGAGGAGGATCGGACCGGAGCCTGGACGTCTTGACCCGAACCGAAGGCAAGGCGTGACAGACCGAACCGAAGGGCTTGGACCACGAACCGAACCAAGCTAGAAGGGGAACACCGAACTGAACCGATGGGGACTGGAGCACTATGCATATCCGAACCGAACCAATGCGTGGGCTACGAGTACCGAACCGAACCGGACGTATGCTATTTCTTCTACGTGATGACTCTTCTGAAGACCAACTCCAATTCGACCAAAACCCGAGATGCAAAGGAAGTCCAAATGAGGAGCTTTGACTCAGGATCCAGTTGGGAACCAATGAGTGAGCTTCATAATTGGGCTTTTTTGCGGGACGTGTGCTAAAGGGTTGTCGATGTCTGTAACTTTGAATCACTATGTGTAGGGAGTACGTGAACGGATTCAGGGCCATAGTGGTCTAGGTACGACTAAAGAGCTATAGACCAATGAAGTGGGGTCATTTGTAAAGATTTGGTCATGACTCCATGTGGTAAGCTTGGTAGTAGCAGTAGTTGTACAAGTTGAACTCCGTCACTACTTCGATGGTTCTAGTGATTGACAGTGGTGGACATCGTAAGCTTTACGCACTGAGTGAGAGATGTGAGGATGGTTGCTATGTTTGATTTGTTTGCCATCATTATGACATGCACACCCCCACCCCTGTATTCCTTACACCATCTGTTTAGTGGCACCTTAGAGTATTGTACGGTATAGTGCTAACTCTTTGGTTGCACGTCCAGGTTCATGTATGATTTAGTATACCTGTTATTGTTCTGTTTAGCTGCTTATTGCTCATACCAGACTTTTTGTCTGACCCAGAGTTTTATGTCTCTTCTTATTACTCTGGGTGCTCTCACGAGCAGACTAGAGACAAGTTAGCTGGGTATGCACGGGTAGCTGATCCGGAGATGAGCAGGAGGCTTCCACGTATGATATATATAGTATTCTCCCTGTGTTGTTGAAGATCACTGCTTGGGCATTAGTAGTGCGTCTTCTACTTTAGCTTTCTTTTGTTTTAGAGACAGTAAATTTGAAAAGTTATAATAAGCTTTATTTGGATTTCCGTTGCTATGTTGGTATAGTTTTCAGTTTATGCACTGTCTCGCCTGTTTTATGTCAAGATTATGTTATTATTATATTTTGTTCCATGCGCTGTGAGACATTCTACAGGTTCCTTATTAGTTCATTCTCTTCTTTGCTTTCTTTGGCGACCGTTCCGTACTAGTCGGGCATGTGTACAACGCACCTTCGGAGGAAATGCAGGCTAGTGCGGGGCGGGTCGTCACACTTGTGGTTGATGATCAAAGCACCGCCTGTGTGGCATAGCTTTGTGTAGCGTTAATTCGCGAGCCTCACACCCTGGTTGTGAACCAGAAACGGGAGAGGACCTCAGGGAGGGCATGCGTTTCTTTCTAGCTAGGGTGGTGTCAGTGACCTACCAGCCCTGACATTTATATTATCTTCACCTGTGTGGTTGTTGGATTACGAGGCGCCTCGGATATATATCGGTGACTATGTGGAGCCGATGGAGTCATTTGGCTCATTTACACCCCAAAGGGCGGGGAAACGCAGTGTTCAGGCATTATAATCCACATCGAGTGGACCGGCCCTGATGATCCAAGGGGCAGTTGCGGCTGTTCCTGAGGCTCGGGCTATAGAGTCTCGAAGCGGTAAGGACGATCCCTTGCCTTGGTTCACGAACGGAAACCCAACTTTCAATACGTGACTTTGCGGTTTTGATTGTAGAGCCTAGTATTGGCGACATGATATATGGTACCCATGCCGCCTAGGATTGATACATTTATATTTGAAGTTGTTTTTACACTATGCACTTATAATAGTATCAAATGATTTTTTTTAATGTACCAAGCATGTTTGGCTATTATAAGGGAAAACCCTATCCTCCGGCTTACGTTGCATTGTCTGATGGGACCTGGGTCTTATAATAGCTTCATTTTTCCAAAAAGCATTGCGCTGTTTTGTTATATGCACTGGTATTCTTGGGAGGAAACCCATTCCGTGTTATGCGGCATGGTCCCTCGATATATCTGATTTAAAGTAAAGTTTTAAATAACTGTTTTAGTTCTCACACCAGTCACATGACTGACCTAGAGTTTATTGTTTTAACCTAAACTCTGGGTGCCATTATTTTCCGCATGGGCAGCTAGTAGTTGGGTTTTGCAGATTTCTATTCACAGGATCCTGGTTTACAGCTGGAACGATACTCGAAAAGCTCTGTATCCGTGTATTTCTTTCAGTTGTGTGTTGTATTATTTTTCAGCTGCGATGTATTTAAATGTAATTTAAATATCTGATAGTTTCTGTGTAATATTCATTCATACTCTGTATATTCTTGTATTCTGATGGAATTGTTGTAATAAGCAATGAGACGTTCTTCTGTTTGTGTTCCGATATGGCTTGTTCTCAGTACAATCCGTGCTTTCCTTCAGGGGGAAGTTCGTGTCGTTATAAGTAGCCTGGCTATAAAAACAAAAAAGGAAGAAGGAAAGTAGAGACAAAGAATGGACATAATAATATCAAATGAGATAGATCCAATGGATATAGAAAGGCAGATAGAAATAGGCATAATCTCAGATTCAGATTTATTACAATGTCAAAATCACAATTGAATTTTACTTTTGAAAGTAACATGAACTTACAAAACAAAGGACAAATCTTGTTTTCTGGGATCTGTTTTCTGAAACTGAAAAGCTATCCCTTGACAAAGACTATCGATTCTCTAATTTAGATTTGATTCGTAGCTTCTAACCTGCTTTCTAGTTTGCCTCATAGTTGGAGAAGAATGGTGGCTATGCTAAGTTGACCATGGACAACATGATGGCTCCTTGGAATGAAATTGTGTGGTTTAGGGTTGCTTATATAGACACTTAGATTTATGTGAGCCGTAAGATCAACCTAGGAGCAATCAAAACCATCCAGACTAGATAGAGCTATCCAGAAACCACCACCTATGCACTAGTGACTCAGCAATAAGTCAGAAATCGTCACTGTTTGGATCTGGGTGAGGGGGTCGACCCCTACACGGGGGGTCGACACCTATGTCGACCCCCCCTGGGAGAGTCGACCCTTATGGGCGGGAATTTTCCCGCCCAGCTGATTTACATGATTTTGAAATTCGAACTGCTTTTTCGATTTAATTATTATTTATATTTAATTTCTGATTTAACATGAAATCTTCTGAACTCCATACTTCTTCATACGGAGTCCGATTTACGCAAACTCGGACTCTATCTCAAGCAGAATTCCGAGACGAACGCAATGGCGTAACCCATTTCCCTTAATTTTTACTTTTAAAATTAAGTATTATTTAATTCGTTACTTTAATATTCACAGGAAATACGGGGTGTTACATATATCGAACTAACATCGTTTAACTGTGAACACTGAAATAAATAACATATTAAAAACCCAAAGATAAATTAGTCAACAATATTAATTTAGAACTAAAAAGAACATTCATAATCACATATAGAAAAAACAACTACATCTACAATCCTTCATTAATTCATACGCCAAGTTGAATTATGAACAACAAAACCATACAGTTGGTGCTAACATTATCCCAAATACAAACACATATCATCCATAGCCATACCAAAACCACATAACGCCATATTTACACCAAAATAAGTCTAACTAACATACGCAACCAGCTTACAAAGATAACGACGACGAAGTAGCAAGAAAACGTGAAACCGAAGGTGAATACGAAACTCTATCATGGCCCTTAAGCATTGTCATCACCTTTGCACAGAACTAGTAGCCTAAGAATGAAAGCTGCTTTTAAATTGTAGAAGTTTTTTAGCATTACATTTTTCAGACAAAGAGTACAATGATGTGAAGTGAGCATTTAAAAACAAATTAATATTACTCTTCTAATTGTGCTTCTCTAACATTCATCATTTCCTAATTCTATAATACTTTTTCCTGAAAATAGAAAAAATCTAACGAAAACTAAAGCATAGGATCAAATGTAATACTCAAAACTATGATGATCACTCTTACGTCGATGGGATAAAGATAATTCTCTTTGTTAAAACCCATCAAAAAGGTAAATATGATATGCATAAGCAGTACTGCGAATCATTGTTATCCAATACAGTTTATCATTCTCTATCATTTACGATCTTATCTTGGTACTGTACCTGTTGCCTTACATGCTAAAATATTCAAAATAGCTATAGTGGAAAATTCAAAATTGTTTATGTACAAACCTGTATGTGCATCTCCTAAACTGTTTGTGTCTTCTTTCAACACCACAGATACATCATCTCTTATGAAATATAAAATCAACATCGTTGTATACATCCCCAACATTCACAAATTCAACCGCATTTCCAGCTTTCCCCTAACAATATCACTATTATTTCAGCTTGCTCTTGAACCAGTGATCTTCTAGTGTATCTCAATGGACTACCATTGGAGGTTCTGACTACACTGATGCAATAGAAGAAAGACTGCCTTCTTCACATGATAAAAACAAAATGCAAACAATGTGATTCAGCAAAGTCAGACAAGTATTACAGTGTTTGATACATGTCACTTTCATTATATTACATACAACTCAAAAGTGAAAATATGTTAGAAATGAAAAAGTTTATTAAACCATGCATGCACACATACAGGGTGAACGCCACATCCAGTTAGATTATTCAGCAACAATTAGTTTATATTGATCCTTTTTGAAACTTATTTCCAACAACACTACGTTTTTCCATGCATGTACACTCGTACAAAACAAAAAACATATGCTAGGCAGATGACTACTAATAAAAAAGCAATGCAATGTGTCACCAAGTAGAACGGGAAGATCAAAGGGGTTCAAAGGTTAAACTCAAAACTTCAGGAAACCATCAAAGCAATGCAATGTGTTAACCCGAACAAATAATACAAAAGCAACCATTAATAACAAAGAAAGCAAGCAAGCAAGCAAATCATGCTATAAAACGTAAAAGGTACAAGTCAACTTTGAGAAATGATTTATTCATAGCAGATCAGTCAGAAGGTCTCAAATCCGTACTCAAGCACTCATCGTGAATTTCCACTTTAATATTTTCGTTCGAGCTCACACAGGGAATTTCCACTTATATTTTTTCCGTCGTAAACTTGATTTCTCCTTTTGTGGCCCTCTATGCACATAATATTACAGCTTTAAGAACAAAATCAGTGCCCTCGGAGCTGGTGTAATTTTCAGGAGACGTGACATGATGAAACACCCACATACCAAAGTACCGACCAAATGAGCCCCAAATCCTCCCACCAGCGACTGCCTCAAGCAACAACCACTCCAAAAAAACAAAAACCCATTGACAAAATGAAAATACTCCGGAAAACTTACTACCCAGTATCAACACAAAATGAAAGTACAGAGTTACTAAACAGAATCATGCATCGGCGCATTTAAGTACACTCGTGGTTGAGAGTACCAAAATATGATAACAATGCAGTTGAAAGTCATATTCATTATTATGGTTTTATGTATGCAGTACAAAAATACTAGCAGCAATAAACATGAGAGGCCTATTTCTAAAAATATTCAGGAATAAAAAATAGGAAAAACATCAAATTGATACCTTCAATTGCTTGTCTTGGAGTCCTGAATCCAAGGCCAACATTGTGCCAAAGTCGATTCCCTACTTTCCATGGCTTCTTTCCTTTAACAGTTCTTTTTAGCTGAAACAGGCCAAAAAATATCAAATCATGGCATAATTAAACAATTCAACGAAAATAATTATTTGAGATTTTCAATAATTAAATGTTTTGATGATAAATTACCATGGAAAGACGGTCGGATGCTTCAAGAAAGCCATCTCAGTCAGCAATGCAGAGGCGTAGAAAAAATTTAGAAAGAGATGGTGGCGTTGAAGGAACCCTAGTCCCCTATTAATACGTATTTGCTGAAGCGGCGTTGAGGCTTAATAAAAGATTGGGACGAGAGAGAAGAGGATTTCGGTGAAGGAAGTCAAATTGAATTAGGGATTCAGGTTTGAAAAGTGTCGATTTGATAAGTGCAGTAGGGAGGAAAATGTGAAATAGCTGTTTGGAGCCGAAATTTTAGAGGTTGGGGCCGAAATTTTCAAAGGTTGGAGCCGAAATTTTAGCTGTTTGGAGCCAAAAATGATTTACAGTAAAAGCTGAACTTTATTCAGTTTTAAAGTAGATTATTAAGTTAAAATTTACGTGAATATAAAAGGTAAAATTTGAAATATTATAGTCCTAAACTAATCTTTCATTAAAGTACTGCATAAATATTTATTCAAATTCAACAAGATGTATCATTTTTGAAAACTTTTATTTTTTATTGTATTTTTTTCTAATTTTTATTAAACAATTACATCACTGATTTATAATTTAATACTAAATTAAGTATTAAATTCAATATTTAATATTATTTTTTAGTTTACATCAATTTAGATATAAATTTACAAAAACTGGAAACATTTACTAGTTCAAAAAAATACCACTTTTGAATACATATCATAAATTAATTCATAGAAAATATTATTATAATGGTTGTTTAGTAGAAATTATTAATCAATTAATGTTTATTTATTTATTATTATTAACTTATTAATAATTAGTATAAATTATTTCATATTTCAAATTAACTACTAAATATTATTCGGTAATTTATTATTACTACTACTTAATTATTTTTACTTAAAATTATTTTTATAATTAGTAATTTTCAAATCAATCGTTCACTATTGTTATTTAGTTATTATAGTTATTAATTATTACTTATTAATTATTCAATACTAACTATTACATGGATATCCAACGACGAATAGTAAACAACGACGGAGGAATATTAAATAAAGTTTTATCCACATTTAGGTTCAAGCGAAAGCCCCATAGAAGATAGTTACAATTGAAAACCGAAAATACGCATGGAAGTAACAATTTTCAGCGTAGTGTTTCTATTTTTCAAAATTCGATTTTTTTTTAATGTTTTGGAATTCTTTGAAATTTTGAATATTTTACAAACTTTTAGATAATTTAAAAAAAATATTTTCGAACCTTATGAAAACTTCAAAATTTTATATTTAAAATTTATGAATAGTTTAAAATATATTTTAGAAAATTCCAAAACTTGTATGGCAATGTTTGAATTTAGAAATTCTTTGATATTTATTCAATTTCTTATTTTAAACTTTGAACATTTTGTTTTTCTTAATTACTAATTATATATTAATTAATACATACTAATTAATTTCTTAAAAGTAAATATTTATTAGTAATTTCTCGATTGTTATTTCTTTAGTCGTATTAAAGATAGTCATTGATTATCAAAATAAATTTAATTAAACAGTGAATATTAATCTATTTTATTAACTATTATTACCTCTTATTTATATTTTATGGTAATTAATAATTAATCAATACTAACTATTGAATATTATTTACTTTTAATAGTAATTATTTATTATTTATCATTAATATATTATTAACAATAATTATTTAAAATTTATATTTACTTATTGATTACTAAGTAAAAGCATAAATGTAAAACATTGTATAAATAATAAATATTAAAGTCCTTTTCAAATCTCTTGAAAAACTGCTGCAAAAATAGCGCCAAAATTTTGACGACGGTAAACAGCCTCTTTCTGCAACGGAATTTAGCGTTAAATCTTTTATGATGGTAAAATGTTGCAATTTCCAATGATTTAGTGATAGAAATTAGATTCGACGGTAATAATTTAAAATAAGTTGACATATAAAATCCAAAATATTATCCCTTACAAAGTCCACGAAAATCTGTCACTAATTTATGATGGAATTTTGCGCTGCAAAAAATCTGCCGCTATATACAGCTTTTCTTGTAGTGACCATTCTACACTCAAACAAGTTTTTTTGTTCCCCACAGTTTAGCACACCAAAAACTATGCCTTCATGGCCCTCGTCTATGGATTCTGATTTTCCTTGGGGTCAAGCTCCGATAGCTAGTTTAAGAACCGATGTTGATTGGCTTATCGAATACCAAGAGCAACACTACGAGGATATGCGTTGTGAGTACCCAGAACTGAGCCTACTCAGACTTCAGGAACCTATCGCTCATATCCCAGATTTTGGTCATTAGGTCAACCTGCAATTGAATAAGAGGTACAAGCGGCTACTGTTACTCACCCTCCAACTCAAGAAGTGATAGATCAATTCTCAGTAGTTCAACCTCAATATGAACAAGAGGTACGAGCGGCTTTAGTTACCAAACCTCTAAATGATCAAGAAGTTAACTCATATCCTATTTTCTGCCATTGTGATTACACGGTCGAGGTAGTATTAATAGCAGATGGAGATAATATTGGTTGTAGGATCCAGGTATGCTCATTATGGTCGAACGGCTGCGATTACTTTGAACGGATTGACCATCGTTTATATCCAAGGGGTATTTCTTATGCCAACGAGTTAGAATAAGAGATAAGACGTCTTAGAACTGCTTTAGAATCCATAGAGATTGAACGTGACATGTAGTTTGCTTTGAATGGATTGACCATCGTTTATGTCCAAGGGGTATTTCTTATGCCAACGAGTTAGAATAAGAGATAAGACGTCTTAGAACTGCTTTAGAATCCATAGAGATTGAACGTGACATGTAGTTTGCGTACTTATTTCCTAGTTAGCCTTCGTTGTGTCCTAGGTTTTAGTACTTATTTCCTAGTTAACAGATTTGCATCCTAAGTTGTAGTACTTATTTTCTAGTTAACATCTGTTGTAATTAATTTCTAGTTAACATCTGTTGTAATTGTATATTCATCGAATAATGAAACAACCTAATTACGCGTTAACTTTGAATTAAATGGTAATTTTAATTTTAATTAGTTCAGGAGTTAGGTGTTTGTTGAATGAACTCCGAACTTCTTAAAGTTCAAGCATTTGTTGAAAAATGCCTGAAAACCAGGCGTTTGTTCAACAAACGCCTGATTTTTAAAACTGTCTAATTTTGTTTTTCATATTTGGTAGCCTAACTCATTCAGAACTTGATGTAGCAGCCCACTTGAATTATGATCGACGCAATCATTTATTCATACAGCAAAGCTTCGAAGAAATGACATGGATAACTGCTAATTCTAGTTTACAGTAACTTTGTTATTATTATTCTAACTTATCATTTGTTTCGCATTAAAATGGAGCAGCCAAAAGTTTATGCACGTGACCAGAGACAAATCAACAGAATTAAACGAAGAGCTAAAACCCTCTGGATTCATTTTAAGCTCCTTTTAACAACAGACCATAGGTTACTGGTATGATATTACTATGAAATTAACTAATGACTCATCGTACTTTTAAGGTGTTGTATATTTGAAGATTAAATAAAGATTGGAATGAATATGAAAATATTAAGAAATTGACTATTTCTAAAAATAGAGCAATTAATATTATAGGAATGAATATGAGAATTTTAAGGAATTGACTATTTCTAGAAACAGAGAAATTAATATTATAGGAATGAGTATGAGAATTTTAAGAAATTGACTGATTCTGGAAAGAGAGCAATTAATTTTGATTCAACAAAGAGGAAATATAAGACATAATTTTAAATAAAGGGCATTTTTGGTAGTTTGCGTGTACACCAAAAAAGTGTAACACCAAACTTATTCCGGTTATTAGTAAAGATATAACATACTACATGACAAGTGAGTTGAAAACGAAAATCGAACCATTAACTTCTTGCATCATTTCAAAGTGTCTCAGTCAGTTTGGATAATAGCGTTTGGCATAATTGGTTAAATTTTATATATATTTAAAATAATTTTACGTTTAAATCAGAAAAACAAAAACGAACTATTAGCACGGTTTTCACGTCTGACCGGTTGAATCACAATAAACTATTAGCATGGCTAAGACTGTTGCAGTGCAGCCTAAGTATGGAGTCGCACCAATTGTTCTGCCCCCAAATTTAGCGTTCTCCGTGTCCCACCCAATCAGAGTCTTCTGATTTTCACCTTTCGCACTTAAACATCTGAATTGTTGGGGGATTTAAATGCAAAACAGCAAAAATCAGGCGATCTGATCGGAGGGACACGGAGGACAGTGGGAATAGGACAGAAGAATTGGTCGTGCATGGAGTAGAACTTTATTGTTCTATGCATCGTTAGCTTTATTACTAATGTAACCATCGATAGCAGTCTTATTATTAACTTATTAAAGTAGAACAACATATTTAATAATGGTACAACCTTAGTGCGACATACTATTAACGCTACATCAGCTGCCATGGGCAAAAGATAGGTCGATACATGACAAAATACATGGGCTTTGAAACTACGTTCGGCCCACAAACGCAACAAGCAATGGCATTATTAACTTTGTTTGTGCCCCTGAATTGGATAAGACTATAAAAATACTATTGAATTCTCTTGCCTGCTAAATGCCATTATTAACTTTGTTTGTGCCACGCCTGTTTTTCTACCACAGCCATTGACAAAATTTACCATAAGCATTGGACGCAGTCCTACATTAAAATAATTCCTTGATGAAACAAGTACATGAACAACGACGTTTTAAAATTATTATGTGGTGATTAATTTAAAGATGATTATTCAGTATTGGGATTGAGGTTCATCTTTAGTTTTCTTTGCTTTCTATTTATATTGTTAATTACTAAACAACAAATTTGTAAATATTGTTTATTTTTTTAAATTATATTTATTTTTTAGATTCTAATTTTAAGCATATAGGGATATTCTGAATTTGCACAATGGCAATGAGGATGCGTGTAGGCATATCATATAAAGCATACTGCAACCCAAATCAGCAGGCAAACACTTATTACTATTTACTAATGCATATGTATAAGGACAATTTCTTTGGCAGTTTTACGTCTCTTTCGTATAAAGCAAATATTTTTTGTTCAATATATTATTTTGTTTTTAGTTGGAACTAAAAGAAGGTGAAACAAATATTTATTTTTAAAATTATATAATCTAAACGATTTTTTTTTTACGGCGAGTTATGTAGAAATGCAAAATTAGTGACAGATAAAAATATAATATTAACAGATCAGATTGTAATCCAACTATCTCGTTTACCGAGCAAAATTTGCCAACTTTTAAGTTTCTATTGAAATAACTGGTCATTTTTGTGGAACATTGAGTGGACTTGCAATGCAATTAGTGCGGCGATTTCATGTAGCTTATTAATTTGAAATTTTAACATAGCCAAGATCCTTATTCTGTTTTGAGAACCGCAGAAACTTTTCATTAAGACCATAAAAAAATACTCGAGAAATTCGAAATTCACCCACATTCGTATCCAAAATCGGATAAACATCCGATATCCGAAAAAAAACGAATGTGGATACAGATAGAAGATATCCACATCCAAAAATATCCGTTCGGCTTTTTTAAATTATCATGAAAATTATATCTATTTTAGTAAAATGAAAAATATTTATTTATTTTTTATTAAGTTGCAAGTTTATATTATATGCATAAATGCATACTATCTAGTCAAACGTATTTATTATCATCATATTTATTTATTACTAACAATTTAGTAATCAATAGTTTTGACTAAAAAAAGTTATTTATGTTTCTTAATTTAAGGATAATTATGCAATATCCTTTCGTATCTACGAACACGGATGTCTGATATTCAAAAATAATTTTGAATGCGTATATGGATAAGACACCACTGAGGCGATTTTATGCCGGGAAGGTCAACCACTGAGGCGATTTTCTTGGTTAGGCAACTTATGGAGAGATACAGGGAGCAAAAGAAAGATCTCCACATGGTTTTTATCGACCTGGAGAAAGCTTATGACAGAGTACCGATGAGAGTTATGTGGTGAGCGCTAGAAAGGAAGAGAGTGCCATCAAAGTATATTACCCTTATTAAGGATATGTACGAGGGGGTTGTGACTAGTGTTAGGGCATGCGATGGTGAGACCAGAGACTTTCCAATTAACATAGGGTTACATCAAGGTTCGACTTTGAGCCCCTATATTTTTGCATTAGTGATGGATGAAATCACGAAAGATATACAAAGGGAGATTCCCTGGTGTATGCTCTTGCCGATGATGTTGTGTTAATTGATGAAAGTAGAATAGGGGTTAATCGACAACTGGAGTTGTGGAGGGAGACCTTGGAATCAAAGGGTTTCAGGCTTAGCAGAACCAAAACAGAGTATATGAAGTGTGAGTTTAGCAGTGTCAGGTCAGATGACGGAGATGTTACCCTGACCGGTAGAGTAGTACCCAAGAAGGAATCGTTTCGATACTTAGGATCTATGTTGCAGTTTGATGGAGAGATTGATAAGGATGTTAGTTTTATAATTCAAGCAGGATGGGTGAAATGACGACTAGCATCTGACATTCTCTGTGATCGGAAGATTCCTCAGAAGCTTAAAGGAAAGTTCTATAGGACAGCAATCAGACCTGCAATGTTATATGGTGCAGAATACTGGCCTACTAAGAGGCAACACGTCCAGAAGATAAGTATAGCAGAGATGCGAATGCTGCGTTGGAGCTGTGGGCATACCAGACAAGATCGGATTAGAAATGAGGATATTCAGGAAAAACTTGGAGTTGCACCTATTGAAGAGAAATTAGTCCAATACCGCTTGAGATGGTTTGGACATATCCAACGTAGACCATACGATGCACCTGTACGCGCTGGAATTCTAGGTCGCGCCGAATGCCCAAAGAGAGGTAGATGTCGACCTAAAATGACATGGAAGGAGATAATAAAGAGAGATTTAAGTAACTGGAGTTTATCGGAAGAGCTGGTGGTTGATAGGAGTGCATGGAAATTGGGAATCCATGTACCAGAACCATATTTTTTTTCCACGTTTACTGAACCTTTTTACTTTTTATTTACTATTTTAGATTTTATTTCACTTTTATTGAACATTTTTACTTATTATTATTATTATTATTTAAAAAAACCATTTATCGGACGATTTTTATTTAATTGGTTATTTTAAACCCTTTTTTTTATATATATTATTATCATCATTATTAATTTTATTTTATTTTAATTTTGGGTTCCATATCTAGCCAACCCCAACTTGTTTGAGATATATGGCTTTGTTTTTGTTGTTGTTGTATATGGATATGACACCATTTGCATTTGACGGTATTCGTTGTCGGTTCTACTTCTTATGCATTTTAATTTGGTTGTATTGTTGAGGATCAAAATGGTTTGCATTCGTGTACTGAAGATGGGAATTTTTATTGGATGTTTGTCTTAATAGTTTGAAGTGCCAGCAGTGGTCCACATAAATACTGTAATTTGATTAGTGTTTTCAATTTTTGTTATAATCGTCATGTTTGACTTCTCTTTCTAATGACTTGGCTTTGTCTCTAGTTTGGAATTTGGTTTGACAGTAATAGTTGGAGTCTAAGTTAACCTTTACTAATATTTTAATCCATTATTTGCTAAACAAACATAAACTACAGGAGGATGTATACCCCATTACGCCGAAGCACATTAACAGAACTTAGCAAACACAATCCAGAACCAAATATGCTAATTGATAAACCATAAACTACTCTTGGGAAACATCTTTTTTATGCATTACAACTTCTAAAAAATATTTTAATCTTTCTTTTTTCATATTTTCTTCTTATTGTTGGATTCACTAGGATGTTACAACTTCTCCACACTATATAATATATACAAATATTGAAAACGCCATAATATTGATATAAGCATCCCGTCATGACCTTAGAAAAGCTTCAAAATATTACTCCAGATCCCAGCGGTAGGACTTCGGAAGATAAATCCAAAGTAAAATTTAATCCAACCACTTTATTATTTTGTTCAACCTGACTTATGCATTTGCAGTCGTTATGTTGAAAATCGAAATGCGCGCCACCGTTCAAACCATTTAAAAAAAAAAAATCATATGAAAGTTCATTTTCCAATAAGACGTAAACATGAAAATTTAACCATCTGCATTTGTGCAGACCGGAATTGAATTGCATTATCACTGTAGCTGCCCATCCTTATCATATCAAGCACGTGGTCAAAAATGATGCACGAAACGGAGAAACCTTGCATCCATATATATATACGCAACCGTCTACTCTTTCACACCCAACAACCCGTACAGAATCCGCCAGCATGTACAACAACTTCGACCATAACGTGGATCTGCAACCGTCGGATCTGGAAACCATAGAAGCAATAAGACAGTGCTTGCTCGACGACTCTGCAGCGTCTTCGTGCGCCCCGGACGCGGTGCAAGTGGGTCGTGCGGGCACGGTCCAGGAGAGGCATTACAGAGGGGTGCGGCGCAGGCCATGGGGGAAGTTTGCTGCAGAGATCAGAGATCCGACGAAGAACGGAGCAAGGGTCTGGCTAGGCACTTTCGCAAGCGCCGAGGAAGCCGCTTTGGCCTACGACCGCGCCGCTTTTAGGCTGCGCGGAGCACGTGCCATTCTTAATTTTCCTCATCTCTTTAGCTCTGGATCCGGACCCGCTTAATCCTAGTTAAGGACATCTGCTCTTGTGCAATTCCAAACCACCGTTCATCTACTGTTCAGCTTGATCCTTGGATCAAAATAAATATAATTAATAAATATGGTCCAATATACTGGATGAGCTTTTGTTTTGGTTTCGCACATTATACGCTTCCTTTGTATCCTACTGTTTACAGATCATAAACTTCGCTAGTAATTAAAGAATATGCTTGCATTTATGTTTGAATTCTGGATGTGCATGGCTAATATAACATCAGTTTTCACTGCTCCATTTGTGAATAGAAGAGGATGGTTAACCTGGGTTCCAGAAACAACACATAACACAGACCAGCAACCAAAATACAGCAGTAATTGTTAATTGCACGTAATTTCAGCCTAGGTATAACAAAAATGGAACATTTTCATAGAACTCTTTTATATATTGCCCTCCCCCTTTAAAGTTTTGAACCCCTTCGTTCTTGCATTACTGGTTCAGCCACTGTATCTCCCCGGACATTGATAGGGTTCACATAAGACGAGCATTAAATACCATTAACAAGCACATTAAGTACTGTCCATATATTCTTTTTGTGTTGAAGATGAAAATCAATGCAACTTCAAAGGGACATACAGTAGTTAAGACGAACAATAAATGAAAATTCTGTAACGATAAGTCTCAAACAGTAGACCCACGAATGGGAATTGGGCCGTGTACATCGCTGTAAGCATTGACTAATGACGCAGAGGCTCACATGCATGCAACTGCAGTATATGCTCTCAACTTGCGTTGATGTTTGATGAAAAGATGGGATCACAATAATGATCATCTTCAATTGAAGTTAGTTTGATCAGCAGGATCGCTTTAGGAATGATATGTTGGTCGGGTAAGGTTGGAACACTCAGGTTGGATACAGGTATGATTCACATGCACGCATTACTTACAATTTTGTATTGTGAGTTGGCTAGTCGTAGATAGAACTCCTAAGTCATGATCGTGTAGCCAAGGATGTTTCCTGTGTTGAGGTGTTGCTCTCCACTTTCTACTTTGTACCCAAAAAGTTAACCGCATTCATATATAACTCAATAACAAAATAACAAAAAGTCAAAAACTTGCTCTCGTACGTTACATGATGGTAAATTGGTGTTACTTGCAGCATCTCCAACAGTTTTAAGTGTGGATTTTCGATTTTTCGCACCGTTAATTGTTGAAATCAAAGATTTCCCAACAATTTTATGAACAGACGTTTGTTCACCTGAACATCGGATGTTTTTTGAATAAACACCCGCATTTTTTTAAAAGTTTGTTTTAGGCGTTCATTTTAAAAGTTTGTTTTTGGTGTTTGTTCAACAAATGCTTAAACGTAAAGCGTATATATTAGGCGTTTGTTCAACAAACGCCTAAATAGTTTGCATATTCCAGAATGATGACCTCCGAAATCCACACTATGTGGTGTACCAGAACTTTGTTATGACACGTTTTGGGTGTAGATTTCACAAAATCGAAAATCTTGAAGATTTTCTTATAATATATTTTTGAAACTTTTTTTTTAAATCTTTTTCATGTGGACCACTTTATCAAGATGACTAGTTAAGATGAATTTATTTTTATTTTTTGCTTTCTCAAACTAATTACAAAATGTAAAATTAAAAGACAAACAACTTAACCAAACAGATTAAGACACTTTAAAATAGTGAAAGATGTCATGGGTTTGATTCCTGTCATGCAGGAGTTAATCCATTTATCATGCAGTATGTTATATACTATGAATTTATATATAAAAATATCATTTTTTTTAATAAAAAAATGTAGTTAATAAAAAACAATAGTGCTATTTGGTTTTTAGATTTATTTGATAACCTAAACATACCACAACACAACACAATAGAGATTTTGATAAACGATAAACCAACTATACCACCCACATAGAATATTATATGAATACATTGATGCATGTTATTTTTTAACTCGAGAATGCATTGAAACAAACGAAGCACAAACTAAATACATATGCTATTGCCTTTTAGTAAAATTTGGAATGATGAAGACTCTAGATGAATATGAAACTTGCACTTAAGCATAATGCTGTCTTTGGATTTTTACCTTTTTTTGTCCATATGGATGACTTTATTAAAATAACTACTTAAGATTAAAAAAAAATTCAAATTACTTACAAACATAGTTTTTTTAAAAAAAAAAACAATATTGCTATTTGGATTTGAGATTTATTTGATAAGCTATATTGCAGCACAGCACAATACAGACTATCATGGACAATTAGCCAACCATACCACTCACATAGAATATTATGTTCTAAATATGATCAAATTCACATATTAATACAAGTTATCATTTAACGCGAGTATGCATCGTAACAAAGGAAGCACAAGCTAAGTATATATGCTATGGTCTTTTACGAAAATCCGAAGGATGGAGACTCTAGATGAATGTGAAACTTGCACTTAAGTATAATGGGTCTAGAAATATTTTATCGTTGTAGAAAGCAGAGAAATTACCTTTATCTACAATTATGCAAATAAAATATTTAAGACATTCTACATTATGTGAAATTTGAATTCAAATATCAAACTTAAATCCAAATCCACAACCCCTTCGAAGACGAGGTCTTTGATAGATTTGCAAAAACAAAACTGATCATAATATCTCAATCACCAAAATAATAAATAATCCATCCAAATACGACTCAAACACAAGCAATCACTACAAATGAAAATAAAGAACACGTTAGATTTATAGTGGTTCCACTAACGATTTGTTAGTATCATCTACTTTGAAGAGAGAATTTTATTAACACGATGAGAAGAATGCAAGACACTGATAAATAAAGTAATCACCAATAATCAATTTAGAATTGGGTTTAGTGAGAATAGAATTGAAAAATAGAATTAGGTCTAAAGCTCTAATTCCTTATAGAAGAACCCTTTCTCATATTAGATACCCTCCTTCTCTTCAACTATAAAAATAGCTTATATAGAGAAGATTTTTGTACATGCAATATACCAATTTATAACCTTTAATCTTTCAGAAATCTTCTCCACCAAAATAGGGCAAAACGACCAACATTTTTGGTTCCATACATCTGGATCAAATTCATATGTTTGGAATAAGGCTTAGAGATTCGGATCCCCAATCAACCAAATATTTGGATCCAAAAACTCAGACGTCTGGATTTGGGTTTAGGGTAGGGGTGAGCATTATTTGGTTAAACCAAATAAACCAACCGAACCAACTTAGTTTGGTCGGTTTGGTTTGGTTTTGAAATTAGATTGATTTGTAATCGGTTCGAAAAAATATTTAGTTTGGTTATCAGTTTAACCAAATTAACCGAACTTTTATTATTTTAAAAATTATCTATATTATAGTAAATATTTTAGGTTAATTTGGTTATCTTAGTAAATTTTAATTATCACATATGTACATAATTACTTTTGGAAAGCATAAAAATCATAAATAATAATATTTTAATCATATATTTATAATTTATTTTAAACTGTAGTTAAAATTATGAACATAAAGTCTAAAATACTTTTAATTCGGTCAAATTGGATAACCAACCGAACCAACCAATCTTAGTTTGGTTGGTTTGGATTGGTTTTCATTTTTACCGGTTTTAGTTTGGTTTGACAATTTTCATAATCGGATAAACCAAACCAACCAAACGCTCACCCCTAGTTTAGGGTATGGTTCCTAGTGAACCAGGCGTTTGGATTCATTTTCAGACGTCTAGAATAAGTTCCAGCCTCTGCAACCACCTCCTTCTACAACCGGCTTGTTCATGTCGCGATAACTTGATCACTAAAGCTCCAAATCGCATGTTATTTTTTCATCGACTTTAAGTTACTCTTGACATCTTCAATCTAACATACATAAAATTTAACACTACACCTCGATACTATAACCATCTCTTAATTTCAAACTTCAATGCATCAAACATCATTAACTCCACCTTCAATCAATCAACATGAATACTTTTGTAATGTGCTTCAGCAAAGACATTGCCCATTACACTCTGTCATCAAGCTTTGAAAAGTCACCGTTCGCTAGCGAAGTGTTGAAAATACAGTCTCACCAAAAGATAAAGTACTCAAGAATGTGAACAAATACTTACCAAGAAGATTGAATCTTAATCTTTTACCGATATTCCTCCTGATCACCAAAGTAAATGTTCTCTCCAAGCTTACCACCACAGGGTACCTAGCACTTTAATAATTGAATTAAGTTCGAGCAATGCTCGAACTTCCCAATTAGCAATGCCTTGGTGATCATTTTCGTTGTGTTATTCATTGTGTGCACATTTCGAAGTAAACTGGCTTACCTTCATCTATGGCTACCAAAAAGACTCTCACCTCAATGTGCTTAGTATGTGAGCTGAATGCCAAATACTCTACCAAATAATTAGAACTTTGGTTATCATATCGAACATTAGTACCATTATGCTTCAAATCTCAAATCATACAACAATCGCTTCGAATAAAGTGTTTCCTTTGTATTCTTCGTTGCGGCTATCAACTCCGCCTCCGTAGTGGATGAAATAACCATGGTTTGCACTCTTGATCTCTAACTAATGGTTATACTACCAAGTGTGAAGACGTATTCAGTAGTTAATCCCCTTCGACCCTTATCACCAGCATAATAAGACCAATTAACTTGCAACTCATTTATTCACTATCGTAAGAAACAAGACCGTAAGATGATGTATTTTTAAGGTATCTCAAAATAGTCTTCACAGCTTCCCAATGTGATTTTCCTATATTAGCCGTATACGGACTAACTACCCAACGACATTTGTAATATCAGACTTTGCACACATCACGACATACATCAAACATTGAACCACACTCGCATATGACACCTTAGCCATATAACCACTATCTTTCTCCAAGATAGGTGATCTCTCACTCGAAAGATTCATTTACAAAGGTATAGGTGTATTTAAAGCCTATGGATTCTCCATGCTAAACCAATTTTTTAATGTATGCCTTTTGATTCAATTTCAGCTCAAAACATTTTCGATTCCTCTCTATTTACATGCTAAAAAATTTATTTTCCTCTCTTAGATCTTCCATTTTGAATTCCAATTTCAAAAGCATATTCAACTTGTTAATTTCTTTCATGTCCATAGAAGCAATAAGCATGTCATCCATATACAAAAGTAAATACAGGCAATAATCACACAACCTCTTGAAATAAACACAAGCATCCTTAATGCTTCTATCAAAGCCTTTCTCAAGCGTTGAATGATTAAATTTATTGTACCAATGCCTAAGTGTTTTCTTTAGACTATATAGTAATTTATTTGATTTTCAAATCAAATTTGACTGACCATCAACATAAATCTCTTTCAGTTGCTCCATGTAAATGTCTACGTCTAAGTTACCACGCAAGAAGAAGGTTTTTACACCATGTTGCTCCAGCTTCAAGTCATTATTAACAATTATAGATAGTAAAATTCTTATCGAAGTATGGCGTACAGGCGGTGCAGAATTCTCATGATCCTCCTTTCTTTCCTTTGTGCAAACCCCTTTTCCATTACCCTGGCTTTATCTCTTCCATCGTCCTTTAGCTTGTAAATCCATTTGCAACCTATAGCACAGTCTCCTTTAAAAAGTGGAACTAACTCCCAAGTTTGGTTTTTCATTAACGATTGCGTCTCTTCCTCAATGGCACAAATCCACTTCAAGTTACCACTTGAATCCATGATGTCATCAAGGTCCGTTGACTCATCTTGGACTATATGAAGAGCATAGTATAAATTATCAAAAAAGCTAAGATAGTTCCAATCACTATATCTTCAGGTGGTTTTATTGCATGTTCGAGTAGCAATGCTATCACCCAAGTCATTTTCGGCTCCTCCTTGAATTGAATACTCTCTAATATCATGTACATTACCAACATGACTAAAGAAACCATGTATACTATGAGATATTTCATTAACCGCTTCCTCTTCACAACCTTCTTTGACAACTTTACTACTACTTAGGCAGAATGTGAGAATAGCTTCCTTCTCCTTTAATTCTCCATGAACCAAATTCAGAACATCTGATGAGCTTTCATTCTCCTCGAATAAATTTGACTCACTAAAAGCGACATGATATGAATTAACAGCCTTCTTTGTTTTGCATTCCAAATCTGATAGCCTTTTATGTCGTCCGTATAACCAAGAAAAATCCTCTTAAAAGCCATAGGCTTAATTGTAATTCCCTAGATCATGCAAATACACTAAACAACCAAACAGATGAAGATATCTCAAGTCAACAATTTTACCTTTCCAACTTCCTCAGGAATTCTAGTACTAATAATCGAGCGCGTTTTCTAAATCACAATATGCACCGCGGTTGACAAAACTTCGACCCAAAATTCTTTAGATAAACCGATGTCACTCTCAAGAATCGAGCATTCTTCTGTTGAGTTTGCTTCATTCTCTCTGTTATTCCATTAGATCGTGGATCTCTGGTGTAGTAAAATTCCTTTGAATACCATGATTCTTGCAATGCTCTAAAAAATCTTCAGAAATATACTCTTTGTAATAGCCCTATATTTGCGATTATCAGTAATCATGATTAATGAAATATAATAAGGAGGTTATTTGTTATTAAGAACCAAACATTATTTAGGAGATAATTCGTGAATATCTAAATAGGATTGATTTTGGGTTTTGAGTTATCTTGGGAATTTGGAGAAGCTTGAGTATTTAATCATTAAGTAATTAAATAACGAGCTTTGGAAAATATATTCAACTTGATGATCAAAAGGAGAAATAAATTGAGTTTATGGAAAAATAAAGTAAATGGGCTTTGATATGAAAAAAATAAAGTTGGTAACGCTTTAGATTGCACAAATTTTGATTAAATAAAGATTTACAAGATTTGTATTGTATATATTGCAACCAATTGCAATGTACATGTGTATGTACAATGAATTTGGTATTAAATGTTGTGATTTAAATGTTTTAATGTGAAAATAAAATGGGTAATATAAATATTAATGAGAAAACAATATTTATTTGTTAAAATAATATATTTGATTGTACAAGGTATTTGTGTCAAATAATGGAGTTTATGCAAATTTCAAATTAAAAATATGTGCTTTGTACATTAAAGAACAAAAGGCACGGTTGATTTGAAAATGTGTATTTTTGGTGTTGTTAAAATATGTGTTAAACCTTGTTAAAAAAGATGTTTTTAATGTTGAATAATTTAGCATGTAACACCCCGTAATTTATAACACACTAAAATGATAGGTTAAAGAATACTTAATTAAATATTGGGAATTAAGAGAAATAGACTGCGCCATTGCGTTCGTCTCGGAATTCAGGTTAAGATAGACACCCAGTTTGCGTAAAACAAATATTGTATGAAGAAGATGTTAAGGTTTGCAGTTTATAAATATATAAGCCACTTATATATGAATAAAATAAATCCAGAGTTCAAATAAATTAAAAATCGAACAATGGAGGGGGGAAGCGGGAAATTTTCCGCTATGGGTGTCGACCCATGGGTCGACACCATCAAGGGGGTGTCGACCCCTGGGTCGACACACCAAGGGAGGGTCGACACCTATACGGATCTGGGAAGATCCTTATTTCCGAACATGGACTGATTTCTGTGCAAGATTCGTCGGTTGATGGCAATATAAAGGACCTTATACCCATTGTTTTATTCATCTAAATCAATAGCGACGGTGAGATGCTGCTCCAACTCAAATTAAATTAGTCTTTTCTTCAGCAACGACGATTCATACGTATTCAAAGATCGTTGATTCAACATCAACACGCTTTTCTCAGTTTTCTTAGATCCATTCTCTATGAGTCTATGTCATATTTAGATAGAAATAATTAAAATGAATCTTGACATGCCCATAAGTTTGGATCTAAGCCTATGATTATTTATCATATAAGATCTGCCATTATTTGTATATCTAATTCACTGATTAGATCTCATCATGCTTGTTTATGATCATGTCACTATGCCTAATCAATTCTATTATCACATGTTCACCAGATCTGGTCTTATATGCCCAATTCTGTCACTATATGCTTATTCAGTTGCTATGCCTATTTCTGCCATCATATGTCTATCTTATTATTATGCTTATTTCTGTTCTCTTCCCTTCTTCTTTTCCCTTTTTATTTTATAGCCAAGCTATCTTCGAGCCTAGGCATACCACTGAATTATGCGAACGCGTGAAATTGGGAATGAGGGGAAAACATTAAAATTGAGGCAAAACTTATATTGGGAAATTTGGGGCATAACTTGAATTGAATACATGAAAATGGATTTGTGGCATAAATCAAATTGTGATTTAGATCTAAATTTAGGGCATATTCTACATGATAAATATGACTTGGAAAAGGGGCATGAAAACCTACAATGAAATAGGAATAATTGTTAAATTGTGGAAATGCCTAGAATTACAGTAATTAGAAACTGTAACCGCGCTTAGACACGAGGTTAGACTACACTTGTGGTAGAAATCTGCCCGGACCTGACCGGCATATCCAGCGACTGCAAGTGGTGAATCTATTGTAAGGGGTCTAAGTGCATAAACACGTAACGCGCTAAGACGCGAGGTTAAGTTCAACTTACAGAAGAAGTCTGCCCGGAACCGCCCGACATATCCAGCATCCACAAGTTGTAGGCTTAATGTGGGAGGTCTAGCACATTATAACCATAAATGAATGTATAGTAATGAACTTGTAATACTCAACATGTTTGAATCAATAGGGATTGCATGAACATGTTAACTTGAGTAGGGGTTAAGTAAACTTGCTTGTAACAGTGGGAGGGTTAAGTATATCTTGGAGAAGTGGGTAATATTTGTATATAGGCCCACAAACTTAACCTGTTTGGGTTATGCAATCTTATTACACTGGTAGGCATAACCTGTGGAAATTCTAGTAGTGGGGATGGAAGCATAGAGGGAAGCTTGTATCATCTTGTGCGGGGGACCCGCTTAAGTCGATAACCCATATATAGGTATCAAACGAGTACTCCGAAATAGGTCAGAGTCGGGACATGCTTACTGAGCTGATTATAAGAGGTCACCTGGGAAAAGGTGTCTGAAGGCATGTTCCATCGGGCTCATGTGTGTGCATGGGACCACCTGTTCGGGAATATAAGACGTTGTGGCATCAGTAGATATGGTAACAAAGGGTTGCCATTTTAGGGAGTGATACATCCTACTATGGGGCCCGCACAGGGTATCTACGGAGTAGGGAGCCGATCGATTGGGGTAGTAATTAGGGTACATCTAGTCTCGTCTGTTTAGGAGCCTGTTATTATCCTTAGGGGGTAACACCAGTATGTTCAGTTGGGTTGGCTGCTATTGTATGGGGTAAAACTTCTCACTAGAAGTATGCCTAAGTCTATCATCTTGTTGGGGATCATCTTGTTCATATGATACCAGTATTGGTGCAGAGAGAGAAAAGTATTAGAGAAGCGCTATACATATATGTTCTATTTGGTTTATCCTGTTTACCTTGTCATACCTTCCTTATATGTTGTTATCTCTCTTATCCAGCTTATATGCCTATCATGATGCTTTTACTTATTTATATGCTAAAAGTAACTGGACTCGCCAGATGTATGTCTGACCTATTTTGTTTCCTCTTCTTTCTCTTCCATTCCCCCCAAGTTCTCAGGGTGGGAATACTTAAGCTTGATCAGGATTCTTCTTTCCTTCTGCTTGGAGCTACTTAGATGTACTGCTTGATTTCGTACCTTCTCTGCTATGGATATGTTTTGGGGGATTACACTCCTTTATGTTCATTGTACTCTGATGATTTTAGTACAAGACAGAAGTTTTAAGTTGATGTACTGGATTTCATATATTTCAGACTCATGATGTAACCATGTTTTGAACCACGATGTTTCTGCTTGAATAAAGTTTTAAATTCCGCTGTTATTTTATATCTATCTTGTAATATTTCTGTTTCTGTTTACCTATAATGCTTCATGAAACTTAATGCATCCTCTTAATGAGTGACATTAACGGACGTGGGGTGTCATACTTGGTATCAGAGCTGAAGGTTACTAGATCGGATAGCAGTTTCTGAAAATTGTTTTCAAAGGGATTTTAAAAAGAAAGCATTTTCAAAAGAAAAGTCTGTCTTGAAAAACATATTCCCCAAAGCCATATGTAATATCTTTCGATTCTCTGTTTGAATCCCTTTTTTCCTTTTCTTTTCAGCATGTCTGGGGAACTTAATATTCCTGGGGGCGTCACGGTACCAGGATGGTTTCGTAGGTATCTTGAGGCCATGGCACCGTCGGTGGTCAAGCAGACGTTCCTCCCCCAGCTACACCCGTTGTTCCTCCTCCTCCTCTGTGTGCTGATAATTTCTCTAAGATATGCAAAGGTTTCTGTATTATGGGCGGAAAGCCATTCCGAGGAACTGAGACTTTTATAGAGGCAAGGAATTGGCTTAAGAGACGGAGGATTTGTTTGGAATTTTTGAAGTTAACGATCGTAGAAAGATTCAGTTGGCCGCTTGACTGCTGAAAGATGAGGCTTCATTCTGGTGGGAGGTGACGCAAGCGGGACGTCCAGTTGAGCCATGGGATGATTTCTGATAGTGGTTTGAAATGAAGTTTCTTTCTCGAGCCGAGCAAAGTATGCAAATGGAAAGGTTTTTGGCGCTTAAGCAAGGAGGCATGTCTGTGAAAGAATATGTTAATAAATTTAATCAGCTGGCAAGGTTTGGTTTGGAACTAGTGAATACCCCGCACAAGAAAGCTTTGAGGTTTGCTAGAGGATTGAATGAACCCCTCTATGGGTTGGTTATGTCTCATATTCCGATGGGGGCAACTTTTGAGAAGCTCGTTGATATGGCGTTAATGCACGAGAAGATAAAGGTGAAAAGAATGAGGCTAAGGTTGTGGAAACACAAAATAAGAAAGTGTGGCCCAAGAAAGGGCAACAACAACAACAACAAAAGAAGGAGGAAAGGACGACAAGGCTAGAGATAAAAGGAAGTGCCATAATTGTGGACGCGAGGGTCACTTGATCAAGGACTGCAAAAGAAAGAAGAATGCTTGCTTCAATTATGGAGAGGTCGGACACTTTTCTAAGGAGTGCCCGAAGAAGCAAGGACAAGGCCAAAGGGCAGGATCTTCGGGAGGGCAGGTGGATGCTCTCGTGGCCAGTGCGCCAGACAGAGGTAGGATAGTTTCCATTGAAGGTTTGATTTCTCTTTCCAATCATCCTATTAGAACTCTTTTTGATTCAGGCGCTTGCCGCGCTTCACATTCATTTATATCTGATTCTATGGTTGAGTCTCTACACCTTAGTACTATGGTTTTGGATCCCTTTGTTATCTCAAACCCCATTATTGGAGAATGGAGTTTTGATGACAACAACCTTATTTCAATTATCATTGATTATGAAATATATACTAACTCTTTTTGTATATATATATATACACATATGTCGGAATTATATACAGGAAATATTACTGAAGACCGTACAGTTTTAAAGATGATAGAGATTCAAAGATCAGAGAAATTTCAAGACTCATGAGTACTCAAGATTTCAAGAATTCAAGAGTTCAAGATTAATATAGTTATAGAGTCTAGATTATGTAGGACTCTAAATAGCACTACAGGTTCAAATTCTTATTTTCAAATTTTGATTTTTAATTCTATCCTCAGTTCTCTTTATTTTATTTTCTATCTTTTCTATTTTGTCCTTTCTTATTCTTCTTTATTTTTCAAACTTAAATTTTATATATTTATCTTATTATACTTTATATTTATATATTTTAAAACCTTATAATTTTATAACATTTGTTATATAGTTTAAATTTATGTTTCCATATGATTTTCTACTTTATAATATTAATTTACAATACTATATTTTGATTCAAGAATTTCCAGAATTGTATTTATATGAAAACACTTGAAAAAATGTTTTAAAATTCAAAAATACACTAGGATATGCCGACATAACAAAAACACCATGTCGACATATAACTGTCATTTTTTCAGTTTTGAAAGGAAGTGTCTTTTCACTATTTGAAATGATTTAAAAACGTCACAACCTTTCACACACTATAAAAAAGGGTTAAAACCGAATATTTAAACATATCTTCTTCTCCACTTTCATCCTATTTCGTTATATAATTATTCTTTATCATTTTTATGATTTCTACACTTATACTCTATCGAATTCAATTCTATTTTGATCAAACTTCTTCTCTTTGCACTCCCTTCTTATCTCTCTCTGAATCAAGTGCTATTGAAGAGCTCTAGGACTGTTTGAAATTGTTTGGGTTGAGTAAAAGAGGAATCGTTGGTATCCTTATAGCCGAGAAATCAAGGAAGTAGGAATCAGTGTTTCCTTATAGCTGAGAAATCAGGGAAGTAAAAATCGGTGGTATCCCTTGTAGATGTGAAATCAAGGAGGGTGTACTTGACTATTGATATAGTAATAAAACTCTGCGCAATCCAGCGTTGTGTCAGACTGGACGTAGGAGCAATCCGAACAAGTACAAAAATCTGGTGTATTCTTTCCTTTTCTGCATTTTTATTTCTGTTTATTTTGTATACGTGTTTGAATCTGTGTTTGTTATTGTGTTTGTGGTGTTTGATTCATCCCATAGTTCACATAAGTTTTATATTTTGTCTGAATTCTCACAAACACTATTCATCCCCCCTTAGTATTTGTTTTGCCTTAACGATCCATTCCGCATTTCCTAACAATTAGTATCAGAGCTAGTTAGAGAACATGATAGGGATTTCTCGCTCGGCTGTTTGGTGGCGGGCAGGAGACTCTTACTCCTACATGTCCCCTTGTGTGGGTCGGTTGAGTCGCGAGGCTCACCGTGAAATTAGTTCTAAGGTATCATTAGTAAGCCATGGTGGCAGGCTATGCCACTGGTCATGGATGACCCCGAACAATTGGTATCAGAGCAAGGTCTTTCAAAAAGTTCATAATCTGATTTTTTAAAATTTTAAATGGAAAATTTTGAAATAATTTATAACATTGGTTTAAATTTATGTATTGCATTAGTATTAGATAAGTCTGCATTCAATTTCATTGAAAAATCAAATTACCATTTGATTTTTGAAATTTGTTTTTTTTTTTTAAATTTTGAAATCTTGGATATGTTACAAAACCATCATGATATAATTGTAGTTAGTTATTTTGGAAAGTCCTTTAATTATTTGAAAAGTCATTTGAATATTTGAAAAGACATTTGAATTATTTGAAAAGTCATTTGATTATTTGAAAAGTTGTGTTGTTTTACAGGAAAAAATGTGTTATATGGCTATTAGATAATTAAACTCTAAAAAGATGGCTGACGTGGCTGCTGTAATTTCAAATTCCGAAATGGTGGCTATTGAAAATTCAACTTCTGAAAAGAATTTAAAACGAGGATAAGAGTAACAACGGTTGGTGAAGAGACATCATGAAGAAATGGATATATATATAATATAAATCAGCAAAGAAATGAGTAATAGATCACTTTATAACTTTGGATTTTCATCTGTGACTTATCTTCATACTGTACTTCTCTTCATTTGCTTCGGTATGCCGCTGGTTTCATGTAAATCCATCAAGAATTGATCAAGTAATGATCAAACGAAGTTTTGGTGAATAAAGAGACAAGGAAACCAAAACCGTCGACGGTTATCTTCAAATTGCATCCGCAGGTTAGTCTATTTTGTCTCAAATCCTTTTCTAGATTGTAGTTCTCGTTCTCCCGGTCGATCTGATGGGTAGATCGTCAAATTTCGATCAAAATTGAGTGAGATATGACTACTTGAAGTTGGCTACGCAAAACTGAAAAACTGTTATGGGATTTCATACATATCTCCTACTGCTTCGACTTGATGCACCCCAATACCATCCATATTCATCCCCAAACTATCACTATATCGTAGTCCTTGAATTCCTCTTCGATTTTCTGCTGATTTCGTCCAATTCCGTTAAGAAACGAAGAAGTTATTCCTCTTGAAAGTTTGATTGAAAATGAAAAATGAGAAGAAGAAGAAAGAAGAGATTGTGAAGAGACATGACTTTTGGGCCTTTATATGGTAGTTGAAGTGTCCATTCATTCAAAATTCAAAATTCAAATTTTGGCGCTAAGTTGGTTGAACTACTAAATCTTCAATATCTTTCTCATACGGTGTTCAAATTCAGCAAATGAATATACTATCCTGATCAGTAAAATGAGCCCGTCACAATAGAGCAGATCTCATCATCAAATTCCGGAAGATCAATTCAGAATTCAGAGAACATCATTGAAATGGATCTAAAAACCGGGTACGCCTTAATTAATTTTTAAATTTTTTGGTTGAATGAATGCTTTTATTGTCTTGCTTGTTTGCTTTGCTTTTAATTTGAAATTTAAAACTTTAAAACTCAAATTTTAAATTTTACATTCTAATTTGAAATTTAGAATTCAAATTTGAAATTTGAATTTTGAAATTCAAAAATTAAAATAAATTTTGGATGTTTATTAGGATTAATATTATTTCAGGAAATAGTTAAACATGAAATATAAATTGATAATATGATTTTACTTATCTTTCATATATAGTTTAAACATATATATTGTTCATGTGATTTCACAAGTACTATTTGTAACTTAATACTTATTTTGATTTCTTATTAAGATTTATAAAAGCTTAAGTATTTAACCTAATATTTTGGTACAAAAATTATAATATATATATATATATGATTTTTATGTCTTAAAAATATAGTTTAAATAAAAGAAATTATAGCTTTATATATTACTTCATATTATCAGTTTTCATTAAAATAATTTTGTTATAACTATCGATCTCTTTTAAATTTTAATATAAAAATTGTTCTTTAGCAGATAAACATGTTTGAATTTATAAAAGTTAGAATTTAAAATTTATTTGTATCAAGAAGATTATTGTATATCTCATAATAAATTTTAAGTTCTTTTCAAAATTAGTTTTATATACTATTATGAATATATGTTTATAGTCTACTTTATATAATTTTATATTCTCTTTAAAATGATCTTCAATTCTTACTATATTTACCTTGCTAATATTATTTAACTCCATAATTATTTAAAATATTTTTCTGCCTATCATGAATTTATTAAACTCTTAATTTCTTTCATTAACATCATTAACTTAAGTATAGAAATTAATATTACCATTGTTTGATTGAAATAATTTATAATATATGTAGAATTTTGAATATATTTTACCAAAATAGATATAATGATCAAATCATTCTGAATATTATCATTACCCATCTTATTTCATATCATACATCATTAAAGTGCATCTCAAATTAGAATCATTTACATCATGAATTGCATTTCATTCAATATACCACTTCATATAGTTTTGCATGTGTCATACTGCATTATTACCAACACACTGCATTACATGTTAACCTTTAACTCCACATATAACAAGTATACAATATGGGGAATTATTGTCTTAGAAATACATAGCATTATTAAACATATAACACATTTACTTTGTTTTGATTAACTTGATTGACTTGGTTGAATTGATTGAATTTGTTGGATTGATTGACTTGTTTGGTTTATTTGATTTGTTTGAAATGAATAACTTGATTGACTTACTTGACATGGTTAAATTTTATTAGGGGTTGATAGGTTGTTATAAAAATATTTATTTTAAGGATATCTTAGTCTAAATTAAGGAGTTACTATAGTTTTGAGGGAATTAGAGTTTAGGATAGGTTTCGCCTTGTATTAAATTAAGGAGGCGTTTTAGAGTTTCTAAGGATTAGTAGAAGGCTCTAGAATACTTTGGTCGATTTAATTATTTAGATTGTTTGTTTGAATTGATTTGCTTGTTTGAATTGATTTGTTTGCTTAGGTTATTATCCTTCTATTTAGTTCATTAGACTAGTGTAATCATAGATTAGGGGGAGTTATAGAAAATTATAGAGAATTAGAGATTAAGGGAGAGTTAGATTTAGAGGAAGTTATATACAGAATTAAGATATTGTATAGGCACTAATTTAGGGGGAGTATTTTTTAAGGTATAGATAGAATTAGGATTTAGGGGGAGTATTCTACTTAAAATTAGTTAATAGATTAAGGGGGAGTATCATTATTAGGTTAGTTACTTAAGTTCCATTCAGAAAGTTATACAATTTAGGGGGAGTACCTTTAGAATTTCTTTTTGATAATGCCAAAGGGGGAGAAATTATAAAATATAGACATAGTTTGTAGGATTCTTACAGACATGGGGAGTATTAGAAGGATCATCATCAATAGGTATATACAGGTATGATACTTTATAAACTAAGGTTGTCATCATCAAAAAGGGGGAGATTATTAGAGAATGGAGTTTTGATGGCAACAAAATTATTTCAATTATCATTAATTATAAAATATATACTAACAATTTTTGTATAGAATACATATATATATACACACACATATGCAGGAATTATATACAGGAAATATTACTGAAGACTATACAGTTCTAAAGATGATAGAGATTTAAAGATCAGAGAAATTTCAAGAATCATGAGTATTCAATATTTCAAGAATTCAAGAGTTCAAGATTAATATTGTTATAGAGTCTAGATTATATAAGACTCTAAACAGCACTCCAGGTTCAAATTCAAATTCAAATTTTCAAATTTTGATTTTTAATTCTATCCTCAATTCTCTCTATTTTATTTTCTATCTTTTTTATTTTTTTCCTTTCTTATTCTTCTTTATTTTTCAAACTTAAATTTTATATATTTATATTCTTGTACTTTATATTTATATAGTTTAAAACATTATAAGCTTATAAATATGTTTATATAGTTTAAATTTATGTTTTCATATGATTATCTACTTTATAATATTAATTTACAATACTATATTTTGATTCAAGAATTTCCATAATTATATTTATATCAAAACACTTGAAAAAATGTTATAAATTCAAAAATACACTAGGGTATGTCGACATAACAAAAACATCATGTTAACATATAACTGTCATTTTTTCAATTTTGAAAGGAAGTGTCTTTTCACTATTTGAAATGATTCAGAAACGTTGCAACCTTTCACACACTGTAAAAAGGTGTTAAAACCAAATTTTTAAAAATATCTTCTTCTCCACTTTCATCCTCTTTCATTGTATAATTATTCTTTATCATTTTTATGATTTCTACACTTATGCTCTGCCGAATTCAGTTCCATTTTGATCAAACTTCTCTCTACACTCTCTTCTCATCTCTCTCTGAATCAAGTGCTATTGAAGAGTTCTAGGGCAGTTATAATTGTTTGGGTTGAGTGAAAGAGGAATCAGTGGTATATCCTTGTAGTCGAGAAATCAAGGAAGTAGGAATCGGTGTTTCCTTGTGGTCGAGAAATCAGGGAAGTAGAAATCGGCGGTATCCCTTGTAGCCGTGAAATCAATGAGGGTGTACTTGACTGTTGATGTAGTAATAAACTACGCAATCCAGCGCTGTGCGAGATTGGACGTAGGAGTAATCCGAACCAGTATAAAATCCGGTGTGTTCTTTCCTTTTCTGCATTTTTATTTTGTATCTGTGTTTGAATTTGTGTCTGTTATTGTGTAAGTGGTGTATGATTCATCTTATAGTTCACATAAGTTTCAGGTTTTGTTTAAATTCTCATAAACACTATTCACCCCCCCTCTAGTGTTTGTTTTGCCTTAACGATCCATTTCGCATTCCCTAACACCCGTTGGTGGTACAGCTCATTTGTCTATGATTTGTCGGCGTTTGAGAATATCTATGTTGGGCATCGAGTTTGAGTGTGACGCATATATGCTTGGTTTCATGGGTTATGGTTTGATTCTAGGGATGGATTGGATAGACATGCATGGTGCCACTCTAAATTGTGAGAGGAGGGTCGTTAGACTTTTGCCATGCCATGGAAGGACCCTTGAGATTTCTTGTGACCCTAGAGGGTCTATCGTGCTTAGTTTCCTAGAATCGCTTGATGCATCTATCGATGATTTACGATCTGTACCAGTAGTCTGTGAGTATCCCGATGTTTCTGATGAGGTTCAGGGTTTATCCCCGACGCGCGAGATTGATTTCCGAATATACTTGGTGGACAATGCAAAGCCAGTTACATTGCATGTGCGCCATATGACTCCAAGAGAAAGGAGAGAGCTCAGCAAGCAAGTAGGGGAGCTACTTGAGAAAGGGTTTATTAGGCGAAGCATATCTGAATGGGGTGCTCCGTTAGTATTCGCAACTAAAACGGATGGTTCGCTTCGCTTATGTGTGGATTATAGGGAGTTGAATAAACTCACTACGAAGAATAGGCACCCACTCCCAAGGATAGATAATCTGTTTGACCATCTTGTTGGTGCATCTGCTTTCTCTTAGTTAGACTTGGCCACGGGGTTTCATCAGTTGAGGATGGCCGAGGACTATATAGACAAGACCTCTTTTAGAACTCCAAATGGTTTCTTCAAGTGGCTTGTTATGCCTTTTAGGTTGACGAATGCACCCGCCTATTTTGTTGATTTGATGAGGAGGGTGTTTCAGGAGTTTCTGAATAAGTCTATTGTGGTCTTCTTTGATGATATCTTGATTTTCTCGGAGAGCGAGGAAGAGCATGCCTTACAAGGGAGGTTTTGAAAACTCTCCATGCGCACCAGCTTAAGGCGAAGCTCTTCAAATGTCATTTTTGGAGAAAAGAAGTGAGGTTTCTAGGGCATGCAGTTTCTAAAGATGGGATAACGGTAGATCCTGCGAAGGTAGTTGCAATTCAAGATTGGCAAATCCCAAAGAATGCAACAGAGGTGAGAAGTTTTCTTGGATTGGCAGGAAATTATAGGAAGTTCATTAAAGACTTCGCAAAGATATCAGCCCCACTCACCAGGCTAAGAAGAATCTGACATTTTCTTGGGATGTAGATTGTGACGATGCTTTCCAGCGATTGAAGAGGGCTCTGAGAACAGCCCTAGTCTTGACCTTGCCCGATGGGAACAAAATGTTCACAGTATACACTAATGCATGTGGTACACGGTTTGGTGTAGTTCTGATGCAAGAGGAAAGGGTAGTATGTTATGGAGGTAGATAGCTAAGGGTTCATGAGAAGAACTACCTTACCCATGACTTAGAGCTAGCTGCCACAGTATTCGCGTTTAAGACATGGCGTCATTATCTACTTAGAGAGAAGTTCGAGTTGTACACTGATCATAAATCTCTCAAGTACTTCTTCTCATAGAAGGATCTCAATTTGAGGCAACAAAGATGGATGGAGTTTCTAGCATCATATGATTTTGAGATTGCTTATACCCATAGCAGGGGTAATGTGGTGGCAGACGCATTGAGTAGGCGGAGGATGATTCATATCAATTTTTTATTTTAGACCCTCCACCGAGTTTACACCTGGTTTATTGGCATCGCTAGAGGTGTGATCTACTCTTTTGGATCAGATAGGAACTTCACAGTGAGAGGATCCACAGATTTCAGACATTCTAGACAGGCTCAGTAGAGGGGAGACTTCTAGTCACCTCAGTAGATACTCCACGAATGATAAATGGAGGTTGCGACGAGATGGAAGGCTTTGTGTTCCCCGAGTTAGGAGTTTGTTGAAGACAGTCCTTAAGGAAGCTCATCATTCTAAGATGACTATTCATCCAGGTGGTGATAAGATGTATAGAGATATGTAGAGGATTTTCATTTGGGCTGGGATGAAGAAAGATTGGCAGAGTTTGTTCCTCAATGTTTGGTTTGCCAGCAAGTCAAAGCTAAGCAAATGAAGCCCGGTGGTTTACTTCATCCTTTGGAGGTCCCATAGTGGAAGTGGGACAACGTCTCGACGGATTTCATTAATGACTTGCCTAGATCGAGGAAAGGCAACACCAGTATTTGGGTTATAGTAGACAGACTTACTAAGAGCGCTCATTTCATTCCGGTTAAGAGTAAGAGGACGACAACATTGTTGGCAGTAGTTTACATTCGTGATCTAGTCTGTCTTCATGGAGTACCTTCCATCATCATAAGTGATCGTGACCCCATTTTCACTAGCGAATTTCGGAGGAGCTTGCATGAAGCATTAGGTACACAGTTGTGTTTGAGCACCGCTTATCACCCTTAGACGGATGGACAAATGGAATGGGTGAATAGAGTTCTTGAGGATATTTTAAGGCTGCGTATCCTATACTTCGGAGGGACTTGGGAAGAGCATCTTCCTTTAGTAGAGTTCTCCTACAACAGTTATCAAGCTAGTATTGGCATGGCACCCTTCGAACTATTATACGGACGACCCTGTAGATCACCGACTTATTGGTGGGAATATACAGAAAGACTTCTACTTAGGTCGGGTTGGTTAGAGAAACTTCAGAAAAGATTGATCTGATTAGACGACGAATAAAGACAACTCAGGATAGGCAGAAGTCCTATGCAGATAAGAGAAGGACCGACATCAAGTTTGAGGTGGGAGACATGGTTTTCATTTTGGTATCACCGTTGAGGAATGTAGTTCGCTTTGGATCTATAGGGAAATTGGCACCAAGATTTGTAGGAGCATTTCCCATAACAGAAAGGATTGGTCAAATGGACTATAGAGTAAACCTACCAGAGAGACTGTCCGACGTTCATGATGTTTTCCATTTAAGGAAATGTTTTCATGATACTGCACAAATAGTTGAGCCAAGTATGCTTGAGGAAGTGGAGGTAGAATGGAAGGCGACAGTTAGACGGGTTCCTACCGGTATTCTGGGATCAGAAGTTAAGAAGCTACGCAACAAAGAATCAAGTTGATGAAAGTTCAGTGGGGAGATAACCAAGAGGATGCAACTTGGGAGACTGAAGATAAGATTCGCGCGTCGTGCCCTTTTCTTTTCAAGGGTATGTTCTTAACTTTTTTTTTCTAAAGCTTATATTCATGCTTGTTTCTATCATTTGAGTATATCATATCGATCAAATCTTCGACCATTAGGTAGGAATCCCATGGATGTAAACATGTATTTGAGACATGTTATGTTTGATGGATGCAATTGGATGCAAGTGGTTGCTAGTGGTTGCTTGTGGATGCATATATACACACATTAGGCACTATTCCGGCTAAATCACTCTCATGCTACATACAGATGAGTGTGCATTTTTCTTCTTTTAATGGATGGAAATAGGTGTATCATCATGCGGATATAGCATTTGGATGAATGATTGTGCATACATATGGAACTTACATTATATAATAGGATTATCTGCATACATGTTGGATTCATGGCACTAACATACATTGCATTAAGGAGGTCGACTGAATCAGTAGACCGCCTGATCTTTCGCATTAGCATAAGGACATATACACACACCTTTGCATATGTTCACATATGCATTAGAAATCTTTTAAGGACAATGGATGCCTATGATTGGTGGATGAGTAGATGGATGATGGATGTTATGATATACATTCTTCTTAACTTGGAGATTTCGAGGACGAAATCCTTTAAGTAAGGGAGAATGTAACACCCCGTAATTTATAACACACTAAAATGATAAGTTAAAGAATACTTAATTAAATATTGAGAATTAAGTGAAACGGACTGTGCCATTGCGTTTGTCTCTGAATTCTTCTTAAGATAGACGCCAAGGTTGCGTAAAACGGTCATCGTATGAAGAAGATATTAAGGTTTGAAGTTTATAAATATATAAGCCACTTATATATGAATAAAATAATTCCAGAATTCAAATAAATTCAAAATCAAACAGCGGAGGGGGAAGCAGGAAATTTCTCGCTATGGGTGTCGACACATGGGTCGACCCTATCAAGGGGGTGTCGACCCCTGGGTCGACACACTAAGGGGGTCGATCCCTATACGTATCTGGGCAGATCCCTGCTTCCGAACGTGGACTAATTTCTGTGCAAGATTCGTCAGCTCATAACTATATAAAGGACCCTATACCCATTGTTTTATTCATTTAAATCAATAGCGAACGTGAGATGCTGCTCTAAATCAAATTAAATTAGCCTTTTCTTCAGCAACGACGATTCATACGTATTCAAAGATCACTGATTCAACATCAACACGCTTTTCTCAGTTTTCTTAGATTCATTCTCCGTGAGTCTATGTTATTTTTAAATAGAAATAATTAAAATGAATCTTAACATGCCTATAAGTTTGGATCTAAGCCTCTGAATATTTATCATATCAGATCTGCCATTATTTGTATACCTAATTCACTGATAAGATCTCATCATGCATGTTTGTGATCATTTCACTATGCATAATCAGTTCTATTATCACATGTTTACTAGATCTGATCTTATATGCAGCGACCACAAGTGGTGAATCTAATGTGAGGGGTCTAAGTGCATAAACACGTAACGGGCTAAGACAAGAGGTTAAGTCTGACTTGTGAAAGAAGTCTACCCGAACCTGCCCAGCATATCGAACATCCACAAGTTGTAGGCTTAATGTGGGATGTGTAGTGCATTATAACCATAAATGAATATATGGTAATGAACTTGTAATACTTAACCTGTTTGATTCCATATGGATTGCATGAACATGTTAACTTGAGTAGGGGTTAAGTAAACTTGCTTGTAACAGTGGGAGGGTTAAGTATATCTTGGGGTGGTGGGTAATATTTATATATATTGGCCCACAAACTTAACTTGTTCGGGTTATGCAATCTTATTACACTGGTAGGCATAACCTATGGAAATCTTAGTACTAGGGATGCAAGCCTAGGGGAAATCTTGTATCATCTTGTATGTGGTATCCGTTTCAAACAGTAACCCAAATATAGGTATCAAACGAGTACTCCGAACTAGGTCAGAGTCGGGACACGCTTACTGTGCTGATTATAAGAGGTCACTTGGGAAAAGGTGTCTGACGGCACGTTCCATCAGGCTCATGTGCATGCATGGGTCCACCTGTTCGGGAAAATAACACGTTGTGGCATCAGTAGATATGGTTGTGCACATCCTGTAAACAAAGGGTTGCCACTTTAGGGAGTGATACATCCTACTGTGGGGTCAGCACAGGGTATCTATGGAGTAGGGAGTCGATCAATTGGGATAGTAATTAGGGTACATCTAGTCTAGTTTGTTTAGGAGCCCATTATTATCCGTACGGTAACACCGGTATGTTCAGTTGGGCTGCCTGTTTTTGTATGGGGTAAAACCTCTCACTAGAAGTACACCTAAGTCTACCATCTTGTCCATATGATACTAGTACACCTAAGTCTTCCTCTCACTAGAAGCACTATACATATATGTTCTATTCGATTTATCCTATTTACCTTGTCGTACCTGCCTTATATGTTGTTATCTCTCATATCCGGCTTATATGCTTGTCATGATGCTTTTACTTATTTATATGCTAAAAGTGACTAGACTCGCCAGACTTATATCTGACCTATTTTATTTCCTCTTCTTTCTCTTCCGTCCCCCTTCCCCCCTCTCAGGTTCTCAGGGTGGGAATACTCAAGCTTGATAAGGATTCTTCTTTCCTTCTGCCAGGAGCTGCTTAGATGTACTTCTTGATTTCGTACCTTCTCTACTATGGCTATATTTTTGGGGATTATGCTCTTTTCATGTTTATTGTACTCTGATGATTTTAGTACAAGACAAAAGTTTTAAGTTAATGTACTGTGTTTTATATAATTCAGACTCATGATGTAACCATGTTTTGAACCACGATGTTTTCTGCTCGAATAAAGTTTTAAATTCCGCTGTTATTTTATATCTGTCTTGTAATATTTATGTTTCTGTTTACCTATAACGCTTCACGAAACTTAATGCATTCTCTTAATGAGTGACATTAACGGACGTGCGATGTGACATAACACAACTAAAATTAGAGCTAGATTATGTGTTTATATGTAAAAGAAATAAAATATGATGTTTACATGGTGATTTGAGTTACTAATAACCTATTTAATCTAACATGGCATAGTTAACTAGTCTTAGGCCTAATTAGGCTCCTAATTGGCCCAAAACCAATACTGAGCCCAAGAAAAGTTTGGAAACCATATTTTCGTTACGTACATTTCTCTACATAGAAGAATACTTTCTTCTTCCTCCTGCTAAAACACAAAACATGGTTAAAAAAAATAGAATTTCTCCTTTAAAACCTTAAATTTCAATCTCAATCTTAAGAAAAATTAGAGGAAAACTAGCTAATTAACTATTATAGGTAAATATCTAGAAATCCATAACATTCTCGTCATCAATCTCTAAGAATTTTATCTAATTAAGAAATCATGCTTACTGTATCCTGCATGTGTTTGTATTGTCATTTACAGGTGTTGATTCTTCCCTTCAAACTTAAATTTGCAAGCTTTACCTCTTAACTCCGCTGGGAGCATTTGTATTCATCCAAAAGGATGAGTTTTCTTAACTTATAACTTGTGCAAGATCAGATGATGTTTTATCTGGGATATAACATATTTCCGAGTGACTCCGAGTTAAAGTCTAACTAAGCATGAGTCCATGTTTGCTGCAGTATATCTCTAGTGTTATATACTAGAATTATGTGATTTTTTTTCTAATTGACACATATGTTGTTATTGTTTATGCATATCAATTTCAGTTCGTTCTGAGGTTATTTAGTCATTTGAATCTTACTTGAAACTTGTAATCAAAGAGGAAATCAGGCCTAGGCTAAATCCCAGCCCAAGTCGACCCATAAGCTTCTCTGGGTCAACCTATAAGTTGACTCAGGCACTTTAAGGTTGACTTGGGGGTTGAACTGTGTGCTATCATGGATCGATCCCTGTGGTTTTTAGTGCCCAGGCTTGTTGGCTTTGTATTCATAAATTTTTAAGTTAATTCCAACAATATTACTAAATATACTTGCAGGTTATTTGATGAAATTCTAAAGTGAATTATGTGATGTTCCCCTAGGATTATTCATGTAAGAGATAATCTAATATTATTCCCAATCCATACATCAAATTGGTGATGTTTTTATATGATTTTGATGGTCTATCTAATGATTTATTTCATGTGTTTTTCGACACTGTTTTCATTCTATAAAATGGTTTTTAACAAGGAATATATATATATATATATATGTATGTATCTTTGAGACGAGGATTTTTGTTGTTTCGTTTTATAAAACTAAAATCATCTCAAGGATATAGTATTTATCCTATTTTCCAAGATATAAAGGCTTCCTTGAAACAAATCAAATGATTTCAGAATTGTTTTATAAACTCATTTTCTCAAATCAACATATGTTCTATATATACAACCACACGATTTTGCACCTTTGAGAAGGTGAGATTATGATTTAAACGATGTAGTAAACCATATGGTCTGGACACATAGTTTATTATATAGGTTAATTCCAGATTTGTTAATTGAAGTTATTTCTATTTTCAAGATGAAGTATAGTGACTTTTTCGAGTTACTACCCGGAAGTCTATGCCACATTCCTAGAGGTCTTAGGTGCTAGTACTTGCATTTGGATAAAATAGGCTTGGAGGGGTCTTATATACATATTCACTTGGTCAGGGCCAAGTTACACTCCGTCGAAATCGTAGTGTCATGCGTCTAAATACATATATAGTACTCGGCAAAGCTCGGGGAGCTATATTTTTATGCATGTGTAATATGCTATTTTGAATCCAATCTGAGTTATTTTCTAAATTTCACTATTCATGATTTCTAGAATCATTATATTTCTTTATGATTTAACTATCCTGGGGCTACTTGAGGACTTATTTACACCTATCGATTTCATTTTAATGCTTTAAACTCTAATCAAGTTCCCGAGTTATGAGGTTTCTGAGGTTTATAATATTTCTGAGTTTTCTGAGATTTATGGGGTTACCATCCTATGGTTAATACGATTATAAATCTTATAAATCATAGTAGCATATTCTAGATAGGTGGAAACACCCGAATAGCATATTTATCTTTCAAGAGATGCATGATTCTGTGACCCTTTCACATATATTATATGGAAACCTGAGTTATTGATTCCTTTTACTATTAATTGAATTATTCCCTTATGAATCTGTATACCTTACTTATCACTTTCTACTCATCTTGTTCAAGCTAGACCGACACGTGTATTTCGTGTACTCGGGTGAGGTCGAGTTGCATGTTAGGCTTATCCTTGGTCGTTGCTTAGTTATCTTATTCTGGACATCTTTTGGGTCATTTGCATACTTTTGTTTAATTTACTTTATTGTTACTTCACGCTCTAATCCTTATGTACATATTCTTTTAGGAGACTTGATGGTATAAATCATGTGGTTTGTTAATCCTTGTGTACGCCACTTTGTATTGCGTTTGATGATGTATACATACGTGACTGTATTTGCTATTCAATAATCCGTAATGTTTATTATTGTTGTGTTTTGTTCCGAATTGATCCTGTAGCCACCGCGATATTGTATAGGTAAGAATTATGTATATCAATCCACATCATAATAGGAAAAAATGAGCACTTTATCAATATCTATGATACTTGTTTAATACAAGATTACGGATGGTCATTCTTAACCAGTCCTATTCTTCGTATTAATAGACGACATTACTCATTAATGCTTTTTGTTAATGTGAGTCTCAAGATGGGGTGTCACAGCTTGGCATCAGAGCTGAGTTCAGAACAACATGTGATAATCATAGAACATTCTGATAATATGATACATCAGAATACAATATGAGTGTTACATCATCCCTAATAAAAATTGTCCTTAGTTTAAGTGTCATTTGTGGATAAACATAAGTAGGTATATGTTAAGAAATGTAAATTTTAATTCCGTAGCATTCCAATTCCGTATATTGAATTCAATTGATCAAATACTACCGTCTGTGAATAATCTATGTTTTCTTTTAATCTTTCAGCTAATGGCTAAAAAGGACTCCGCAGACATCTTTAGATCTAGGCATACCATCGACCTATGCCCAAAGAGCGTTGACATATCGACAGACCAGATTCTTGAGCTTATTGGGAAGAATCATCCTCCTGCCCCATCTCATTCTCCTCTTCTGTGCAAATCCATATTTGCGCTTATGTGTAGCAACTTCATGTAATAACCTGGATTTCTAGGTAATCGGGGTGTGACGGTCTGCCCCGCACCAGCCGACATTTCCAATAAAAGTGCGTTGTGCCAATGCCCGACTGGCACGGGATGGTCGCCAAAGAAAGGAAAGGAATTTGAACTAACGAGGAACCTGTAGAATCTCTCACAACGCATGGGATAAAATATAATAATAACATAACTTTGACATAAAACAGGCGAGACGGTGCATAAGCTGAAAATTAAACCATCATAGCAACGGAAATCCAAATTATAGCTTATCATCCAAACCAACATTATTACAACTTTGAAATACTGTCTCTAAAGCAAAAGAAAGAGGTACACCACTAATGCCCAAAGTAGTGACCAGCAACAACATAGGGAGATTATATATATATCATACATGGAAGCCTCCTGCTCATCTCCGGTACAGCTACTCATGTAAAATCACCTGACCTGTCTCTACTCTGCCTGTTTAAGAGCACCCAGAGTAATAAGAAGAGACATATAACTCTATGTCAGACAAAAGTCTAGTATGAGCGATAAGCAGCAAAACAGAACAATAACAGGTATACGTAACCATACCTGAACCTGCAACCAAAGAGTTAGCACAAAAAGATGTACAATACTCTAAGGTGACACTAACATATGGTGTAAAGATACGGGGGAGAGGTGTGCATGTCATAGTGATGTCAAACAATCAAGCATAACAACCTTCCTCACATCTCTCACTCAGTGCATAAAGCATACGATATCCACTACTTTGATCACCCAAATCCTTGCTACAATCATTCTGCCCCATGGAGTCATAGCGACTCCACTACACTGATCCATGGCCACTAGTCCTTGCTATGTCCACTCTGCCCCATGAAGTCATAACGACTTCACTGCACTGGCTCATAGTCATGCTATGATCACTCTGCCCCATGGAGTAATAACTACCCCACTGCACCGATCTGTAGCCTAACATTTGTCTTGATGGTGAATCAAAGTTATGGACATCGATAACCCCTTAGTACACATCCCGCAACAAAGCCCAATTCATGAAGTTAACTCGTTGGTTCCTAACTGGATCCTGAGTTCTACTTCCTATTTGGAATACCTTTGCATCTCGGGTTTTGGTCTCCTCTGGATCGATCTCCATTCGGTTCGTGATCATCATCTAGGCTTGGGTCCTCCATCGGTTCGTGAGCAGCTCTGGTTCAGGGCCATCAAGCGGTTAGGTTCATAGCACCTCCTCATAGTCCGGTTCGTGATTCTTCTCCATCTTGGGGACATCATATCGACTCGTGAAGGCTCCCTGGTTGAATCGGGATCTCCAAGCGGATCATAGTACCTCGACATAGTCCCACTTGTGGTCCTCCTTCTTCTCATGTTCGGTTCGGGTCGTGGTTTCCTGTTCGTGGCTTGTAGCGTTCCAGTTCGGGTCGGGTACGGAGCAACAGATCAGTTCGTGAGGGACAGAGATGCTCCAGTTCGAAGCAGGTGGTCCGGCTCGTGGTGCATTCGAGTTCCTTCACCTGTTCGGATCATTCTCTTCTGGTCGGGTCGGTTCAGTGACACAAGCTCACGAGTGGGGGGGAGGGCGGGGGAGGGAAGAGCGATTTGACCCAGCCTATTTCCTGCACAATTTCTGCAACTTTCCATCGGCTATTTTTTTGGCCATTCGACGACGTTTTCGACCATTCTAACTGTTTTAAGAAATCATAAATCATACCAAACAGTCATAGCAACATATAACATCAACCATAAACACCAAAATGATAAATCACCATGTTAAAATGGATCAAACATCCCCAAAACCCATATTTTCCCCTTAATCATGCTTAACCATAACTAATGATAAGATTAGCAAAGCATATCCAAATTAACCCAAATTTCTAACAGAGGCTTAAAATAATACTTTAGAATTTTACGAATTTTTCTAGATTTTTCTAAGCCATAATTTCGCTAATTATCACTAATCACCCCTAATTAGCCGTAATTAGTGAAAAACGATGCAAATCACTCACCTTAGCCACAAATAAAATACCAAATCTGAAAACTCCACTGTTTGGGTCGAATTCAAATGCCTAGCAGCAGCTCCAACTCTGATTTGGTGCTATTTCTCCTTGATTTGACGTAGATTAGCTTAATCCTTGATTAGAGAGCGATTTGGGATGAAATTAGAAGGTGGAGGCCATTGTTAGGGTTTCTATGAGGTAAATGGTGGCTAGAAAACTGAAATAGAATGAAAACCTAATTCATTTTAGCCTCCCAATAACTATAATCCCGAAATGGGTTATAGGCCCACTTGCTAATTACCCTAATCAGCCCACTTAAGCAATTTTTTCACCTTCTAAACCTTGTTTCAGCCATATCTCCCAAACGGTGAGGCCGTTTGGCTAATGTGACCACCCCAACGGAAGTGAATTTAGGTCAAAACTCCTTACCAATCAAAAGTTATGGCTGAAACAAGATCAATTAGGGGAAAAACGATCATTTAAAAATCGGCAAAAATCATGAACATGGGAAATGATACCAATTGTCGTTCCCCAAAGTTACACGACTATACGACCTCATATGAAAAAGAAATAAATATTCTATGATCTTTCGATATGTAGAATGCGGGTTGTTACACTCTCCCCCCTTTAAGAAATTTCGCCCCAGAAATTCCTCAACTAAGAAACAACCAATGGGTACCGCATGCCTACCAGCCATATCTCGCAATCAAACATACAAAACAAACGAAACAAACCTATCCTAGCATGCGGAAAGACTAAATCGAAATGAAAATCTTACCAGGTAAAGAGTTCTGGATACGTCTCCTTAATGCTCTCCTCTGTCTCCCAAGTACAATCATTCTCATCCCCGCCCCACTAAACCTTGACTTGATTCACCGCTTTCCTTCGAAGTATCTTCGTATCGTGCTCGATAATACAAATCGGCTTGCGGTTCCCAACCGCCTTAGGTTCTTCTTCGATCTCATCGAACTGATCAGGTGAAATAGCCACATCGGGGTCGTGCACAAATTTCCTTAACTGGGAAACATGAAATACGCTATGAACTCCCACCATCTTGTTCGGCAACAAAACTTTATATGCCAAATTCCCAACTTGCTCGAGAATTGGGAATGGACCTACAAATCTTGGTGCTAACTTGCCTTTCCTACCAAATCGAATCACGCTCTTTAACGGTGAAATCTTGATAAACACCAAGTCGCCAATGGAGAATTTTAAATCCCTTCTCTTCTTATCAGCATAACTCTTCTGCCTATCCTGAGCAGCCTTCATTCGCTGTTGGATAACCTTAATCTTGTCTGAAGTTTCTCTTATCACATCTGGCCCAAGCACAAACTTCTCATAGGTTTCTAACCAACATGATGGTGAGTTGCACGGTCTTCCGTACAAAGCTTCAAATGGAGCCATACCAATACCGGATTGATAACTGTTATTATATGCAAACTCTACTAGATGCAAATGGTCATCCCGTGATCCACCAAGATCCAATAAACAAGCTCTCAAGAGATTTTCTAGTATACAATTCACCCTCTCTGTCTGACCATCGGTTTGAGGATGATACGCGGTACTGAGATGTAATTCTGATCCTAAAGCCTCTTGTAAGCTCTTCCAAAATCCACTAGTGAACAACGAATCTCGTTCACTTACAATGCCTTTGGGTATTCCATGAAATCTTACTACCCATTTCATATACAGTTCCGCTAACTTAGCTGCAGTTCTATTTTACTTGACGGGTATAAACTTCGCACTCTTGGTCAATCGATCCACAATCACCCAAATGCTATCATGACCCGATCTAGTCCTTGGTATCCCATCAATGAAACCCATCGAGACTTATTCCCATTTCCATTCTAGAATTTCTAATAGTTGCAACAAACCACTAGGCTTCTTTTGCTCAACTTTAACTAGCTGGCAGTTCATGCACTTGGATATAAATTTCCCAACGTCTCTTTTCATCCCTTCCCAGTAGTAGGTCTGCTTCATATCTCGATACATTTTTTCACCACCAGGATGTATAGTCAGTTTTGAGTGATGACAATCTCTAAGCACTTCATCTCTCAATCCATTGACATTGGGTACAACTAGTCTTCCATTCTTTCTGAGCCATCCATCTCGATCAAGCCCATACTTGTCCATCTCCTCATCGATACCCATCTCTAACTTGGAGATGATTTCCAATAAGTTAGGATTGTCCCTCTGACTGGAACCAATCCGCTCAATCAAAGTGGGTCTGATCGTCAAACTTGTTAACATTACTGGATCCAATTCGCACTTTGGTCTGAAATCATACCCTGCGATATACTTCAGTTGCTTTCATTCAAGAAACATAGCCCATAAATTGGCATGTCTCCTACTTAATGTGTCGACTACCGCATTGCTCTTTCCTGGTGTGTATGCGATATCGAAATCATAGGAAGCCAGGAATTCTAACCATCTTTACTGTCGGAGATTTAGATCCTTCTGATAGAAGAGATACTTTAACGATTTATGATCGGTAAACAACTCAAATCTTTCTCCCAAGAGATAATGTCTCCACATCTTCAACGCGAACACGATCGTTGCCAATTCCAAATCGTGGGTAGGGTATCTTTTCTCATGCGGTTTCAGTTGGCGACTTGCATAAGCTACAACCCAACCTCCTTGCATCAATACAACACCTAGCCCGATACCACATGCATCCGTGTATACCGTCATCTCTTCGTTCCCCTTGGGAATAACTAACACTGGTGCACATGTCAACTTTTCCTTTAGACCCTTGAATGCTTCTCGCACCTTTCGTCCCAGACGAAAGCTTGATTTTTCTTGGTCAACTAGGTTAACAGTGCCGCTATCTTGGAGAAGTCTTGGATAAACTTCCGATAGTATCCATCTAATCCTAAGAAACTTCTTATGTATGTTGCATTCTTGGGCGTAGACCAATCTTGTACCGTAGCCACCTTCGCAGGATCCACGGCAATACCATTCTATGAAACAACATGGCCTAAGAAGCTCACTTCCCTCCTCTAGAAGTGACACATAGAAAACTTCGCTTTCAATTGGTGTTTTCTTAACACCTCCATCACTACTCTCAAATGTTCCTTATGTTCTTCCTATGTCCTCGAGTAAACCAAGATATCGTCTACGAACACAAGAACATACTTATTCAATTGATCTCGGAATACTCTATTCACAAGATCCACAAAATATACTGGTGCATTAGTCAACCCGAATGGCATGACCAACCACTCATAGAATCCAGACGGCGTCGGAAAGGCCGTTTTAGCTATACTCTCAGCTTCCACCCTAAGCTAATGAAAACCTGTCTCGAGATCCAACTGGGAGAACACTCTCGTGCCACTCAACTGATCAAACAAATCATCTATCCACGGTAGAGGATACTTATTCTTCCTCGTTACCTTATTCAACTCGTGGTAGTCCACACACAACCGAAGGGAACCATCTGCCTTTGTAGAAAACACAACTGGTGCTCCCCACTCAGAGACACTTCTTCTTATAAATCCCTTCCTCAAAGGATCACTTACTTGCACCCCGAGCTCTCTCTGCTCCCTTGGTTCCATACGACGAAGTGGCATCACTATAGGTCTGGCATCTTTCACTAAATCAATACAGAACTCAATCTCTCGATGTGGTAGAAGTTCAGTCACTTCCTCAAAGATATTCAGATACGGGCCAGCCACGAGCACATCTGAGAACTCACCATGCGGGATGTCGAGGGTATTTAGAAAACTAGCCATTACCCCATCACTAGGTAGACCACCAAACACTACCTTCCGCCCGTCATCCGCTCTAACTGTCACCAAAAAGCCCTCCCAGTCTACCACCACCATGTACCTTTGGAGCCAATCGACTCGCAAAATAATGCCAAACCCAGTAAAGCCCAAAACAAAGAAATCACAAACAAACATACATCCATAACTCGATAAGACCACATTATAGAAAATCATACTAAGGCTAGCCGAACCACCAATCAGGTTCGTCACAACTATAGGTCTATCGACTATCTTGGGCTCCAATCCCAACCTATCTACCAGGTCACTAGATATGAAGGAACGGGAAGCCCCAGTATCAAATAGTACTCGAACATGAACATCATAAATAGAAAGCATACCTTGAATGATGACACTCTTTCCTTTCTCCGCCAGTTGGGGGCATTCGACGAAGAAGGAACAGCATTAAAAGCATATGCTCTCACAATCTGCTTCTCTTTAGGGGGTTGCGGACATTTATCCCTGTGATGTCCCACTTGGCCGCAGTTGAAGCACTTCATGTTCGCTGACTTTGCTCGACATTCTTTAGCATAATGGCCCTTCTTGCCACAGCTAAAGCACTCAACATCTTTCTTACTCTTCTTCTGGCCATCCTTGGTCTGACTCTGCTTCCTTTTATTCTGAGAATTATTCTTGCTTCCACCTCTTGCTTGCGGTTTTGGCCCCTCTGCAGATACAACAACGACTTCAGTCTTGGGCTTAGGATAAAGGCTCTCTGATCTCAATGCTTTCACAACAATCGATTCAAAAGTCTCATCAATATGGTTTATAAGCCTTTCCCCCAAGTACTGATCTAAGTCTATTATGAACTTCTCATTCTTCTTCTCGGGAGTGTCAATAAGGGATAATCCGTACTTCGATAAAGTATCGAACTCAGTAATATATTCCGAGACTGCCCTACCATTCTATTTAAGCTCAAAGAACTTCCTAAACAACTCCGACTTCTGGGCAGCTGGGATAAACTTATCACTGAATCGGGCCTTAAACTGATCCCAAGTAACTTGATCCTCAAGGGTAGCTGCCTTAATAGCATTCCACCAATTCATTGCCCGTCCTTGCAGCTGACGGGATGCTAGCTTCCTCTTCATCGCATCATTGATCCCTAAGTCCTCGAAGATGCGCTCACAACTATCAAGCCAATCCTGAACTTATGTAGCCGATTCTGTTCCGTGCAACGGCTTCCCACCAAGACTAGTGTAGTCCTTACAGAGCTTGGCGAAATCGGCCCTTGGCGCCTGCACTACTGCACCACCACCGTTTGCAGCATTAGGAGCTGACCTCTGAACATCCGTAATCATCTCTCTCATGAAGTCTGTGAACATCGTCCTCATATAAGGAGCATTCCCATTATTAGCTCCTCTAGCTGTACCCCTCGTATGTCGGCTCATCGTTCAATCTGTATGGAGAAAACGATTAACCATTTCTTCAGTGGTGCCAGTGCAATGCGACTTCATCCTTAGATATACCAGTAGTGTGTGTGTATATATATCTTTTGAAAACCAAAATGCCACAAATACGCGCTCTCATATACGTACTATCTCTCCCTAGTGTCTTTCCCTAGGTTAACTATGCAACCTAGAGCTCTGATACCAAGTGTGACGGCCCGCCCCGTACCAGCCGACATTTCCAAGGAAAGTGCGTTGTGCCAATGCCCGACTAGCATGGGATGGTCGCCAAAGAAAGGAAAGGAATTTGAACTAACAAGAAACCTATAGAATGTCTCACAGTGCATGAGATAAAATATAATAATAACATAACTTTGACATAAAACAGGCGTGACAGTGCATAAGCTGAAAACTAAACCATCATAGCAGCGGGAATCCAAATTACAGCTTATCACCCAAACCAACATTATTACAGCTTTGAAATACTGTCACTAAAGAAAATGAAAGAGGCACACGACTAATGGCCAAAGTAGTGACCAACAACAACATAGGGAGATTATATATATATATATATATATAATACGTGGAAGCCTCCTGCTCATCCCCGGTACATCTACTCGTGTATAATCACCTGACCTATCTCTAGTCTGCCCGTTTAAGAGCACCTAGAGTAATAAGAAGATACATAAAACTCTGGGTAGACAAAAGTCTGGTATGAGCGATAAGCAGCAAAACAGAACAATAACAGGTATACATAACCATACCTGAACCTGGACCTACAAACAAAGAGTTAGCACAACAAGATGTACAATACTCTAAGGTGACACTAACATATGGTGTAAAGATATGGGGGAGGGGTTTGCATGTCATAGTGATGTCAAACAATCAAGCATAGCAACCATCCTCACATCTCTCACTCAGTGCATAAAGCATACAATATCCACTGCTTTGATCACCCAAATCCTTGCTATGATCACTCTGCCCCATGGAGTCATAGTGACTCCACTGCACTGATCCATAGCCACTAGTCCTTTCTATGTCCACTCTGCCCCATGAAGTCATGAGGACTTCACTGCACTGGCTCATAGCCATGCTACGTTCACTCTTCCCCATGGAGTAATAACCACCCCACTGCACTGATCCGTAGCCTAACATTTATCTTGGTGGTGAATCAAAGTTATGGACGTCGATAACCCCTTAGCACACTTCCCGTGACAAAGCCCAATTCATGAAGTTAACTCGTTGGTTCCCAACTGGATCCCGAGTTCTACTTCCTATTTGGACTACCTTTGCATCTCGGGTTTTGGTCTCCTTCGGATCGGTCTCCATTCGGTTCATGATCATCATCTAGGCTCGGGTCCTCCATCGGTTCGTGAGCAGTTCTGGTTTGTGGCCATCAAGCGGTTTGGTTCGTAGCACCTCCTCATAGTCCGGTTCGTAATTCTCCTCCAGCTCGTGGTCATCATGTCGACTCGTGAAGGCTCCCTGGTCGGATCGGGATCTCCAAGCGGTTCGTAGTACCTCGACATAGTCCCGCTCGTGGTCCTCCTTCTTCTCATGTTCGGTTCGGGTCGTGGCTTCCTGCTCGTGGCTTGTAGCATTCCATTTCGGGTCGGGTTCGGAGCGACGGATCAGTTCGTGAGGGACAGAGGTGCTCCAGTTCGAAGCAGGCGGTCCGTCTCGTGGTGCATTTGAGTTCCTTCACCTGTTCGGGTCGGTTCGGTGACACAAGCTCACGAGTCTTGGGGGGAGGGGGAAGGGCGTTCCGATCCGGTATATTTCCTGCTCAATTTCTGCAACTTTCCAACGACTATTTTTTTGGCTATTCGACGGCGTTTTCGGCCATTCTAACTGTTCTAAGTAATCATAAATCATACCAAACAGTCATAGCAACATATAACATCAACCATAAACACCAAAATGATAAATAACCATGTCAAAATGGATCAAACATAACCAAAACCCTTATTTTTTCCTTAATCATGCTTAACTATAACTAATGATAAGATTAGCAAAGCATATCGAAATTAACTCAAATTTCTAACAGAGGCTTAAAATAATGTTTTAGAATTTTACAAAATTTTCCAGATTTTTCTGAGCCATAATTTCGCCAATTATCATTAATCACCCCTAATTAGCCGTGATTAGTGAAAAACGATGCAAATCACTCACTTTAGCCACAAATAAAATATCAAATCTAAAAACTTCGCTATTTGGGTCGAATTATAATGCCTAGCAGCAGCTCCAACTCTGATTTGGTGCTATTTCCCCTTGATTTGATGTAGATTAGCTTAATCCTTGATTAGAGAGCGATTTGAGATGAAATTAGAAGGTGGAGGCCATTGTTAGGGTTTCTAAGAGGTAAATGGCAGCTAAAAAACTGAAATAGAATGAATACCTAACTCATTTCAGTCTCCCCATAACCCTAATCCCGAAATGGGTTATGGGCTCATTTGCTAATTACCCTAATCAGCCCACTTAAGCCGTTTTTCCACCTTATAAACGTTGTTTCATCCATATTTCCCAAACGGTGAGTCCGTTTGGCTAATGTGACCACTCTACGGAAATGTAAACCATCATCTGAATCCAATGGAAGTAGTTTCAGGTCAAAACTCTTTACCAATCAAAAGTTATGGCCAAAACAAGATTAGCTAGGGGCAAAATGGTCATTTAAAAATCGGCAAAAACCGTGAACATGGGAAATGAGCCCAATAGCCGTTCCCCAAAGTTACAAGACTATACGACCTCATATGAAAAAGAAATAAATATTCTACGATCCTTCGATACGTAGAATGCGGGTCATCACATGGGGAGTACAAATTTGTTGTGTATTGTGATTCTAAAGCCAATGATATGAGTTTGTGATACCAACTCATATAGTATTTTAATTGGAAAAAATAGAGATTTGTGAATTTCTAAATTTGAGTATTTTGGAATAAATTATGTATGACTTGTTTATAATAAGAAGTTTATTCCAACCTATAATCGCAAGATTATAAGTAAACGACTATTTGAACATTGAAAATATAATATTAATTAAGAATCAACATTTAAGAGAAAATTATTTTTCAATATTAAATATAAATTGTTGGTTGAAATAACTATTAACTTACTAAGTTAGGTTTTAAATGCATGATGTATCCTTATCGACAATAATAACTGAGGAATTATGTTTTAAACTATATTGGTGAATTTAAAGTAATAACACAACGTTGGATTTTTGTAGATTAATGTAAAAGTGAATATGCGGCTTTTAAATAGTAAATAATGAATTAATTGGTTTGTGGTTAGTATTAAAATACAAATATTGATTGGGAATCAATATTTGTAGATTTGGAGTATTTTATTATCATTTGTGGACTCAAACTGTTAAGTCAATGAAGTGTACAATGACATTACTATATAAATAAATTTGAGAAGTTTGTATTTTTAAATGCAAACTATATATATATATATATATCTTGATAGAATAATTTGGGGTTTTGTTCTGAATTATGTTGCCAATAGCTGTGTAAATCTAAAAATGGGGAATATAATGATGAATTTTGGTAAGATAAAAATATAGTTGTGAATTTGTGTTAAAACTAAGCCTTTTGTATTATTGAAAATAATTGGTGAGTTAATTGGTTTGACATGAGAGAAATGTGAATATTGATTTTGAATCAACATTTAGATATTTAGGACATATGGTGAATTGATAAGTTTAATTTGTTGAAACAATAAAAAGTGTAAACTTTATCTGTAGTAATATAAATATATTAAGTGTGTTATAAGTGTTTTGACAAACATGTTCATATAAGCATAATTATGTCAAAAATTAGTAATTAATGGCTTGTGAGTATTCTAAACATATTTGTGTGGTTGTTTGAACATTTAAGCAATATTAAGTGTGTTTGTGTATGTTGTATAATGGATTAAGTGAATTAGTGGTGTTTAAGCTTGTATTATAGTGTTTAGTTATAAATTTGTAACATTTCTAATTTGCAATAATTATTATTGGGTTTGGATCCTTGAACCAAAAGTCCATGAGAAGTTTCTGAGGAAGGAAATAAGAAGATTGCGTATATTTCCTCCTCTTAGTATTTTTCCTCCTATCCTTTTGTTGAAGCTTTACAAAAACAAATTAATGGCTTCTTCCTCCTTCTCAAATTCAAATACCAGCATTCTCTAGATTACTAAAAGCGTATTAATATCTATCTGAAGCATGAGGATTTAGCATTCTTCCTTCTCTAATCATCTGGGGAAACGTTACAGTAAAACCTGTATGCTGCATGTTGATGTTTCTTCTTCTAGTGTTGCTGCATGTTTCAAATCAGCTTCCTTTATCTCCAAATTGAGGGGATTCTCGCCTAAAATCGAATCAACTAGAGTTGGTAGACTCACTCTATCTAGCTTATTGTATTTTTGTGTTATCAGTATAAGTTTTCTCTCTATCGAATGAAAATATGTAAGTTTTGTGTGTTGTTGTCCAATTTTGTTGTTGTGATGAAATCACTGCCAAACACCATCTTTGGGATGCTATAACTCTTTGAATTTTGAGTGATTGAGTGTAAATTCTTTTGCAAATTGACATAGTGTTTCATGTGAGTTCATGTGCAAATTTTCATCTCAATCCGATATCATTAGGCAATAGGAATACGGCCAAAAAGTTAGGGCTTCGTCAAGATAGAAAATTATAGCTAAACTTGTAAAGTGGGCCGATCCACTTTGCTCCCTGGGTCGACCCAAGGGTCTATAAACTTGGCAAGTGGGTCGACCCACCTAAGGGACTTTGCGTAGGGTGTTTTTCTTACTCACGTTAGTTCCAGTAGCTTGCCTGTGACATTCATGTGTTCTAATACTTGATTTTCTTGTGTATTTCCATGGTTGTATGACTTAGTTTACCATCCTATTAACTTGAGAAACCAATTCTATAACTTAGCTGATCCAAACCTCGGATTTTGGTGAATTTATGATGATTTATTGTTGAGATTTTTGATGAGTTTCTAATGATGTTGTGTACACATCATATGATTTAAACTAGTTTTCGATATATAAATAAATATCGATTTCTTTATAGGTTTAGGGCTAAAGTAAGTTTATGGTTTTAGTTTTGAAATATTAATAGCCTCAAAACAATAGTATATGTTAGACCAAAAAGTGGTTCTAACACCCAAATTGATTAAAAGCAAATGAAATGAGATAAAAATGAAAATGGACACACAGGATTTATAGTGGTTCGGCGAAGAAATGCCTACGTCCACTTATCTTTCACTATTTTCAATGATTCAGTTGCAAATACAATGAAATATGCACTTGATTTCTCTCACAACTTCCTTACAATCACTCAATTGACTAAAAACAAATAATGAAAGAAGATTTGGATTCTCCGGGAGTGCTGGAATTCGGGTTATGAAGGTGGTTGGATTCTCCAAGTGCCAAAAAAAAAGATCCTTTTCTTTGTCTCCAGACGGGGTATTTATAGGTGTGAATTTGCTCAGAACCCGATCCGGATCGGAGCCACGTGTCATCCATCCCATCAGCCCCGGGTTCGGATGGATTTCTATGTTGACAACGCATCAGAGTAATGGACGTTGTAGGCAGGAACTGGTCATAGCCGATCCGGATATCCAGGCGCTCATGCAGGGGAGTGCTGTGGAAAATGGGTTTGGGTCGGAGGGACACGTACAAGGGGTTCGGATCGGGATATCTGATCCGACCCGGATTGACTTGGAAACAATGCTCTCTCCTCTTTATTCTGCTCCACTCCGATCTATCTCCGTAGCAATCAAGTGGCTTTCCGATCCAATTGAGATTATATTGCCCTCCGATCCGAACAGCTGTGCCCTTCTAATTTCCTCAGCAATAGTTCACCGATTCGAACAGAAAACTTTATCCGATCCGAACCGCTATCCTGCTCCGATCCGAACCGCTTCAGAGTTTTTCAAGTTTCTTCCATATTTCATGTCTTGACTTTGTGTTGCCCAGTTCACAAAGTGGGCTAACATTTTGCCCCCTTAAAGGATGCTTCTGTTGGAGACGGAGCATGCTTTGACCATCAACGCATAGCACTCTTCGAGGTAATTTCCCTTTTGATTTTCCTTGCGTTTTTATCTTTTTCTTCAAATCTCAATTCAGTTTGTTGCCAAGCTAAAGAATTCGGTTCGGTTCGGCATCCGATCCGAACAGACCCCTTCTTCTCTCTATCTTTTGCTGAAGTATTGGGCCAAGCTTCGCTTCTGGGTTGTCCATCCGATCCGAACAGGGGTTCTCCTATTGGGCCGCCGATCCGAATGGGGAGACGAATAGTCACCTTCTTCTTCTATATAAACTTCGCCTTCTTCCTCCTTTCACTTTCACTGTTTTATCTGCGAAGCTCTGTAAAACGAAAGAGAAAATACTCAATTCGTGAAACTTCAAAATTCTTCTTAATTCTCGAAGTAAGCACACTGGTAGGTTATAAAAATTTGAACAATCCTTTCTTTAATCGTTTTCGAGTCGGATTCTTCAAAATTCAATCATAAAACTCTGATGACCTTGCCGCCGTGACCCTCCCCCTCGTCATCGTTATCAATAGACGCGTCGCCGTCTTGAGGTTGGAACGGAGGGAACGAGGATCTGTAATGGAATACACCAGCATGTAATTGATTGGTCTTGTCTTGAGGAAATGGCACGAGATTGGCCCTGGGGTCGGATAGGGAAGAAAGAGGGTGAAGGAGATGAAGAAGATGATGGAGAATCGGTTCGGTTCGGAAGGATATGGAAGGCGAAAAACAAAGGAAGAAGGAAGGAAATTCAGGAGGTCGGATCAGGTCGGGATGAGCACAGAAAGAAAAAAGAAACGAAATCTAGGTGATAGGATCGGGTCGGAGCAAGCATTTAAGACAGGAGGGAAGGAGCCTCCCAAACCGGATCGGATCGGATCGTAAAATGATGGAAGAGAAGTATAACTACATGATCCGATCCGAACCGTTAGGGGACTTTGCCTCCGATCCGATCCGACTTCAATTTCTGAGCTTCAATAAGATTTCCAAGCCTAAGGTCACGCCCCCGATCCGATCCCAATGAATGAATCCGAACCGAACCGAAGCACAGTCTATCTTAACGCATAAAAACTCGTCTAACTGGCCCAATCAAACTTCGGCATAATCTTCAATCTTATGGACAGTTAGGATAGTGCCTTGCGAACGTAACTGGACATCAAGAATTACTTCAACTCTTTATATCTCGCCAAACTTTTTCGTCGCACTTTTAAACATTTACTTTGCACTTTCCGCATACACTGTTCACACTTTAGTTTGCACACACGCACGGGGGGATACGGGCTAATTTGCTCTAATTTGTGTTGTTGCTTCTTCAATAGTTCTATGACCATGAGACCCAGACGCTCTTCCAGACTAGCTGAGAGGAAAGAAGCCCCGGAAACCTCTAACAAAATCACTCTCGAGGACATATCTTCTCCGTCTGATCCAGAATGGGACAATGAGGGTCCAGACTACGGGGTTGGAAATCGGGAAAGCAACGAAGTGTCTTCAGAAAATGAAGTTTCTCTGGGTTTTGAGGAGGAAGGAGGGATTGGTGACGATCGAGCCCCCGATGAATTTTAATCGGCCATTACATTGGAATCACCTCCAGATTCCGTTGAATCAACAATCGACAACGATCGACTTATCCGAATTTTCTTAAAGTACGGGATAATGAAAAGGGACACTCTAGTGCCTTCAAGCTCTGACCGTCCCCACAACCCTCCAGAAGGATATATGGCAATCACTAGGTTGATGTGTATGGTCGGCGCTATCCCTCCGTTTTCTCCTTTCATCATTGACTTTCTAAGACAAATGCAGATTGCCCCCATGCAGCTGCATCCTAATTCTTATGCCTACTTGCATACTTTGTACATAGCATACCGTGAGATCTTAGGCATAGAGCACACGTTCGATGACGTTCATTTCTTCTATAACTTCAAGCATCGGACTCGAGAGACTCCATCTTTCTGCTATTTTGAGTCTGTTCCTAAGAGGAAGATAATCTCGGCGCCATTCAGCAGTAAAGCTGGAGACTCTAGACTGGAATGGTTCTATGTGAAGCGACAGCCTGGATGTGCCAGGAGGTGGACGAAATCAAGTAAAACATTGATTTTCTAAATCCGGGCTCTATACACTCGAGTTATCACCTTAACTTGTTTTCCTTTTTGTTTGCAGTCGACAATCCAAAACAAATATCAGATCAGGTGTTCTTTGACCGGATGCATCAACTTCTTAATGGCGATCAAAAATTCTTGACTATCGACGAAGTCCTTAAAGACGAATATCTTCACTTTCATGGGCTGTTATCCGTTTTTCGTAGCATTGGTCATGGGACGGCTCCATACGCATATATTCCTCCAGTGGAGGTAGTCCCAGAGATAGGAGAAGGCTCAGGAGTTCGTACAGTGCCTCTTCAAACTTCACCTTCTCCATCTTCTACTCAGGATGACGAATTGGCTAACCTGGCCGAAAAGCATCGTGAAGGATATATTGCCCCCGAGGAGGCTACTTCTCCGGAAAAGTCAACATCCTCCCAAGAGTCGCCACTTAATGCTTCCGAGGGGGATGTCCCTAGTACTGATGACCAAATATTTCAGGGTTTGGGGGATCTCCCCTTACCTGAAACTATATACACTTCAGAGGATTTTAGGAAGGATCCTTTAGTCTTCACCTCTTCTGAAGAGACCACTCCTGCTAAGGCTAAAGAGCCTGCCCGAACTAGTCTAGCTTCAGACTCGGGTTGGTTGGGGGGAATCACACCACTTAGGACACACTTTATACAACAGCATTAGCATTCATTGCACCTCTTTCTCCGTGAATCCATTAATTCTAAATTTCGTTTGTCTGATTGTGCAGGTACGATGTCTCGATCCTATTATGATATCAGGAAGCTTCGCCGCAGCATGTCCAATCCACCTCAGGATATCGAGTATGATCGCTGGGATGATCGTGGTAGGGAGGAGAGAAGGCCTTATGATCCCTATCGTTCTCGACCCTCACGTTCTCGCTCACCAGTTCGGTCGGAACAAGAGAAATACAAGGGTTATCAAAGCCGCAGGGAAGAGGACATACCACAATCTAAAGACTCCACTTCTTCCCATGAAAAGCGCAGTAGAGAGAGAAGTCCTCCGAAAGAAACCGGGTCTCGGAGTAAGCACAAGGTCCCTGCTACTAAACGACCTAGGACAGACAAAGAAACTACCGAATCCTCCTCACATAGGGACACCGAATTGACAATCCCCGCTCCTCCCCCACTAGATGCGGAAACTGCAGTAAAGTGGGCATATTTGGAGGAGCAATTTCCCGAGCACTACTTCGAGACTTTGACTTTTTTACCTGCCCTTGAACCTGTTTCTTCTAAGTGGGCAGATGAGGCCAAAGCAAAGATAGATGCGGTTGAAAAACAATATACTGAGATGTTTAAATATTCACGCAATCTTTCCAGAATCATCCGCACTCTAATCACGAATACTGATTCGATGCAAAAGACCGCGGAGGAGGATGCCAAGGCTTTAAAAGCTCTAGGAAAAGATTTGGAAGATACTCAAGCTCAGCTAGCTGTCGCTCAAAGGGACGCTTCTAACTTCAAACAACAGTTTGAGGACATGCAAAAACGTTATCATGACTTGCTTGAATCTCACACTCAAGCGCGTTCTGAGTTAAAAAAGCAAGCTGATGAGGCTAAGTCGGAAGCTGCTAAGACACGCCTTGCTTATGCTGACCTCGAATGGAAAAATGTCGAGTTAGCAAAGAGGAGTGCTGAACTAGAAAAGAAGAATGCTGACTTAGCTTCTAAGCTATTGGAGGCAGAGAACAGAGCTGCCTTGGCTGAGGGCAATGTGGAGTGTGCTACCAAATCTGCGGAGGAAGCCCGCAAACAACTGTCAGAGGCGGAGGCTGATATTCAGGGTTTCGGCGAATTAATGATTGAATTCTTCGCACATATCATCCGTCGCCGAAACATTTCTTGGATCGAGGATTATCCATCCACTCTAGTTCAAGTATGGAATCAGATTGTCGAGTGGGAAAAAGAGGAACTTAAGGTTGATTCCATCGATGAAGATAAGCTAATGGAGAAATACTTGAGGGATGATGAACCGGAGCGCCTAGTCGAAGGGCGCCGCCTCATTGCTGAGGCCATGGAAGAAGAGAGACGGAAGTCTAAACAGAAGAATGCTCTCGAAGCTGGTTCCTCTTCTTCTGCCCCTGCGACTTCTGAAGTAGAGGGGTATGATCCTGAAAATCCGGGAATTCCCCGAACAACTCTGCTATCCCCTATTCCTGAAACAGCATCAGAGGTAGTAGTCACCCCTGCCGAGAAGTCTTCGGAAGGTATCCCCACTACAACAAAAACACCATATTACAACTTTAATTTTACAACGGTGGTAAAAGCACCGTTGTAATAAATGGTTTTTTTACAACGGTGGTAAACGCACCGTTGTAATAAATGGTTTTTTACAACGGTGGTAAAGACACCGTTGTAATAAATGTTTTTTTACAATGGTGGTAAAATCACCGTTGTAATAAATGGTTTTTTTACAACGGTGGTATTCCCTAAAGTTGTAATAAACATATTTTTAACAACTTTTTGTTTTGTTAGTTGTAATAGATGCCCATTACAAACTTCATGTTTATAATATCTATATTTAATAACTAATTATATTAATATTTAATAATAATTAATAATTAATAATAAACTTAGGAATCGATAATATTTATTAAATAATTAATAGTTAATAAGTGGTAATTTAATGTTTAATAGTTAATGTTAACTGCTTATTAATTAATATTTAGGTGACATATACATTTAATAGTTAATAATAAAATTACTATTAAATATTTAATAGTATATAATCAATAAAATTTACATAATAATTAACTTTTAATAGTTGGAATTCAATTATAACTTTGAAGAAATAGGTAATAAATAATAATAACTATTAATAAATAATAATGACTATATAATAAATAATTTTAATTATACAATAGTGAATGAATAAGTAATAATGACTAAATAATAAACAATTTTAATTATTTAGTAATAATCATGATTAATATTAAATAATTAATAATTGGTAAATAATGACTAACAATTTTAAACCATTTATACGTAATTAATAATTAGAATTAGTATTTAATAATTATCAACCACTATTTAATAATGACTAACAAGAATTTTTAACAACTATTTAATTTTTTCTATTGCAAACATTTATTAACTGCTATTATGTTATAACAATTTTCAAGTAAATGTTGTTAACTACAAGGAGTAATCATCAATATAACGTAACACGTTAGAGCTTTAAATAAGGCCAAAAGGTGGACTTCACCTTTACTGCTTAATTTTCGTTTTGGCTCCAGATCTAAAATTTTCGTTTTGGCTCCATCGCGAATATTTGGCTCCAAAGTAAATTTTTTGGCTCGTATTTCCTTAATTTTTCCATCAGACCTTCTCCGTTTTCACGGTAACACAATTTCAGAAATCATTTTATCTTCTTAAACCCACGCCGCCTATTATTCTATCTCGCCGTCATCTCGTTCTTTCTTTTCTTCACAAAGTAAATCAGCGATCTTGTACTACAATCGAAGGCAAGTTTAGAGATTTCAGGCTTCGGTTGGGATATTATTGGTCATGGGTTGCGCAGAAGATCTGTGCGTGGATCCATAGGAGGAGAGAAAGCGATTTCGATCTGTAGGGGGAGAGAAAGCAGATCTGTGCATGGATCTGTAAGTACTCAGAGAGGATGCGTGGATCTGTGCGTGGATCTGCAAGCGACAGCGAAAGGAAGAAGGATCTGTGCGTGGATCTGTGCGTGAAATATCAGAATTATGCCCCAGCAAACTTTGATCTATAGTTTCGTAGCTCGAGGTATGATTATACTTGCGGAGTACACTGAATTCACTGGAAATTTCACCAGCATCGCCTTCCAATGTTTGCAGAAACTTCCGGCAATGAACACCAAGTTTACCTACAACTGCGATGGCCATACTTTCAATTACCTTGTCGAGGGAGGATTCAGTGAGTATATTCTCTGTTTTTCTTTTCTCTCTTCTTTTTTGAGGCAAATTCGTAGGTCACAGAATTTAAATTGGTTTAATCTGGTGTTGGTTATTCGATATGGCAGCTTTGTAAACCTGGTGTTATGAGATTTTGTTTTGTTAGTTGATGTGATCATATTGAGTTGAATACTATGTCATGGTAAGAATCAATGACTCAAATCTTGGTTTTCATTGTTTAAATGTTTGGAAAGTAAGGCGACAGCAAAGGAAACAATGTATCAGTAAGGATGTAATTATACTTTTAACTTGCTGAGTTTTTAATCCGGAGCATCATAGTGGCATTTTTAACATTTTTTGAATGCCAATGACACTTATCCCTTTTTTCCTGTGAATCTTTTTATTCTTTCAGGATTCGCTTTAATTCCATGATTCACAATCTTTACGTGACTGGTATACAAGTGACTGAACTGGATGCTGGAGCATATAAAGATTCGGTGTGTGTTAGTGTGTATATTTACATGAAAGTGTGTATGTAACTGAATGTACTGAATGAGCAGTCTATAATGAGGAATGTATGTATGTAATTGACTGTATTATATAACAGATGGTTGTACAATAGTGGGATCATAAAGTTGTACTATTTCAAATAATGAAATAAAATATTTAATTGAATAAAATAATTGTTTGAATATCAAATTCTGTGCAATATCATTTTATGTAATATAAATATTTATTTCTATACGAGATGTAATGTATCATTAAATAAAAATCATATTGTTATACTCAACAGTTACAACGGTGCAAAACAGTTGTAATAAATCATTCTACAACGGTGAGTAAAAGTTGTTAAATACCCTATTTCACAACAGTGTTGCAACGGTGCAGAAACGTTGTAAAAGATATAAGTATATTACAACTTCTTAATACACGACGGTGGCTCCACCGTTGTAAAATCTTTTTACAACGTTTTTACACCGTTGTAATATGGTATATTTGTTGTAGTGCCCTACCTTTTCTCCTCAATTTGTCAAGGCTATTTCTACCTTTCGCCATGTGATTGAGCAATCGATGAAAAACCCATTGTTTTCGCCTGAGTTGATAACTGTTTCTTCTCATTCTGTAGGTGTTGAGCCATCCAAAAAGACAGATGTGACTCAGGGAGCCACCGCCGGGGCAAAGCCCGCAGAAAAGGCCAAAAGAGGGGAGGATAAGGCTGCTCCTATAGACTTGGGAGAAGGAAGTGAGCCAACTAAGGTCGCCACTCCCCATGATGAAGAAATGATAGTAGCTTTAAAGGACGATGGCGGTGACGGGGGGCATGAAGAGGAACCAGAAGTTGCTATAGTCGGGGAGTCAAAAAATGCTGATGACGTTACCTTGGCTGCAATGAAAGCTGATTAAGACAAACGCTTGCAATTAAAAGCCGAAGAACTAGACCCCGAAGCCCTCAAGCCCCTCGCAGTTGTGGATGCGGGATCAAGGTTAGTTGTTAAGCTCTCAACTAGATCTATTACAGAGGAACTCGCTAAAAAATCTTCTCTTGATTCCAGCGCTCCGCCCTCCGGGAAGAAGTCTACTGGCTCCAGCACCGCATCTTCAGGAAAGAAGAAATCAAAACGAATCTTAACAGAGGCTGAGAAAGAAGCAAAGGATGCGGAGAAAGCCGCCAAGAAGTCCAAGGCTCATTCGAAATCAAAATAGTGGATTGCCTTTTGTTGTTTTAGCATTTAATGAACCAACAATTGCTGCTACAAGAGCGGCTCTTGCACCTTCTTTTTTTTTCTTTTAGCTACTTTCCTGTACAAATTCATTCATTCGTAAATAAATAAAAAATAATTCATTTTCTACAATGTCTGTTTGTCAGTAGTTCTGCACTTATGTAAAAATGCATGTCTTGCTATAGTTACGAAATGAAGTCACGGAGCGAGGGAATATGTGTATACACATATGCCCCTAGTTAATTCTAATAAATCATTAATGCTTAATCAAGCAATCTGAATGCTCCCGATTTTCTGACGGGATAGCATTTCCTGTGTTGTCAGTGCCTGTCGTTTTTCTGGCATTTCTTTTATACTTTCTCTCTCTGGAGAGTTAGAGTTAGGGGAAGAATTTCTTTTTCAGCGCTCAGTCGGAGACGCCTTTATACTCTCTCTCTCTCTCTCTCTCTGGAGAGTTAGAGTTAGGGGAAGAATTTCTTTTTCAGCGCTCAGTCGGAGACGCTTTTATACTCTCTCTCTCTCTGGAGAGTTAGAGTTAGAATGTCGTTTTCTCATTCTTTTATGTCTTATCGCACAAGTAGTCGATGTGCTTTTTCTTATGTTTAAACTGTCTTTAACCTTTTCAGGCTTTGAATCATCCTGTATTCCATAATCACAACAGAATAATTGATGAATGTATATATGTAATGCATAAAAGTAAATAACGCACAATATTTTATAGTGGTTCGGCTAAGTCGTAGCCTACATCCACTTTATAGTCTTTTATTCATATCGTCAGATTTTCCCAAGGCAAGTCGTGCCTTATTACAGAGTTCATAAGAAAAACAACAAAGAGTACAGCATTTCTAATCCAAATATCTCATTAAGTGTTGGGCATTCCATGCTCTAGGGACTTCTTCGCCATCTACGGTCGTTAACTTGAAGGTTCCTTTTTCAAGTTTCCGTTGGATGACAAAGGGCCCTTCCCATTTTGGACCAAGGTGAGGAAGGGATGGAAAGACTCTCTTTAGCACCAAATCTCCTGGTTCAAATGTCCTGAGGCGAACTTTTTTGTTGTAATAGCGTGCCATCTGACGTCGATGTCTTGCCGCACGCAAATCTGCTTCGTCCCTTTTTTCTTCGACTTCATCAAGAGACTCAAGTAAAAGCGCCCGATTCGTCATCGGGTCATAATATGTCACCCTGTGGGAAGGAACTTCCAGTTCAACTGGAATTACTGCTTCTGAGCCAAAGGAGAGAGAGAGAAAGGGGTGTGACCGGTGGCCGTCTTAAATGTTGTTCGATATGCCCACAAAGCTAGGGGCAATTCGTCAACCCATTTTGCCTTTGCATGCTCTAACCGTTTCTTGAGGATGGATTTTATTACTTTGTTTATTGCCTCTACTTGTCCGTTCGACTGCGGATAGGCAACTGCAGTATATCGCTTGTCAATCTTATACTTCTGGCAGAAATTTCTGAATTCAGTGCTATCGAATTGGGTTCTGTTGTCAATTATAATCGTCCTTGGGATCCCGAATCGGCATATAATATTTCTGACCACGAAACTTATCACCTTTCTTGCCGTGATCTTGGTCAAGGGCTCAGCTTCCACCCACTTCGTAAAATAGTCCACGGCCACTATTGCATATTTCGCTCCTCCTTTAGCAATCGGTAGAACTCCAATGATATCAATTCCCCACGTGGCAAATGGCCAAGGACTCACCATTGATTTAAGTTGGGTCGACGGTGCTCTGGGGATTTTGGCGAATCTCTGGCACTTATCGCAGTGTCATGAATAATCAACTGCATCTTTATTAATTGTGGGCCAGAAGTATCCATATCGCAATATCTTTTTTGCTAAAGTCTGACCTCCTGTATGATCTCCACACTCACCTTCGTGCACTTCTCTTAGTACACGTTTGATGTCGTCGTGTGCAATACATCGTAACAGGGGCATGGAAAATCCCTGCCTATAAAGAATATCATCTCGTATTACATATCTAGTAGCCTTGCGAACTATAGACTTTCTCTCACTCTTCTTTGACGGGAGTGTTCCATCCTTAAGGAAATTCTTAATTGGGGTCATCCACGACTCCTTTTCCGGTTCCGCTTCGAAAGCGAACTCAACTTCCATTGACTCAAAGCTTGGCGATTCCAACGTTTCAATTGGAATTATTTCAGTCTCTTCTGGATTGTCGGAACTAGCCAACTTTGCCAGCCTATCCGCCTTCTGGTTTTCAGCTCTTGGGATATGTGTTATGTTGTACCGCTCCAAGCTACTCAATAGTTCTCTCACTTTGCAGAGGTAGGCGATGAGTCGAGGTCCCCGAGCCACAAATTCCTCTCGCACTTAGCAAACAACGATTTTAGAGTCACAGAATATGTCTAACATTTTTACTCCGAGGTCTTTAGCAAGCTTCAGCCCGGCAATCAGGGCTTCATATTCAGAGTCATTGTTAGTCACCGAAAATTCTAATCGTAGAGCATAATATAACGACCGTCCTTCGGGGTTGACTAAGACGATTCCAGCTCCGGACCTTCGATCGTTCTTGGCTCCATCTGTGTATAGTTTCCACGGATCTATCTTTAACTCATCCTCGGATCTAACCACTTTGTCATCGATTACTTCCTCCTCTGGGATGGTGAATTCCGCAATAAAGTCTGCCAGAGCTTGCCCCCTGATCGACTTTCGTGGTTGAAAATTCAAATCAAACTGACTTAATTCTATATTCCATTTAATCAACCTTCCTGATGCTTCGGGTCTCTGCAACACCTGCCCAAAGGCTGGTCGGTGTATATGGTTATTCGATGAGCTTGGAAATAGTGACGAAGTTTTCGGGATGCAATTAGGAGGCTGTAAGCGAGCTTCTCAATCTTTGGGTAATTGCGCTCTGCCGCTGCTAATTTCTTGCTTACATAATACACTGGCCTTTGTACTTTGTCTTCTTCTCTAACCAGGGCTGTGCTAACGGCGTGAGCCGAGACTGCCAAGTAAACAAACAATTCTTCGTGATCTACTGGCTTTGACAAAATCGGCGGTTTCTCTAGCAATTCCAATAAATTTCGAAAGGCCTCAACACAGTCTGGAGTCCACTCGAAGTTCTTTTTTCCTCTTTTAATCAAATCAAAAAACGGAATGCATTTGTCTGTGGCTTTGGAGATGAATCTACTCAGCGCCGCTACTTTACCTGCAAGACTTTGGACGTCTTTAATTCTCCTCGGCTCTTCAATATTTCTAATTGCTGCTATCTGGCTAGGATTGATTTCAATTCCTCGGGAGCTCACAATGAAGCCTAGGAACTTTCCCGATGCCACTCCAAATGAGCATTTCAGAGGATTCAATTTCATCCGATATTTTCGCAGGATACCAAACATTTCCGCCAAGTCTTGCGTATGGCTGGAGGACTGTTTCGATTTGACAAGCATATCATCCACAAAAACTTCCATAGTCTTTCCTATTTGATTATAAAACATTATGTTCACCAAGCGCTGATAAGTGGCTCCAGCGTTTTTCAATCCGAATGGCATTACAACATAACAATACAATCCCAAATTTGTAATGAAGCTCGTATGTTCTTGGTCTGGCACGTGCATAGGAATTTGGTTGTACCCAGAGTATGCATCCATGAAAGAGAGAAGTTCATGACCTGCTGTCAAATCTACAAGCTGGTCAATTCTGGGAAGTGGGAAACTATCTTTAGGGCAGGCTTTGTTCAAATCTGAAAAATCAATACAAGTCCGCCACTTTCCATTCGGCTTCTTTACCAAGACGGGATTCGATATCCAGTCGGGATATGTCGAATCTCGAATAAATCCATTCTGCTTCAACTTCTCCACTTCCTCTTTGAGAGCAGCCGACCTCTCTGGGCCCAGCATGCGTCTCTTTTGCTTCACAGGCGGATGTTTCGGGTTTACATTCAATTTGTGACTTATAATGGATGGCGATATCCCACACATGTCCGCGTGGGTCCAGGCAAACACGTCCAAGTTTGCCTTCAAGAAGTCCGTTAGTTCTTTGGCTCGACGTGGATCCAATTGAGAACCAATCTTCAAAACTTTTGTCGGATCAGCTTCATCAATGGGAATTTCCACTGTCGCTTCATTAGGAGTTGCATTCCTAGCCTCTGGTTCCTCGTCTTTTCTGGGATCCAGGTCTTCAGGCGTTCCTTTGGGCAACTCCTTCGGGGTCAATCTTTCTAATTGCTATGCCGAGGCCCCCCTTTGAGGGAGACGAGGCATCTTTACTCTCGACGTTAAGTCCTTTCATCAACATCTTTAATTCGGCCACATAGTAGGCCCGTCCGGAAACTTGATCCCCTCTCATTACTCCAGTTCCGGCTTCGGTTGGGAACTTAAGTAATAAACACCAAGGGGCGATACAAACTCTGAATTCAGTAAGGGCAGGCCTCCCCAAAAATGCATTGTAAGGCGAATCTACGTCCAATACTACGAACTAAAGCATCCGCACTCTTCTGCGTTCCCCTTGCCCCAATGTCACGGGCAATTCTATGTATCCCATGGGAGCTGTTGACACCCCGTTGAAGCCTCTGATCCATCCTTCACATGGCTTCAAATCTTCAGATTCAAGCTTCATCTGATCGAATGACTTTTTAAATAAAATATTGACAGAACTTCCGTTGTCTACTAATACCTTATGGACCAAGGCCGGCCCAATAGTGGTAGTAATAACCAACGGATCATCAGTGGGTGATTGGATCCCAGTATTATCTCGGCTGCGGAATACCACGTCGTCAAACATGGTCTTCTGTTGTTTTATGGGGGTGATATCTTCCAAATCATCACCTTCATTCACATCTAGGTGCTTGGCAGCATTTACATATTGATCCATTGATCTGAAACTTCGGATTGCCGGGTGAGGTCCGCCCACTATGGAGTTGATAACAATTCCTTTACCTTTCTGCTGCGCCGTAGGCTTGGGAGCAGGTAGAATCTGTTTTGGAGCCTGCTCTCCTTGCCCCCTGTCCCTCGGGGCAACCTTGTATTCATCCAACTTCCCTTCACGCAGCAGCTTCTCAATCACATCCCTCAAATGCCGACATTCATTGGTTGAATGCCCATGAGTTCCATGAAACAAACAAAATTTCCCTGTCGCCATTTCTTCCTCGGTCGAATCACGAGGTGGCGGTCTTTTGTACTGCAACACATTGTACGTATCCAGGTAAATATTTTCCAGGGTGTCGTTCAATGGTGTATAATTCTCGTAGGTCTGGAATCGGGTTCTTTTGTTAGGATCACTTCCCCTATTTCTGTTTCTTCTGTTTCCGTTCGCATTACGGTTATTGTTGTTGTTACCCCCGCTTCCAGCATTGTTGTTTCCACCCTTGTTTCCCACATTTACTTCAACCTTGCCAGAACTTTCCCCAGACTGCTTCACGGCGATATTACTCTGCACATTTTCTTTTGAAGCCGTCTCAGACTTTCTCTTTCGGTTTGCCCTGGCCTCCTCTCGCCTTAAATAAATATCGGCTTTTTCATAGAATATCTCTCTTATGGAGGGTGTCTTCCCAGAAAGGTAATCTCCGAACTCTGATTCAGGATCGACTCCTTCCTTTAATGCCATCAGAATGGTGGGCTCATGCGGGTCACTAACTTCAGTCACAGCTAGGTTAAAACGGTCAAGATATACCCTCAAAGACTCTCCTGGTGCCTGCTTGATTCTCGATAATTCAATAACACTTTTGGACTTTCGGGCATGGAGTCGGAACTGGTTCATAAAACGTTCGCTCAGTTCCCTGTAATTCGAAATCGAACGAGGAGGAAGTCGGGTAAACCAGAACAGCGCCACATCTTCTAAGTAGATTGGGAATGCTTTGCACTTCACTTCATCAGGGGTAGCAGCAGCATTCATGAGCCACGAGTATCGCATCAAATGCTGTCCCGGATCAGTCCTTCCATTGTACTTGTCCATCTGTGGCAAGTTAAAGCGCCGGGGAAATTGGAAGTCGAGGATATCGTCGGTGAAAGGAGTATGGCTTCGCTCAATGCCATAATCTTCATTCGTATAGTTCCGGCTCTCGGACATGATCTGGCGAACCATTGCCTGTACATCAGCATTAGTTAGGGGCCGCTCAGATTCCCTGGCCCTAGTATCCGAGTTCCTTCTGGGCTCTAGTTCAGGAGATGCCCTTCTTCTTCGAGCTGCTTCTGCTCTATTCCGTTCCCTGCGCTCCCGGTCGATATCGGGAGGAGGGGACTGGGGCCTTTGCCCCCGAGTGGTGTCATTGTTTCCTAGTGCTCGTGCAATATCCTCACGAGATCCCAAAGATCCAAATGTCAGCTGCTCCACATTCTGAGGTCGTTCGAGCGGCCTTCGTTCACGGGGCCGCTCTTCCTCGGAAGATGAAGACTGATCCACTGGTGTGTGACGAACCGGTGATGGAGTTCTCTGTCGACGGAGTTCGCTAATCTCCCTACTCATGAGCCTCATATTCTCCTGCATCATGAGATTAGTGCGCTCGTGGACTTTCATAGCCTCCCTTGTACTTTCAAGCATATCAAGTAGGCGCGAGAAATCTCCTTGAGTAATGGGCGTAGATGGGTTGACCTGATCACTGACCCTGGCGGCTGGAATCGGAGCATTCGTAGGGACTCGAGTAGAGGTTCCAACTTCACCAAGTGTCGGATCGGATCGGAGATAGGAGGTCGGGTCAGTTCGGAGCTGGGGAGCCTGGTCAGGTCGGTACATGGCAAGCTGCTCGGGTCGGTTCAGGTTGGGGGAATGCACTTCTTCAGAATCTCCTACCCGGATCGGATCGGAGCTTTCCCCCTGAAGACGGCTCGGATTTCCTGCATTGGTTCTTCCTGCTGCTGAACTCTGTCCACAGGACCTTGTTACAACCGCATTTTGCTGATCTTCGCCAGCTCCATTTCCTCGAACAGATTGAACTTCTTTGCCTTTTCCTTTGGCCATGGTTCTTTGACAATCACTTCGACAAATATCAAAGGGTGTTGAAACTTAAGGATTAACTTCTTTGAACTCAACGGTCCAAAAAGTAGAATGATAATCCCGGAAAACAAAGAATTCAGATGAGCTCTCAATGAAAGCACCAAAAATGTTAGACCAAAAAGTGGTTCTAACACCCAAATTGATTAAAAGCAAATGAAATGAGATAAAAATGAAAATGAACACACAGGATTTATAGTGGTTTGGCGAAGAAATGCCTACGTCCACTTATCTTTCACTATTTTCAATGATTCAGTTGCAAATACAATGAAATATTCACTTGATTTCTCTCACAACTTCCTTACAATCACTCAATTGACTAAAAACAAATAATGAAAGAAGATTTGGATTCTCCAGGAGTGCTGGAATTCGGGTTATGAAGGTGGTTGGATTCTCCAAGTGCCAGAAAAAAGATCCTTTTCTTTGTCTCCAGACGGGGTATTTATAGGTGTGAATTTGCTCAGAACCCGATCCGGATCGGAGCCACGTGTCATCCATCCCATCAGCCCCGGGTTCGGATGGATTTCTGTGTTGACAACGCATCAGAGTAATGGACGTTGTAGGCAGGAACTGGTCATAGCCGATCCGGATATCCAGGCGCTCATGCAGGGGAGTGATGTGGAAAATGGGTTTGGGTCGGAGGGACACGTACAGGGGTTCGGATCGGGATATCCGATCCGACCCGGATTGACTTGGAAACAATGCTCTCTCCTCTTTATTCTGCTCCGCTCCGATCTATCTCCGTAGCAATCAAGTGGCTTTCCGATCCAATTGAGATTATATTGCCCTCCGATCCGAACAGCTGTACCCTTCTAATTTCCTCAGCAATAGTTCACCGATCCGAACAGAAAACTTTATCCGATCCGAACCGCTATCCTGCTCCGATCCGAACCGCTTCAGAGTTTTTCAAGTTTCTTCAATATTTCATGTCTTGACTTTTTGTTGCCCAGTTGACAAAGTGGGCTAACAGTATAAAATCTATTTTTCATAATATATAAGGATTTTACGAGGAATACAATCGGTTTCGGGAATTCGATTTGTAAACTTGTTTTAGTAAAATCAAGTATTTTGCTATATACAAACCATACTTTTCTACACCTTTTGAGATGACATAATGGAAGTTAAGTGATATTTTAAACCCATGGTATGAGACATAGAGGTATACGAAACTGGTTAATTTCCAGTATAGTCTAATTTAAGCCAATGATTTGTAGATGATTTAATGATTTCTGTGTTTTCAAGTGTGAAGTTGACAAATAGCTAGTAAACCAAGTAGTGAGAACGTGTGGTATGGAACGCATAATTACCACTATTTAGGTTATTGGATGAGAGTCTGTGCTGCATATTGTGTTGGGACATGCAAATACTTTCTTCAGGGGAAGATGAGACTCGAGGGAGTCACATACATATTCACTTGACTGAAGGGGTCAAGATGCACTCGATCGGGGGTCGTAGTGGCGGGGACCTAATTTTGAATACGTATAAGTATTTAGCTCAGCTCTAAGTGGGCAATTTTAAAACTCGAAGTGGGAAAAATTGTAGCTAAAAGTGTGCTATATTATATTGTGACGGCATGTGCATATTTCATATTTCTTACGATGGATCCATTCTATGTTTGATGTTCGATGATTTTGACTTGATCGAGATGATCATACATTTTCGAAGAGCATTTGGATTTCTAATTCATTTATTGTTGGGATTTTCAAGGTTTTGGAGTGTGATGCTCCTTTCAATGATGTTTTAACTCTCTTGAATTGTATATGATGATTTCGGCATTATGACCACATAGAGGCATGTATACGATGTGGTGCTTAACCTTGGGCTAGCACAAGGGACAAATGTATACCCCTTGTGTTGAGATGTATGAATTTAACCTTATTAACCCTTTGTGCCGCAATATTCTCAACTCCTAGGGTAAAGAGGTGTATAGTACGTGCATATTCATTCTTGCACTGATTTGAAAGCTAGGTTGACCCATGTGTACGTTCCTTGGGTCAGACCGAGTTGTTTCAAGTATAGTTGTTATGCTTAGGGTTAGCAGTATCATTGTTGGACTATCTTTTCTGTAGCTGCTTCTAGTCGAGTTTGAGTAGTCGAGCCTTCTATTAATTTATGTTAATCATGTTGTATAAGTAATGGCTGTGTAACCATTGACATCAGTAGCACATATATTCGTTATACTATATTATTGTAATATTATTAACTGTTCTGTGAAATGTGATTGTGAATTTAAATGTAATATGTTCTAAGCTGATCATGTAGCCACCATGGGATTGTATTACGTAAGTATTAAGTATGTCGAGCTACTTGAAATAAAAAAAATAGAAAACACATATTGAAGTACTTAAGACTTGCTAATGGAAACCTACAAGTGGTCACTCTTAACTAGCCCTATTCTCCACCAAAATAGACAACATTACTTGTTAATGCTCTTTATTGGAGTGGGTCTTGGAGTGGGGCATTACACTTTTATCATCTCGGAGGCAAGCTTTTCAAGGGCTCCAAGTTCGTACGTGATATTCAGGCTTGGCTGCATTCATGCGAGCTTACTTTTACCCGATATTTCAGATCATCACCGCGTTCTTGTAGCATCGAGTATGTTACAAGATCGTGTGTTGGATTGGTATGAGTTGTTGGTGGCAGAGATCTATGAATCCACCTTAGAGTGAAAGATGTTTCAACAGCGTTTTGAGCTCAAATTCGTACCCGAATCCGAGAAGGAAATTCTAGCTCAATGTTTCCTTGACTTGAAGCAAGGGAAGTCGGCTGTGTTCGAGCATGTTACTTCTTTTGAGGCCTTATCCATACATAGCCTAAATCACATTAGCACTCATTGCAACAAGAATCTCAAATTTGTTTATGGTCTTACGAAATATCTTAAGAAATCTATTATGTTGCAACTTAGTAGACTTTTGAGTAGCTTGTAGATGCGTCCTTTCATCTTAAAGCGGTTGAGAAGGAAATGGAAAGTAGAGAGGAATCAGTGGTGTGAAGAAATCTGAACAAGAAGCATTTTCGCTTCTCTAAGTCAAAATCTTTCCAACAATGTAAGAGGGATAAGTCAAATGGTTCTAGCTCTCATTCTCATGTAGTACCCTAATAGTCTAGGACCCTAGAGCATACAACTATGGCTCTCATGACCATCTTGTTAGAGATTATCGTAAACCCCGTAGATGCCACTATTGTAAGCAAGATGGGCATTTGATTTCTACGCGACCAAAGAAGCAAAGAAATTCTTGTTCTGGTAATCCTAATGTGGCTAATGCATCAGGAGGTTCATCTTAGCCTTGAGGTACATCTCCTTCCATTCTTGAGGATTCTTTATTATTATTCCATGATAGTTTTATTCGATACGGCTGCATCGCATTAATTTATATCGAAAAATCTTGTCGATGCTTTATCCCTGGATGTTACATGTTTGATGATTTCATTATGGATTGCAAATCCTATTGGGGAATCTACAACCCTTAGCATTATTTGCGAGGATGTCGAGTTATTCATTTGTAGTTTTTCTTTCCATGTGTATCCGAACATGATTCATTTTTTTGGGTTTGATATGACCTTGGATGTGCACCGAATCATGCGATAGGAGGCCAGAATTGTATGTTTTGAGAGGGTCTTATATCTCCAACACCCCAACTTACCAGCTTAGTTATCTTTTATCCTTCAGGATGTCGATCATGAGTCCGAAGCATTTTTGTATGCTCTTGAGTCCTGAGATGAGGATGATATATCTTGAATACCCGTTATTCGTGACTTCGCCGATATCTTTGAGCCTATTTAGTGTTTGCTACCCAAGAGGGCTTTCAAGCTTCGCATCGACTTTATTCCAAATGCATAGTCAGTTAAACTCCCTCCAACGACGATGTCGTCTATAGAGAATCAGGGATTCAAGAAGCAACTGTTGGAGCATGAAGTGAATAGTTTATTCAGTCTATCTCTTCACCATGGGGTGCTTCGGTGGTAATCGTGAAGAAGTCCGATAGCACTCTTAGACTTTGCGTTGATTATCATAAGCTTAATGAGCTAACCATCAAGAGTCGTTGTCCAATGCCGAGTATTAATGAAATGTTTAATCAGTTGAATGGCGCTAAGGTCTTTTCTCAACATGACCTTGTCATGGGTTTTCATAAGTTGCAAGTTGCATATGACAACATTCCTTTTACATCATTTTGCACTCAGTATGGTTCTTATGAGTGGCTCGTCATGCCATTTGCCTAATGAACGCCTTATCTTATTTTATTAATCTCATGAATCGAGTGTTCAGGGAATATCTCGATGAGTTTTTCCATGTATTCACGAACGATATCCTTGTGTATTTTAAATCTTAGGCTGGTCATGCTCGATATTTGAGGATTTTTTCGAATACACTTTGTCAACATTAACTTAAGGAAAAATTCTCAATGTTCCAGTTCTGGGAGATGCGAGTAAAATTTCTCGGCTACGTTGTGTCACTCGATGGTATCTCAGCCGGTCCTTTTAAGATCGAGGATGTCCAGAGTTGGAAGAGGTCCTAGAATGCTTTTAAGATCCATAATTTCCTAGGATTGGGGGGGGGGGGGTATTACCATTAGATTTATAAAGGATTTTTCATGCATTGTGCTTCCTCTTACTAGCCTTACAAGGAAAGGCATTTGCTTTGTTTGGTCTAACAAATGCAAAGCTTCTTTTTAGATACTAAAGGACCTTCTTAATCACGCATCTATTCTAATGGTTCCCAAAGGTTTCCAAGATCTTATCATCTATGCTAATGCGAACAATAATGGCCTTGGTGCTGTGCTTATGCAGCATGATCAGTAGTTGCCTATATTTCTGGGCAATTGCGTCCAAATGTTGTTCCGTATGCTACCCATGATTTGGAGTTAGTCACCATTGTCCTTGCATTGAATATATGAGGAAATTATCTATTGGGAGAGCATTTCATCCTTTATACCTACCATAAGCCTCTCAAGCACTTATTTACCCAGGAATAGCTTAACATGCGACAACAATATTGGCTTGAATTTCTCACGTCTTATGATTTTGATATTCAGTACACATCAGGGAACGGGAATCGAGTCGCTGATGTCTTGAGTCTAAGCAATCAGTCATATTTCCTTGATGCTTGCAGAATGGAGCATCCTGGCACTCTTTCGTATTGTGACATTCAAAATCATGCTTCGTCTTCTGATTCTCCAGTTTTCTTATTCATCTTGGATGCATGACCCATTTTGTTGGATCGTATAGCAGAGGCACATTGGCACGTTCCAAATATTATTTTTCTTATTCAACATTGCCAATCTCTGTCCCATTTATGAGGAGTTGAGGGACTTTAGTATCGATTTGCATGGTTGTATTTGTAAGAAGAACCGAGTTGTTATGTTATTTGTTCTTGATCTTATTCAGGACATTCTAGCTGAATGTCACCATACTAAGTAAACTATTCATCTTAGATGCAGCAAGATGTATGTTGACATGCATTATTTATAATTCTAGGACTACATGAAGCAAGATGTGGTAAGTTATGTAGTAATTGCAGGACTTTTCATCTTGTGAAGGCCGAGAATCAATGACCTGATGGTCACTTTCAGCCTCATAAGGTCCCACGATGGAAATGTGATCGATATCTATGAATTTTATTGATGTCTTATATCGTTCAAGGTTCGGCCACAGTAACATTTGGGTTATCGTGGGCTGCCTTACTAAGTATGCACATTTTATTCCTATTAAATCAAGAAGGATAACATCTCTTCTTGTGATTTTATATATTAAAGAAGTTATGTGATTGCATGACATTCCTAGTTCTATTGGGCATGATTGTGATCTGCTCTTCACGAATCATTTCTGGAAGATTCTTCAGCAAGCTTTGGGAATAAAGCATAATTTTAGTACAGCCTTCCACCCATACTCTGATGGACAGACTAAGCGTGTGTAGAGGATCTTCTCCGAGCTTATATTTTAGACTATCGTGCTTCTTAGGAGGATCATCATCCTTATATTGAGTTCTCATATAATAACAGCTACTATTCTTCTATTGACATGGCTCTTTTTGAGGCATTATATGGAACGCCGTGTCATTCTCCATCTTGTTAGCTCAAGTTCTGGGGAGAAGCTAATTTTGGGCCTCAATTCCATTCGTGAGGAATCTGAGAATCTCGCTTTGATTTGGGAGAGGATGAGAGAGGCTCAGAATCATGAGAAAGCCTACATGGACAACAGTAGGAAACCTCTTGAGTTATATATTAGCGATTCTATGCATATCCACGCATCTCCTCTAAAAGGAGTGGTAGGCTTCAGTTTGACTAAGAAATTGACTCCTTGAAACATTGGGTCATTTCCTATCGCTGAGCGTATCAGTCTTATGGCTTATCAAATAGCACTTCCAGCTTGATGCTCTAGTGTCCATGATGTATTTCACGTCTCTCAGTTAAGGAAGTGTTTACATGAGCCATATTCTGTGCTTGACACTCATGTTTTAGAGTGTCCCAAGGTCTCACCTAACTTGTCATTTGTGCAACAACCTGTGTGTGTTCTTGCTTTGGAGTTTAAATACCACTGGAACAAGAATGTGCCGCTCGTGAATATTTAATAGTACAGTAATCCCAATGAGTGCACTTGGAAAACGAGACAATTCATGAGCGATCGTATCAAGATTTCTTATATTATCATGGAGGGATAAGAAATTATAACTCAAGCTTATCTATTTGTGTATATTTCCTTTAATTATGAGATAAATTGAGATAAATGCAATTCTTCCTTGAGGAAATTGCGAGGATGCAATTTTTATAATTAGGGGGGAGGGGTCTATAATTACCTTAGGTTTGCGATTATATGTAATCACGATTAATGAAATACAATGAGGAGGTGATTTGGTTAATTAAGAACCAAATATTATTGGAAGATAATTCAAATAAATATCCAAATAATACTGATTTTGGGTTTTGAGTTGCCATTGGAATTTGGAGAAACTTGAGTATTTAATCATTAAGTGATTAAATAGCGAGCTTGGCAAAATATATCCAATTTGGTGGTCAAATTGAAGAAAAAGAAATGAAGGATAAATAAAACGAGTTAATGGAAAATTAAAGTAAGTAAGCTTAGATATGTACAAAATAAAGTTGAGAAAACTTTGTATAATAAAATTTGATTGAATAAAGATCTACAAGGTTCATATTGTGTATATTGCAATAAATTATAATGTACGTGTGTATATGTATTGAATTTGGTGTTAAATCTTGTGTTTGAAATATTTTGGGTTGAGAATAAAATGGGAAACGTAAATATGGATGAGAAATTAATATTTATGCATCAAATTAATTTTAATTTTGTTGTATAAGTTATTTGTGTCAAATAATGGAGCTTATACAGATTTTGAGTTAAAAATGTGTGTTCTGTACATAAAAGAACAAAATATACAATTTGATTTGAAAATCTGAATTTTTGGTGTTAACAGGTTAATTTTTAATACGTTGTATAATTTTTAACACAACTAATTTGAGATAAATTGTGTGTTTATATGTAAAAGAAATAAAATATGATATTAAAATGGTGATTTGAGTGACTAATAGCCTATTTAATCTAACATAGCATAGTTAACAGTCTTAGGCCTAATTAGGCTTCTTATCAGCCTAAAATTCAATACTTAGCCTAAGAGAAATCTGCAAGCTATATTTTCAGAAAGTACATTTCTATGTATAGAGAATACTTTTGTAACAACCCGTATTTTTCGATAACACGTTAAATCAAGAATCAAGACAGAATTAAATTATAAATTATGAATCAAGTGAAACGGTCTGTGCCATTGCGTTCGTCTCGGAAAAATACGCGAAATAGAGTCCGAGTTTTCGAGAATCGGAGTCCGTATGACCCATTAAAGGCCCAAAGAAGATTTCTAGGTATTTGAATTTCGGAAAACAGTTTTGGAAATCAGATCTGGGGCTAGGCGGGAAGTTTCCCCGCCTAGGCCATGTCGACAGGGCTGTCGACAGGCCTGTCGACTTGGGCCAAGACCAAGTCGACAGCCCTGTCGACTTGCCTGTCGACAGGGGGTGGCCGGGGCAAGTTGCCTGGCGCACCTGTTTGGCTCACCTGGTCTTGTTCTTGGGCTGATTCTGGAAACTTCCGAGATCTGATGGTCCTAATCTATCCTAGGGTTAATCTAAGGGCCTAAAACTATCCTAATCTCTATAAAAAGACCCTAAACCTAACCTAAATCCCTAAAAATCAAACCTAGCAACTAAATGCTGCCAAAATCAATTTTGATCATGGCCTCCATCTCAAATCCCTAGAGCCTATGCATCCAAATCAAGTTCAAATCAAAAGGTGCAAGCTTGCTACACCAAATCAAGGCCAAATCAACATTGCTATGCGAGTTCCATGACGATTCTTCTACAAAGGAGGCACCTTTCTTAGCCAAGATGATTCATGCTTCTTTCCCTAGGCCTAACTAAGTAAGTTCTAGCTACTTTTAGATGGAAACGGTAGTTTTGATAATGACATGGGATAAAATGAGGCTAAACATGATTATGCGAACCTATATGAACCTTACCTTGCCTCTTGTGTTCATGTTTATGATTTTAGGCCATGTGAGTGACTTAATCATGCCTCTCATGCTATGCATAACCTAGTTTAACTTGCAAGTTTGGATCTTTATGCATGAAATGCTAGCATGAACCTTTAGGAACCACTTTACGTGTGAAACATTGGCTAAGACAAGATTTTGGGGCTTATGTATGTTTATGAACCCAAACCCCTTATGCTAACATGCAAGTTTGTGGCCAAATCCTTTATGAGATTATGCATGCTCGTGGCCAATCCCCTCTTTTAAGTTGTGCATGTTTATGGCCAAACCCTTTTTGATAATATGCATGTTTGTGGCCAAATTACCTTATGACACTATGCATGTTTATGGCCAATCCCTTTATGATGTTATGCATGTGGAAGCCAAGCCCTTTTTGGCATCATGCATGTTTTGAGACCAATATGTGACATAGTATCCTTACTATGTTGACTCGCTTTGCTTGCGTTGGGAAAACACGATTTTGGGTAGTTAGATAAACATGAACATGTCGCGAAATCTTAACTTGAATATGACATGTGTTTATACTTGAAAATATGACTTGAAAGATAACATGGAAGTTGGCATGTAAGTATGCATAAAAACATGAGCTTGAGAATTTACCTATTAAGTTAGGTCTACCCTTTGGGAATTTACCTATTAAGTTAGGTCTACCCAAATGCTTGAAAACTTGTAACATGTTTTGGAAACATGATGAACTTAGATAATATGAGTGTGGCCAACTCGAGGTTGGGTTGAGTTTGCAACGTAAAACTACCCGGAACCGACCGGCCTAACTAGTAGTTGCAAACAATAGGACCCAATGTGAGAAGTTGGTCATGTCGCGCTTAAGACCCGAGGTTAGACTAGGTTGTGGTGTAAATCTACCCGGACCCGCCCGACTTAACTGGTAACCACAACAAGGTCTAATGTGAGAGGTTAAGAGTGCATTAATTAAATTAATGCCGCATGATAAGGTTAAGTAAATTTGACTAATAACACTTAACCGATATGACACGAATGGGCAGGTTAAGTGGGACCGGGCTTGATTTCCTTAATGACACTTAACCTTGCTAGATGATTAGGGGATGAGGTTAAGTAATTTACACTTAACCAATCCGACTTGGTAATTAGATGGGGTTAAGTAATTAAGACTTAACTAACCTAACCACGGTAATTAGATGGGGTTAAGTAATCCACACTTAACTAATCTAAACACGGTAATTCGATGGGGTTAAGTTAAACACTTAACCAATTTAAACTTGGTAATTCAATGAGGTCAAGTAACCCATACTTAACCAACTTAACTTGGTAATTTAATGGGGTTAAGTTAAACACTTAACTAATTTAACACGATGATTTGATGAGGTTAAGTGACCTATACTTAACCAATCTAACTCGTTAATTTGATGAGGTTAAGTTAACCTATACTTAACCAATCTAACGTGAAAACATGATAAGGCTAAGTCACGAATCACTTGAATACGCTTGACTGATTTGACTCGGTAATTTGACAAGGTCGAGTTAATTTATATAATTAACCAATCTAAAATGATAATTAGATGAGGTTAAGTTATGGATTGCTTAATATACTTAGCCAACTAGACACATGGTTTGTAGGATTAAGTCTTGGACTTGGATACTTAGCCAATTTTGGCATGGTTTGTAGACGGGCTAAGTTATGAACTTAAGTGACACCTAACCCATTAGATAAACCCTAATTCGGAGGATTAGGTAAATAACCATAGTTAACAAGGATTATGGAAATAAGGCTAAGTGGTAAACCTTAGTTAAGGGAAACTAAGTAATAATCCTTAGCCAAGGAAATGTGGACCACCTCTTAGATAGATGAGTAACCCGATACGGTAGGTCGTCGTTTAAGTATACGTGTAGGAGCAGGCTATCTGATTTAGATAAAGGCTCCAACGAACTGGGTAACGAAGCAGCGGCTTCGGGGAACGTGAGGATATTCTTGGGATCCCTCTGTGAGCTGCCAGGTCATTATACTAGGCTCACGAGAGGTTGAGGTCTGCGGTAGAAGAACCAAGAATATGCCTTGGTTGCTATGCGAGCGACCTAAAGACTGGGTTGGATAGCAGTGAGTCGACGAATACATAAGGTGCCCGAGATAGCAAGTTCGTCGATCATCTACCATCTTGAGTCAAGCGTGTACGTACGGAAAGGCAGGGAACACCCAACAGACCATAATTTGCTATCTAATTATGGGTGAGGTAGGCCGTAGGATGTGGGCTGGCCGGAGTGTAGTTCTCATGCAAGATTTTCTCTTGTGTTGCCTTTCATTAGTTGAGGGAGGGGTCTCGTGGGACCATAGCCACGTGTAGAAAAGCAGACCTTAGTATCTGCATCGGCATATAAATCTAAAGCTCCCGACCGAGTCCTGTATTTCTTGTTTTGGCCGGTGACAGGACTCGGATGGCACGATGTGATACATGTGCATCCAGTTATAGAAAAACGATTCACGATGAATGCGTGGGAAAAAGGGCGCGGTTGAGGGTTAGCGTAATCCCTAGTGGCCTAGGTGGTTTAACCCAAACCGAAATACGAAAGCGTGCAATAGGTAAGCGTAATCCCTAGTGGTGCTAGGTGGCGTAAGTCCTAGTAGTTCAAACGATGATTCATATGGAAGAGCCTAGCTAGAACAAGGGTGATAGTCCAAACGATTTCAAGGATAATACGACATGAGGAAGCCCGTACGAGGTACGGCAAAGGACTGAACTTATATACATGGAAAGAAACATATGATTTGAGTAACCTATATATGCGATATATTAGGTTGACATGGACCATTACACGACTTTGAGCAAGGGACATTCATGGTTAACACATGACGCGGGTAGGGATACTAGTACGAGAGGTGCAGAGCAAATATACATGTTAGAACTAGGAAGAATATACATAATAGATACCGTGGGATGTTAGACGAGGTAGATACCTTGGGATAATGTACTCGATAGAAATCTGACGATGTGGTACCTTGACTTATCATAACACCGTAGTATATCATGATACCTTAGTTTACCTTACCATAGTAGTTCAACCGGCTACCCTGGTTTATCTATCTTGTAGTTATCCTTATGTTTACTTTCAGTTTATGCATGTCATGTTACCTTTACCTGTTTTTATACTGGAAGTAGATAGGACTTACTCAGTCTTTTTGACTGACCCGTTTTGTTTCGCCTCTTTTCTTCCGTTTCCCCCCCCCCCCCAGGTTTCAGGGAGGAAACAATGCTGTTTAGTTCGGACTTCTTCTGCTTGAAGGTCATCATGGATGGCTTGGACTTCTCTTGGCTATGGCTACTTTACGGTTTTACTTGGGGAATAATTTATTAAAAAGTCTTTATGCTTCTTTACTATTGCAAGACAGGTTTTGATGTACTCTGATGTAAAAGGCTTTAGACCTTATTTATTCATGTTTATGAAAGTTTGATTTTACTTCCGCTATTTATATATGTTCTGTCTTGTGATATTTCTGTGCATGTTTACCAATAATGCCCCTCTAAAGCTAGTGCATTCCTTTGCGAGTGACCCTAGCGGAGGCGGGGTGTTACATTTGGTATCAGAGCAGAAGGTTACCAGGCTGGGCAAAAGTTTTTAAAGACCTTCTGAAAACTATTTGAAAATCGTTTACAAAGAAGCATTTTTCAAGAAAAATTTTCTTTTAAAAAGAAAAAGGCTATTCCCCAAAGGCCATTAGCATTATCCTTGTTTCCTTGATTGAATCTCTTTTCCTTTCTTTCCTCCATCTGTAGTCACAGTGGTTTTGACTGCGACTAGTCTTTCTAGCTGCGTAAGTATTTCCCGTACGATGGAGGTGGTTCTCGAGAGACCGTTGCAGAGTTATGCATGAAAGGATAGTAAGAACAAGGATAAAGGATACGAGCTCAGGGATAAGCAACATGTTGGTATGGCTGAGTCCTAAAAGGAGGAAGAAAGATGAACAATGAAACCCATGACGAGAGAGTACCTTTGGCATGGTGAAACGGGACAGATAGTTAAGTATCATGGAATAGGGACAAGATCATTAGGAGGGCAATAGTATGCTCTCATTTCTAGGGTACCTCAGAAGGAGGGTAACGATCTTGTTAAAGGTTTAGCTTTTCTTCTCTATCATCCTATCGGGACTTTGTTTTGATCACCGCATCTTTTAAGTCCGCCTCGATAGTTGAGTTTCTGCACCTTAGTACTAGCGTAGTAGAGGATCCCATTTTAGTCTCAAAGTCCTATTGGAAGACCGGTCCATTTACTCATGGCTTGTTTGGATTTGAGAATGTCTATGCCAAGTGTTGAGTTTGGAAATAATGCTTATGTTTATAAGCCATGGATGGATTCTAGGGATGAAGTGGTTATCCAGTAAGGGGTGCCACTCTCGGTTTTGATAGGAGGGTAGTTAGACTCTTGGCTTGTTTTGGTAATACCCTTGAAGTATCACGTAACCTTTTGGGTTCTGTCATGATTAGTTACTTAGAATCCCTAGATGCCTTTGTTGGAAATTAGAAACCCGGTCGAGTGGTGTTTGCTAGTGGGACGGATGGTCTACTCCACTTGTGCATGAGTTATGGGAATTGCCCTAGTAAGAGCGCATGGCAACCTGTCTACTTTCAAGAGAAAGTTTTTCTATGTGGAATACCTTGTGGTACGAGGTCCGAGATTCATTAGTGAATTTTGGAAAGCTTGCATGAGATCATGAGTACGCAGTCATGTTTGCGTCAAGTATTCTAGGAAAAGGATAAGTGCAAGTGGAACGAGAGGCGACGAAGAAATGAGTTCCAGCTCATGTTATGGAAACAGGAATAAGAAGCTACAAAATCGCGAAGTTAAAAGACGACTTTGATGGTCAAAGACTAGATACGCGCATGATATCTCTTTTTGGGAGTATATCCTTGATCCCTGTTTTCTGTAGAGCTTACTTGTAGGCTATCTTTTGTGGACATCCTCTCGGTCCTATTTTCTGTTACAAACCCCGTAAGGAGTTTGTTTTGTTTATCTTCTCGACCCTGTTTCAGGGAATCTTAGGTAGAACCCTATGGATGTAAACATGTATTTGAAACATGTTATGGTTGATATGGTTGCAAACGGTTGCAAGTGGTTGCTCGTGGATGCACGAATTTACATTAGATATTAGCTCGACTCGGTCACATTTCATATTGCATATGCACGAGTATTTATACTTGTTTATGGATGAAATTGAATGTGTTATCATGCGGATGTTGCATAAGGTTGAATGTTTGTGCACGCATATATTGTATATGACTAGGACTGTTTGCATACATGATGGATTCATAGCACTAAGCATATTTTTGCATTCAAAAGATTTTTCAGGCCTGATCATTAGCTTTAGCTAAGGAACATGTACACACACGTTTTGCATATATTCATACAGCATTAGAAATCATCTAAGGACAATGGTTGCTTGTGGATGATGTTTTGAGTAGATGGATGATGGATGGTAGGATATGTTCTTCCTAACTTGGAGATTTCGGGGACGAAATCCTAAAAGGTGGGGAGAATGTAACAACCCGTATTTTTCGATAACACGTTAAATCAAGAATCAAGACAGAATTAAATTATAAATTCTGAATCAAGTAAAAAGGTCTGTGCCATTGCGTTCGTCTTGGAAAAATACGCGAAATAGAGTCCGAGTTTTCGAGAATCGGAGTCCGTATGACCCATTAAAGGCCCAAAGAAGATTTCTAGGTATTTGAATTTCGGAAAACAGTTTTGGAAATCAGATCTGGGGCTAGGAGGGAAGTTTCCCCGCCTAGGCCATGTCGACAGGGCTGTCGACAGGCCTGTCGACTTGGGCCAAGACCAAGTCGACAGCCCTGTCGACTTGCCTGTCGACAGGGGGTGGCCGGGGCAAGTTGCCTGGCGCACCTGTTTGGCTCACCTGGTCTTGTTCTTGGGCTGATTCTGGAAACTTCCGAGATCTGATGGTCCTAATCTATCCTAGGGTTAATCTAAGGGCCTAAAACTATCCTAATCTCTATAAAAAGACCCTAAACCTTACTTAAATCCCTAAAAATCAAACCTAGCAACTAAATGCTGCCAAAATCAATTTTGATCATGGCCTCCATCTCAAATCCCTAGAGCCTATGCATCCAAATCAAGTTCAAATCAAAAGGTGCAAGCTTGCTACACCAAATCAAGGCCAAATCAACATTGCTATGCGAGTTCCATGACGATTCTTCTACAAAGGAGGCACCTTTCTTAGCCAAGATGATTCATGCTTCTTTCCCTAGGCCTAACTAAGTAAGTTCTAGCTACTTTTAGATGGAAACGGTAGTTTTGATAATGACATGGGATAAAATGAGGCTAAACATGATTATGCGAACCTATATGTACCTTACCTTGCCTCTTGTGTTCATGTTTATGATTTTAGGCCATGTGAGTGACTTAATCATGCCTCTCATGCTATGCATAACCTAGTTTAACTTGCAAGTTTGGATCTTTATGCATGAAATGCTAGCATGAACCTTTAGGAACCACTTTACGTGTGAAACATTGGCTAAGACAAGATTTTGGGGCTTATGTATGTTTATGAACCCAAACCCCTTATGCTAACATGCAAGTTTGTGGCCAAATCCTTTATGAGATTATGCATGCTCGTGGCCAATCCCCTCTTTTAAGTTGTGCATGTTTATGGCCAAACCCTTTTTGATAATATGCATGTTTGTGGCCAAATTACCTTATGACACTATGCATGTTTATGGCCAATCCCTTTATGATGTTATGCATGTGGAAGCCAAGCCCTTTTTGGCATCGTGCATGTTTTGAGACCAATATGTGACATAGTATCCTTACTATGTTGACTCGCTTTGCTTGCGTTGGGAAAACACGATTTTGGGTAGTTAGATAAACATGAACATGTCGCGAAATCTTAACTTGAATATGACATGTGTTTATACTTGAAAATATGACTTGAAAGATAACATGGAAGTTGGCATGTAAGTATGCATAAAAACATGAGCTTGAGAATTTACCTATTAAGTTAGGTCTACCCTTTGGGAATTTACCTATTAAGTTAGGCCTACCCAAATGCTTGAAAACTTGTAACATGTTTTGGAAACATGATGAACTTAGATAATATGAGTGTGGCCAACTCGAGGTTGGGTTGAGTTTGCAACGTAAAACTACCCGGAACCGACCGGCCTAACTAGTAGTTGCAAACAATAGGACCCAATGTGAGAAGTTGGTCATGTCGCGCTTAAGACCCGAGGTTAGACTAGGTTGTGGTGTAAATCTACCCGGACCCGCCCGGCTTAACTAGTAACCACAACAAGGTCTAATGTGAGAGGTTAAGAGTGCATTAATTAAATTAATGCCACATGATAAGGTTAAGTAAATTTGACTAATAACACTTAACCGATATGACACGAATGGGTAGGTTAAGTGGGACCGGGCTTGATTTCCTTAATGACACTTAACCTTGCTAGATGATTAGGGGATGAGGTTAAGTAATTTACACTTAACCAATCCGACTTGGTAATTAGATGGGGTTAAGTAATTAAGACTTAACTAACCTAACCACGGTAATTAGATGGGGTTAAGTAATCCACACTTAACTAATCTAAACACGGTAATTCGATGGGGTTAAGTTAAACACTTAACCAATTTAAACTTGGTAATTCAATGAGGTCAAGTAACCCATACTTAACCAACTTAACTTGGTAATTTAATGGGGTTAAGTTAAACACTTAACTAATTTAACACGATGATTTGATGAGGTTAAGTGACCTATACTTAACCAATCTAACTCGTTAATTTGATGAGGTTAAGTTAACCTATACTTAACCAATCTAACGTGAAAACATGATAAGGCTAAGTCACGAATCACTTGAATACGCTTGACCGATTTGACTCGGTAATTTGACAAGGTCGAGTTAATTTATATAATTAACCAATCTAAAATGATAATTAGACGAGGTTAAGATATGGATTGCTTAATATACTTAGCCAACTAGACACATGGTTTGTAGGGTTAAGTCTTGGACTTGGATACTTAGCCAATTTTGGCATGGTTTGTAGACGGGCTAAGTTATGAACTTAAGTGACATCTAACCCATTAGATAAACCCTAATTCGGAGGATTAGGTAAATAACCATAGTTAACAAGGATTATGGAAATAAGGCTAAGTGGTAAACCTTAGTTAAGGGAAACTAAGTAATAATCCTTAGCCAAGCAAATGTGGACCACCTCTTAGATAGATGAGTAACCCGATACGGTAGGTCATCGTTTAAGTATATGTGTAGGAGCAGGCTATCTGATTTAGATAAAGGCTCCAACGAACTGGGTAACGAAGCAGCGGCTTCGGGGAACGTGAGGATATTCTTGGGATCCCTCTGTGAGCTGCCAGGTCATTATACTAGGCTCACGAGAGGTTGAGGTCTGCGGTAGAAGAACCAAGAATATGCCTTGGTTGCTATGCGAGCGACCTAAAGACTGGGTTGGATAGCAGTGAGTCGACGAATACATAAGGTGCCCGAGATAGCAAGTTCGTCGATCATCTACCATCTTGAGTCAAGCGTGTACGTATGGAAAGGCAGGGAACACCCAACAGACCATAATTTGCTATCTAATTATGGGTGAGGTAGGCCATAGGATGTGGGCTGGCCGGAGTGTAGTTCTCATGCAAGATTTTCTCTTGTGTTGCTTTTCATTAGTTGAGGGAGGGGTCTCGTGGGACCATAGCCACGTGTAGAAAAGCAGACCTTAGTATCTGCATCGGCAGATAAATCTAAAGCTCCCGACCGAGTCCTGTATTTCTTGTTTTGGCCGGTGACAGGACTCGGATGGCACGATGTGATACATGTGCATCCAGTTATAGAAAAACGATTCACGATGAATGCGTGGGAAAAAGGGCGCGGTTGAGGGTTAGCGTAATCCCTAGTGGCCTAGGTGGTTTAACCCAAACCGAAATACGAAAGCGTGCAATAGGTAAGCGTAATCCCTAGTGGTGCTAGGTGGCGTAAGTCCTAGTAGTTCAAACGATGATTCATATGGAAGAGCCTAGCTAGAACAAGGGTGATAGTCCAAACGATTTCAAGGATAATACGACATGAGGAAGCCCGTACGAGGTACGGCAAAGGACTGAACTTATATACATGGAAAGAAACATATGATTTGAGTAACCTATATATGCGATATATTAGGTTGACATGGACCATTACACGACTTTGAGCAAGGGACATTCATGGTTAACACATGACGCGGGTAGGGATACTAGTACGAGAGGTGCAGAGCAAATATACATGTTAGAACTAGGAAGAATATACATAATAGATACCGTGGGATGTTAGACGAGGTAGATACCTTGGGATAATGTACTCGATAGAAATCTGACGATGTGGTACCTTGACTTATCATAACACCGTAGTATATCATGATACCTTAGTTTACCTTGCCACAGTAGTTCAACCGGCTACCCTGGTTTATCTATCTTGTAGTTATCCTTATGTTTACTTTCAGTTTATGCATGTCATGTTACCTTTACCTGTTTTTATACTGGAAGTAGATAGGACTTACTCAGTCTTTTTGACTGACCCGTTTTGTTTCGCCTCTTTTCTTCCGTTCCCCCCCCCCCAGGTTTCAGGGAGGAAACAATGCTATTTAGTTCGGACTTCTTCTGCTTGAAGGTCATCATAGATGGCTTGGACTTCTCTTGGCTATGGCTACTTTACGGTTTTACTTGGGGAATAATTTATTAAAAAGTCTTTATGCTTCTTTACTATTGCAAGACAGGTTTTGATGTACTCTGATGTAAAAGGCTTTACACCTTATTTATTCATGTTTATGAAAGTTTGATTTTACTTCCGCTATTTATATATGTTCTGTCTTGTGATATTTCTGTGCATGTTTACCAATAATGCCCCTCTAAAGCTAGTGCATTCCTTTGCGAGTGACCCTAGTGGAGGCGGGGTGTTACAACATTTTCTTTCTCCTGCTGAAATACAAAACATAGTAAAAAGATTAGAAATTCCTCATTTATAACTCAAATTTCAACCTCAATATGAAGAGAAAAATAGGAGAAAACTAGTTAATTGATTGGCATAGGTAAATCTCTACAAATCCGTGGATTTTTCATCAATCAATCTCTGAAAATATTATTTAATTCGAGAACACATGCTTGTTGTGTTTGCCGTGTCTATATTGTCATTTACAAGTGTTAATTCTTTTTTTCGAGCTTAAATTTGCAAGCTTTACCTCCAAACTTCGCTATGAAAACATATATTCATCCAAAAAGGTGAGTTTTCTCATACTTTTAACTTGTGAAAGCTCTGATGATGCTCTCTACATGTAATAATTTGTGCAAAAGCATACTATCTGTAGCTTGTTTCTGAGTAATTCCGAGTTACAGTCTAATTGTGTCTGAATCATGTTTATGGCTTTATGCCTCTTGTTTTTTATCTTGGAATTCTTTGAAACTTTTTCCGTTGATAGATATATTGTTTTAGTTTGTGCATAGCAATTTTCATTTAGTCTAGAGGTCGTTTGGTCATTCAAATCTTGCTTAAAAGTTAAAGCCGAAGAGGAAATCAGGCTTGGGAAAAATTCCATGCCCAGGTCGACCCATAAGCTTCCCTGGATCAACCTATATTTTGACCCATACATATTATAGTCAACCTAGGGGTCGACCCGAGTGTCATCATCGGTCAACCATAGCGATTTTTGGTGTGCAGGCTTATTGCCTCTATATTTGTAAATTTTAAAGTTAATTCCTACAATATTCCTAAGTATATCTTCAGTCTATTTGATGAATTTCTAAAGTGAATTATGTGATGTTTTCCTATGCTTATTCATGTAATATACAAGCCAATATTATTTCCAATTAGTACATCGAATTGATGGGGTTTTTATATGATTTCCATGATTTATTTAATAAGTTTTCTGATATTGTTCACATTTGGTAAAATGGTTTTTAACAAAGAACACACACACACACACAGATATATATATATATATATATATATATCGCGGGGATATCAGCACCTGATATACTGGTTTTATATTCATGACCTGATTTTCTTCCAGGATGATCATGAGTGGACATATTTGTTAAGGTCCTGATTTTAGTGTGGTTATTGAGTTTTTTGTTACATGGTGCATGATTTCTTTCTGTGATGAAGATGAAAGAAGCCATCCAGATTCTGATATGCATCAAAAAACGCGTAAAACATGTTACTGGGTGTTTTCATTTCTATAAGCAGAGTTTTTTTTGCTCTTCATGTTTTGCTTTCTTCATGGATATCCGCACTATGTTATTTCTATGTATGAGTTGCTTCATAAGGTTTAAAGTATGGGATTTTTGTGTTAATTGTGCCTACTATGCGAATCAGCTGTTATTAGATTTGAACTAGTTTCCCAGTTTGGTATTCGGTGATACTAGTTTTCATGTGGTATTCAAACGTGAAGTAAACATGATAATGGAATTTTAGTTCTGGATTCTGGTGCATATTTGTTAATGCATTCTGGAGCCTATTTAAATGGGCCTTGAGATAAAATGGCGAGATGGTTTTTCTTGAACATGAACAGATGTGGTGTAGCGAGTGTGATGCAGCGAGGTGTGGTGTTGTACACAACAGTGGGTGAAGGCCTCATCTTACGCCAGTTTTTTGCTATTTAGTTTTGAAATTTCTTGTATTTCCTGCTTTTATTTATGCTTTTGTTTTAGTTTGTAACGGTTAGTATGCTAACCTGTATTTTGTACTATTTTTCTTAGATAATAAAAGTGAACCAATTTTCGAAAAAAAAATAAAAAATCGTGGTACGACAAGATTTTCGCTATTTTGTTTTATAAAAGTAAAATCATCTCAAGGCTATACTAAATAAGCTATTTTCCAAGATATAAGGATTTCAAAGAAAAAAAATCAAATGATTTCGGAATCGTATTATAAACTTGTCTTCTCAAATCCTAGTACTTCCTATATATAAAACCATAAGATTTTGCATCCTTCAAGAAGGAGAGGTTGTAATTTAAATGACGTAGCAAACCGTATGGTACGGACACCTTGGTTTATTATATTAGTTAATTCCAGACTCGTTGATGGAAACTATTTCTATTTTTCAATGTGAAGACAACAGTGAATCGATTAGTGAAACGTGCGATATGAGACATATTATTTTCTCTTTTCGAGTTATTTTTCGAAGTATATGACACATCCTGGAGTCTGAGGCGCTGATACTTGTTTTTGGGAAAAGCCTGACCCAGAGGGGACTTATATACATATTCACTCGACCAGGGGTCGTATTATCACATGCATGAATACGTATATAATACTTGGCAAAAGTCGGGGAGCTATATTTTTATGCATGTGTAATTTGTTATTTTGGATCCAACCTGAGTTATTTTCTGGATTTCGCTATTTATGATCTCTTAAATCTTGAAATTTCTTTATGATTTCACTATTTGAGTTTATCATCATAAAAATATATAGCCGGGGGATATCCGAGGATTGACTTATACATATTGATTTCATTTCTATGCTTGAACTCTTAATCAAGTTCCAAGTTCTAAGATTTTTGATATTTAGGAATTTTATGATATTTTTGGGGTTTCTATCTTGTGATTCATACGATTTTATATCTTATAAATTATAGTAGTGTACTCAAAGGAGTCTAAATAGATGGAAACTTCTGAGTAGCTTAAATATCTTTCATGAGATGCTTATTACATGATTCTTTGACCCTTTACAAATATATTATGGAAGTCAGAGTTATGTGATTCCTTTAATTATTGAAGGACATATTCCCTTGTATCTTGTTATACTTTACTTATCACTTACTAATCATCTTGTTTAGGTTAAACTTACCATGCATTTTGTGTCCTTGGGTTAGACCGAGTTACAGGCTAAAGGCTTATCCTTGATCATTCCTTAGCTATCTCATTTCACACATCTTTTAGACCTTATGCATGGTTTTTGTATAGTTTACTTTATAGTTACTTTGCAGTCTAATACATATTGTTTTAGGTGGCTCGATGTTGTTTATATTATGGTTTGTATAACCTTTATGTACATTACATTGTGTTTTGTTTGATGTATGTATATGAACATGATTGTTTTTGTTGTTCTATGATCTGTTATATTTATTATTGCTTGTGTTTTGTTCTAAATTGATCCTGTAGCCATCATGATATTTTGTTTGGTGAGAATTAAAAAATTCACATGAGAAAAAAAAAATAGAGCACTTCATTGACATATTCGATACTTGTTTAATAAAAAATTACGGATGATCGCTCATAACCTGCTTTGTTCTCCGTATTAGCAGACGACATTACTCGTTAATGCTCTTGTTTATATGTGTCTCAAGTTGGGGCGTCATACTCTTCACCATTATCAATCTTTAGAACTTTCAAAGACTTGGCACTCTCATTTTCAACAAGAGCATTCTACACTTTGAACTTTGCAAATGCCTTCAACTTTTCCTTCATTACATACATTCATACATTTAGGAAAAAATAGTCAATGAAAGAAGTATAATATCAAGCTCCACCTAAAGAAGCAACGGTGTCAATCCCTAGTCATTCAAATGAATATACCCAATAACACCTCTCGAATCATGTTATCCTTCACTAAATGATACCTCAGTTTGCTTCTCCATGACACATTCCTTGCAAAAATGCAGCTTGTTGAAGCTCTCACCCTTGATCATTTCCTTCTTCCCAAGAATATCTAAACTCCTCTCCTAAACAAGACCTAATTTCAAATGTCACAGCCTTGTTGCATCCAAGCCATGAGAACTCTTTGAAAGTCTCAAGCAATCCTTTTCAATAGTGATTCTACATCCTGAGAATCCAGTGGCCCCAAAGATATAAGTAACTTCCTAAGTTTCGGAATATAGCATACATTAGTGAGTATGCAAACCACTCCATCAAACATCCTTATTTGCAGGAGCCAATACCCATTGACTTACATATAGTAGCATTTTCCACAACAATGCTATTTTCCTCTTTGCCTTCATAAGAGAAAAAATAATTCCTATTTAGTATCATATGATAAGATGCACCCGAATGAAGTACCCACTGGCTACTCAAGACACCAAACGCTACCGCTTTAATACATTCTCATCTACCTTAACAACACTATTTTTCACCGCTACTAATGAAGATGCTACTTCCTTCTTCCTTTTTTGTCCACACATACATTCTTCTAATTACCAGATTTCTTACAAATATAGTCCTTTCCCCTTCTCTCTCACGATTTTCCTCCCCCACCAGGCTTCTTTTATTTAGAACTCCTTCGATTTTCCCTTCTTCACATACTTCTCCTTCTTTACAAATAAACCGTGACCATTACTAGCTCCACTACTACCCTCATTTAACTCCTTCATTTGATCTCTCAATTCCCCATAGAGAAGACTCGATTTAACATCACTAAGAGACAAAGTATCTCAGCTATAAATCATAGTATCGGAGAACCCCATATAATGATCTGACAATGAAAACAACAATATCATTCTCTTTTATTTATTTACCACTCTTCAAATCTACCGCCTTCATCTTCATTAGAAATTCATTAAAAACATTCAAGTGTGCCTTAAACTAAGTACCATCTTTCAATCTAGAAGGTGAAAAACGTATGCAACAAGATCAAATGATTTGCAAGTGACTTTTTCATGTATAACCCCTCCTACTTATCACATATACCTTTAGCGGTTGTCTCACCATATCCTCTCCCTCAACATTCAGGATATCACTTGGCAACAAATGAATATCAAATACTAATTGGTACATCTGATTCCTTTCAACAACCACTTTTTCCATATCTCGAAATCATTATCTCCATTCCACTTGTCTATATCCGTCTGAAATCCCGATGTCACATAAGAACCACATACATGTGGTGCTACACTATTTGGACTAAACGTTGAGGGACTACCCGAGGTATATATTATCTGATTTCGACATTTTCACAAACACCTACCAACACCGACTGCTTGATACCAAAATATTGTTGTTAAATTTGAATATAAACATCAAACTTAAATCCAAATCCGCAATCCCAGCGGAAGACGAGATCGTTGATAGACTTGCAAAAACAACTAGTCATAATATATCATCATAGTAAATAACCAATCCAAACACGTATCTCAATCATAAGTAATCAAAATAAACCAATATCAATGAAAATAAAGCACATACCAAAATTTATAGTGGTTCCACTAATGATTTGTCAGTATAAATCCACTTTGAAAATAGAATATTATTACCATAATGAGAAGAGTACAAGAGAGAATGATACAATGATCACCAATAATCAATTTAGAATTAAGTTTGTGGAGATTAGAATTGAAGAAATACAATTAGGTCTAAAGCTCTAGTTCCCTAGAGAAGGACCCTTGATCAAATTAGAAGTCATCTTTCTCTTCAAATCTGAAAATAACCTATATGCGGAAGATTTTTGTCCAGAAAATTTTCCAGTTTGCCCATTCAATCTCTCAAAAACCTTCTCTATCAAGATAAGACAAAACGGTCAATATTTCCCGTTTCAGACGTTTAGAATAAGGCTCAAATTTTAAGCCCTAGATTCACATATTTGGTTTTCTGTTCAGATTTTGGTTTCCAATAAATCTGACTTCTGAATCCATTTCCCGACGTTTGGAATCAGTTGCATTGTTTGCAACCACCTCCTTCTGCACCCTACTCCTTCATGTCGCAATAACTTGAGTTCTCAAGCATCACATCACACGCCTTGTCACAAATTTCAAGAAATACTCAATTTCTTCAATCTACTATATAGTGTCGCTGTAAAATTTAACATTACATGAAAGTGCTATCGAACTCTCAAGAATGGTGATAAACGATAAAACTAAATGTATCTCTACCCTTCACTTGAGAGTTGGATCGATACAAAATAATAGTAATGTGTGTGTATAATCAAGAAAGTTTCGGATAAAGATTTATTTTTATCATGTAAAATTTATGGTTTATATTTTGTTTCGAGTTTTAAGTTTTCAAAATTAATATTAATTATAAAATATAAGAATAGTGGATGAAGATGACAGAAGAAAGATGTAGTAGACCACAATGGAAATGGAGGGACAGCATAACAATGGATTGTTTCTCATGTTTCGTTCATTTTTCAAAACAAAGAAGAAAAAAAACTTGTTTTCCAGATTTTATTTTAACTACATCTTCTAAATTAATCATTTTTTACAATATACTTAACCACTTTAAATGGATAAAAATTAAAATAAAATATGGTAAATCAACAACAACCTACATCTTTATTTCTTAATTTGCTGCCTGGTTTGCTTTGATTATTTTCTTATGAAGTTGCTAAGAGACATGATTTAATTCATTGATCAACATATAACATAACTGTAAACTTGCAGTATCCGAAAATAAATTTAAGCCAAGTACTGCTAAGGATCAAACTAAAGCACTAGATCTAAATGCAGCAATAAGTTCCAGGAACATCACATGAGAGGAAAGGAAGCCTCGTACGGGGTCAGAGAATTAGGTGTACGCTTTCACATGATAATGATTGTTGGGGAGGTAAAAATGAGATTAAGATGACTAATCAGCATGTGGGACAACTATGCAAATGCAATTGCAGGTCAGTTAATCATTGTTATATTAATGTTAATTTGATGCCTAATCATTTTGTAATCCAACTCAATTCCATAAGCTATGCTTCCATATTATATCACAAGTTGATATCTATTCTTATAATTAATGCATCCACGGTTACTCATTGGAAAATTAATGAATATGACAGCTGTATTTGTTCTTCTGATCCCTGTAGTGAACATACAGTATTCTAATTATTATTCATTTGAAAATATATAAGATTTTACACCTCATACTCCTAGTTTAAGGGTGATGATGATCCAGTAAATTTGTCTTCTAAGTTACTGTGATAACTTCAAATACTTCTCCAACACAAAAGTTGGAACAAGGCAAAGGAAGAACATGAGAAGCAATTGTACCCATATGTCATGTCTCAGCCTTTACATGCAATAGTTATATCTTATGCACATATTGAGACGCATCAATTCTTCTATGCCGAAATTCGGTGTGCTCAGTGTCCCCAACCAATCACAGCCCCCTGATTTTCGCTTTTTGTAGTTAAACCCTTTAATTGTCCAGAGACTAAAATGCAAAAAAACCGAAATAGAGAGATTTGATTGGAGGGAACATAGAGGATAGGGGAATTGGGTACAGAAGAATTGGTCTCATATTGAGACCAATGGTAGTTAGAAAGGATTCATAGCATTCATGACTTCATGTGATCACATTTATTCATGTAGTTCAATCAGATAAAGTGAACTGGAAAAATTCGATAGAATGGTTCTCCAATGTTGCTAACTGAATCTCAATAGACAAGATGACACTTTGTGGGGATCCATGTGTAGCATCAACTTGCATATCTCTCCCATGTGTTTAACTACCCTCATAGTTTTAATTTAGTACATAAATATCATTATTTATTCCATCAGATCTAAGCTTTAATTAATAACTTCCATTAACAACCCAAACAACCTATTTAAACCCGCAACAATCACACACACTCTTCATATCCAATCTTCCTCTTCAGTAAATAAAAGAGACAATTAAGGTTATAGGCTTATAGCAATGGCATCTGAAAACGAAGACTTGAGGCTAAGCTTGAGCCTTTCTTCTTCGCCAAATTGTTTCCCTCATAAACTAACACTTTTTCCTTCTTCAAACATTCCTCAAACAACCATTTATATAGAGGAAGATGCGGAGCAATGCTCTCCTACTAGCACGTTATCAAGTTTGAGTGGAAAGCGAAATGAAAGAGATGATAACGAAAACGAAGAAGACGGGCAGAATTCTCCAAAAAAGTTGAGGATGACAAAAGAGCAAACCATGGTGCTTGAAGAAAGCTTCAAGGAGCATAACACGCTTAACAATGTAAGTTGCGTGGAAATTTGAAAATAAATTGCTGTAAGGTGTGATGTCGAGCTAGTTTTGAGAATGTATGTGTATGTGCAGAAAGAGAAGAAGGCACTGGCAAAGCAGCTGAACTTGAGTCCCAGGCAAGTTGAAGTTTGGTTTCAAAATAGAAGAGCAAGGTATGAACCTTTTAACGTTTGGAGAAGTTGCATATATGAGTATACTTTCATGTTTAGTAATCTTAACAATAATCATCTAATAACAGGACAAAGCTGAAGCAAACAGAAGTAGAATGTGAGTACTTAAAGAGATGGTGCCAGAAGTTAGCGGAAGAAAATAGAAGGCTTCAAAATGAAGTGGGAGAGCTGCGATCTCTGAAATCGGTATCAGCTGCAACCACGATGAACATGAGGCGCCCTTCTTGCGAATGCATAACCACACCTCAGCCAAACCTGAATGGCGCATACATGTTTGCAAGGAATTACTTTTAGCTAACGCCAAGCGAATCGAGATAATTAAACTTGTGAATGTTGCGCAATTATCTTAATTATGAATTAAGGAAATGTCGTCAGAAAATTAATAATTCATCTGTAACTGTTTATAGAGCTAGAGAAATTGATTACCTCGTACCATTCTGAATCCTTTTCTATAAGAAACTGCATGTACGCATCCAACACGCTGGTATATTATTTTAACTTCACAGTTTTTTTTTTTTTTTTTTTTTTTTTTTTGTTTTTTTTTGTTTTTTTAAAGAAAGTTGAATACAATTGATATAAAGATATTTGTAACACGTATTTTATTTCTAATTGAAGAAAAATGAATCGATTACATTACACAGAAATAATGTACAAGTATTTATGAACGAATATTTTCATTTGGGCTTTCAACAGCTTGATGGGCTTTCGGTCCATTGCTCTATACATAAGGTAACCAATATACTTTGCATATGTTGAGTCAGTCATACTTGAGAATATACTTATCTTTAATCACCCCAACTCCTTTCAAATCGATGTTAGGGTTAGGAAAGATGCGATCTTCACAAATATCCCTTAATCCTGATGATTTTCAAAATAAAACGGGATACATGATCTCGGATCTACTTCAGTTAGCTTCGATTTGGTACTTCGTGTTAAATCTGAGTTATTTCCACCATTGTTTGATTATGATTTCTCGAAATTAGTGATTTCGGTTCCATCTCCCTAAGCCTTTTCATGATGTTGAGGGCTTGATTTCTCTTTAGATGCTTTGATTGGAACTCTACCATCATCGATCTTCCCAACTTTTAGGTCATTTCGAAACTTCACGAAGTTTTGCGATGATAAAACCTTAGTGAGCGTGTCTGCACACTGGCAGGTGAAAGGTACATGTTTCACCTCTAAGTTTCCTTTCAATATTTGTTCCCTTACAAAGTATAAGTCAATCCCTATATGTTTGATTCTCGAGTGAAGTATAGAATTGGCTGACATGTAGACAACACTTTGATTGTCACACCATATTATCGATTCGTTGGTTTTGATATGTAGAAATTTCAGCCATATTATCTCTGTTGTAGCATTTGTTATAAATCTATACTCTGCTTCAGCACTTGATCTTGATATTGTTAACCGTTTCTTTGAACACCATGATAACAAGTTGTCCCGATCTATATGCAGTACCCTATAGTTAATTTTCTGCCATCTGGGTTTGAAGCCTAGTTAGCATTAGCAAATTCAGTGATATTGATGTTATTGGTTGCTTTGATAGTTAAACATAATCCTGTGTAGCATTTAAGTACCTGAGTGTTCTTTTCACTGCTTTTCAACATGTGTTCAATGGTTCCTGCATAACTTGACATACTTTGTTAACACTGAATGTTGTATCTGGTCTAGTGATAGTTGCATACTGTAAAACATCAACTACACTACTTTATTGTTTTAAATTGTATATGGGTTCTCCCCTATTTTAGAATAATGTTGGCTTCTTATCATAGGTGTTGGCTTCCCTTTAGCTTCACTCACTTTTGTTTTTGCCAATAGTTCCATTATGTATTTCCTTTGAGAAAGAGCAGTTTCTTCTGATGATTTGGTTATGACTTCAATGCCCAGAGAATAATTTAGTTGACCCAAGTATTTAACAGAGAATTGTCTGTTCAAGCACTCCAAAAGTTTGTTGATCGCTGAGTTGTGATTACCCATAATGATAAGATCATCAACATACATTAGAATGCATATTGTAGAGCAACCAATGATTTTTATAAATAAAGAGTTATTTTATTTGGTAGATTGAAAACCCATATTACTTAATGTGGTTTTTAATCTATCAGACCATACTTTTGGTTAGGGGTGAGCATTATTTGGTTAAACCAAATAAACCAACCAAACCAGTTTACTTTGGTCGGTTTGGATCGGTTTTGAAATTAAATCGGTTTGTAATCGGTCCGAAAAAATATTAAATTCGGTTATCGGTTTAACCAAATTAACCGAACTTTTACTATATTTTCAAAACTACCAATATTATAATAAATCTTTTAGATTAGTTTAGTTATTTAAGTAAACTTTAATCATCACTTATGTGTCAAAATTAATATTAGAAATCATAAAAATCATAAATAATAATAATCTAATCATATAGTTATAATTTATTTCAAATTATAGTGAATATTCCAAACAGAAAGGTGTAAAACATTTTTAATTCGGTTTAATCGGATAACCAACCGAACCAACCAAACTTAATTTGGTTGGTTTGGTTTGGTTTTCATTTTTATTGGTTTTAGTTTGGTTTGACAAATTTCATCATCGGATAAACCAAACCAACCAAACGCTCACCCCTACTTTTGGTGCTCGCTTTAGGCCATATATAGCCTTTTTTAGCTTGCACACATATCTGGTTGTTGATCATAGCCCTGTGGATGTTCCGTATACACATCTTCCTTTAGTATGTGCTGTATATAACGGTGTTGTATACACAATTATATGATTTTTGTTTGATGATAACAACCAAATATATTTTATAAATGTGTTTGTTACTGTACTGTTCTATATTTACATCACAGACATGAATGTAATATTTATATTTAAATAAAATACATCTATACAGAAATTCAAATATTTACTGTATTTTATTTAAAATATAAATATTATATTTCTAACATTCAAACAGTACATCTATTTTAACTCCACTATTTAATCACTTCACATACTTGTACTTATAAATAAACAGAATAGAATAGACAAGTCTGTTTGATAACAATTAAATGATATTTTATTTCAAACAGATTTTGTTTATTACAAATAATCAGTACAATCACTTTTTCATATACATTAGCTCCTCACTATATCACTCAACATTCAGTACTTTTTCACTTATACATTCACAGACTCAAAATACAGACACTTTCACTGTTACACACACTGTTCTTGTTTTCTGCCTTTTGTCTTCTTGTCTTCTGTCTTCACAGCTTACAAGTCAGTCCAGTCTTCACAGTCAGTCCAGTCTTCATACCTGTCATACAAATGAACACACACACAGTACACTGCAATAGAAATAATACTGAATACATGTGAATATAAATTTTATTTTTTAAAATTATTTGCCTCAGTTTTCTGGTGTGTTTCTCATCATTTTTCATGACTTGATCTGATCTGTGTCTAGCTAGTTTGTATATGAACAGGGACAGAAAATATTGTCTGATGGCTGCATATACACACGTGTATATTTATACACGTGTGCACTACCACGCCAATCAGCGTGCAACCAAGGAGTAGCCACGAGGACCAACTCGACTCAGTGCACGCATGTGGTCTACTTGCACAGTAACTCAAGACAAAGTTGGTCGAGCCATGCACAAGCTTAAACATGATAAATACAGCAACTACATATGCATTAGTATGCAACAGAAATGGCAGCATGAAGACAATGAGGCTTAATGACATGGACAAGTGAAACATGGCATGTCAACATGTACAAACCATTTTAATATAAGGTCTCAGCAAAGTTCAAACAGGATCAGCAAAGTGGCATGACACACATACATGGTGCAGCTCACAAATGTATGCACAAGCATATGTGAAAGAAGAAAGTCAGGTCAACAAAAATGTTCGAGCAAGTGATGCAACAACATAATCTACACAACTATGAAGATGTGGCAACAAAACAGTTTCAGGGAAGTTTTCATGGTTGTTACAGCATGGAACAAAGCTATGATCATCATCAACAAGGTTCAGCAAAACTTATCAAGTGAAGCAGCATGGTCATAAGTGCAACTACAACACAAAAAGGAGGACAAGACTTCAAAATGTGATTCAAGCAACTATAGTTGCAACAACAATGATCAGTACTCTCAAGTATGTGAAGTATAGAAGAATGCAAGTGAACATATACATACTCATGATCAAGTGGACAAGGCAGTAATGTTTTCAGGTCAATATTTGTGTGACATGCATTAGAAATGGGAAAACAGGTAAGCAGTTTTCTAGCTACAGCATATGTATGGAGTCAAATATGGTCGAGCACATAACAAACATCGTGTACATGCATGTCAAATTCAGTTTCAAGTTATAGTTTGATTGGCCAACGCAGCATGAACAATGGAATATAGAAGAGTATATATGCATAGATCATATCAAGGCACAATGAACAACTCAGTAAACACATGAAATCAGTTTCAACATACATGTACAAGTGTGTCAAATGTCATGGTCAAGACAGTGGCGTGATTTATGTGTGGACAGCATGTACCAGTTAATATGATAAACATGAAGTGCATCAACAAATTCAGGGTGATACAGCATATACGAGAACATGGTCTATTGGGTAAGAATGAAGTATGCAATACAAAGCAAGAAAATAACTGTATTTCCAGAATTGCAGAAAATCAGCAGGGAGTTTTTGTTGAAAATTCACAAATGATTTTGGGAGAGCATTCAATCAGTGTTCAACATATAAGGCAAGTTTTTAGTTGACAAAACATGCAATAATTCGGCAAGATCTTTTTCACAAGGGAATTTTTTTCCAGAAACCACAATATTGTTCTAAATGGCAAGAAAATTAGTTTCCTGTTTTTGGCAAAACAATTTTATTTGTTTCAAGAAATGATTCACAGGAATGCATTCATCACACAAGCAGATCAGCAAACAAATACATGTTTTCATCCACCAATTCATGAGTCAGCAAATTAAAGATGGCTAGAAATATTAAAATCATTTATTCAGGAAAAATTATTTTCCAGATTCATCAATCAAACAAGGCCAACAAATCAATCACGACATTAAAGCAATTAACCAATCAAGCCGAGAGTTTTAAATCAAATTTGTCAATATGGGAAACACGAGCAAAACCACAAATTATCAGATCAAGACAGTTATAGAAATCAGAGTAATTATAGGCTTTCCAAATCCTATTTTACACAACCATTTTTCATCATCGGCATAGAAGAGAGAGAGAGAGAGATCGAAATCACAGCAACAATCAAGAAATAAAATTCAGAGAGACTCACCATTTTATCCATTGTTTTCGATCTTCAGTACTTCAAATCAGTGAAGCAAGAAGCTTCATCAATCGACCGACGTTATCAAGTTGAAGCCATCAGAGAATCACTACATCGATCAATCAAGCAATCGAATTGATTTGGGGAAGATTCAGTGAAACCCTAAAAATTGCAGCCGCCATTTTTAATTCTCAGAAAAGAGAGATCGGAACAAATAAAAACAAGGGCGCACCAAGTTAAAGATGGCCGGCCAAGTCATGTTAAAGGGGATGACCCTTATTTCTATTTCCTAGGGCTTTTATTTACTTTGTTTTGTGTTGTTTTAAATTCCTTTTTTGTAAAATCATTCGAACTGTTTCTAGAAGTCTATAAAATTCTAGGGTTCCAGTCAGGGTGTTGACTAGCAGTCCACTAGAGTCTGTAAATTATAAGGTTACGAGTTACAGGGTTTGTAATTCGGGAAATCTGATCTAGGAGATTAGATCAGTCTAGGGTTTTGAGCGTAGGGTTAGGACAGGAGCAGGCGTTGCGAGTGTACATGGTCTTGTATGCGAGATCTGTTTATAACACCTAGTAGAAACCTTAGGAATGCAGCAGTAGGCAGGATCTTGCCGAAGCTGGGTATATCTGTGTGTGATTTACTTTCTGCATTTCTGTTTCTGCTATATTCTGTAATATGTTTATTATTATATATTTCGTTAGAATTTTAATTCAGCTAAAAACTGTGATAAACCCTATTCACCCCCCCTCTAGGGTTAATCTAGATCCAACAGTATGCCACTTAAAAAAGCATTGTTGAAATCCAATTGTCTGAGTTGTCATTTTCTGCTCACAGCAATAGTAAGTACAAGTCTGATTGTTGATGGTTTGACCACTGAAGAAAAGGTTTCTTTGTAGTAAAAGTCTTGTTGTTGTGTGAACCTTTTTACCACCAACCTTGCTTTATATCTGTCTACTGAGCCATTTGGTTTCTTCTTTATTCTTTATAACCACTTACATCTGACAATATTTTTATCTCTTGGTGGTTTAACTAATCCCCATGTATGATTTTGCGTAAGTGCATGGTACTCAATATCCATGGCTTTTCTCCAATTTCCATTAGTTTTTGCTTGATCAAAGCAGGATGGTTCTTCATAATTAATACGAGCAGTATATATTTTCGTTTTAAAAATCCCACTCTTTGCTCTTGTGATCATTGGGTGAGTTGATGTAACTTGTGGCTGAGTTCTAGGTTGTTCCTTTTCATTTGTATTGTCGGTGCTGATATCTTGACTTTTTTCTTCTTGCTACTAACCGAAGTTTCTTGGCTTTGTAGTGTAGGTGATTCATCGTGTTGACCAGATGACTGAACAGTATCATTATCAAGTGGTGATGTCCTTTCATGTGTCTCCTCAGGTTTACCTACACTAAAGAATTTTGAATACACAGGTAATGGTGGCACAGACACATGTGTATCATAAATTTTGTTCGATGTTTTAATGCAATCGGTAAGATAGGGAAAAAAATTCTTATTAAACATGATATGTCTACTTATGTACACTCTTCCACTGTCGTTTAAGCATTTGTATCCCTTCTAGCCTTGTGCATAACCTATAAAAGTGCATTGTTTTGATTTATATTCAAATTTATACGTGTTGTATGGCCTTATAAATAGGGATAAAACAAACACCCAAATGGGTTCAGGAAATCGTAATCTGGTTTAACATTAAAGCTCTTCATTTGGCCTAATCCTTTTAAGTACTTTTTGTTGGCAGTTTATTTATTTAAATAAGCTGCAGTACTAAAGGATTCTAGCCAAAATTTCAGTGGCATGTTTGCCTATGCTAGTAATGTTAAACTTGATTCAACTATATATCCATGTTTTCTTTCCACTATCCCATTTTGTTCTAAAGTGTATAGGCATATGGTCCTATGAATTATCTCTTTCTTAATAGAATAATATCTTAGTGGTTTGTATTCAACACCACCATTTGAATATAAAAAATTAACCTGTGAACTAGTTTTCTTTTCAGCTTGTGTTATAAAGTGTATCACAGTGTCATTTTGTCTGACTTTGAATTCAAAAAAATAAAATATTTATGTATATCTACTACATGCATCTAAAAAGGAAACGTAATACTTGTAACCACGGTCATAACAAATTGGGGCTGGACCCCATAAATCGGCAGCAATTAAACTTAGTGATTTAGAATATTTAGTAGTAGAGTCAAAATGGTAATTTGTTGCTTTTTCCTATTTGACAATAAGTGCACAAGTAGGGTAAAAATATATCATCAAACTTGACACTGTTTTCTACAAAATTTTGTTTAACTACACTTGTACTTGGGTGACCAAGTTTATTGTGCCATAGGTTCAATACATTGCTCTGCTTTCCTATTATATTTTCACTGAAGTTGTACTTCACAATTCGTTTTCCAGTATTATTGTTGCAGTTGATTTGATTGAACTTATACAGTCCTTTTACTTCATTGCCCAGCAACAAAACAATTTTAGTGAGTATGTCTCTAACCAAGCAGTACTTTGGATAAAATTTAAAGTAAACTTGTGTGACGATTGCCCATAACTTCTCCTATTTCCAACAACCTAAAGCCCGAAAATGACCTGACTCTAGAGTTGACCAAAACACCTCCAAACATGACCAAGTCTTCGCCAAACGACGATATCAACAAAATCAACTCATCCAAATCATCCAATCCAACCATAAAAACTTTTATGAATCCATCAACAACACCAAAATATTAATTATCATCAATAATCATGTAAAATTCACCAAAATCACGATAAATGAAAAATAATGGATCTAACTTGCATAAACATATGAATTAACATAAAATTACCGATTTTGAGTTGCTAAATTAGATCCTATGGCGATTCAAATGAAAATATACTTACCATGGTATAAATTTAGGTGAAACAATTTGAAAATGATGAAATTAAGATCAAATGACTCATATACTTGATTGAATCCGCGTGGGAGATGCATATCACTCACCAATTCTCCAAAACAGAACAAAAACACCGATTACTCAATCCGAACAGCGAGGAACACCCTCCAAACTCTTCAATTTGATGAAATCTCTCTTCGATCGATGTGTATCTAGCTTCAAACGATGTAGATCTTCGATTCTCTTAAGTAGATCTAGAATTTTAATGGTGGAAAGTGTATTTGATTGAGCAAGGAGGATCACGAGCTCATCCAAATGAGAGAATGAAGAAAGTAAACTATTATCCATGCCTCTAACCTGCTATTTATAGTCTCCCACCATCCCACTAATGGGCCTCTTCAAATCAGCCCACTAATGGCTCAAAACCTAAACAGCAAACTGTAAAACACAAAAACAACGATTCCTCCCGAACCGCTGAACCAAATCTTTAATGTGACCACTCTACGGAATTGGCATCACCATTTCCTTTCCAATGAGACTGACCTCAGCACCTAATTCGATCCCAGTCAAAAGTTATGCCATGTACAAGAATGATAGGGGCAAAATAGTCACAAACAAAATTGGTAAAAATTGTGGACATGTCTCACGTCTCTTTAACCAACATATCAAAATATGAGAATGATCCAACTCTCAGAGAATAAAATAATAATATTCTACGATCCTCAGATACGTAAAATGCGGGTTGTTACATTCTCCCCCCCCCCCCCCCCCCCCACCTTAAGGAATTTCGCCCCCGAAATCCCAACAAACACAAGCAGCCAAAACAATTCTGCATGTCTATCGTCCATGAACAACTAATTCTACCGTCCAAACTAGCAACCATCAAGCCATGCTTCGATAGGCTTATCCTAGCACGTGGAATGCTAATAACAACAACCATAGCACAAGTTACAATGATGTAATGATGACTCGATATTAATGGGTCATACCGACGAAGAGTTCTGGATGGGTCGCCTCCATGCTCTCTTCCGTCTCCCATGTACAATCTTCGTCATCCTCACTCCATTGTACCTTGAGTAGCTTAACCATCTTCCTCCTAAGTTGTTTCGTGTCATTCCCCACTACACAAAGCGTCTTATGAGGTCTCGTAACTATGGTCTCAACTTCTAGTTCTTCTGTAATGATCCAGAATTTTGAACCAATTTCAAATTGGAATTTTTAATACTTAATTTAAATTTTCTGAACATAAAATAAGTTTGAGAACATTTAATAATTTTGATAGGTTAAACAATAGGTTTTATTTGAATTATAACATTTATAAATGGAAATGATTATTAATAAGTTTGGATTTACTGATATTATTTGTCGTTCGATCGGATTTGTCAAAAGATAACATAAATTAATAGCATTAGTATTATGCGTTGCTCTTTGTTTTCATAACTTTTAAGGTAAATGCTACCAAAAACACATTCCTTCTCCTTTTTACAAGTGTTAAGACACTTGCAGTTTTGCATGCAGCATTCCATGCATAAAATACACATGTCCTATGATGTGTCACTCTCTCCTTACTCCTCTTTTCCTATAAATACCACCCTTTCCTTCCACTTTTTCATTCATTCTCACTTCTTTTCTTTCTCTCTTCTTCTTAAAGCTTATGGCCATGATTTTCATGGCATAAGTCTTCCTCTTTTCCACCACCACCTTGCCAAAGTTCGTCATTCTCCTCCTCCTCTTATAATATAAAGAGAGATTAGTGTATATTATATTATATATACATATTTTTGGTGAAGAAGACGTTGCGCTGAAATACTGTCCGACGGTTCGCTTAGCTAGGCTCGCCTACCGTGAAGATTTGGAAAGCTGTTAGGTGAGAACTCTTTAGCCACGGTTTATATATTTAATTAGTAGCTAGACTAATTTAAATATAGTGATGAATTATTATTGGTTAATGATAATTGATATTTGTTGTGATGGATGATGAATGCGAAGTTTAGAACACACACTATTGAGCGTTAATGTTATAACGCTTGTGCACAATTATGATTTATTGAATCATGTTGATGATGGTTGCTATGGATGTTTAAATGGTTGTTGATGTTGTTTTGCACACACTATGACACAACAATTATGGTATCACATTGGTGATCGAAAAATCTCCTTCATAATTAAAAGCAATATCATTATTGAAATTGAAGGTTAATAATTGGAAAAGACCATATATATGAATTCACATATATTGTTAAAGTCCTTTAAATGAATAAATAAATATTGGAACATTCTAGGATGACAGAGAGAATAGTGTCTAGGCTTGGAAATGAAGTTTCCTGCTCCCCCTGGCTATTCCTAACTGATCCGACGAATGAGAAGGTTAATTTGAAGTTATTTGAATATAGAAATGAATTGAAATTTATGAAAGTTGAATTTTAGATCCAAAATAATTTGGAAAGTAAATTTAAATGATTTTTAAAGGGTTATATAAGGATATAATGGTTTTCTAAAATATTTTGAAGTATCGTAGAATAATGGGTATTATGGTCAAAATAGAGCTTGTCGCATAACGGCAATTTACGTATTTTAGATGCAAGCTTTAAACGCTTATAACTTTTGCAATCTAAATCGGATTTCCATAAAATGAAAAATGTTTGATTTCCATTAACAAGAACTTTCAAACGAGTGAAAGCAAATTTTAAATTCGAGTTATAATTTTCAAGTTATGTTTGAAACCGTTTTGGAAAAGATCGATGTAAGAACAATTGTTGACCATAACTATAAACAGCTATTTTTAAAAATATGGAATTTTTTTGTAAAATCATAATAAATAATGTAAAAGTGTTTTGAATTGTAAATTTTATGTTTTGGCTAAGATAAACGATGTTTTTATCAAAGTAGTTAAGATAACTGTTTTGTAACGGTTTTGTTACACTTTTGAAACACTATTGTAACGCTATCTTTAAAAACAACCTATTTTGAAGTATTTAAATCGCGAAATGTTTTACGAACTATAAGTAATCATTTGTAAATGATTTGTTGAATGTTTTCAAAGGTTTAAAAGTATTGAAATAATTTGTTTGGAATTTAAATTGATTTATTTAATAATCAAAATGTGTTTTCAATTTTAAATAATTGGATATGGTTGGAGATAAATCTTCGGATGTTTGATATTAATCCGGTAGATGATGATTCTTACTATTTGAAGATTTTAAAAGGCAGTTCACCATTATTCCGCTTATAGTGTGGGTTGGATATCGAGATTAATATTAAGTATAAGTTGATGGTATTTCTATCCAGATCTAATAAGAGTTGGATAAATCTTTTAATTAAGATACGAGTTTCCTAAGTTGACTAGGATAAGTTGGATAGAAATAATCTTCAGATATTTGATATGAAATTCTGTGGTGTAAACGTATCTATTTGAGGGATTTGGAAGATATTATTGTATCCTTATTCCACTTATAGTATTCGTTGATTATGAGAATTGATATCGAATATAAGTAGATACAATATCTGTGTAACTTATGTTCAATATCAATTGATTTGGGTTTTGTCGTGAATCATATCTTCAATGATATCATTCTTGAAACCCCATGAGATTTAGTTATGGAAATTCATATCGTAATTTGAGGATTTAATCAGATCTTTGATTAGAGGAAATTAAAAGTGAGGAATTGGAAAGAAAGTATAATCTTTAGTTAAGATTAAAGAATGGAATGTTGGAAAATCAATTTAATTGGAAACTATGGTTGAAATGTGGATTAAGGATTTTCAAAGGAAACTGGATTTGATAACGAGTTATCAAACGGAAAATTAATTAAGGCTCTAAGGTTAAATCATCTTTGATTTAAGGGATGTGTTTTAAAAGAGAAAGGTTAAATATGGATTTTGTAATAATTTGAGAATGAGTTTAAAGAAGTTTAATTTTAACAAAATCCAAGACGGAAGGAGATTGGTAGAAAGCCTATGCGTTCTATAATTGTGTCTTTTTTTAAATTGCGTCTATTATTAGGAAAGACCGGGATCAGATGTATGTCTGAAAACCATTCCAAGTAATAATACGATGTTGTGGAGCAATTTAAGACATTGGAGACGACATTGAAGACCAGGACCCTTCATGTCGTAAGGACGACTTGTTGAATGGGTCGCTCCTATTTGCAGATGGATTTTATATCAGTTAAGTGGCAAGAAGCCCGAACGTATGTGAAGGAATTCCAGATTGTGGTTTCGTTCAAACCCAAAACGGACTTGTATGGATTGTGTGTCTGACATTGCAATTGGCTGCGTAACACTGATCTTGTTAATATATATCTGCTTGATGGCGGATAATTTATTTTCTTGCTTAACACCCTTCTCTAAGACGTATGAGCTTAGAGGTTATATATTGATGAAAATCAGTGATGCGTAGTGAATGGACAATGTGGCATACTTAAGTTATGAGATGAGCTATGGATGATCAAAGCATGGCTTTGTGTATATCGTGACCTCGACGAACCTCACACCCCGGATTGATGGTAAACTGGTGGTCAGATTTTTATATTTTATTCCTGCATTGTGAGTTATACGACAGGTTCTGCTTGTGTTATTCTGCTCTAATGATCGTCTATAGCTGCCTGGCACGTATTTCTGCGCATTATCCCTCTTGTTAATTGCATGAGTCATGGCGGTCGTCACAGATCCTTTCGTCCGTCATAAGCTCCTAATGCCTGGAATTGGAAGTTTGACAGATTCATATATTTCTTTATATTTTGGGTAAATGGACTACGATACAAACTATCAAAATCCGGCTAAAATAATCCTCCTCTCGAAAGTCGATGAATAACATCTGTTATTATGTTATCATCATCCAAAACCTACCTCCAGTTATGACTACAATACCTGCGGTTCGAATACCAAGACCATCCGAGCTTGGGCATTCAACCCTAGCCATCAAGCTCAGATCGATACAAATCCGTGTGTTGGGATCGATACTAAACCGTATTCCATAAACAAAGTCCATCCTTGTTTGATCCAATCCAACATCCCGAGTCAGGTGCGCTTGATCTTAAGTTTCTAATCTCGAGTCCTGAATTTATGTAGTACCCAAAGACACTCCAGTATATCCCACGGGTCCCCCCTCGTTTGAGTCGGGTCGGTAGCAATTCGATGAGGGGGATCAGTACTGATCCGAAGAGTTTGTGGGGGATTTTCCCACGAATCCAATAATGTTACTACCATCCTGTTACGTCCAACTGCAACATTTTCTTGCTGACCACTTGGCCTTCCTTCCCGTCCAATTTGTTGGAGGAACTTGGGCATTATTTCCTCTTCCCTTCGGATAAAATCTTCTTGACATTCTAGCCTAGATTCTAATTGTCTGATCACTCCATTCATCTCTTTCCTAGTGAGACAAATAGAGGGTTTCCTCTTAAGTAAGCCTTCTAACTTTCTTCCACTTGAACATCCATTCTCTTCTTCGTACCATTAACCATCCTTAAAAATCCATAATCTAATCTATTTGTCCCCTTCCTGTCGTGCCAAGAATGTTAGTGACAAATCTAGTCACTAACACTCCAAAATGAATCAAATCATAGAAATCACAGAACAACCACAACAATATATCAGAAACAGCAAAAGAACACACTAAATTTATAGAGAATTGGCAATGTGCCTACATCCACTATGAGATACCTCTTATTTGTACTGTTAGATTACAGTACTAATTTAGTTACAAGAATGTGAAGGAAAAGAGTTGAGAGCTGGTTTTGGTAGAGTCCCCGCATCAAAAAGTCAAAAAGCTCCTTTTTCTGAATGTCTTACAGTCTATTTATAGATGTAGTTTGGTTTGAATCTGCTTGAAGAAGTATAGCAAAACCAAGATAATGTGTATGACCAAGTCAGAGAAGTGTGGTTATCAGATCGCCCATAATTGTATTTTGTACTGATATCGATCCATTAAGGTTGGACTGATTCGACCCTATTCCATTCAATACCCATCTATTTTCTATGTGCTTTACTTGTTTACTCCTTTGAATAGCTCATTAATCCGATGTGCCTTTGCTCAAGCTGATCTGGGTTAAACGAAGTAGGTTGATCCCCTCATCCAAGCAATACCGATCTTATTCGAGTCCTTGGCATTAGGCCAATCTGACCCTTCATGTCAAGCAAATCCATATTTATCCATTATGATACTTCTTTCAAGTAAAGCCAAGTATCCACCACTTCAAACTATCATCCATACTCGATTCTCGAGCAATGCAACCATCTTTTCGAACTAAATACCGAAATGGTTCGGTAATCTATGAATCTAAATCCAAAATGTAACGACCTTTGAAAAGGCGGATTAACAGAAATGATGATAAAGACTCAGAAGGTCTAATCTGTAAGAAATAAGCAAGTGAACCGATAAACAACTTATATCTCTTCAAGCTTGATGGAGTATGCCATAAAACTGTCCAATACACTTGTACTAAGTACCACGACAACTGGTATACAATGTCTATATAATACGCAATAGTCCATAATTAATATATGATTAACCGAACATCAATATACAAGCATATGATAAACAATAATGATATTTGAACTATATAATTAACTATAATAAATACTTTTGATTAACTAATATATAACCAACATAACATTGATGTACTAACACTTTTTTTTTGTTGTGAATTTGTTCGGGGGGAAACCGGCTGGAACCGTAAAAACCCCCTAGTGCACCTAGCCGGTCCGCGAATACCACATAAATGGCTAATCGTAGTGCATACACATGATAAACCCTTTTAGCATGTCATTTGGGGTTTCGAACTCGCATCATTATTAACTCGACACAAGTCCTTATTCACTGGGCTAATGGTGCGGACATGTACTAACATTTATTTTATATTTATAATTATGCATTGGCTCTATCTAAAGCGGTCCATGTGCGATACGTGTTATCCATATGGAAGCTCCCGCAAGATATGTAAGAGAAAAATGATCAAATCCAGACATCTGATTTCTAGATGTTTATTAAGCAGACGTTTGACTATTCATCGGTTTTCTCGGTATCAAGGGCTTAACCTTAAACCAGATGCTTTTAGTGAGTTGTGTTTGGAGGTTTTCTATCTTGCTAAATTTCTCACATTTTAAATTTATACACAAAGGGGTCGCCTGCCGGTTGCTTACTGAATGTAATACTTCACCCCGAAAATCATGCCAAACTGGATTGCTTGCTGATTGCAGTAGCTGGGAATTTCTCTCCACTTTGGCTTTGAAATTTGAGTTGATGGTTTTTGCTCAAAACAAATGCAGTAGAATAATTGGATCACAACGTTCAATTTCTTACATTTATTAATCAAGCATTACTTGCCACTATTGGCAGTTGATGTCAACAAATCAAACTAATTGTATCATCATATATATATATATATATATATATATATATATATATATATATATATATATATATATATATGAATTATAATCAACTTGCTGCTTGCCCATTTGCATTCTTACCAGATGCCGTCTATCTGTCGAAATAAAATATAACACGAGTCAAAACTGACCCCAAAAGTTAGCATTTGAAGTATTAAATGGTAGAGGTAACACATGCAAAATATACATACTTTTTTCATCGTTTACCATTGGTTAATTTCTGGGTAATCACCACTTGCTTACTTGTAGGTCCACGCATCCACTTTGGTGGCGCCGGCGGCTTTTTTTGTCTCTGTGTTCCTGCGTATATCGCTTAGTATGCAACAACGATGGTCAATCTGTTACAATAAACCAATCAGCATCTGAATTTTCTTCAATTAACACAAGTTGTTTTTTAAGTTTTTCAAACAAAAAACAAGTTGGTTATTTATGTAAATTTTAATCATTACCTATGCGTCAAAATTAATATTAGAAAGCATAAAAAATATAAATAATAATACTATAATCAAATATTTATAATTTATTTCAAATTATAGTGAATATCCCAAACGCAAAATGTAAAATATTTTTAGTTTGGTTTAGCCGGATAACCAACCGAACCAACCAAACTTAATTTGGTTGGTTTAGTTTTCATTTTTATTGGTTTTAGTTTAGTTTGACAAATTTCATCATCGAATAAACTGAACCAACCAAACGCTCACCCCTAGCCCCTACTTATGCAATTCTAGTTTGACTGATCGAGACTCTTCAATGTAAAGTAAAAGGCAAAGTGGTTTTTATTAGATAAAATTAAAATAAATAGGATTTGTTTTGTAGCACACCAGCTTAGAAATACCAAGGGAAGTTGGGGTTCAAGTCTTCTGTCCCCATTTATGCTGTCACATGTGCCCAACGGGTGAGATTTACCTGATTTTCACTTTCTGCAATTAAACCCTTCAACATTTGGAGGGTTTAACTGCAAAAAATGAAAATTAGGGAGCTGCTATTGGTTGAGCACACATGAGGACGCCTAGCATGAAACAGAACAATTGAGCCGGGGAAGTTGCATCAAAATTTTGATATGGATGCATGTATCAATACTCTAGATAATAAAACTACACAACCCCACCACTTCATCCCAAATAATACACTGATTACTATTAATCACGATTCAATTACCGCGAAAAAGCGAACAGATTTCAGTGTATCAACATACTTGGTAGGTGGTTAAAAAATAATAATACATTTTAATATAAGTGGAAACAGATCTATTTATCCGTAATAAATACACAGTAGCATCAAACATTCTTCAACGGAGAATAAAAGCGAATAGCCATGTTGTCTAATTAATTTTTTATAATGTAGAAACAAATGTGTAGTCACATGCTTAGGTCTAGCAAGTTGAACTTGATCAACACCTATAGCTTGACCTGAATGTTCATGACCTAATTTTTAATTAATTGAGCCATGACTAGGGAAGGAAGACTTACTTGTATACATGCATGCACCAAGCTGAAAACCAATATATCTTCATTCTTCATTCTCTATATAAACCAGGGATGATCCTCTTTACCAATCCACATTAACTCAAAGCATTCAAATAAGAAATTATATATCCATTTAAATGGGTCAAGTTACCACAAAGAAGTCATGGCTGCGAATGTTTCTCATAATACTTACAGTAGTAGCCAGTATCGTAGCATATCGTATCATAAATCCAAGTTGGACTAGAAAAGCAGTAAGGGAAGCAGTGGCGGTGGCTGACATGGACTGTTCAGAACATGGCAGAGCTTATATAGATGGCATCAGCGTCGATGGGGTCCCAATGTGCGAGTGCAACACCTGCTACAGCGGCGAAGATTGCTCCATATTGCTTCCAGATTGCCCTGCTGACGTAGTCAGGTAAGCATGCATATATATGATTCACCATCACGGACCAATCATATGGAAAATAATGATTTATGTATGTGTATCTATACAGTGGGGATGCAATGTTTCTAGAAAAGTATTGGATGAAACACAGTGCGAATGCCGCAGTTCTGGAGTCGGGGTGGCATAGAATGAGCTATTACTTCAGGCCCTCTTCTGGTGATATTATTAACGCAGAGCTTGAGAAGCATGTTAGACTTTTGCATGATGCCGTCGGCAATGCCAAGACTGCAGGTAAATATATCGTGTTTGGTACTGGAGTCACTCAACTTCTCAATGGTTTAATTATCTCACTTTCGCCAAACGTCAGTGGTGATTCACCGACTTTGGCAGCGAAAGTCGTGGCTGATGTTCCTTATTATCCGGTAATGCTTCTTTTACATCTGGTTAAACTATAGACATAAGCGTGAAGAATAATAAAACAAAAATTAATCAGTCTTTGTTTTTCCATTGATTGTCCATAGGTGTTCAGAAGGCAGACAAAATTCTTCCAATTTAAAGGGTACGAATGGAAAGGGAATGCATCAGACTATGTAAACACAGCTACTCCTGAAAACTTCATAGAACTAGTGACTTCACCTAATAATCCTGATGGTCTATTTCGTCATTCCATAATAAAAGGGTCGTTAGCCATTCACGATCATGTTTACTATTGGCCACATTATACTCCGATTAAAGAACCCTCGGATGAGGATATCATGTTGTTCTCCATGTCCAAGTACACTGGACATTCGGGAAGTCGATTTGGGTATGATTTTTACATATTCACCAAATTTATTTCTTCACTGGTATACTTTCAATAATCAACGATAATTGGTATTATGCAGGTGGGCATTGATCAAGGATGTTAAAGTATATGAGAAGTTAGAGGAATACATGACCGAGAACACTGAAGGAACTTCCCATGATTCACAACTCCGAACTTTGAAACTTATCAAAGAAATTTTGCTGCAAATGAAAACAAATCGGGATACAAAGAAAGATATCAACAAGTTTGGCTATCTTACATTAATGAAGAGATGGGCTAAACTAAGCAAGCTAATAGCATCTTCTGACCGTTTTTCCTTACAAAAAGTGTATCCCGAGTACTGCAATTACTTCAAAAAAGTCAGAGAGCCGTCACCCTGTAAGATTTTCTTTAACTTTCTCTATCTTCATTTCAAGCTTTAATCAAGTTTATGTAATATAACTTAATGAGATTGTATTTAACTTAATAATAGCTTATGGATGGCTAAAATGCGAATGGAAGGAAGATATTGACTGCGCAGCAGTACTCGGAAATGCAAAAATAAAAACCCAATCAGGCGTGCTTCTTGAAGCTGACAGTCGGTATACTCGTCTGAGTCTAATAAAGACAGATGATGATTTCAACCAAATGATGAAAAAGCTGGAGACTATTGTTTATCCAGAAAGAAGAATTTAAGTTTTATGTGTTATCATGCAAAGAAAGATTTGTGTTCTTTACTTTAACCCACATGATTTATGTTTGTTCCAATTTTATCAAATTGAAGGGTGAGGGTGTGTAAGTTATATCCATATTATCTTTGTGTGGGTAACGAAGTGATTATTTTATCATATCAATTTTTGGTACAAGTGCACCGCATTTGGGCGATATTCATAAAGGAATTATGAAAGGGTGATGCTACAGTGCCCGGCTGGAACACAACTTGCCAATTAAGTCAGCTTCACTAAAGTTCATTCATCTTATCCATCTTCTTTTTTCAAATTAAACTTTACCTTGGCCGAATTTGCACATCCTTCCAGACAAATAATATTCACTCGATCCATATTTACGAAATTTTAAAATAATTTTCATCCCTATTTCCTAGTTATCATCCGACTATTCAGTATAACTACCAATAATTCTTGGTTCTTTTCGATTTGATGTACGTCATGTTATCCAAATGGAGCTAGATATCGACATCAGTCATCTGTGGTCTAACTAATCTTGTAAAGTACACTTTGTAGGCCTAACTAATCTTATAAAGTAGATTCCGTAGGCTACTCTTTAGAAAAAATTAACATAAAAAATAAGTTTGGCCTGGCTAAATTTGAATGATATACCTAAAATTTGAAAGGATAAAATGCAGCTCATTTCATATATTAGTACTTTCATTAATTTTCAAATTAATATTTGATTACTGAAACAACACAAAATAAAATAGCTCATTTTGCACAACCACCGGATGTTTCAAAAATTTAATTCTCGGTTACTGGAACCGTGAAATTTTATGACACTTTTACAAGTTCTTATTGCGAAAAGATATATGGTCTCCTTAGATGTCGCAAAAATGTATACATTGAAATATTTGTAAACAAGCAATCTCGAAATGTACCAAGAAACGTAACAAGTAATCTATGAGTGGAAATCAAATTTGATGTCACACAATAACATAATAAAACTAAGCTATACCAACTTGGATTCCGCCAAGGCACCAACTATGAAATCACTCTGTCTAGTGGCTGCATCTCTAATCCCCAATATGGCAGCAGCATCAACGAATGATTGGCATGGAACTGATATCCTTATCAACTCTGGGATCAGTAAGACGAGTCAGTGTGAGTGAGTGTATTCAAGACATCAACATCTAAAGTAATATGGCATTTAAAACTTAATGTCTAGATAATCGATTACAGTAGTCGCACTGTGATTAGAGACAGAGTTCATCACAACCAGATATGATGAAAGAGTTCAAAATTTAATTAGCGATATAGTCGTATAAGCACAAAGTGAATTTCAGCACAACTGCCAAAGAAACAAAATTGGAGGGTAGAACTGACGAAATCCAAGGATCTGCTCGTCAGGCCTCCACAACAAGTAAATGCAGTCAAACTTGAGCTCTTGAGTTTGAGATTGATTGCGATTTGCTGAGAGAGAATAAATTGGAACTTCGACGGATTTATACTTTGAATTTGTTGAAGACCTAGCTGAACAAGTAGAATCTGACATCAATTAGACTTTGTAGCACCGATTTGAGCAGAAAACTTCAGTAATCAGGAATAAAGATTTCTCTTTTGGATCTTTGCGATGGATCAATAGCTTCAACGTTTAACTCCTCTTTCAGCTTTGTGAAGTTAGGCTTGGATAAGGTTTCGTAAGAACATCTGCTTTCTGCTCCACCTACGGTATATATCCAACTTTTAATTTATTTTTGATGACTTGGATAAAGTAAAGATCTAACTCTATATGCTTGGGTTTTGAGTGTAAAACTGGATTTGATGCTAAGGAAATAACACTCACATTGTCACACCAAACCGTAGGCTGTTTAACGGTAGTAATTTGTAGTTCATTCAGAAGTGATTCAATCCACATAATTTCTGCACAAGTACTAGCAACACTTCTGAATTTTGCTTCAGTACTAGAGCTAGACACTGTATTTTGTTTCTTTGCACACCATGAAACTGGATTTCTTCCTAAATAAATACAGTAACTTGAAGTTGATTTTCTATAATCAAAGTCAGTTCCCCAGTCTGCATCAACATAGGCATTAATAGTTAATGTAGTACTGGACTTAAAAATTAATCCATGATCAATAGTTCTTTTGAGATATCTGAGAATACGCTTAACAGCCTTCCAATGTGTATCTAAAGGATCTTGCATGTACTGACTGACCTTGTTAACACTATAAGCTATATCTGGTCTAGTAATTGTTGCATATTAGAGAGCACCCACAATACTTCTGTATAACTTTCTATTCTGAAAATTTTCTCCTTTGTGTTTTGATAAATGTATGTTTGTGATCATTAGTGTAGGTAAAGGATTAGCCTTATCCATCTTTGCTCTAAATAGAATCTCTGATATATATTTCTTTTGACTGAGACGTATCTCTGAATTTGATGATCTTTTGACTTCTACACCCAGAAAATAGTTCATATTTCCCAAATCCTTAATAGAAAATTCTGAATTTAGCATTTTTGTAATGGCATTAATTTCAGAATCACTGCTACCTGTAATGATAAAATCATAAACATAAATCAGTATATAAGTTGTAGCAGTATTTGAAATTTTAATGAATACTGAGTTATCAGATTTGGCTAATTTATAGCCATGATTGACAAAGTGTTGCTTCAACTTGTCAAACCAAACCCTAGGAGCTAGTTTAACTCCATAAATTGCTTTGTTGAGTTTACACACTAGATTTTTGTTGGACTGTTGTACAAATCCTTGAGGCTGCTCCATGTATACTTCTTCCTGTAATTCACCATTGAGAAAAGCATTATTAACATCAAGTTGTTTGATGTTCCAATTTCTAAATAAGCAATGGTTAATATTATTCTTATTGATGTTGTTTTCACAATAGGTGAGAATGTTTCTGAGAAATCAAACCCATACTGTTGTGAATACCCTTTTGCAACAAGCCTTGCTTTGTATTTAGAAATTAAACCATCTGGATTTTTCTTCAACTTATAAACCCATCTGCAACCAATAATATTTTTATTTTATGGTTTATTAACCAATGTCTAAGTTCCTATATTTATTAAACCATTATATTCATCTTGCATTGTTGCATGCCATTTGTCACTTTGTGCTGCTTCATTAAAGGATGATGGTTCTTCAGAAACAATAGCAGTGTTATAATTTTTTGGTTTATAAATACAGCATTTTGCTCTAGTAAGCATAGGATGTTGATTAACAGCATCTCTAGTTGTAGTAATTGGATTATCTTCACTTGCTATTTTTTCTTCTGACTGATCAACATTAGTGTGACTGACTTTTTCTTCTTGTCTTTGTTGATTTGCAATACTTTCATCATCATTTCTGGAGAAGAATTGCTCTTGACCTGGTCTGCTAGAGGGCTCTGTGTGTTGAGAGGAAGAGAATTGCTCTTGACCTGGCCTACTAGAAGACACTGTGTGTTGAGAGCTTGAATAGATGTCATGCTTCTTTTGGTGTGCATGCCCCAAAAATTCAATTTCATCAGGTACATTAATAACAACCTGTCTTGTACCTATAGATTTTTCATTTGTATTTGCATTAGATTTGCTAAAAGGATAAACTTTCTCATTGAATCTAACATGCCTAGAAATGTAAAATTTTCCTTTGATATCCATGCATTTATACCCTTTTTGTTTATTGCAATACCCTAGAAAAGTACAGGGAGTTGATCTGAAATCTAATTTATGATTATTATAGGGTCTAAAATAAGGAAAGCATTGACATCCAAAAACTTTTAAATGCTTATAGTCTGGTTTAACCTTTGTTAATACTTCCTGTGAACACTTGAATTCTAGCACCTTCGTAGGCATTAAATTAATCAAGTGTACAGCTGTATTGAATGCATCAGGCCAGTATTTAAATGGCATAGAAGCCTGAGCCAGCAAGGTTAAACTTATTTCTACTATGTGTCTATGCTTCCTTTCTATAATTCCATTTTGCTCAGAAGTATAAGTACATGTAGTTCTATGATTAATACCTTTTTTCTCAAAAAATTCTTTTAATGGTAAAAATTTCTTCCACCATCTATCTGAAAATTGCTAACCTTATTTTCAGTAATGTTTTCAACTTTGTTTATGAACTGAATCACAACATTACTAGTTTCAGATTTAGATTTAATCATATAGATCCAAACAAATCTAGAATAAGAATCAATAAATGATATATAGTATTTGAAACCATAGTTTGAATTGTTAGGAGTAGGACCCCATAAATCAGTTGCTATCAATTCAAGTGGTCTAGTGTAACATGTTTGTGAATCTGGAAATGCAAGTTTACGACTTTTCCCCAATTGACATGCTGAACATATATAAGAGTTAGGAATTCTACTAATAGAAATATTATTGCTATTCATAACATGCTTTACAATTTTTATACTAGGATGCCCCAATTTGCAATGCAACATATCAAATTCTTTATAGCATTCATTATCATTCATAAAAGACATCACACACTTATTTCTATTAGAATCAGAATTTTCAGAATTACAGATATTAAATCTGTTTAAACCCGGCCCTTATCCTCTTTACCCTGCAAAATAATTTCTTGTGTTAGAATGTCTTTGACTATGCATGCATTTGGGTAGAATTCAAAATAAACATTGTTATCTTTATCAAATTGGGAATCATTCAATAAATTTTTCTTGATTGATGGAACTCTCAGTAGATTTTTTAAATATAACTGTTTAGTTCCACCAACACTTGCATTTTCAGTATGTGTAATATGTGCAATTTTACCATTACCAACAACAAGATTTTGTGTACCTTTGTACTCCTAGTTATCTAAATTCAAGTTGCTTAAATTATAGGTAACATGATTAGTTGCACCTGAATCTGGATACTAGCAATTATCAGCCAAATCATCAGTAGAAGAACCTTCAGTATTATTAATTTCTGATATGTGTATTTTGCCATCTTTTGACACATTCACCATATTTGCACTAGCATTACTGTTTTGCTGAGAAGGTGTGTAGTTAATGTTAAATCTGAAGTAACATTTGCTGACAGAATGGCCCACTTTGTCACATATTTGACACCTAATTCTATTATTATTGTGCTTCTTCCTCCTCTTCTGCCTCTGCTTGACCAACCTCCCCTTTGATTATTAAACCGATTTCTTGATCCACCCCCTTTTTCTTGATTTTTGCAACGTCCAAAGGTAATGTAATTAACAGAAAGATCAGAATTGATATTCTTTATGTTCTGTTCTCCCTTCATGTGATAACAAAGTAGAATAAACATACTATAAGGAGGGTGTTGGATCCATAGATAATATGATAATTGTAACAGCTTCATATTCATCATCTAAGTCACTGACAATTGCAATTACCTGTTCCGATTCATGTATTTTTTGACTTGTTGAATTTAATTGATCACAAATATTCTTGACTTTTAACAAGTACTCATTCATAGATGATTCACCTTTTCTGATACTGTGTAGTTGTCTTCTGTGATGCATTACCCTTGCAGAAGACTGTGCAGAGAAATTTCTTTCCACAGTAGCCCAAACTTCTTGGGCAGTTTTAACCCCAATTAGTTGAGGTAAAATTACAGATCCAATAGAGGACATGATCCATGCACAAACCAATCCATCTTACCTTTGGTTAATGGTAAATTCAGGATTAGGAACCAATTTATCTTCAGCATCTCTTATGAATTTTGGTGGAATAATTTTTGTTCCTAGAATATAGTATTCCAGTCCATATGCTCTAATGGCTGTTTCAACCTGTAATTTCCATAACAGGTAATTGGATTCATCGAGATGGATGGATATTAATTGGCTTTGAGGCTTAGTGATTGTCTTCATCAATTCTTGAACAACATTAGTTTGAATTGGAGGAGCTCTGTTGATGGATACTTGAGGGCTAGAAGAACTTGTTTCAACTATGATGAAAGAACTCGAAAAACACAAGATATGATCTGAATTTCTTGAAGCTTTCTGAATTGAGATACAATTAGAGAATCACTCAACTGTTGACTGATGCAGCACTAAGTGTCTGATGATGAAACACGAGTTAAATTCATGAAAAGAAAATTCTGATGGACACCATTTAATGGCACTGAAACAGTTATGGGGGTTTTCTTGATTGATCTTGATCGGTTTCTTGAAATATGATCATCCACCAGCAACACAACTTTATGTATAAATCAAGATGCAACCACTGATCTATAGGCGAGGCACTTGATTTGTAGATAAAGCAACAACCCTCAAACGACAAGAAAAATTCGATGGGGGTGATCCAAATTATGAAATTTTCCTGATGGATCTTCAAATTTTCAATAGATCAACACTTCTGATGATCTATTAATATCAGATGAGCACTGAGATATCAACCAGCTCTGATACCAAGTTGGAAATCAGAGAAAGGATGAAGATATTACTTGTAATTGAGAGATTGTATTGTAATTGACAAGAATTGTACAGACCGAAGTAAAACTGAACTGATTGTATTACTGAACGTTTACAAACGTTAATATATATAAGCGGAATATAAACTGATGGGCTAAGCCCAACATAATAGCCCATAACAACATTATGTTTAAGGGCAAAGTAACGGAGCCGACATGTCATTTTACTAAACAAAATACTAGATAAGTGGAGGAGAAGTATTTTAGTTTCAATATTCAAGAATAAAGGAGATATTCAAAGTTGTACAAACTACGGAGGAATTAAGCTTGTGAGTCATACAACGAAGCTTTGGAAGAGAGTTTGCGAGCAACATTTGAGGAGGTTGACAAGTGTCTATACGAATCAATTTGGTTTCATGCCTGAAAGATCAACCACTGAGGTGATTTTCTTAATTAGGCAACTAATGGAGAGGTACAGGGAGTAGAAGAAAAATCTTTACATGGTTTTTATTGATTTGGAGAAAGCTTATGACAGAGTACCGAGGAAGGTGGCGCTAGAAAGAAAGAGGGTGTCACCAGAATACATTATCTTTATCAAGGATATGCACAAGGGGTTGTGACTAGTGTCAGGATATGCGATGGTGAGACCAGTGACTTTCCCATTAACATAGGGTTACATCAAGGTTCGGCTTTGAGCTCCTATATTTTTGCATTAGTGATGGATGAAATTACAAAAGGTATTCAAGGGGAGATTCCTTGGTGTATGCTCTTTGCTGATGATGTTGTGCTGATGAATGAAAATAGAATAAGAGTAAATAGACAACCGAAATTGGGGAGAGAGACCTTAGAATCGAAGGGTTTCAGGTTTAGCAGAACTAAAACATAGTATATGAAGTGTGAGTTCAGCGGTGTCAGGTCAGATGACAGAGAGATCACCCTGGCCGGTCGAGTAGTACCTAAGAAGAAATCCTTTCGATATTTAGGATCTACATTGCAATTTGATGGGGAGACTGATATGGATGTTAATTTTAGAATTCAAGCAGGATTGGTGAAATAGAGACTAGCATCTGGCATTCTCTGTGATCGGAAGATTCCTTAAAAGCTTAAAGGAAAGTTCTATAGAGCAACAATCAGACCTACAATGGTATATGGTGAGAAATGTTGGCCTACTAAAAGACAACACGTGCAGAAGATCAATATAGTAGAGATGTGTATGCTGCGTTGGAGCTGTGGGCATACCAGACGAGATCGGATTATAAATGATGATATTCAGGACAAACTTGGAGTTACATCTATTGAAGAAAAGTTAGTCCAATACCTCTTAGGATGGTTTGGACATTTCCAACGTAGACCGCATGATGCACCTATGCGCGTTGAAATTATATGTCGTGCCAAAGGCCCAAAAAGAGGTAGGGATCGACCTAAAATGACATGAGGAGATAGTAGAGATTTAAGAAATTGGAGTATATCCGAAGAGCTGGTACCGAATAGGAGTGCATGGAACTTAGTAATCCATGAACCAGAGCCTTAGATTTTCCCTTTTTTTGGCCACATTACAACTACTTTTATTATCTATTTAATTATTTTAAACTTTATTTTAATTTTATTGGAGCTTTTAATCATTTTTTTGTTCCATCTCTAGCCAACCTCAACTTGTTTGGGATTTATGGCTTGGTTGTTGTTGTTGTTGTTTGTTGTTGTTAGGTTGTTAACACTTGAACTTTGTAATTTACTGAAATCAAGGAAATAAAATAAGCTGATTAAGGTAAGCAATGTTAGTAGAAAGTAGAAACTAAATAATGAAGAAAAATAAAATCTCAAGAATCTGTTCTAAATAATCGTGACAGGAAAAATAGTATGAAAGACAAAATTAATGAAAAATTTAGGCATAAGGACAAGAGGCCAAAAATTTAATCACAAGGACACATTTAGTGTAAAATAGAAAATAATGGTGGGCACCTGAATTCCTTGATTTACACTAAAAAGTGTCTTTATGGCTAAATTTTTGGTCTCTTGTCCTTGTACTTAAATTTTTCCCTAATTTTGTCCTTATGCCTAAAAACCCCTAATGGTGAATGTTTCAGAACTTTAATTTGAGAAGAAAGAGTAATTATAAAGAAAATTCAATTAAAAAAATTAGTGAATAACATGTAGGTTTAATTTAGTCGGCTTCGGCATTTCAGCAGTCAATATCGATTTGTGGGAAAATGAACTTTTGTCTTGGTCATGTGAGCTGTGAATAAAATCAGAAAATGAAATGGACTTATTATACAATAATTCAACTCTGTATTAGCCGGAATGGGCTTTAATCACTATCCAATCCTTATAAAAAAGGACAAAATAGCACAATATTTACACATATCCAATATTTTACGCTTAAAGCTTGCTATTTTTTGCATTATAAAGGACTACTACGTTATTATAAGTAAATGGCGCAAACCATGAGCTATATACAATTTGTCATTATAGCCTGTTATAGCGCCTGCTTTGATAACAGTGGTAATACTACTTTCATTGTATTATACACACTTTAGAGTGGGTATGTTTGAGTACTATCCTCTTTGCCATTCTAGAGGCTGGTAAAGTGCACATTTTTTTGGGTCTTAATCTTCATTGGTAGAGAGTTTTTTTCCATCACAGAGTACTTTTAGTGTACTTAGGGGTAGGGGTGAGCGTTCGGTCGGTTCAGTTGATTTGGACGTAAATAAACTCAAACCGATTGAAACCAGAAATTTTCCAAACCGTACCGAACCGAACCGATTTGGTTAATTCGGTCGGTAACCGATTTAACCGAACTTGAAGCATGTATTATTATTCAAATAATGGATTCACTCAAAGTAAAACATAAATCCATATTTGAAGAAATTTTATATAATAAATTTTTGTGTTTATGATAAAATTTGATTTATTTACAACAAATGTCTTTCTATTATATAACTAAACTAACTATTTAAAGTACTACAATACCGTAAATTTATATAATAAATTAAAAGTTCGGTTAAACCAATAACAAAAAATATTTATTTTGCAAACTGAACTCAAACTGATTTAGTTTTAAAGCCGAACTGAACCAACCGAAATGAACCGATTTGGTCGGTTAATTCGGTTTGAACCGAATATTGCTCATCTCCACTTAGGGGGTGTTCGAGGTTTCAAAACGGGGCTGAATTCCCCGTTTTTGTTCTCAACGGTCCGATGCGTCGAGAACGAAAACGGGGAATTCTACCCCGTTTTGAAAAGGCTCAATTTTGGTCTGTTATGCTGCGTTTTGGATTTTAATTAATTTTAATAATAAATTTAGGTTATTATAAATTTTAAAAATTAATAACTTGTTCAAATGAGATCTATTTGATACGCGGTTTTTTGCATTGCGATGCGATCTTATCGGAGTGCTCTACGTAATGAAGTTGATTTGAACTGAATCAGAGCAATTTATAATTTTTTAATTTATTTATTTATGTAAATTATTGATGTGTATTATTTAATAAAAATAATAATAATTTAATTAATCATAAATCAATTAAATTAAAAAACAAAATTAAAATGGTCCAATTAAAATCCATAAATGCATTCTCTGCTAACTAAAATACCGCATTGAAATACCCCATTGTCCGTTACCCTCAAACGCCCCCTTAGACACTGAGCGTTATCCAGGTAGATGGGAACTGCTCTTTTTTAATGTTTAGTTTCTTTTACCGGCTTAACATATAAAATTTGTGTTTGAACTTGGTATTTTTCCAAATAAAATTTTTTGTTTGAACTTCATGTTTTGTTAGACAAATAAATAATCCTACTGTTTCAAGGATCTCATCAATAAGGATGGCAACGAGGCAAGACTAGGATCCAAACTCGGTTGACATGCCCTTATTTTGGTCCGTTTAGACCCGTCTTATTGGGTTTTTGAGCAGGTAGACCCGTGACCCACTTTTGAGAGCCCTAGGTCCAAGGTCGTGTTGGCACTTGTACCTTCAAATTATGCATTTATTCTAACCTTGTCATTTGGTTTGAAGGAGAAAAAGTCAAATCAGTCTTTCCATAATTTGCAAAGCAAACGCTAAAAATTCTTGGTTTAGCGGTCATAACGGGAAATAATGGAGCTTAAACCGGATTTATTGTTCATTGGGCTAAAATGAGAAAGCTTAGCGGTTGAAGAGAGCTTTGCGCTATAGCGAGGATTTTGCAAGGATTTAGCGGACTTTAACTGCATAGTGTATGACAAGGATCGGCTACACCTATTTTTTCTTCCAACTCAAATCCCTTGATTTTAACCATATGTTTCGATTTAAATAGTTATACAAGTGACAAGAAAGAAAATGTAATTATACAGATTAGATCATGTGATTGAAATAAGAGATTTGAGGTGTAGTGGAAACGATATGTGGCTGATACTTGTCCATATATGCATACAGTGGCGGAGGCGCTCATAGGTGAGCTAGGGTCACCGCCCCACCTGACATTCTAGAATCCCAGCAAGAAAAATGGAATTTGAGCCTTTGGCCCCAGCTGAATTTCCAGACTTGCCCTAGCTGGTGGCCAAACATACTTAAAGACGCCAAACTGAGAGGCATAGCATCATTGTTCCAGCCCAAACTGCATTACATACAATCTTTTCAACATGCTTTTACAGTGTTTATATATATACAGGATAACTCCTTGTATTTTACTACTGTGGGACCAAAAAAAAAAAAAAAAAAATTGGCCCTACCTGGTTTACAAACTTGGCTCCGCCACTGTATGCATATGTGTGTGTGTGTGTGTGATCCAATGTTTAAAAGAATTGAACTAGCAATGAGAAAATTTATTAAGTAGTCCTCAATTTTGTTTTTCTAGAAACAATCCTACTTGTCTATATTGAATGTGAAGATTAAAATAAAAACATTAACTTTACTTTCTTAAAAACATCTTATCTATTTTCCATTAAATAACTAAAATTTGATATTTTTTGTCAATGTCAATATTTACAACTAAAGATCAGAAAATTCTCAACTTGCATGCCTCAGCAATTTGTGATGTGTGAGGCATACATTTTATTTCTTATGCACAAAATTACTGAAAGGTAAATCATAGAGGTAAAAAGCCTTTTAAAGTCTCATAGTGTTTCATCTTTCATTTCCACAAGGAGCTTCTCAAGGCAAATATCGATATTAATGCAGATTTTTTAAAAACAATGGTGTCTATGAATGCATATACCCCCACTGAGAACCAATATCTCTTCATTTTGTATAAACTAAGAATAATCCTATTTGTCCGTCCACGTTAACTCAGGTAATCAATTAAGACATCAAGTAAATAAATTTTTGGAATTTCTTCTTCAGTAGGAAAAGAAAAAAAAAATTGAAATATTAAAAATATATGAAAAGTGCAGAAGCTCATATCTGTGCATAGACTCATATAGTAGAAAACCGTAGAATCATTTTCCAATATAGGATTCTCAAGATGAATATTGGCACTTCGAACATCCAATATTTCCCTTGTGCTAAAGATGGGAAAACAGAGCAAGCTGATAGCATGTTCTGATCGTTTTTCCCTTGAAAAAGTGTATCCAGGATACTGCAACTACTTTAAAATAGGCAGGAAGCCCTTGCAATGTAAGTTTTTGTCGAATTTCACTGTCTTTATTTCATACATTAACAAAATTTATACTAGATACCTTAATGTGATTATATTTAATTGAATGATCGCTTATGTGTTATTGAAATGTGAATGGAAGGAAGATACCGATTGTGCAGCAGCACTTGGAAATGCACAAATAAAAACCCAATCAGGTGTACTTGAAGCTGGTAGTCGGCATACTCGCCTGAGTTTAATAATGACAGACGATGACATCAACCAAATGATGAACAAAGCGGAGGAATTTGTAGACCCAGAAAAAAAATATTAAGTTTTCTTATATTACCATGTAAACAAGGATTTGCCATTTTTGCTTGCAACATTCAATCTATGACTGTTTCCAATTTAATTTGAGTGCAAGGCCATTTGACTATGTCCATATTATCTTTTGATGGGCAATAAAGTATTTATTTAACTAGATCAATTTCTTATACCTTTATACCAAATTGTGGTGAGATTTATAGAGCAACTAGATATCGTTTGTACATGGTACATGCACAAAAACATATATTATATCATATTCATGGATGTATGCAATTATATGTGTGTATCTGGATGAATGTATACCGGGGAGGGAAAAAAATGTCCGTAACAAAACATAAGATTGATTAAGCATCTAACCTTATATCCTACAAATATGAAAGCAATTTATGCATTGAAATAAAAGATTATAAATTAATAGTTCTTAATTATTCTAGATTCTAATCAACAAGTTGCACCACTTGTACATATAGAAGACAATTTTCCAACCAAATTAGCTTGATTAAAGTTCGTTCATCCCATCTATATTTCTTTCCAAATTAAACCTAACCTTACTCAAGTCTGCCCATCGACCCAGACAATAAATATTCACTACGCTCCATGTTTATGGAATTATGAAGTGATTTCCATCTCATATTTTTCTTTTTTTATTCACTGCAATTGTCGTCTGTTGAAGCATGTGATACTATGTGTTGGATCTAGAGGATATTTTGAAGGAAATTTTGGGAATTTCCGTATACTTCTCTATGCCTATATAAGCTACATCGAATACAAAAGGAGGTGGATCACAAATCAAGAGATTAGATCTAAGATTATTCTAATTAGGGTTTAGGCAATCCTAATCTTCTTCAATTCCTTTCTCCACAAAATCAAATTTTTCTAGTAAAGTTGATCATTGTAATCAATCTCTTGTACTCTTCTATTGATATTAACAAAGGTTTCTCTCTCAAAGTGGACGTACACTGACAAGACGTCGGTGGAACCACTATAAATCCCTGTGTGATTTAGTTTCTCGTTATTGCTCTATTATTTCCATTGTTTGGTGATTGTGATTGGTTTGGATAAGATTGAGATTGTTCGATTGGTTGTTTTTGCACTATTTCCACGATCTCGTTTTCTGTGGCGTTGGGGATTTTCGATTTAAGCGGTCTTGAATCAAAATTTCTCCACAACATTTGGTATCAGAGCATTGGTGTTGGTAGATAGTTGAAGAAATGCCGGAATCAGGTTCAAATAATCCATCAACAGGTGGCCCAAGTGGTGTAGCTCCTTATGTACATAGGTCGTATGCAGCTGCTGGTTCACAATTGGTTATCGACAAGTGGAATGAAGATAATGATTTCGAAAAGTGGCAATGGAAGATGAAAGCGGTTCTTAGGCGGAATCAGGTACATCGGGTGGGGTTTGATACACATTTATTGCCAGAGGACATCTCAGATGTAGAGAGAGAAGAAATGGAAGAGTGGACATTCACTACACTTCAACTTGCCATGGGGGAGAATGTTATTTCCAAAATTAGTGGTGAGACGACTGCTAAAGGTATTTGGAACAAGTTGGAGGAGTTGTATATGAAGAAATCACTCACAAATCGACTGATCTTGTTGCGGACTTTCTTTACCTACAAAATGAAGGAAGGAACTTTGCTAAAGGCGCACTTATATGTGTTTGATGATTTGCTAATGAAGATGAAGGCGGTAGATTTGAAGATTGAGAAGGAGCAAAAGGCGATGATATTGCTATGTTCGTTGCCTGAACGCAATACTGGGTTCTCAAATAGTTTGATCTATGGCCGGGATACATTGACTCTAAATGATGTCAAGACAGGTCTTCTTAGTGAGGAATTACGAGATCAGATGAAGGAGCTGAGTGATGGTAATAGTAGTGCTGGTAATGGTCAAGGTTTATTTGCGGAGAAAGAAAAGTCAGAGAAGAAGGGAAACCGGGGCCGTTCTAAGTCTAAGAAGCCCGGTGAAAGAGGAAAATTGAAGGAAAGAAACGGCAAGTGCTTTATATGTAAGAAACCTGGTCACTGGAAGAATGATTGTCTAGACAAGGGGAAGAAGGAAGTATCATCTTCATCAGTTGTGGTGGAGAGAGATGTTGGTGAGGAAGACATAGATATTTTGTCGGCTGTAGCATCGAATGTTTTGGGCAGCGATTGGGTGCTTGATTCGGGGGCTTCATATCACATGACGCCTAATAGGAATTGTTTTCTTCTTATGTTGATCGAGAAGGAAATTCAATTTTTATGGGAAATGGTGCAGTTTGCAAGTCGAAAGGCATTGGATCCGTGCAAATTCGGATGTTTGACAGAGTGGTTCGTACTCTCACTAATGTGCGCTATGTTCCGGGACTACGGAAGTCACTTATCTCTTTGGGACAGTTGGATTCTCTAGGTTGCAAGATCACCATTGAGATGATAGCTTGAGGGTTTCGAAGGGTGCGCTTGTGGTTATGAAGGGTGCTAGAACTCATGGTATCTATTTGCTTCAAGGAGTGACCGTGGAAGGCGAAACTTGTGTCAGTGTTGATAGTTCCCGTGGCTTAGATGCGACACGGCTGTGGCATTTGAGATTGGGTCATGTCTCGGAGAAGAGTTTAGATGTTCTTCGTCGAAGGGAGATGATTGATTGTGAGAGTTTCAGCAAGTTAGAGTTTTGCGAGGAATGTGTCTTGGGGAAGCAAACTAGAGTGACATTTGGTGAAGGAAAACATGATTCAAGAGGGATTCTTGAGTATGTGCACACGGATGTTTGGGGACCAACACCTGTAGCTTCTTTGGGAGGAGCAAGATATTATATTTCTTTCATTGATGATTTTTCTCGAAAGGTTTGGGTGTATGTAATGAAGGCCAAGTCAGAGGCATTTGCAAGATTCAAAGAATGGAAGGCTCTTGTTGAGAATGAGAGTGGAAAGACTTTGAAGGTTCTTAGGTCCGATAATGGCGGCGAGTATGTTTCCGGAGAATTTTTGAATTTTTGCAAGCATCATGGTATTCGGAGGCATTTTACTATACCGGGAGATCCGCAATCTAATGGAGTGGCGGAGAGAATGAACCGAACTCTATTAGAGAAAGCTCGATGCTTGAGATTGACATCGGGTTTGTCTAAGGGATTTTGGGCCGAACCTTTGTCCACCGCGGTGCATATTATTAATCGAATTCCGTGCTCGGCTATTGGTAACAAAATTCCGGAGGAAGTGTGGAAGGGAAAGAGCATTGACTTGAGTTATCTTCGTGTATTTGGCAGTCCTATTTATGTGCATGATCCGGGTAATGATAAGCTCTCACCTAGAGCTTTCAATGGGATTTTTCTTGGTTATATGGATGGAGTCAAAGGCTATCGAATTTGGAATCCGAAAACGAAGAAGGTTTCAGTTTCTCATCATGTTACTTTTGATGAGTCGGCTATGTTCAAGGATAATGAAGGCTCATCGGATGTTCCGGATTTGGTTCATGGTGAATCAAAGGAGAAGGAAGTTATTCCCACTTTCAGGCCTAGAGAGAGTAGAGTTGTTGGAGGTGCTTGCGAGGTGAATGCGGTTGATGTTACATCACATAGTCCACATGATTCCTCTAGTAGTGTTGGTGATGTGCACGAGCCTAGAGATGATTCAGTTCAAGGTGGAGCCGAAGGAAGACCGGGTGATGGTATTGCTACTCGGGTTGGTCATCGTGCTATAAGGCCACCCGAAAGATATGGTGATTGGAACTATCTCAGCTTTTGTGAGAATTTGGACAATGCTCTTCCTGTAGTCCAAGATGAGCCGATGGACCTTGATGACGTCATGGATTCGAGTGATAGCTCGAAGTGGATTTGCGCCATGGAGGAAGAAATGCAATCGTTGATGAAGAACCAGACTTGGGAGTTGGTTCCACTTCCTCAAGGAAACCGTGCTATTGGGTGCAAATGGATATATGAGGTGAAGGACGATGGAAGATACAAAGCTAGGCTAGTGGTTAAGGGGTTTGCACAGAGGAAAGGAAAGGAGTATGATGAGATCTTCGCACCGGTTGTGAGGCATACTTTTATCCGGATATTACTTGCCATAGTTGCTATTCACGACTTGGAGTTGGAGCAACTAGACGTGAAAACCGCCTTCTTGCATGGAGACTTGGATGAAGACATCTAAATGGAGCAACCAGAAGGGTTTGTTGTAGAAGGTAAGTTAGAACTAGTTTGCAAGTTGAAGAAATCACCGTATGGTTTGAAGCAATCACCTAGGAAATGGTAGAAGAGATTTGATCATTTCATGCTTGAAAGTGGCTTCCATCGAACCATCAAGGATGCTTGCGTTTATTTCAAGAGGTTAGGAAATGATTGTTGGGTGTTTATACTCTTGTATGTGGACGATATACTCATTGCTTCTAAGGACAAGGCGGAAATCAACAAGTTGAAAGAGAAATTAAAGACGGAGTTTGAAATGAAAGACCTTGGAGAAGCAAAGAAAATTTTGGGCATGGAAATAGAAAGAGATCGAAAGCGTTTTGAGTTGAGATTGACTCAAAAGGAGTACATTAAGAAAGTACTTTGTCGGTTTAGCATGGAGGATGCAAAGGCGTCAAATACACCTTTACCTTTGCATATAAAGCTTTCGAGTAAGGGATCACCTATCGAGGAGAAAGATAAGGCTTACATGGCAAAGGTGCCATATGCTAGTGCGGTTGGAAGTTTGATGTATGCCATGGTGTGTACAAGACCCGATATTGCAAATTCCGTCTGGGTGGTCAGTCGGTTCATGGATAATCCGGGGAAATCGCAATGGGAAGCAGTGAATCTTATCTTGAGATACTTGAAAGGTACAACATCTCATGGCCTTGTTTTTGGGGGTAGTAAAGAGAAGAATTGCATGTTGGTTGGTTACTGTGATTCAGACTACGCTGGCGATAGGGATCGAAGAAAATCAACTTCTGGATATGTCTTCACTCTTGGTGGTACAACCATAAGTTGGAGATCGAGATTGCAGACCGTAGTTGCTTTATCCACTACGGAGGCGGAGTTGATAGCTGCGGTAGAGGCAGCAAAGGAAGCACTCTATTTGAAGTGACTGTTGTGTGACTTGGGTTTTGAACATGACAGTGTTGATGTTCAATGTGATAGCCAAAGCGCTATTCACTTGGCTGAGAATTTGGCATTTAGCTCACGGACGAAGCATATTGAAGTGAGGGAGTCATTTCTAGTAGCCATGGACGAAGACAAGCAGGTATGCCTTCGGAAAGTGCACACAAAGGATAACGCGGCGGACATGTTCACTAAGGCGTTACCGGTTGGGAAGTTCGAGCATTGCTCGAACTTAATTCGCTTGGAGAGATGCTAGGTGCCACGGGGTGACACATTTGAGAGAGAAACTTGGATGTAGAAGAGTATCGGTGAGAGGTTGGTGTTCTATCTTTATGGTAAGTACTCGTTTTCACTCCCGAGTACATTGTCTTTTGGTAAGTCTGGTTTAGGAGTTGGATGTTTCAACACTTCATTGACGGGTGGGGGCTATGCCTGAACTCATTAGTGAAGTGCAATGGGCGGTGGCTATGCCGGAGTTCATTGGGGAAACATTCAAGCTTTCTTGATTGAAGATAGAAGGAAATGCTTGGGTGCATTGGAGTTTGTGATGTAGACGGATATAGTATCGAGGTGGAGTGTTGAAGTATGCGATGCTATGTGTTAGATCTAGAGGATATTTTGGATCTAGAGGATATTTTAGATCTGGAGGATATTTTGGATCTAGAGAATATTTTGGATCTAGAGGATATTTTGGATCTGCAGAATATTTTGGATCTAGAGGATATTTTGGAGGAAATTTTGGGAATTTCCATATACTTCTCTATGCCTATATAAGCTACATCGAATACAAAAGGAGGTGGATCACAAATCAAGAGATTAGATCTAAGATTATTCTAATTAGGGTTTAGGCAATCCTAATCTTCTTCAATTCCTTTCTCCACAAAATCAATTTTTTCTAGTAAATTTGATCATTTTAATCAGTCTCTTGTACTCTTCTATTGATATTAATAAAGGTTTCTCTCTCAAAGTGGACATACACTGACAAGACGTCAGTGGAACCACTATATATCCCTGTGTGATTTAGTTTCTCGTTATTGCTCTATTATTTCCATTGTTTGGTGATTGTGATTGGCTTGGAAAAGATTGAGATTGTTCGATTGGTTGTTTTTGCACTATTACCACGATCTCGTTTTCCGCGGCGTTGGGGATTTTTGATTTAAGCGGTCTTGAATCAAAATTTCTCCACAACATCGTCCACATTTGAATCTTTTTAAATTAATCAATTTATGTTGTCCAAGTTGGACCAGATATTTATATCAGTTGGTGATGGCCTAATTAATCAAATATTGTAGACTTGGCTTTTGAAAAAATAACTTTGATTTAATTAATTTCGAAAAGAAAACTATGAATTTTATATCAGGGATGCCATTTTTTTTGGGCCAAGATCATTCCTGCACCATGTTGGTCTCCAATTCCAGACCTCTAAGAAGAGTGATACAATTTGCACTCACCAAAACAAAACCTCTCACCCATCACTCATCTCATTCCATCAAACACTTATTCATCAATCTACATCCACTTTCTTTTCTTACCATTGGATAAAATGAAGCATTCTCTCGTTTTTTCCTTCTTAAAACTAAAATCTCAAATTAAAATTCGTTGAAAACTCCATATCTCAAAGCTACTTCACATTTAAAATCAAAAATAACATCTCAAAAACCGTGTAATTTGTCCAAATCTTCATGTAGGATGTTGCATAGTTTAAATATTAATAAAAATGTTATGAAAAATTTGCGCCTTTGCGGAAGCGACCAGGATCTTATTCACCCAAAAGATGATTTCTATGGAAACAAATACAGATATGAAATCACACGCGCAAACACAAAATATTCCACCCAACAACCCTCTTTATTGATTCTCAAAACGAATTTTGTTTACATTTACTAGTTCAACAACCAACAATAAACAAACTACAAGAATCAATAACCTTATTGAGAAAGGGAAAGAATATCTAAATGACTACAACTCTTGTTGGAGAAGGAGAACAATGAAGAACGACGGCTAACCCTTGGATTAATTGGAGGCACCAATCCTCTCTAGGGCACCAAGCCCTAGAGGCACGCAGCCGCCACTCTATTCGGTCATACATTAATCCAACCCTATGTGCTGCTTTTATAGGAGAATAGAAGGCCTAGGCAAATTCCCAATTTGCCCCTTCAATACTTGCAGAACATGTCACAGAAAGACCAAGTCAAAACCGTAGAAAATCCGCTCAGACGTCTGACCAATATATGTCAGACGTCTGTCCATGCTCTCGGGTTACCAAAACCCTGACAATAGACGTCTGGCCAAATGCTATCAGACGTCTGTGCTGAAGCTCGACACAGAACTACTCCTCCTTGCCTTCTTTCTGCTTCTACACCATCTCCACTATCGCCAAGCACATCAACGCCTCGTCTCCATCAACATATGTGATTTCATGTCACAAATCACAACACTCCACCTTGATATGAAATCGCATCACATCAAACGAACTTCCAACACACAAGTCATCTAGCTCTTTCAACGACACCTTCTCTCAATTAAAACCAACCTCGATTTCCAGGCAACGAGATACACCCCACATGTTCCGAGTACAGGGACTCAATTGATTTCAGGGCAACAATCACACCCAGTCGATTTGAAAGGACTATGACCACACCTCAATTACAAACACAACCCACCGCCTGCAAAAGATGCATCTACCACCTGAGTTGCACCGTGCATAAACTAACGGTCTAAAAGTGCTTGCAATACCATTGACAACCGTCTAACACTTGATCTGAGCTCCTTTCTTGATCACCCCGGATCCCTCGAGCATCATCAACGTGAAGACCCCTGTCGAACACATCAGCAGTGACCAAATTAACCTCTCCAACTTGTTGTGGACTAGGTTCTTCAACCGTCACTCGCCTTTCACATCGACACCCGTCTACCACTTGACCTGAGCTCCTTCCTTGATCACTCCTGATCCCTCGAACATCATCAACGTGAAGACCCCTGTCGAAAACATGAACCGAATCACCATGGTATAGGCAAATCAAACCGATTGCCAACATCTTCGTCTTCTTCCATCTTCCCTCATCCACATCGGAGGGCTTCTCTTCATCTCCATCAACCAAACCATTGAGGCCTTCTAATCCTCAATCAAAATTATTTATCACCAACAGCGCCATCATATCCGACATCAAAAAAATCAATTTTTTCAACAAAAAATCAATTTTTTCAAACATAAATCAAAATTTCCAATCCAAAATCACTCTAAGCTTTGCGATGATCTAGCTCTGATACCAAGTTGAGTTTCGGCATTTTCTGCGTACCATACGCGTTTCACCGTGTCTATCGGAGTCAACGGTCGAAGTCTCCTATGCCGGCGTCCCGATTGAACATCCCCCATCGCCTTCCATTGAGCATATAATTTGGTATTGGCAAACACTTGTTGTAACAAAAGGAATCCCCAATGTTACATGTCACCAACACCATATATATACACCATGATCTTTCTTAATTTCTTGCGATGTGGGACAATTTTCCCGTTCAATCCATGCACCCACTCCATTCCAATGCGAGCCACACCTAACAAAGATCACTTGAACCATAAATATTAATCCAAAAACAATAAAATATGTTTTACTTGCATTATCAATCTCCTTTTCGTCTTCCATTAATGGATGATATGAGAAAACCAAGCCCGGCCAGCCAAGACATTTGTCTAGGGCAATGACACCGAAGGTTGTGGAAGCCCTTTTTTTTCCCGTTTCTCTTCCCAGCCTATTTTCCCCTACCCTTGCCTAGGGATAGCCATGTGCTAGGGCCCACACCGGACAAAACGTTGCTATTATGAATGCCAAAAGGTAATACACAACTACAGCAAAAAGGTGATATACAACTTTAGTTATATGATATTGATTTTCACACAAACAATGGAGTTGCAAGCATATTAATTGATATTAATTTCGTATACATAATTTCATCTTGTACAAGTTTTTTTCCTTCTTCTTCTTCTTTGTACAATTTTATCTGCCTAAGCATATGCCCTTTTGGAGTGGTTTAGGTTTATTTGCTCTATTATCCCTTTAAAGGAGTCGTTCAGCATTCTATTACCCCTTTAACAGGATGAGAGTGTTGTCTTAGTGGATCAATAAAGTATCATCTCAAGAATATGAAAGTGCACATTTCATAATTTGTAGTTTCATGGATTTTCAGCATCAGCCTTGAACTATTGAAATACCACCTAAAATAATAGCTCATTTTGCAAAACAACCAGATATTTTCAAACTTTCCGTTGACAACCTCAAATGTGAAGTTACAAGACTTTTGCACCTATCAGGGAAATTAAACAGTCCTTATTATAGTGCCATGGAAATGTAGGATAAAATACTCATAAGCAAGCAAATTTTGAAATGTATCAAGAAAACAAAACAAGTTAATATAATATAAAACAACAGCAAAGTTGAAATCAAATTTGATACCCCAGAATAACATAGTAACAAATTAAAACTATACCGACTTGGACTTGGCCAACTCGAAAATCACCATGTCCAAAGTCACTGTTCTTGTCAAATCTGTAAGCTTAGCATGAGTAGGTGTATCAAAGACATCAACATATAAAGAATGGCATTGGAGTGCGAGTTTGTTGACACCACAATTTGTGGTGTCACCAAACACTATTCACCGATTGGTGGAATTCAGGAGTCCCCATATGGGGTCCTCTATCCACCAATTGGTGGATGGAGTCACGTTGGCACCACAAGTTGTGGCGTCAACAAACTCGTACAGCATGGCATTGAACACTTACGTCCTAGGTAGTTAGATTTCACATGTCCCACTGCAATTTGAAACTGAATTAATCAGTCAGGTATGATGAAATTGTTGGATAAATAGGGACAGAATCGGATAGGTACATAGTGAGTTTCCGTATAATTGCCAAAGAACATTTGGGAGTTCAGAACCGATGAAATAAGGGTTTTAGTGTGCGGATAAAGCAATGACGGACATCTTTATGTTACCACATGATGCAAGAGGTCGGAAATTTGAGGTTGTATTAAAAAATCAACCTGAAAAGTGATATGTTCAAGGTGAAACCAATCGGCAAGGAAAATCAAAGGTAAACTATCACAATTTCTATTAGAGTTGATTTATATTCCACCATTGTCAACGGATGTATTTTTAGGGTTAGTAGAAAGTTATTTGCAGTGAGCACAATACTTATAATTGGACTTTTTGATGATATAATACATGAAATTAAACATGCAAACAATTATTCGCACAATTCATTATACATTTCAAAATAATATAAATAACTCCATACTTTTCGATAGGTATTGGAAAAAATTGTTGTAATAATGGCAATTATTATTAAAAATTGATTAGAAAACTCATTGCTCTCTTTATATTTCAATTCAAAAGATATTACAGCAATATTTGCAGACTTGTAAACAATATATTCAATTGGTGTCGCTTTTTGTTTGCAATTATTTATAATAACTACATATATATCGGTAACTAACTAGCCTACTAATGTCAATTATTCATAATTATTGCAAAAAAATGCAAGTATTTCGAATATTTATGAATATCTCTGCAACAGTTACGTATAAATGATTACTTGTTAGCAACAATACAAATATAATTTCAATTTATGAATAGATTAACAACAAAAGATTGTATTAAAATCATCTTAATTAAGCAAAAAAGAAAAGTAAGTAGTTATCTACAAATATTATTAATAGTTTAATGTATGTCTGCAATTATTCAGTTTAATTACTTACTTCTCAGCAATAATTGGAACAAAGAGATTAAACTTTGTTTTATGTATAGTTTATTAAATAATTACATTTAAGTAATAAACTATTTTGTAAAGGTACTAAAAAACTGCTATTATTTACAACTAGAACTACTACTTTTTCCTTTTTGCAGTTTCATAACTTAGTAATTTTAATTTGCAATTGAACCTTTTAAATATATTTAACATTTTCCTCAAAAAGATACTGAATTACAAAAGAAAAAAAATCAATCAAAATATAGTATAATTTTTTACCATCGGGTAATAGTAATTACGAATATAAGTAATTAAAATTTTTCCTTCTCACAAAAATATAATAAGTGAATTTATTTTTTATTTTCCAATATTATTAAATACAAACTATAATAATTTATATAGACAAATAATCCACTTCACGTAGCAATTTCGAAAAGAAAAACATTGTATACATTTTTTGTGATAACAATTTTAGAAAGCAAATATTGCATATATATATATATGTGTGTGTGTGTGTGTGTGTGTGTGTATTTGTATGTAATGAAATTTGAACTTCAAAATGGAAAAATATATATTTATATGCATTAAATCCTAGATATAATAAAGAAAATGTATGAACTTGAACGTAGAATGATTTAAGATAATTAAAGACAACTTTTTATATGTTTTAATTATGTGGACTTGAATGTAAAATTGATTTAACCATTTTTATTTATATGAATATTGTGTACACAGAGCGAATTGTTATTTTTATGATTTATTAGTCAAAAAATAAATATTTATTAATTAGACTTATTGAAATTTTTAAATTTAAGACCACTAGATAAATTCGTGTATGAACACGAATGTAAAACAAATGTAAGAAAACTTAGGAGAAGTCGGCAAATAATTGTACTAGTTATTAAATGTTGATATTTAAAGGTAAAATAACAACATTGTAATAATTTAATATAATTGTTGAAATTTAAACTATGCAAACTTGAAATAAAAATTATTTTTACCATTTTTACAATATATATGTGATACGCATGTTGAAATGTCATTTTTAAAATTTATTAAACCAGTTAACTATTAATAGATATTTGTTATTTGTGGTTTATTTGAGTAGTTTTAAATTAAGATCACCTAATTAATTTTTAAATATGTATTTATTTGTCAAATAGTATAAGAATACCTGAAAGAAATATTTAAATTATAAAATTAATTAAATGTTGGTATTTAAATGTAAAAAAATAAAGGGGCAACATAAATATTGTTATAATTACAATTATAACGAATAAACATTGAAGATTTTAAGCAGAATATCTAGAGACAATCAAAAAGATAATGAAGAACTTCTATAATTAATAAAAGAGAAGAAATTTCTTCTGTTTTTTGAATACTGAATTGATGGTAGGGTAAAATGTCACTTGTTTTTATGAATGTTAAGGCACACACTTTGCGCGTGATGATGCCATTTGTTTTACGCGGGAAGCCTTTTTTTTTTACAAATTATATATAATTAACATATGTAAGAGAATAATTTGCACGAATATTTAACCATATTTTTATATTGAAACATGTGTACTTAATTAAAATTTTATTTTAAGGCTGCAAAATTTATTTATTGTTAGTTTGAATTTTTATTTATATAATCAATTAATAGACAATGAATTTGTAAATGATTTTTTCTGTTAGGTTATATTTTTAGGAATTGAGATATATTTTGAATTTGAAAAGAAGTTTAACAGTTGGATCATATTTTTAAGCATGAAGTGATTTTTTGGAATTGTGAAAAAGTTTAATCGTTATATTCTATTTTTAAGAAATATTGAAATTTGTTAATGTTTGTAGAGAGGTAGTGTCCATGTTGATAGCAAAAGGTGTGACATTAAAGATAATACAACTATTAATAAAGATAAAGATTGGGTTTTTTAAATATAATGCTAAATTTTAAAACCAATACGAAATATACTGAAAGTTTGAAACTAAATAAAGATAACATAGAAAATTAAGGAAAGAACTTTAGCTTCCGCTTAATAGATATCAGTGAGTTCTACATCTACAAAACTATTGGTACTTTGGTTTCATTACTTTTATTTGGGACGTTATTGTCAGGGTCGGCCCAACAGTCGTGAAACTGCCGCAAACCATGGTATTGAACAAAACATATGTGATGGGCATCAACACCAGTTCAATGCAACTTAAGATATGAATTCTAACCACTCCGCCACAAGCAGTTTCAATAACTGGAAAACGAACATAATTATAAATCAATATTTTTTAAAACATATAGGAGATTTTGTTGTTCTTTCCACTACCTTCGATGGTGCTACCTTAGGCGATTGCCTTGTTCACCTACCCCTTGGACTGGGCATGCTTATTGTGAAAAAAACTAAGATCTAATTGTATATTTAAATAATATTTTGAAAGTAGGGATTAGGCAATAAAAAATTGAATTTGTATTGTAACAGTCCACATGTAATGTTTGATACAGTTCCAAGTCTAATATTTGTGTTATTCACTATTTTTAGTTTTTTATAATGATATAGATATTCAATTTGTATAAATTCAATTTTGTTAGTTTAGCTTTGTTTTCCATTATTTTTCTAGTGCGGTGCTAAGGGCATCCCGAAAACTACTTTAGGGTACCATATCACCGTCGATCGAACAGTATTCGACCGGCGGTTGTACGCCGAACGCAGCGAAAAAACGTTTGACGGTATCTGTGGTACCTCGAATTATAAAGTGGGGGTACCGTTAGCACTGCACTTTTTGTATATACCTCTGGATGGTAGACAATGTTTATAAACCTCATGTAGGAAAAATGAAAACAAATGAATTTTTCATGAAAGGATGGTCATATGTACAGATGATACTTGATGATAATAAACATATTAAGTTTGAAAATAAGCAGTTCTCAAAATTGCTTGAAACATATAGAAATCAAAATTAAAAATCGTGAAATGGTTTTGACCTACCATTCTCCATGCAAACCCTACATATTAACTTTAAAATCCTACTTTTTACAAGATATTAATACAACATCGTATTTCAAAAGGCTAATCATTGTAACCAAACGCATGCACTATACAATGTTGAATTTATGACTAAAAGATAAAAAGGCTTTCCTCGTCAGCAAAAAATGTAGCAGACAACATTAACATAAGCTTAAAATTAATGATTTGAATTAAAAACACAATGTTTTGCGGCTATGATACTTTATACAACAACATCACATCACATGACACATGGTGTAATCATAGCCATCCATCTTCTTACCGTTTTATTCCTTATTGGGTTCGACCGGGTTATGTATCTTATTTCTGTTTTAAGCCCAGTAATTTCTGTTATATATATCAGGCTATTGTACATATTATTTCATTCGAGAATCAATACAAAATATATTCTGAAACAAACTCTATTGCAAATTTATCAATTCTTTGTCTCTACATTCAATTCTTCTGCAATTCCAATACGGTATCAGAGCTGAAAGCTTAATAACATCAACCATATATCGAACCAAATTTTTTTAAGATAGATTTAAAACCCATCAGAGAATTATCATCATTTGGGTTTAACCTTTCATTTAAGTTTATAAACTCCTTATTTGAGAGTTGGTTATAATTCAGATCAGCGCCTTGCCAAGTTTATCTACTGGTTGCATCAGATCTAAATCATTTAAACCTAAGCAGAAAATTTCAGAGAAAATCAAGTCCTATCACCAAGAAAATCAAGAAATTAATTCAAGAAATTTTCATACCAGTGCCAGTCATCAAAATTGCTTTATCACTTGATAGGAAACTGGTTGCAGATTACCTGAAGTGAAGACCATTGATTTTCGGAATCAAGAAGGTAATTTCTCCTCAATTTGATTCTTTTTTATTCATAGTTCATGTTTCTGCATCATGGGAGATACAACTCCAGCAATTGGATAAATTGCATCAGCAAATCAATCATCTCAGAGTCAACCATAAGCTTTAGCCACATCTGTTGAGCAGCTCGTAAAAACTGTAATAAGCCCACAGAGTCAACTTGTTACAGTCAAATTAGATGAAAGCAATTATCTGTTATGGAAATTTCATATAGAATCCGCTATTCAGACGTATGGATTGGAAGGTTACATCTATGGTACCACTGACATACCATCAAAGTTCATAACAAATCAAGAAAATAGAGTTGTAAGTAATGAAGAATTTGTCAAATATCATAGACAAGATAGGCTAATTAATTCTTGGTTGCTTTCAACTATTAGCAACAATCTTATGTCTCAAGTTACTAGGTGTAAATCAACCAATGAAATTTGGTCAAATGTAGAAAATAATTTCAATTCCCAATCTCAAGCCAAGGTTACGAATTTCAGAAGGCAACTTCATAATACCAAGAAAGAAAATGACAGCATGAGAGATTACCTATCAAAGATCAAGACTTTGTGTGATCAGTTGGAAGCAGCAGGCCATAAAATGCCTGAATCTAAACGGGTCTTAACTGTTCTTAATGGTCTTAGCAATGAATATGAAGCTGTTGAAGCTATCATTTATTCATAAAGGGTTACACCTCCAATGGAAGAAGTTCATTCTATACTTCAATCTCATGAAACAAGCATAGAAAGCAAAAGAAATCAAGATTCTGATGTGTCTGTTAACTATGCTAACAATTTCAAGAATAAAGATCGTGGACCAAACCAACAAGTTCAAAAAGGTGGTTTTAGTAAAAGGTCTAGAGGCAGAGGAAGAAATTTTAACAACAATAATAGACCTAAATGTCAAATTTGTCAAAAAGTGGGCCACATAACACTCAAGTATTATTTTAGGTTTAATCAAAACTACACTCCTAATCAAGGTAACAGCAGGCAAAAGAATAACAATCAAAATGCAAATATGGCTCAAGTTCAGAATGATTCTAAGGCCAGTGGTCAGAATGAAATCACAAGAGTGGATCACATTAATGATGAAAGCAGGTACCCTTATTCAGGTGCAAAAATTCGTCTAACAAGCAACTTAGACAATTTTAAACTTGGGTGCAAGGAGTACAGAGGTAATCAATTAGTATGCATGGGGAATGGTAAGTCTATGCATATAACCCCTACATGTAGAGGATATATTGATGGAAACAAACACTTGCTTTTTAACAATCTATTAAGAGTCCCATGCATTAAAAAGAACTTGTTGAGTGTGTCTCAGTTTGCAAAGGATAACCAAGTATAGTTTGAATTTTATCCTATTATTGTTTAGTCAAAGAAATACTTAGTAAAAATGTTTTGTTGCAGGGCAATGAAGTTAGAGGGTTGTATGTGTTCAATTAAGCCAACTCCAACAAAAGTGGAATCAAATCTGTGAATTGCAATCTCAGTGAAAATACTCTAAATAAAGAAAGTAATGTGTTTGGTCTATAGCACAGTAAACTTGGTTATCTAAGTACAATTATTGTTAAATAATTTATTGTTGAAAACAGTATAACATTTGATGATATCACTATTCCTTATTTGTGCACATATTGTCAAATGGGAAAAACCCAAAAATTATCATTTATTGATTCATCTACTCAGCATTCTAAGCCATTACGGTTAATTGCTACTGATCTCTAGGGTCCAGCCCCAATTAGTTCAGATTATGGGTACATATATTATATTTCATTTGTGGATGCTTATAGTAGATATACTTGGATATATTTTCTAAAATCAAAATCTAATACTTATGATATCGTCATGCACTTTATTACTCATGTTGGAAAACAGACTGATTCTCAAGTTAAAAAAATTCAGTTTGATGGTGGTATTGAATATAAATCATCGAAGAACTATTTTCTTTTCTTTTAAAGGGAATATTACATAGAACCACTTGCCCATATACTTCTGAGCAAAATGGGCTTGTGGAAAGAAAGCATAGGAATATAGTTGAATCAGGATTAAATTTATTAGCTCAGGCAAAGATGCCACTAAAATTTTGGCTAAATTCCTTTAGTACAAAAGTTTATTTAATAAATAAATTGCCAATAAAAGTGCTTAGAGGAATAAGTCCTCATGAAAGCTATATAATGTTAAACCTGATTACTGTATCTTAAAAACTTTTGGTTGTTTTTGCTATCCTTATATCAGATCATATAATAAACAAAAGTTTGAGTATAGATCTTAACTTTGTAAATTTATAGGATATGCTGAACGCCAAAAAGGATATAAGTGTTTAGATGATAATGGAAAAATATTTGTAAGCAGACATGTAATGTTCAATGAAAAGATATTTCCCTATCATACTGAAAGTATCAAAACAACAAACATGATATATAATACAAATATTTCTATACCACCATTACCTGTATTTTTTAACTCAACATGTGCAGGTGAACCAAGTAAGACACATGACAGTATAACATCACATGAAGATGATACCGTTCAGCCATCTAACCAGTCCAATGAATCACCTACACTACAAAGGCAAGAAGAATCAGTCAGTATTCAATCCGAAAATGAAAATACAGATAGTGTAGAAAGAGAAGATCATCCTCAAGCTACATCCACTCATCCCATGGTTACTAGAGTAAAAAGTGGGATTTTTAAACCCAAAATATGTACAATTGTTACTATTGATGAAGAGCCAACTTGTCACAATTAAGCCAAGTCGGATGGCAGCTGGTTAAAACCATGGATGTTGAGTACCAGGCTCTCATACAAAATCAAACATGGGATTTAGTTAAGCCTCCAATAGAAAAATATATCATCAGATGTAAATGGATTTACATAATAAAAAGAAAATCAGATGGTTCCATTGGTAGATATAAGGCAAGAATAGTAGCCAAAGGCTTCACACAACAACGAGATTTTGACTACAAGGAAATATTTTCACCAGTAGTCAAACCATCTACAATTAGAGTTGTTCTATCTATTGCTATAAGTAGAAAATGGAAACTTAGAGAACTAGATGTAAATAATTCATTTCTTAATGACATATTACAAGAAGATGTATATATGGAACAACCAGAAGGGTATATGAGCAATAGGAATATGTGTGCAAGTTAAAGAAGGCTATCTATGGATTAAAACAGGCTCCTCTTGTATGGTTTGATAGATTAAAAACCACATTGGGTAACATGGGTTTTCAATCTACCAAATTAGAAAACTCTTTGTTTGTCAAATTTAATGATTGTTCTATTATATGAATTTTAATATATGTTGATTATCTTATCATTACAGGTAATGATAATACCGAAATCAACAAACTTGTGAACTATCTGGATAAACAATTTTCTGTTAAAGATCTAAGAACACTCAATTACTTTCTAGGAATAGAAGTGATAAACAATTCAGCATCTGAAATCATTTTCTCAAAGAAAAAACATTTCTGAACTTCTGACAAAAGCTCAAATGGACAAAGAAAATGGTGTACCAACTCCAATGATTAGCATTCAACACTTATCTAAACATAGGGGATATATAATTCAAAATAATATAGAAGAGTAGTTGGTGCTTTACAGTATGGAACTATCACTAGGCCTGATATAGCGTACAGTGTTAACAAAGTGTGTCAATTTATGCAAGAACCACTTGACATACATTGGAAAGCATTCAAAACGATTCTTTGATATCTCAAAGCTACTTTGGATTATGGTTTGCATATTAAAGCTAGCAACAATTTCAACATTACTGGATTTGCTGATGCAGATTGGGCATCAGATCTAGATGATAGAAAGTCAACATCTGGATATTGCATTTTTATTGTTGATAATATTGTTTCCTAGTGTTCAAAGAAACAATCCACTATATTCAGATCGAGTACAGAAGCAGAGTACAGAAGCATTGCTAACGCAACTGCAGAAATTATGTGGCTATAATCACTACTTACTGAACTTAATATTCAAGCAAACAAGTCGATATTGTGGAATGACAATCAGAGTGCAGTATATATGTCTACTAATCCTATTTTGCGTTTCAGAACAAAGCATATAGAAATTGACTTGTATTTTGTTTGAGAACAAATTATGAAAGAATATATGGAGATTAGACACATACTAGCCACTTACCAACGTGCCGATACACTTACGAAGGCAATACCATCTCCAAACTTTATAAAGTTTAGAGATGAACTCAGAGTGAAGAAGATTGGAAGTAGCGACTCTCAAATCATGCAACAAAAGCCAAATCGAAGCCAGATCACCTTGAAGAGACTCAAAAAAGCAAAGATCTGACCGATAATCTCACTTTAAAGTCATCTGGTGAAGTCAGTCAAGCAAATTCAACTCAAAACACCATATCTAAGAGTATAAGAAGAAATAATAAAGGAAAGGAAGTGATTTCTCATTATGGTTTGAAGAATTAGTAGAAGAAGGTAGAGATCGCGGCTGTTTCCTCCACGGAAAACCCTAACTCTAGTTTCCATTTGAAGGGGGAATTAAAAACACAATGTTCTACAGCTAAGATACTTTATACAGCAACATCCGATCACGTGATACATGGTGCACAGTCATTCATCTTATTACCATTTTGTTCCTTATTGGATTCGGCCCAGTTATTATTCTTATTTCTGTTTTAAGCCTAGTTATTTCTGTTATATATATTCGGCTATTGTACATATTATTTCTGTAACGACCTGCCTTTTTGCCCGATTCTCACCGGTAATTGAACCAACTTTAATTGTTCATAAAGACGGATGGTTATGGGTACTAACACATTTGAACCCAAGTAATAGAACTTTTATTTCATTACGAAATATTTTTGCATCAGAGTTACAAAGAATCAGAGTATACCATAAGCTCAGCGGAAAACCAATTTCTCTCTGTGGAAGAAGAAAAACCAAAACAAGACACTAGTTCCAAACAGAAACTAGCTCTGAAACTAAACCTGCAAACTAAACTACTAGCTGCCCGTGCAAAATTATGGGCACCTGGAGTTTAGGTGGGAACAATAAACTCCAGGTCGGTCGTGGGACTGGTTTGAGAACTCAAAATAGTTATTATTTCGGGTTTATTTTAAAGTTGGAAAAATTCTCCGGACAATGCCGCTAACGCGGAACGGGTTTACCCTATGAGAATTCTGGTTCATCGAAACTCGTTATGACTTTGGAAAATGAAGTTATCATAAGCTCGTCCCACATCACACAATGCAAACGCACACCATATGGGCGAGTTTTGTCTTATGATACCCAAAATGCTTTTATACGTGAAAATCCTCTTTTAATACAATTTTAGTGCATAGTGTTGAAAACCATTTCACAAATCAATATATTATTCTTATCTTCGTGTCCTGGATTGATATTTCGTTCCGGGAACCATCAGATTGGAAAACTCAATAAGCAATACGAGCCGTTCATGAATTGTAATCCAACTTATCACCATATATATGTAAGAACATATCAAAACTAATTTATACTTGCCTAACGTGGTTCACATGCAACGCATTAGGGAAAGTCATCATATTCCTAATAGTAGAACACTCAAACAATTTTAACAACAATAAGAACAGTTCTAGAGTGATGCATGCAGCATGTAACAGCAGCTGCGTATACCCATAAACACCATGATGATTGAAATCAAAACTAGGCAACCAACCCAAAGGATAAGCATGTAAACAAACTCGCACTAATTATACTCAGAGAAAACCGAAGTCCAAGACTTGAAATATATTTAATCGTAAGAGAATTTACATTGTATTAATGACACAATAAACAACAAGACGCAGCTAATTAGTTTGTTAGTGGACTAAATACCATAAGAACGAACAAAAGAGGGATGGCGAATAGCAACAGCTCCTGGCAACGTGGAAAGCTGTTGGTCAGCGGCGAACGGTGCGCAATGCACAGTGGCGGAGAGCCTGCAAATGAACTTGATGGAGGCGTAGGCTCGGATTTGTTGCATGGATCGACATGCCGGTTGGAGCGAGAGCGAGCGAGGGTCACGGAGGCAACGGCGGCGGCTTTGTTTCCGGTCGGGAGGCGAGCGACGGTTCGGGTTCAACTGAGGGTGAGGAGGCAGGATCGGAACGGCCTTGCATAGTTCGGAACCCGCCGTCTTCTTTTCATACTCGCTGTTATTTGTTTAACATTACCAAATTTGCTAGACCTTGAAGTGTCACTTAGCTCCTGTTTGCTTCATGCATGTTTTAGGGTCCATTCAGTATGTTATTTGGTGCAGTCATGGGTATTATACTCGAATTGTTTTAACAACTATTGGGTTTAAACTAATTATATTTATGTGTTTATCGAAGTTACTGACTTGAAATAAGTTTAATCCTGACTAGAGTGTTTTATGCTTTTGCACGGAACGCTCGAGTCAAATCCTGAGTGTTCCAGATTTAAAGATTCAGCTCGCAAACTGGAGAGGAACATAAAGACACAGGATGCTTATGCGCGTGCAAGGCTCGACTAAAAGTGTAAAATTTTATTCTTATAAAATTTATGTATGAGTTTCTTCCGCTGTATAAAAATAAAAATGTTTTGTATAAACTCTGATATATGTATGAAAATTTATTCTGCTGCAATTATTGTGTACTATGATTCTGTGTGTATTTTCTGTTTAAATATGATAAGCTAAATAACGATTCCTCGTTTTGAGCATCTAGAGTTAGTTTAATTACTGATCAGAGACGTTGAAAATAGTGAGTCGTCACAATTTCATTCAAGAATCAATACAGAATATATTCTAAAGTAAACTCTATTGCAAATTTATTAATTCTTCATCTCTGCATTCAATTCTTCTGCAATTCCAATAATTTGCCTCACCAAGCAGCAAATGAGGAGTTCACAAAGATTTTTGTAAGAGAAAATGGTGTTAAAACACAACATTGTAACTAACTCGGAAATTGCCACAAGTAATTGATAAGTCCATCAAAGTGAAAATCTAGCAAACGCAAAGAAACAATGGGACATTACATTTGCTAGTTATCGCTCATGAAAAAAACAAGATTTTTTTAGTGGAGTGTGTCGTTCCATTTCTTTTAGAGAGAGGCTTTGCTAAAGCAAGTAAATACAACACGGTTACAACCTCCATTAAATCTGTCAAACCCTATAGGGACATAAGGAACCTATTATAAATGGTTTCTACAACAGCCCGAACTTTAACGTTGTATATATAATTCGAATTTGTTAAAATAAAATGAAAAAGTCTAAATTTTATTTTTGATGATTAATGGTTTTAAAATAAACTTGAGTTAATTAAATTTTATTTTATAGAAGATTTAGTGAAAAAAAATTGAATTTAATAAATATTCAGGCTGATTATAAAGACTGAAATAATATTTTTAATTGAAAATGAACATTTAAAGGCCTTAATAATTCGAATAAAAATGGCAGCGATGAAGAATTAATTGTAACAACTCATATTCTTTTTGGCGTACATTTCATCAAAAATCGAGACTTAACTAAATCCATCAGAACACAGATCATTTGGTTTGGTACCTGCAAGAATTAACACGAACAATATCAATCGTATAGATTTAAACTTACTACTGAAACCAGGTATAATAAAAATATCAAATGTATCTGCTACCTTAGAACCAGTTGGATTCCTTAGAAGCCAATGGTTACATTGATACTGAACATGAAAGAACTAAGACTTTATCAATATTGATCATCTACAGCTCTAAAGACATATCCCTCCATGTCTACCATGTGAGTTGTTATGCGGAGAAGGGTTCTGCTCCACTTTTTATTACAACCCATAGAACTTTAGAATGGCATGTACTAGTGTAGATCTGAAGCACTTGTTTGGCTAAGGCACTAGACATTTGAGATGTCAACTCTTAGTCAGTAATTATTATGATTCGTTATATTTACTTATTCCGCTCTGAGTTATTAGCTTTAGTGCTCTGATATAATTTCTTTTTCGTAGGATACTAAACCAACGAATCATATGCTAATGGACCTGATTTTCAATTCACAAAAAAATTCAGCTCATTCAAGTGCGGGTTGCTACAGGTTAACTGATTTAGCAGATCAAGACTTCCATTCATATTCTTCCTCTTGACTTTCACATAGTTTATCACTCCTCCCTCTCATCGTCCCGTCCATCAAAAGTGTAAGGAGTCAACATTCTCAACATTAGTAGTAAGCCTAGGGGCGACAGACTTTCTCCAACGATCATGGAGTCACCACTTTGGTTATTCCTAGGATAGATTTTGCATAAATAAAAAAATCCACGGATTACAGAAACTGAACTGACAGATCTATGTTATGGACTAAAGAAATAAAAAGTTGTTCTTAATAGTCTGAGATCGATACATTTCTCAGTGAAAGTCACCAAGGTGTTTGTGTTAAAAATTGACACACGTCGGAACTATTAGAAAACAATGTAAATGAACAAAATAAATCGAAAATGAGGGGAAAAAAAGAACTTACAACAAGTATAATGGTTTGTCTAATCAAAAACCTGTTATGTAACGACGGTCGGAACAAAGCCCCCCTTCCTTGCACGCATACGAGCTGGCACACAACTCCCATATAACAAAAGGAATCCCTAATGTTATGTGCCTACCAACTCATATTTGTACACAACTCCTTCAATTTATTCCGTGATGTGAGACTATTAATTCTAACCCGTCATTCCTCCTTAACAACATGCGAGACAATCCTAACAGTCTCTCACTTGACTTGCATCCTACGAGTATCTTTTGAGAGCACTGCCTTGCCTGCATGACCTAGTCCGTAACCTTTGACACTGATACCACTGTTATGTAATGACGGTCGGAAGAAAGCCCCCTTTCCTTGCATGCATATGAGCTGGCACACAACCCTCATATGACAAAAGGAATCCCTGATGTTATGTGTCTACCAACTCATATTTGTACACAACTCCTTCAATTTATCCTATGATGTGGGACTATTAATTCTAACCCGTCATTCCTCCTTCCTTAACAACATGACGATCCTAATAATACCTACGTCCACTTGAATTTTGTTAATGTCTATGTAGAGCTTTTACAAACTTTATCTTACAGGTTGGTGGCTATGTGCAAGTGATGATCAATGCAGTTGCAAAGAAAGTACAAAACGTTTGTTAATCAAGCCTGAATTCCTCCAAACATTGCCCCTTTTCTAATTATAGTTACAATTCGGTGGAATTCTCTCCAATGCGTTCTTTCGTAACTTCCCCACATCCTGAAAAAGTCATTTTTCAAAATAGTATGCACAACTTATCAATCTTTAGGGATTTGTATCGAACCATGCTCCATTGATCGAGATAGATCCATGAGATGGTTCTGAAAACTTTCTCCACTCTCTCACGGACATCTGGTTGACTTACATCTTTACCTTTAATGTTCCACTAAGTTATTGTGAGCTTGAACTTGAGCGAATTCCCTGGTTTTGACAAGGAAGTAAGCACTTGACTTGCACATCGTTCAAGACATGATAGGCTAGTGAGCCATCCCATATAGCACGTACTAATCACATTGTATAAGTTTGGTTAAAAATTTGGGCAAGGGTTAGAGTTAGTGTTGATCGCAGACTTGGCTGGTTTCTTAAATCTACTATTTGGCACTTGGAGTGGTTGATGTGTGAGGTACTTTTTAAGGTTTTTGGTTGCCTTATGGTTCCACCTCCTTGTTTTTCTTGAAATATGAGCTTAGCCGCTATCGTTTTAGATTCATTCTTAGTTGTTCTTCTATTTGATTGATCTGACATATCCAGACATGGTTTAGTCACAAAGCTGATAATACATCCCTTCATTCATGAATATCTTTATTTATACAATTTACGAAAGCCTTATGTTGTTTGATTTATTAGAACATCCGTATTTGGTTTACGATAGTCTGTTATTATTAAATTATAAGAGCTATCTTTCTTTATCTTTAATAGCACTTCATATCTAAATTTATGACAACATCATTTATCTAACGTATGATAATTTCGCCTACTTGATATATGGTAGTCATTTCATCACTAGATTTACGATAGCCATTTTTCATTTATCCTCAACAACTCTTTCTGTAACACCCCACGTCCGTTAATGTCACTCACTAAGGGAATGCATTAAGTTCTGAGAAGTCTTATAGGTAAATAAGAACATAATAGCACAAGAAAGACATGTAAAATAGCAGCAGAATTAAAAACTTTATTTAAATCAAAACATCATGGTCCCAAATACTGAGTTTACATCAAAAGTAACTAATTACATTAATAATATGTCTTGCCAAAAACATCAGAGTACAAAACCATAAGACCATATTTCCTTGTGAAGCCATAAGAGAGTTGACCAGAAGTCAAAGCGATACATCTATATCCAAAATCCAAGCTAAGCTGAAAGAATCCAAATCAACTCTAAGCACTTCCACCCTGAGAACCTGGTGGGGAAACGGAAGAGAGAGAAGAGGAAACAAAAAGGGTCATACATAAAGTCCGGCGAGTCCAGTTACTTTTAAATATAAATAAATAAAAGTATCATGGCAGGTATATAAAACTGGAAGAACAAGATAACAGTAATAATAACAAGTGTGAACTGAGCAAGGTAAGATGAACAGGATATATTGCGCTTATTAAATAATTTCTCTGCACCGCGCAGATACTAGTATATCAAAAGTAGAATGATCTCTACCAATACCGTTCCATTACATTTTCTTGATTATTAGGTTACTTGGGTTAATAACACTCAAGACTTATACGCACATCGTACCCATATACTTTCCCATGGATTCACCTAATACAATATATGTAGCTATCCCTCAATATTGAGATGCACCCCATAGTACCCCACTCGCACGGTCTCCACCGTAAAGAACGCAGTGCCCCATCCTACGCCTAAGTGACGGGATCTCTATATACCGATGTTACGTTTCGCATATATCTGTCATTACTATGCTACACAAGAGTACGGACTGCCACCATCGATCGAATCAGATTCCATGTCGGAATAAAGCCCTCTAGTCTACGATACACCATCCAGAGCATATATGCATGTATCTAGACTGTCCCATGTATGTACTGTAATTGTAGCTCGATGCCTCAATCGCACGTCGTCTAATGTGCACCGAGTTCCGTGGCAAGGCTAAACTAAAAACACGAAACTCGACCCGGAGCTTTTCCATACCTGTACATGCCGCCTTTAAGTGCCTTCAAATACAGATATTCCTCGGGTCTGTTTTCCATGGTGGCTATGGCCCCACCTCGGACCCTCCCTCAACTAGTAAAGACTACAAGAGCTAAGCGACCGTCCCTAATACAACCAATCAAACATCCATGTGGCGTCTACCCTCAACCCCGTACCTCGATAGTGAAAGGTGAAATGATACCTTGGGTTTAGCTCTAGTCTTTTCACATCCCGCTGGCTGTCGATGACAGATATCTGACGGTCTACTATCCTTGTTGGTCGTGACCCTCTTTACCTCCTCGTGAGGCAACCGTCGAATCACCCTGGTGTCACCTCGTCATAGCATTCTGACTTCATAGCTACATCTGCAGTCAAGGCCCACCCACCTAGTAGTTACGCGCAGACCCAACCTCTGCGGGTATAGACTAAGACATCTATCATCGCACAGAGGACTACTAGGAGAACCTTATGTACTTCTGGAAGCCGCGTGCTTCCCCTTCCAGTCCTTTGGAGCCGTCACAATAATCAGATGAATGTGTGCTCCCCTCGTGTCTTATAACACCTTGATGATCTACCCCATTGGGTTATACACCCTCAAACGTACGGACTGGTCCAAGCGCCTTTCTTTAATATGTTATTAGACCCTATGTCTAAACATTCTTTTACGCGCTTGCCTTACCTCACCCGGTTCCCATCTAACTTGGTTTTTCCCGTTCATATTGAATTCTTATTCCAAATTACCAAGTTTCTCTTGCTTATTAATTTCAATCATATAACTTAATCCATTTAAGTTTATTAATAAGCCCACAACATGTTATTCTTTAGATTGTAGCCCAAGGTTTGTAATCCACAATCTATTTTTTTATTCTTGCTTGGTTACATCATTACAATAACATGTTCTCCTTAATACGTTGTTAAGTATATCTCAATTCATATGTTTCCTAATTAACATGTCACTTACCATTTATGATTAAATATAACTTATTTATTTTACAAGTTTTCCTCATTCTTTCTCATTTAGTCATAAATTCAATTTACACCGTCATTACAACTTATCGTTGTTTACTTAGCAGATTATTACGCATATCTAATTCTATCATTCTTACAAGTTATGCTTACCCCATAAGGGTGTCTTTAATTACATAATTTTATTATATTTTCCACCAGTTATGTATACCACTAGGTATCTTTAATTTCATAACCTTATTGGGTTAAGTTCGTGGGCCTATATGTAAATATTACCCACCCCCTCTATTTTACTTAACCCACCCACTACCCATCCAATTTTACTTAACCCTAACTTAAGTTCATAATCATACAGTCCTTATGGATTAAATTAGGTTAAGTAGTCCAATTCATTAGCATGTCCAATTACGGTTATAATGGGCTAGACCTCCCACATTAGGCCTACGACGTGTGGATGCTGGATATGCCGGTCGGGTCCAGGTAGTCTTATTCCACAGTTGGGTCTAACCTCGTGTATTAGCTCGATTCGTATTTGCACTCTTAGACCTCTCACATTAGGTTCAACATTAGTGGCTGCTGGATATGTCAGTCAGGTCCGGGCAGACTTCTACCACTAATGCAACCTAACCTCTTATCATAAGTGCAATTACAATTCCTAATTGTAATTATTAGACATTTCATTTTTATCCAAATATACCTATGTCATTATAGGTGATTATTTCTCTTTTTCCCCATATTTAATTATATGCCTAATTCACTGTTCAAATCATAGACTTTTACGCCCCTTTTCAAACCATATGCTCTTTTTCCCCTAAGTTATTAGTCAAGGCACATATATATATATATATATATATATATATATATATATATATATATATATATGTGTGTGTGTGTGTGTGTGTGTGTGTGTGTGTGTGTGTGTTATGCACGAACCCGAATCTACATATTTTCCAATTTATGTCCCTAGTCCATATTCGCCCATTTCAATACAGATTATACCCAAATCCATATTCGCATATTTTCCAATGTATGCCTAAAATTCATATTCACATACGTTCCAATTTATGTCCCAAATCAGTACTTACACATGTCCCAATTTATGCTCAAATTATATTTTCCAATGTATGCCTAAATTCATATTCATATTATTCAACACAATATATGCCCCAAAATTCATGTTCATATATTTCCAAATTTTTATGCCCAAATTTAGATCTATATTTTCCAATACCAATTATGCCCCAAAATTATGTCTTTCCCAATCGTTCCCAATTTCGCATGTTCGCATTTTTCAGCGTTAGGCCTAAGCTCAAAGGTAGCCTGGCTATGTTAAAATAAAAAGGGAAAAAGTGGGAGAGAAGAGAATCAAGAGTAGGCATAATAACAAATCAATAATAAACTAATAGAAATAGGCATAAACTGAATAGGCATATTATGATAAGATTTAACATGGTGGCGATATGAACATATAAAAGTAGATCTGATAATTATGTCATAATAGAACTGATTAGGCACCGATTCAAGATCCAATTTTTATATACATATCAAGATTACTATTTAAATATTTAGATCTAAAAATAACATGAACTCACAGTGAATAGATCTAAGGAAATGGATCCAAATTAATGTGAAGAACATGTTGAATAAGTTGTTGTAGCCATCGCTGAATTTGTATAATGTTTGCTGAATTAGATTTGGAGTAAATTAGGCCATTCAATCTTTGTTGCAGCGGAGCTTCGCCGTCGCCATTGTTTTTAGATGAATAAAACCTAGGTCTAGGGTACTTTATATAGCCTTGGGTTCATAAATCTAGCTCCAAAATCGTCCAGGTTCAGAAAAGAAGTTTCTAAAAAAAGGGGGGTCGGCCCCTCTTCAGGTGGGTCGATGCCTAGGTCGACCCCCCTTCATGGGTGTCGACCCCTAGGTTGACCCCAGGGTCGACCCCCATGAGCCTGAGTCGACACCTAGGTCGACCCCATGAGCCTGAGTCGAACCCTAGGTCGACCCAGCAAGGTCTCGGGTCGACTTCAAAATGTCGGCCCTTCCTCGATTTGCGAGCTGGATTTCTAGTTTCTGATTTTTGAATATTTTGGAATTTTATATGTATATATATCTTTCCTATACGCATACAAACTTCAATCCTTAATAACTTCTTCGTACGGTGTCTGATTTACACGAACCGAATGTCTATCTTGACCAGAATTCCGAGACGGACATAATGGCACAGTCCGTTTTACTTAATTCTAAATATTTAATTAAGTTTTCCTTAATTCATTGTTAACAGTGTATTTCACACTAATTATCCTTTAATTCATCATCTTTAGTGTCGTTAAAATTCTGGGGTGTTACATTCTCCCCTACTCAAAGGATTTCATCCCCGAAATCTCTAAGTTAAGAAGAACGTATATCCTAACATCCAACAATCATACGTCCATCTAGCAATCACATGCCTCTATTGTCCTTAAGGAATTTCTAATGATTTTATGAACATACGTAATAGTGTTTGTATATGTCCGTAAACCAATGCAAAAGATCAGGCGGTCTACTGATTCAGTTGTCCTCCTTAACGTAATGCATGTTTGTGCCATGCAACCAAAATGTATGCAAATCTTCCTAGTATAACATGTAATCTCTATATGTGTGCACAATCATCCATCCAAATGCAACATCAATGCAACGATACACCCATTTTCATCCATAAAATTTAAAATATACACACATCAATACGCAAAATGTAAGTGATTGAGCCGATCTAGTGCCTATTGTGTGTGTATATGCATCCATGAGCAAGTACTAGCAACCACTTGCATCCATCAAATATAACATGTCTCAAACACATGTTTACATTCATTAGTTTTCTACCTAAAGGCTCGATCGATAGTAGATATTCAAACGATAGATACAAGTATTAATTCGAAACTTGGAAAAAGAAGTTAAGGACATATTCTTGAAAAGGAAAGGATATGAAGCGCGAATCTTATCTTCAGCCTCCCAAGTAGCATCCTTGCGTTCCTTTCCCCATTTCACTCTTACTGGCTTCACTTCTTTGTTGCACAATTTCTTAACCTCCAATCCAAGTACGCAAGTCGGAACTCGTCTAGTCGTCGCTTCCTTCTCTACTTTCACTTCCTCTCGCAAGTTTGGCTTCACTACCTCGAACTCTATACACTTTATCGCCTCTTGAATGAATAGTCGACTTAGAATGACGGGCTTCCTCAAGGACTGTGTTCAATAGTTTTCCCATTCCGATATAATTTACCTATCAAACCTCTTCTCAAATAGCTCCCCTACTTGCTTACAAATTTCCCTCTTTTCTTTTAGGAGTCATATGTCGCATAGGCAATGCAACTCGCTTTGCATTGTCCACCAAGTATATGAGCAAACCAATCTCGTGCCTCGGGGGTAAACCCCGAACCTCATCAAAACATTTGGATACTCGCAACTATTGGTACAGATCGCAAATCATCGATAGATATATCAAGAGGTTCTAGGAGACTAAGCATGACAGACCCTTTTTAGGGTCATAAGAAATCTTGAGAGTCTTTCTATGGCAAGTCAGAAGTCTAACGACTCTCCTCTCACAATCTAGAATGGCTCCATATATGTAGTTAACTAATCCATTCTCAGAATCAAACCGTATCTTATGAAATCAAGAACATATGTGTCACAACCAAACTCAACGCCTACTACGGAGATTCTCAAACCCCGACAAATCATCGATAAATGAGCCGTACCTCCACTGGGGTTTGAGGAAATAACGGGATCCAAAACCATACTAGTATCTAGGTGCAGAGACTCAACTAAAGGATCAGATATAAAAGAATGCGAAGCGCCAGGAAAAGAATCCTAATAGGATGATCAGAAATCGAAATCAATCCTTCGATGGAAACTTTCCTACCCCTGTCCTGTCCACCATCTATGAGAACATTAGCTTGCCCCCAGAAGTTCCTGCCCTCTGCCTTGTCATTGTCTCTTCGGGCACTCCTTAATGAGGTGTCCTGCCTTACTAAAGTGGTAACAAACGCCTTTTTTCTTTCTGCAATCCTTTTTCAGATGATCCACCATTCCGAAATTATGGTATTTCCTCTTTTCTTCTTTGGGTTTTGCTCCTTAGCCCAAACTCCTTTATTCTCCTTTTTACCATCCTTGTGCAACATGCTAAAAAGTCTCTTGAAAGCTGCCTCCATCGCACAGAAATCCTTACGAGGCTTGAGAGAAAATAAGACGAAGGTGAAACCACTGCGGCTAAAGATGGAGGTTGGGCACTTCATTGCCCTTCGACATGTAACGTTGTTTTAACATGCCTACGGAACCATGCCAAAATTGGGATACCCTTCCGGGAAGAAACAGTTTCCCGAACAAAAAGGAAAAGGAATCAAGCGGAGAATCAAGAAGATATTTATGGCTTTGGGAAATATGCTTTTCAAAAACATACTTTTTATTTTAAAATACTTTGTTTTTGAGAACTTTTTGAAAACCATTTTCAAAATATTTTATCCGATCTTATAACCATACGCTCTGATACCAAATGTAACACCCCACGTCTGTTAATGTCACTCACTAAGGGAATGTATTAAGTTCCATGAAGCGTTATAGGTAAATAAGAACATAATAGCACAAGATAGACATGTAAAATAGCAACGAAATTAAAAACTTTATTTAAATCAAAACATCATGGTACTAAATACTGAGTTTACATCAAAAGTAACTAATTACATTAATAATCTGTCTTGCCAAAAACATCAGAGTGCAAAAGCATAAGACCATTTTTCCATGTGAAGCCATAAGAGAGTTGACCAGAAGTCAAAGTGATACATCTATATCCAAAATCCAAGCTAAGCTGAAAGAATCCAAATCATCTCTAAGCACTTCCACCCTAAGAACCTGGGGGAAACGGAAAAGAGAGAAGAGGAAACAAAAAGGGTCAGACATAAAGTCTGGCTAGTCCAGTTACTTTTAAATATAAATAAATAAAAGTATCATAGCAGGTATATAAAATTGGAAGAACAAGGTAATGATAACAATAACAAGTGTGAACTGAGCAAGGTAAGATGAAAAGGATATATTGCGCTTCTTAAAGATATTTCTCTGCACCGCGCAGATACCAGTATATCAGAAGTAGAATGATCCCTACTAATACCGTTCCATTGCATTTTCTTGATTATTAGGTTACTTGGGTTAATAGCACTCAAGACTTATACGCGCATCATACCCATTTACATTCCCATGGATTCACCTAATACAATATATGTAGCTATCTCTCAATATTGAGATACACCCCATAGTACCCCACTCGCACGGTCTCCACCGTAAAGAACGCAGTGCCCCATCCTACGCCTAAGTGACGTACGGATCTCTATATACCAATGTTACGTTTCGCATATATCTGTCATTACTATGCTACACAAGCGTACGGACTACCACCATCGATCGTATCAGATTCCATATCGGAATAATGCCTTCTAGTCTACAATACACCATCCAGAGCAGATATGCATGTATCTAGACCGTCCCACGTATGTACTGTAATTGTAGCTCGATGCCTCAATCGCATGTCCTCTAATGTGCATCGAGTTCCGAGGCAGGGCTAAACTAGAAACACGAAACTCGGCCGGGAGCTTTTCCATACCTATACAGGCCACCTTTAAGTGCCTTCAAATACAGATATTCTTCGGGTCTGTATTCCATGGTGGCTATGGCCCCACCTCGGATCCTCCCTGACTAGTAAAGACTACAAGAGCTAAGCAACTGCCCCTAATACAACCAATCTAAACATCCATGTGGCATCTACCCTCAACCCCGTTCCTCGATAATGAAAGGTGAAATGATACCTTGGGTTTAGCTCTAGTCTTTTCGCATCCTGCTAGCTGCCGATGACGGATATCCGACGGTCTACTATCCTTGTTGGTCGTGACCCTCTCTACCTCCTCGTGAGGCAGCCTTTGAATCACCCTGGTGTCACCTCGTCATAGCATTCTGACTGCATAGCTACATATGCAGTCAAGACCTACCCACCTAGTTGTTACGCGCAGACCCAACCTCTGCGAGTACAGCCTAAGACATCTGTCACCGCACAGAGGACTACTAGGAGCACCTTACGTACTTCAGGAAGCCGCGTGCTTCCCCTTCCAGTCCTTTGGAGCCGTCACAACAATCAGATGAATGTGCGCTCCCCTTGTGTCTTATAACTCCTCGATGATCTACCCCGTTGGGTTATTCACCCTCAAACGTACGAACTGGTCCAAGCGCCTTTCTTTAATTTGTTGTTAAACCCTATGTCTAAACATTCTTTTACGTGCTTGCCTTACCTCATCCGGTTCCCATCTAACATGGTTATTCCCGTTCATATTGAATTCTTATTCCAATTTACCAAGTTTCTCTTGCTTATTAATTTCAATCGTATAACTTAATCCATTTAAGTTTATTAATAAGCCCACAACATGTTATTCTCTAGATTGTGGCCCAAGGTCTGTAATCCACAATCTATTTTTTTATTCTTGCTTGGTTACATCATTACAATAACATGTTCTCCTTGATACGTTGTTAAGTATATCTCAATTCACATGTTTCCTAATTAACATGTCACTTACCATTTATGATTAAATATAACTTATTTATTTTACAAGTTTTCCCCATTCTTTCTCATTTAATCATAAATTCAATTTGCACCGTCACTACAACTTATCGTTGTTTACTTAGCAGATTATTACGCATATCTAATTCTATCATTCTTACAAGTTATGCTTACCCCCACAAGGGTGTCTTTAATTACATAACTTTATTATATTTTCCACCGGTTATGTATACCACTAGGTGTCTTTAATTACATAACCTTATTGGGTTAAGATCGTGGGCCTATATGTAAATATTACCCACCCCCTCTATTTTACTTAACCCACCCACTACCCATCCAATTTTACTTAACCCTAACTTAAGTTCATAAAAATACAATCCTCATGGATTAAATTAGGTTAAGTAGTCCAATTCATTACCATGTCCAATTATGGTTATAGTGGGCTAGACCTCCCACATTAGGCCTACAATGTGTGGATGTTGGATATGCCGGTTGGGTCTGGGCAGTCTTATTCCACAGTTGGGTCTAACCTCGTGTCTTAGCCCGATTCGTATTTGCACACTTAGACCTCTCACATTAGGTTCAACATTAGTGGCTGCTGGATATGCCGGTTGGGTCCGGGCAGACTTCTACCGCTAATGCAACCTAACCTCGTGTCATAAGTGCAATTACAATTCCTAATTGTAATTTCCAGATATTCCATTTTTACCCAAATCTACCTATGTCAGTATAGGTGATCATTTCTCTTTTTCCCCATATTTAATTATATGCCCAATTCACTATTAAAATCATAGACTTTTACGCCCATTTTCAATTCACCTTTTAATTATGCACTATATGCTCTTTTTTTCCCCAAGTTATAAGTCAAGGCATATACAGATATATATGTTATGCACAAAACTGATTCTACATATTTTCCCATTTATGTCCCTACTCCATATTCGCCCATTTTAATATAGGTTACCCAAATCCATATTCACATATTTTCCCATGTATGCTTAAAATTCATATTCACATATGTTCCAATTTATGTCCCAAATCAATACTTACACATGTCCCAATTTATGCTCAAATTATATTTTCCAACTTATGCCTAAATTCATATTCATATTCATATTCATATTCATATTATTCAACACAATATATGCCCCCAAATTCATATTTGTATATTTCAAAAATTTTATGCCCAAATTTAGATCTATATTTTCCAATACCAATTATGTCCCAAAATTATGTCTTTTCCAATCGTTCCCAATTTCGCATGTTCACATTTTTCAGTGTTAGGCCTAGGCTCGAAGGTAGCCTGGCTATATTAAAATAAAAAGGGAAAAAGAGGGAGGGAAGAAAATCAAGAGTAGGCATAATAACGAATCAATAATAAACCGATAGAAATAGGCATAAACTAAATAGGCATATTATGACAAGATTTAGCATGGTGGCGATATGAACATATAAAAGAAGATCTGACAATTATGTCATAATAGAACTGATTAGGCACTGATTCAAGATCCAATTTTTATATACATATCAAGATTACAATTTAAATATTCAGATCTAAAAATAACATGAACTCACAGTGAATAGATCTAAGGAAATGGATCTAAATTACTGTGAAAAACATGTTGATAAGTTGTTGTAGCCATCGCTGAATTTGTATAATGTTTGCTGAATTAGATTTGGAGTAGATTGGTCCATTCAATCTTCGTTGTAGTGGAGCTTCGCCGTCACCATTATTTTTAGATGAATAAACCCTAGGTCTAGGGTCCTTTATATAGCTTAGGGTTCATGAATCTAGCTCCGAAATCGTCCAGGTTTAGAAAAGAAGTTTCTAGAGCCACGGGTGGGTCGACCCCCCTTCAGGTGGGTCGACCCCTAGGTCAACCCCCCTTCATGGATGTCGACCCCTATGAGCCTGAGTTGACCCTAGGTCGACACAGCAGGGTCTAAGGTCAACTTTAAAATGTCGGCCCTTCCTCGATTTGCGCGCCGGATCTCTGGTTTTGCTGATTTTTGAATATTTTTGAATTTTATATGTATATATATCTTTCCTATACACATACAAACTTCAAACCTTAATAACTTCTTCATACAGTGTTTGATGACGCAATGGCGTTGTCCGTTTTACTTAATTTTGAATATTTAATTAATTTTACCTTAATTCATTGTTAATAGTGTATTTCACACTAATTATCCTTTAATTCATCATCTTTAGTGTCGTTAAAATTCCGGGGTGTACACTTTCCTTCATTCTATGATAGCTTTTTTCCTTTACCAATTATGGTACCCTTTATTTAAAATACCAAATAAAGGATGTAACAGTAATAAAAAAATAAAAGAACAATAAAAAGGTAAGCACACCAATTTTTGTGTAATCAGGCCTTAACTTATATATGTCACTATTTCTTTTTTATATACTAATTCAAAGCCATTTGTAATAAGAATTAACACTTGTATTTTTGAAACCATCATACTCTTGAAATTTCAATAGAGTTTGACCAGTAAACTTCAATTTTTTGATCTTATATTAATCAAACCGATTATTAGGGAGTTTTCTATTGTAGACTTACTATGCCAAAATGTGTGAAGCCAAAAACCCATGTAACATGCCTGCAACATATCTCATTAAATCTTTCCTATTTATTTACTTAATTATGTACAATATCGTCTCCTTAGATCTATTGAATTTTAACTTTTCACTATCATATTAATTTTGTGGGAGATCCTTGAAGGGGTGGATAAAACATAAGTCCCAAACTAGCAAAAATAGGATGGAAAAACATGCTTATATATCAATTACCATCAATCTATATTAGCCTTTAGGATTAAGATAATTTCATGTAAGGGGGAGGACCTATATAGTCATGGTTTAACATGCACACAGCTTACCCGTCCCGTACCAAACCAGGTCAAGCGTGAATGCAGATTTTTTATAATGATGTATCCTTTTACTTTTGTCTCATTAAATTCAAACAACATATCTCAAGCATATCTGAATGGACATAACTTGCAACATATATGAACTATTACAAATTACTGTTTGAATGAACGCGACTTTAACGTTGCAAATTATTGTTGCAATATGCAAATAATGTTGCAAATTGCCAATGGAAATGACTGTTACAAAACAACTGCCTTAATTCAAATGGGTAGATATAGCCATTCAAAGAGATGAGATCGCTAAAGGGAACATTATAAAAGAGGAGAATGGGCCTGAAGAAGATAACATATCTTTCTTTCCTTTTAGTTATTTACAAATATTTTGGAATCAAATTCCTAACCAATTTTCCCTATTAATTTCAACCATACATTTCTTCTTATCATTCCTCAAATCATTTTAATCCAAATCAGACATTCTACATTTATATATCTAAATGTATAATGATATCATATATCAACAAGTGTATACATAATTTATGTACACACACAATTTTTTAATACTGACCAATATTCAAATAAAAACATAATTAGTATTTCATATATAATAATCAGTTATAAAATCTATAATTTAATTAAATGAGGCGGTAGAGGATTCAATATTGTAGTTGTATTGACTCTTCACGTGAAAATTCGATCAACAATTAATAATGAACAATTCTAGTATTAACGTTCACACATCACCCTAGCTAGTAGATTAAAATTTTGATCGAATTTATCGCTTAAATAACTTTGGTAAAAACCAAATTTATGTAACGTTAAGCATTACCCTATAATGATAATTGTATATGTTAGTTCTCTTTGTCAAAACTATATCACCTTAGGGCTTATTGAATTTGATATTGGTCAAAATTTTAATATCGTCCACATTAATCTTTATAGTTTAGAGACAAAGTTTTTAGTTAATAAAAAAAATATTATTAATCGAAATGCTTTGGCCAGTCACTTTAACTTTGAGTTGACCTTAGCTGACTGTGACATAAACCTTATATAACTAAAAAGATCAATATTCTTTTGAATAGTGTTTCACTTCCAGTGCCTCTATTCGACCTAACTAAAGTGTTTTGCTTGCCATGATTTAACTATAATCAAAGAGAAGCTAATGCTTTGCAGATCAATAGTATTTTCAAGTTGTGAAAACTATATAAATTAGCCACATCGAGATTTTCTATTTAACCTTAATTATGTTAATCAACCGAAAGCTATCAAGTGGGCCATTTCGTGGTTGTTTAACTACCAGTATGTATTACTTCACATTTATCGATGATCATACATGATATTGCTGTATACGTCTTTTAAATAGTAAAGATGAAGTTATACATCGTTTATAAAAGACGGAATCTATATTATACTATTAAAGCCGAGTTGCTTTTAGATGACTCTCAAGCCCCTTTCGATTTTTGTCCTAACTCAACGTAGGCATGACACGTGTGATGTTTACCGAACTGTCTCTACTTTTCATGTATACAATTTTATTTCTCTTTTTTACCATCGTTGTCACCCACCATTTTTCTTTCGCTTCTGTGCCATTCCCCTTTCTTTTGCCTTACCCTTCTTCTGACATGGAAGCATCTCAAATTGTTTAATCGCACAAACTATTCCTTGCTGTTATCTCGGTTGGCCCAAATTTTCCTATAATTGTTCCTCTCTCTCTGTGTGTTACTCTATTAGCCACTGTAACATAATCGTCCGTTAGTCTATCAAATCGCCTTCAACTTCAATTGTTGTTGCTTTTTCCTAAAAGTTTAGCAAATCGCAATCCTACAAGCATCACCAGCCTCTCATCGTGGAGTCGACAAGAAACTTCATTCGTAAAGTTAAATAGGTAAAATAAAGTTTGTTAATTTTAGCTATTTGGTTTAAATTAGGGTTTCTAAACATTATCGATGATTGTTTCTTTTGTTTTGAGTATTCTCTTAGGGTAGAAAATTCTTTTACTTGTGTATTGATTGGAAAAATGGCTATTTTGGTTTACTAGAATCCTATGATAACTGAATCGTTACATATCATTCCATTGAATCAGTTGAATATTGGCCTAGGAGTCCATTTATCTTTGTTTCGTGCTTAGATAAAATATAGGATGCCCAATTTATTTGTTGTACTGCTTTCAGATAATGATAAAGATAACGCACTTTAGTTAAACCGACATAAAAAACATTAAAGGTGCCACATTTGGTAAAATTTCTGTACCTAAATTTTTTTCCTCCAAGTTTGATAATTGTTTCCATATTATATTTCGGAAAATCAAGAGTTGAAGGCTATGCATCTACTATGAACTACAAGCATCACTAATCGCTTCTCATCGTGGAGTCAACAGGAAACTTCGTTTGTAAAGTGAAATAGGTAGAACGATGTTTGTTAATTTTAGTTATTTGGTTTAAATTTGGGTCTCTAAACATTATTGATGACTATTTCTTTTGTTTTGAGTACTCTCTCAGGGTACAAAATGCTTTTACTTGTATACTGATTGGAAAAATGGCTATGTTGGTTTGCTAGAAGCCTATGAATACTGAATCGTTAAATATCATTCCATCGAATCAGTTCAATATTGGCTTAGGAGTTAATTTATTATACATTGCTCTTTTCCTTCTGCAATCTTCACCTTTTGTTCTACATATTTTCATATTCAGTATATGTGTTTATCCATTTATACTCATTTCGTGCTTAGATAAAGTATAGGGTGTCCACTTTATTTGCTGTACTGTTTTCAAATAATGACAAAGATAATGAACTTACGTTAAATCAATATAAAAGAACATAAAAGGGGCCACATTGGGTAAATTTTCTATACCTAGATTTTTTTCTCTAAACTTGATAAATAGTTCCATATTATATTTTGGAAAATCAGGGGTTGAAGGGTATGCATATACTATGAACCTATATCTGTCATAAAATACAATTAAAGGACCAAGTGTATTTGTATATTGTTAATAATTTTAGTACAATATGATAAAAGTATAACTATTATTCGATTACATGCAAATAGATTTGTGCATTTCAAGATCATTTTGTTGGTTTTAGCATATCATTATGGTTATCCCCCATGTACAGAAGCCATACGTATCATTTGTCAGTATAAATCAAAAAGGAAACTGAAATAATTGAATAGGTGAGAAGCTTTCTTTTCTACCATTTTCTAAGGGTAATTCAGATAATTTTATTGGTGCTTAGCCAAAAAATACAACGTCTTCTTCATTTACCATAATGTTATAATTAAAGTGATATTAAAGAACACAAAAGGTCCTCCATTAGGTAAATTTTCTATATGTTCACCTTTTCCTTAAATTTGATAACTATTTTTTCAATATTGTATTCTGGAAAACTAAGAATTAAGGCTCGTGTACTATAAAACCATACTGTAATGAACTATAATTAACAGATCAAGATAGTATGAATAAATTTCAATGGTTGCTTGATTACATGCACACAAAATTTATATATTTTAGGAGCATTTATTTGGTTTGTATTATAATTTTTTTGGTTCGAATTCACAACATACAATTTAAATTGCAACCAAAATTAAAACAGGATCTATTCAGTAACTTGTAAATCGAGAAAGAATTCATACCTTTCAGTTTCCAGATCCACCAATTTAGAAAAGAGAGCGGCTATAATCTGAATCGAAAGCATGACAACGCGCCCTGCTTCTAGAGGTATATACTCGAATGTCTTCTTCATCGATCGCATCAAAGAAGAAAAGGAGGGCGTTACTAACAGCCATAATTTTCTAGGTATTGAAAAAGGGGGTATTCAGGTTGTTATTATTTTTGATCTGATTTATTATATTTTTAGGTTTTGCTATGTCATATTAAAAAGGAAATGAATATTCCATTAAAAATAAACGTTAATCATAAAATAGGAACCCACCCGAATACTCATTCAACCGTCAAATAAAATATCAACAGATTCATATTTTATTTGACCAAAAAATAGTTTCTCCATTATAATGTTCTTTTGTGTGACCCTATAGATTATTACAACGTTGGAATTGATTTTAAATCGTATTCAAAATCATAAAAGTGCTTGGCATCTAGTAATACGTCACTCCTACCAAAGTTATAATAATATCAATGATTTGATACAACCTTTCTGTGACCAGTGTATCAATGTAATATAATCCTTTTAACCAATATATCCAAGATTAAACTCGAGGCATGGAATGTATCATCCTCTTTATAATTTAATCCTTTTATCTCGATCAATGAGTAGACTATTTAAAACAAATCAATATTTGAGAATGTCCATGCATTTCATAATCTCACTCAATCAAGAGGCCCATGGATATCTCTACTATATTGTAGGGTTAAATTCCATCTAGATCATTCTTAATTTCCATTTGATTCGAGGTGTATCCAATAATAACCTTTATCGTCTACTCAGTTAAAAGTAACTTTTGATGATATCAAAACACAAATATCCTTGAACAAAATTATAATGATTTCAGGTTTGACAACCACTACATCACTGTCACTATGAGAAAAACTTATGATACCTTTAATTATATTCCACGTAGTTTTCTCATGTTGGGTCAGTCCAATACGATATTCTCCAATACGTATTTATGTATTGACATTAATATCACGTATATTAATTATCAGTGAGACATGATCATCAATCAATCAACATACTAGTCTCAATGTTTTATTGTTTTCCTTTACATAAACAATAAAACTTGACTAGGGACATTTAAGAACTATAATACTTATTGTTGTATTATATAATCTCATGTTCAAGACACTTACTTGAACTATATAAATTCAGTATATTTATTCTAAGGACTTCTATTATGTTGATACTTATATTATGTAGTAAATATAACATAATAGAATATATATATATATATATATGTTTATATATATATATTATTATTCAAAATAAAATATAACATCAACTCTGTTATTCATCCCATCAAATGAATTACCTCTAGGGCATAAACTCTAACAATCTCCCACTTGCACTAGAGTCAATCATTCATGTATCATATACTCATGAAACTAGTGTGACTATCATACTTCTGCTGCGACAGAGTTTAAGTCGGTGGGTCTGCAACATTACAATCTTTTGTAACTTTGCGTGCATGTTTAATCTCCTCTGTGAACAATTTCACATAAGAAATTATATTTCTTATATATATGTTTAGATCGTGTAGCAACCCGAATTTCAAAACCAATTTAAAAATTTTAATTTAAGCTATTTTGATGAAAATCGACCATTTTTGTTAAATAAAATATAAGAATAATTTTAAAATTTGTTTTTATATTTTATTTTGCTTAAAATGAACTCAGTGAAATGGTCAAAACAATTTATAAATTCAGAATTTAAAATTTTGATTTTTAAATCATCACATAACCCTTAAAAAGTGAAATTTTGATAGCAAGCTCAGAATTCGACGACACCAATTTTGTTGGATTCGTGATAGCAAACCATTGTTGAGTTTCAAATTTCACGACAAATGGAGCTAGTGTGTGGCCATGCTCGATAAGCCCGTTTGGGTTAAAACTGACGATCAATTTACAAAGGAACATTGTTGAGATGATCTCGGAATTCGATTTCACTTTTTTTCGGATTCGTATCGACAAATAATGAAAGAATCCTAAGTTTCATTATTTATGGAATTTCCATTTGGGCATACAAGAAGTAAAGGTATGCCAAAATCGCATTTTTTGGGCTTATTTGAGTATAATTGAGAATTTAATTGGAAGGTCAATAAACTCGGAATTCGACGAAACATAATTCGTTGGATTCATAATTCCGTGTATTTTCTTGTGCCAAAATTTTGTAGCCAACGGAGATCGTTTGCAGTTGGATGATCAGAGAGAGTAGAGAGAGAATTCCTACTTAAATAACTTTCTCTCATATTCCTTCCTCACTTCTCATTCCTTCTTCTACTTCCTTCTTTCCTCGTTAACGGGTTCCTCCCCAAACCCTAGCTGCACCGCCTACCCTGCCACCTACCCCACGCGTCTGCCTCCCTACGCACATGCGCAACCCTCCTCTTCTCTCCTCTTTTTTTCTTCTCCATGTCTCATAACATGAAAAGGTGGATCATTTAGGGTCTCTAGCCTCATATACTACCCTTAGATCCCCTTTGGTGAACCCTATGTGCTTTGAGACGCGTTGTAGGCCTTTCCATTCACTTCTCCGCTTCTGGTCAGCGAAGACCCAAGCTCTAGAGGGCTCCAATTGGCCAAAGCTCCTTCCTTTCTTGCTTCATTTACTTGTTAGAAGTTATACCGAAGTCGCCGTGGAGTTTGAAGACATTCCGTGCTAAAAAGGTGGGATTTTTAGGCGGTAGCGAGCATCGGAAGATCAATATTTGCAGTGTATTGTTTCCTAATGGTCGGGGTAAGAGATTCTTGCTTTAACAAGAATATTAGAGTAGTTTAATTAGCTATGAAAAATTAATTAGTTATGCATATTAAATTGCAAGTTAGAAATTGTATCGTGTGACAATTAGAATGACATGTAGAATTTTCATGTAGTTAGATTACTCATTGCATATAATACCCCTTTTGGAGTTCAACAAATGAACTCTTCATAAATTATTTGCATTAGAAGCGTCGTATGAATTTGTGACACTCGAATTTCATACTTTGTGGATGGACACTTGTGGAAACGTTAATGGCATTGGATGATTGGTTATGCTGTGATATAGATGTGAATTAAAAATAATTAATTGATTGACAAACATGTCATGTTGTTTGTAGTAGTGAAATTTGAGGAAAATACATTTACAAGTTAAACGACTTGTTTATGTTCACCTATTTCAATAAAAATCAATGTAATGAAATAAACGACTAATTAAATATTTGTTTGATGGTTGGAAACTCCACACGGGTCTGGGGATGATTTTGATTTACACATCTCCCTGGTTTGTAGTTCGCATGTTAATCGTTTGGTTAAACAGGTAAGATAAGCCTCAATAAATAATATTGAAGTTTATATTAAAATAAATGCACATTGGATGTCATTTGAATGTCAAATAGTTGTTCGCAACTATTGTTGGATGTGTTGAATAAGTATGAGAAAATTTACATGATATTCGGTTGAATTTCATTTCAATCCAGAACAAAATGACATATTTTAATAATATAAAAATATGAGGTAAAAATGAAAATAATTTCGATGTTCGATTTTGGAGGACACGTTTATATCGAAATATAGATGAATATTCGTAACTGCAACGATTGATTTTGAAGTATTTTTAATATACTTTTGGCTAAACAAAATATCTGAATTTTAAATGAATAATAAATTTTCAAAGAGAAGTCCGGTTAGAATATGTAGTAAACGTTTGAGAAGGAACTTTCTTTTGAAAATTTCTCATTTATTTTTATTATGACTGTAAAGAAATTTTGGGCATAAACGGAGAACTTTCGAAAAATAATATTATTTTATTCCTCAGGATAATATAAAATTGGACCAAATGGTGAAATATTTTGAATTTTAAAATAAATGGCTGGAATAATTTTGTTTCATTAAATAAAGAAGTTTAGAAGTGTTTTCTATTTATTTATAAATTATAAAATCGATTAGGGTTTGAATAGAATGCGTCGTACAGTGACACTTCGCGAATGTCAACCCATAACATAGAACTGACATAGTGGGAGATCCGACCGTCGGATTCTTCTTAAATCGGAACCGTTGGATTCGTATCGAAAATATATTTCCAATGAATATAAGGGATTTAATTTGAATGGTTTGATCTTAAAATATGTCTAAATCAGTTTGAAAAAGGTCGTTATGGATGCAGTTCAGTGGTCAATATTAGAAACCGACTGTAAGGGCCTTAATAAAATTATTAAAAATATAAACAAATTATGATAATGTAACAACCCGCAAATCCGTACTATCTGAGTTGACTAATACAACACACGTCCAACCCAAATAATACGGAAATACGAGTCATTAGGGTTAAAGAAAATAGAAAAGATAGATGAAGAAAAAAACTAACAATGCAGAACCTTACAGCAGAACGAATAAAATATATTATATAACATAACTTTGGAATACAAATCTGTACATATATACAGACCATCATCAGAGTACAACATAACATTTGATACAGCGGAAATAATTCTAGATAACTAACGGTGAAGCCTCCTGCTTCCATCTCCTCTAAGTGTATCTGTAAAAGCCTGAAACACTTGACTACACGTACAAATTTGGGCACCCAAGAGTTTAGCAAAAACAAAACAATACAAACTCTGGGTCAGTCATGGGACTGGTGTGAGTAAACTCCAACCATATGGTTTAACTTCAAAAATCTTTTGAAAGAAAGAGATAATAGTAAGACCGACCCACACATAAACAAGGATGGTTTTTACCTTACTATAACCCAAACATTTTTGATATCAAAATCCAGTGATATTATAATAATGTCTAATCAAATAAATAACTAAATTGTAGAACGCTTGCATCTCACGCTCTACATACATAGTATAAAATCAAAAACCGTAGGGCGTTTATTGGAGATTGGATTCCAACTATGACTAGGTATGGGACCACCTGCCGCTAGTGTATCTCTAGAGGGGAATACACTGGGTTCAACAAGAACGTCTTGCAACCCGACTCACACATGACCGACCACTCATTTCGCTTGAGTGTATCGAATGTTTATCACCAACGGTTGGGCTCAAACCACCGTTTCCCGAAAAGGGACAGCATCGAAATAGATTAAAGAAGTAAAAGGAATTTCTCTAGATAGGCGATTATACACCCTAATGGGAGCGACCCACATAGCCATGCTGCCTGCCCGATTTTTGTCATTTCCCGGTTGTGAGGCTTGAGGCAACGTCCATCTTTTAGAACATCTAGCCACCATACACTTTGAATGTCACATCGTCAAACCTGTCAAATCACTAGTTGATCTTCTCAAATATATTACGGGTATAAAAGCTAAGAGAAACGAATTTCTCCACCACCAGACGTAATATCTTGAAAAGATCGTCTTATGTGACCGTTAGAAATACTTTGTCAGACATCCGTCCATACAAGTTGTCCTGGGACCGAACAAACAAAGCAGCCCTTTGAATTTCACTCCGTCTTCGATTATCTTCAGCATAATCTAATTCGCAACGCCTATGCCTATACGGAGTGGTTTTCGGATATTAAATCCAACCGGTCCCTCCGTATTGACAACGATGGTCAAAAATCTTTGATAGCCGGTGTTTTAACTATCAAAGGAGAAATAAACATCCATCAAAAAATTTCACAATCACTGTCTCTTTCTAATATTTTATATTAAATTCATTTTCTTAGTGAATTCTATATATATTGTTATATCGATTTCTATTATCTAAATTTCTTAAAAATATTCTAACTCCTTAAATTTCCAGAAAAATTCGCCATAACCTCCTTTGTACCGGCAAATAGTTCAAACCTCAACTTGCCTCTCTAGGCCCTTTCCATTCAAAAAGAAAATTAAAAAGCCAAGTGGCTTGCCGATTCGGCGCGTAAAACCTCATATGGAAATTGAAACATGTACCTTTTTGTCAGGCACTTACTTTATAATCTTCATACTCTCATCGTAATCTTCATCTCATACCTGTCTACCATATATTCATCTAATCCCAATCCAATTTGAACTTTAAGACTTCAATCGCATTCACTTTACCATTTTATTTCCAGTTTACCTCTTTTACTTAATCCCCTCTTAGTTTGAACCTCTAACGTTCAAATGTTCTTTATTCGCTTTCATATATAACTCGAATTAAATTCCCATATCAAATTCCAAGATGTAATTCAAGGTTTATACTTGAATTTCCAAATTCAATTAACAAAATGACTTAAGCAAAGCTTAATTCGAGCCAAAGCTCTATTAACTATTTCCAAAGAAATTAGTTATCTTCATTTGATAATTAAAAATCTGATTTTTCTTCCAATAATCAATCCATTTACACGACTCAAGTTTATATGTATTTCATAACTCAAATTTGAAATTTTCTAATCGAAATCGGATTTTATTCACTTAAAGATCCCGTTAATTTATTAAATAAACCGTTATGATTTAAAAACGATTTTGGCGCTGTTTTTCTGAAAATTTGCTTTTGACATAACTCAAAATTTATAGGACAAAATCAAGATTTTTCTTTTCCATTAGAAAACTACCATTCATAGGTCCGGGCGTTTCTTGTTTCATCAAATTCTGATTTATATTGAGTTCTATAAACTCAATTGAAGTTCGAATCGTCAAATTTCGAATTACCGCGCTGCGGCGAGTTTGGTTTAATTAAACTTAATTATAAACGTTTAAAAACTCCGTTTATAATGGATTCCAACTCCATTCTCTAATATTTTAATATATCTTAAATCGGTTTTCCAAACTTAACATCTGGATTTTTCCAACATCGTCGAATTTGTAATTCGACTGTAAATTATTCACAATCAACTTCTATAATCAATCCCAATTTCCTTGGATATAAATTATTTATAAAATTCGATATAATCGAATTCCGAACATAAATTTCTTTATTTGAAATGATCAATTAATTTATATCCCTTATCATTACAAACTAATATCATCCCTCGATAATAGCGAAGTCGTTCAAGTTGGGGTATTTTATTTACCTCTCAGACCTTGACCGACCATGTTCTTACCTTGAGACAGATAGGATTTTGTAATTCCAAAACTCGGTTACTTATCATAAAAATCCCCTCTTTTATCCCATTTAAAAATATGATTTTTAAATGCTATTTCTTATATTTGGAAAAATCTATTTCCAATCCACCCAAAGGAAATTACTTTATTTCCTTTATAAACATGGTTTATATATCGCTTTCTTATTTAACAACTTCCATTTAAAACTCGATTTCCGTATTTGAATATTTTATTACTATAACTTATATATATAAGTATAGAATCTATATTCATAGTAAAATTCTAAATCTCTATTTAATAAATTCCAATATCTTTTAGAAATAATATTTTAATTTCTATTAAACTCGACTCCCTTGAATTCCAATCATAAATCTGTATAGATTTATTTCAATCCAATTTATTCCGAACATCGGCATAAATATCATCGTTTCTTTCTCGAACGATTCCAAATTCGCTTATTTAATTCCCACTTGAATTAAAAATTTCAAATTATACAAAATTGTTATTTTCCTTTATTTATAAATATCGTTTATAAATTTCACTTCTTGTTCTAAATATTAAACCACGTTTCGATTTCAAATTTACATTTGAAATCTAATTTCCATTTCGGAAAACAAATCATACTTGAATTTAGAATTTATAAAGTACCAAATGATGATTTTCATATACATCTATAAACGTTGTTTATAGAATATACTTCTTGTTTTAAATATTAAAACAAGTTCTATTTCAGACTCCATTTGAAATTTCATTTCTACTTCGGGCAGATAAACTTCCTTTTAAAATCACGCTTGCATTTACGTTTCAAAATTTATCAAATGATAATTTCCTTTTTCATTTATTAAAATAGTTTATAAATTCAATTCCTTGTTTTTTTAAACAAGTAAATATTTCCGAACCTATTTGTAATCCCATTTCTATTTCGGAAATTAAAATTTCCTTTTTAAATTCATACTTGAATTTAAAATTAAATATTACCAAATGATAATTTTCTTACATTTACAACAAGTCATTTATACATTCAATACTTGTTTTTTTATTATTAAAACAAGTTATTATTTTCTTAGCTTATTCGAAATTCAAATTTTATTTCAATAAAATAAAATTTCCTTTTCGAATCTAAAAATCACTTCTTATGATATTATAAATATCTAGGGCTAGTGATATTTAAATATCCCAATACATAAACCATCAATCCAATTCAACACATCACATACATGTAAGTATGTAAACAAAAATACATAAATTTGAGGAATCCAGTTGGATCCCTCCCACTTGTTTTCCCTGCATCCAAACATGTTAATCAATAAAAATAATACCAATCCTGCTTCAAGGCGGGATATCGCGGTATAAAAGGGGATCCACTTATATACGTGGGCGCTAGGGGCATCCGCTAATGATACTTCGGGAAATCCAATATATATATATATATATATAATAACCACAATCACCAAGCCTAAATAACTAATATATATATATATATATATAATAACCACAATTGATAAATAATTTATAAAAGCAACCAAGCAGCCAAAAATTCAGTTTAATAATAAAAGTAAATTTTTAAGTGAGATTTACACACCTAATTCTCGTTTGTCGAATATCCAAGTTAATTTCCATACTTCGTGATTATGCAACTATTCGACTTGTCTCAAAAGAATTCATCTAACACCTATGATCATTTAATTTTATTTATCGATTAACTATTTATTATTTTTAATTAACTTATTGAATAAAAATAATTAACTAAACAAATTACAAAATTATACCTTAACTGATGTATTTAAGTCCTTTCTTCTTCTCAATTGTACAGGTCTGCCCTTATGTGGCCAAGTCACCAACTGCACTTGCCATATGAGTCTCGTCCACCCCCTTAAAACCAACTCTAAATCTATAGCAGCATTTTAATGAACACTACACTATCTCCTTTTTATCAAGCATACCAATTGTTGTGTTATTGCCGAACTACTGCTGTACTATCTAGAATGACCTAGCGCCATTTGCATACCCATCTCCCGTCAGTTGACTTCTTCCATGCTCGTGTTGCCATCATTAGACAGACATCCTCAAACTCCACTGTCCAGATATCCCTTCATCACCGTGACTTCCCTAACCGACACCGAATGCTACAATGACTACTGAAATCGCCATTCCATTTCTACCCAATACCAACGTCGCTTCATCTGAAATCGAGCATCGCACCTCCTTGTATTGATTTCTCGGCGTCAGACTGCACCTGAAACCACATCAACCTTTTGGAAATCGCACACCCATAAAACATCGGAAACTCCTCTTTCGATCTGCCCTACTGACATTGCACCATCTGAAACCCCCCTACGCCCCTATATCTGTTATCGCACCTCCTGAAATTTCGATGGATCCATCGCATACCTCACTTCGAACGAACCAAGATGCCCTTTTTTCTCACTGTTCTAAGTGGGAAAAGGAATTGCATCGCATCGGATAAAATGAACGAGGTTGGATATTGATTTTGATCTGAAGCCCTTTCTTTTTATTTTTGAAATCGAGGAGGAATGGTTTTAGAAAGGAAATAGCCATTTTGATTTCTTCTGAAAGAATGAAGGGAAGTGTATTTGCGAATTTATATAAGAACAGCGTCTTGGTCCCTAAGGAATTTAGTACTGCGTGGGTACTGTTATAGGATGAAGCTTAGGTCAGCAAACGTACACCTAAAATTAATACGATTTGATTTGTTTTTAATTCGATTTGATATCAAGGGATTTTTATTCCTTTTTAAAAAGATATCGATTTGATTTCGAGCCTATCCACTAATAAAATATCTCGGGGTCTATTACCTGAGATCACGAACCATTATTTTAACTTAACGACTGACGATTCATTGTTATAACACTATTCTGAATCTCAACAAAATAGATTCTGGAATTGAATTCAAATGTATATATAGAATAACCATATTAAATTAATAACTAATAATTTAAATTTGAAACAAATAAATTCTTCGATAATAAATTATTATTATCGTTTGTATACCAATACAATTTATAATAATCATCGGAATCATTTCGATTCAGTTCTAATTTCAAATTCAAATATTATCGTTTCGTATTATGGTAATTAAATATGTTTGAAATAAATCGTATATCGATATTAAGTCGATAAATTAAAAAAAACCAATTACGTATTTAAAACTACTTTAAATATTTACTGTAAAATAGCTAGAAATCCGGGATGTTACATTCCTTCACCCTTAAAAGAATTTCGTCCCATAAATTATCAAGGTAGAAAGAAATGTTACAAACTAGCTAACTTTTCAAAAGTCCACCTGGTTATAACCCAGTATTTCAAATCCTATAACTCCATTACGATACAACTTCAAGTTTTCACGGGAATATTCCATTTCAGTTTATTTAATTGATTTTCACCATTTTGATTTATTTAACTAGCTTAAGTTAAATTTAGACTTCAGAATTCAAATTCCTAGGTTTCATTTCAAAACAATATTGAAATTCCATAAATATATACATATATATTTATTACTAGTTCAAAATATCTGAATTTCAAACCACTTGTTTTCTTTCAAAGAAATTTCCCTCAAAAGCTTTTCTAAGGTAGTAATCCATCACTTAGAAACTCGAAAATGAACACTGATGGTGCTGCAGTCATCATCAGAATTATTTTCTAGCCACTGAAGCGAGTTCAGTGCTTAATTCCTGTCAAAATCCATATAATGTGATCTTATTCTAAATCTTCCCAAAACAGGGCTATATTATCTTAATATACTTTAGAAAAATATTTTCCAAACACCCGGGATTTCAATTCTTGTTCTGGTTTCAATCCAATTTTACTTCATCTCATTTGTATATTTTATTCATATACAAATTTTATTTGGTTATATATAACCTTTCCGGTTTTATAATCTCATTTAATTATAAAAATAACAACCAACACTTCCATATACTATATTAATTTCAGGAAATTGTGTCTTTATATCAAAATAATTTTTTTGGCAAAATTATTTCATTTACCCGATTTAAAACAATATTATGTCGATTCTTCTATCCAAGTGTTTAGAAACTCTTATCGACGTCATGGCGTCCCACGATTCGACCAGAATTAATAAACCACTCAACAGACAAGCCAACATAACATAAAACAATTTTTATATCAACTTACAAATACGCTCTCTCATATATACACTCAACTCATTCTAGGGTACTACAGACCCTATCTCTAATGAGTAAACCCCCACCAAAGCCTATTTGTTCGCTAAACCTAGGCTCTGATACCAACTGTAACAACCCACAAATCCGTACTATCTGAGTTGACTAATACAACACACGTCCAACCCAAATAATACAGAAATACGAATCATTAGGGTTAAAGAAAATAGAAAAGATAGAAGAAGAACAAAAATAACAATATAGAACCTCACAGCGGAACAAATAAAATATATTATATAACATAACTTTGGAATACAAATTTGTTTTGTACATATATACATTCCATCATCAGAGTACGACATAACATTTGATACAGCGGAAATAATTCTAGATAACTACGGTGAAGCCTCCTGCTTCCAGCTCCTCAAAGTGTATCCGTAAAAGCCTGAAACACTTGACTGCCCGTACAAATTTGGGCACCCAAGAGTTTAGGAAAAACGAAAAAAAAACTCTGGGTCAGTCATGGAACTGGTGTGAGTAAACTCCAACCATATGGTTTAACTTCAAAAATCTTTTGAAAGAAAGATATAATAGTAAGACCGGCCCACACATAAATATGTACGATTTTTACCTTACTATAACCCAAACATTTTTGATATCAAAATCCAGTGATATTATAATAATGTCTAATCAAATAAATAACCAAATAGTAGAACGCTTGCATCTCACGCTCTACATATATAGTATAAAATCAAAAACCGCAGGGCGCTTATTGGAGATTGGATTCCAACTATGACAAGGTATGGGACCACCTGCCGCTAGTGTATCTCTAGAGCGGAATACACTGGGTTCAACAAGAACGTCTTGCAACCCGGCCCACACATGACCGACCACTCATTTCGCTTGAGTGTATCGAATGTATATCACCAACGGTTGGGCTCAAACCACCGTTTCCCGAAAAGGGACAGCATCGAAATAGATTAAAGAAGTAAAAGGAATTTCTCTAAATAGGTGATTATACACCCTAATGGGAGCGACCCACATAGCCATGATGCCTGCCCGATTTTTGTCATTTCCCGGTTGTGAGGCTTGAGGCTACGTCTATCTTTTAGAACATCTGGGCACCATACACTTTGAATGTCACATCGTTAAACCTGCCAAATCACTAGTTGATCTTCTCAAATATATTACGGGAATAAAAGCTAAGAGAAACGAATTTCTCCGCCACCAGAGATAATACCTTGAAAAGATCGTCTTATGTGACCGTTAGGAATACTCTGTCAGACATCCGTCCATACAAGTTGTCCTGGGACTGAACAAATAAAACAACCCTTTGAATTTCACTCCGTCTTTGATTATCTTTAGCATAATCTAATTCGCAATGCCTATGCCTATACGGAGTGGTTTTCGGATATTAAATCCAACCGGTCTCTCCGTATTGACAACGATGGTCAAAAATCTTTGATAGCCGGTGTTTTAACTATCAAAGGAGAAATAAACATGCATCAAACAATTTCACAATCACTGGCCCTTTCTAATATTTTATATTAAATTCATTTTCTTAGCGAATTCTATATATATTGTTATATCGATTTCTATTATCTAAATTTCTTAAAAATATTCTAACTCCTTAAATTTCCGGAAAAATTCGCCATAACCTCCTTTGTACCGGCAAATAGTTCAAACCTCAACTCGCCTCTCTAGGCCCTTTCCATTCAAAATGAAAATTAAAAAGCCAAGTGGCTTGCCGATTTGGCACATATAACCTCATATGGAAATTGAAACATGTACCTTTTTGTCGGCACTTACTTTATAATCTTCATACTCTCATCGTACTCTTCATCTCATACCTGTCTACCATATATTCATCTAATCCCAATCCAATTTGAACTTTAAGACTTCAATCGCATTCACTTTACCATTTTATTCCCAATTTACATCTTTTACTTAGTCCCCTCTCAGTTTGAACCTCTAACGTTCAAATGTTCTTTATTCGCTTTCATATATAACTCGAGTTAAATTCCCATATCAAATTCCAAGATGTAATTCAAGGTTTATACTTGAATTTCCAAATTCAGTTAACAAAATGACTTAAGCAAAGCTAAATTCGAGCCAAAGCTCTATTAACTATTTCCAAAGAAATTAGTTATCTTCATTTGATAATTAAAAATCTGATTTTTCTTCCAAAAACAATCCATTTACACGACTCGAGTTTATATGTATTTCATAACTCAAATTTGAGTTTTTCTAATCGAAATTGGATTTTATTCACTTAAAGATCCCGTTAATTTATTAATTAAACCGTTATAATTTAGAAACGATTATGGCGCTGTTTTTCTGAAAATTTGATTTTGACATAACTCAAAATTTATACGACGAAATCAAGATTTTTGTTTTCGATTAGAAAACTACCATTCACTAGGTCCGGTTGTTTCTTGTTTGATCGAATTTTGATTTATATTGAGTTCTATAAACTCAATTGAAGTTCGAATCATCAAATTTCGAATTACCGCGCTGCGGCGAGTTTGGTTTAATTAAATTTAATTATAAAAGTTTAAAAACTCCGTTTATAATGGATTCCAACTCCATTCTCTAATATTTTAATATATCTTAAATCGGTTTTCCAAACTTAACATTTGGATTTTTCCAACATCGTCGAATTTGTAATTCGACTGTAAATTATTCACAATCAACTTCTATAATCAATCCCAATTTCCTTGGATATAAATTGTTTATAAAATTCGATATAATCGAATTCCGAACATAAATTTCCTTATTTGAAATGATCAATTAATTTATATCCCTTACCATTACAAACTAATATCATCCCTCAATAATAGCGAAGTCGTTCAAGTTGGGGTATTTTATTTACCACTCAGACCTTGACCGACCACATTCTTACCTTGAGACAGATAGGGTTTGTAATTCCAAAACTCGGTTACTTATCATAAAAATCCCCACTTTTATCCCATTTAAAATATGATTTTTAAATGCCATTTCTTATATTTGGAAAAATCTATTTCCAATCCACCTAAAGGAAATTACTTCATTTCCTTTATAAACATGGTTTATAAATCGCTTTCTTATTTTATATTTAACAACTTCCATTTAAAACTCGATTCCCTTATTTGAATATTTTATTACTATAACTTATATATTTATAAGTATAGAATCTATTTTCATAATAAAATTCTAAATCTCTATTTAATAAGTTCCAATATCTTTTAGAAATAATATTTTATTTTCTATTAAACTCGACTCCCTTGAATTCCAATCATAAATCTGTATAGATTTATTTCAATCCAATTTATTCCGAACATTGGTATAAATTTCATCGTTTCTTTCTCGAACGGTTCCATATTCGCTTATTTAATTCCCACTTGAATTAAAAATTTCAAATTATACAAAATTGTTATTTTCCTTTGTTTATAAATATCGTTTACAAATTTCACTTCTTGTTCTAAATATTAAACCACATTTCGATTTCAAATTTACATTTGAAATCTAATTTCCATTTCGGAAAACATATCATACTTGAATTTAGAATTTATAAAGTACCAAATAATGATTTTCATATACATCTATAAACGTTGTTTATAGACTATACTTCTTGTTTTAAATATTAAAACAAGTTCTATTTCAAACTCCATTTGAAATTTCATTTCTACTTCGGGCAGATAAACTTCCTTTTAAAATCACGCTTGCATTTACGTTTCAAAATTTATCAAAATTTAATTTCCTTTTTCATTTATAAATTTAGTTTATAAATTCAATTACTTGTTTTTTTATTTTTAAACAAGTAAATATTTCCGAACCTATTTGTAATCCCATTTCTATTTCGGAAATTAAAATTTCCTTTTTAAATTCATACTTGAATTTAAAATTAAATATTACCAAATGATAATTTTCTTACATTTACAACAAGTCATTTATACATTCAATACTTGTTTTTTTATTATTAAAACAAGTTATTATTTTCTTAGCTTATTCGAAATTAAAATTTTATTTCAATAAAATAAAATTTCCTTTTCGAATATAAAAATCACTTCTTATGATATTATAAATATCTAGGGCCAGTGATATTTAAATATCCCAATACACAAACCATCAATCCAATTCAACACATCACACATATGTAAGTATGTAAACAAAAATACATAAATTTGAGGAATCCAGTTGGATCCCTTCCACATGTTTTCCCTGCATCCACATATGTTAGTCAACAAAAATAATACCAATCCTGCTTCAAGGTCGGATATCGCGGTATAAAAGGGGATCCACTTGTATACTTGGGCGCTAGGGGAATCCGCTAATGATACTGCGGGAAATCCAATATATATATAATAACCACAATCACGAAGCCTAAATAACTAATATATATAATAACCACAATTGATAAACAATTTATAAAAGCAACCAAGCAGCCAACAATTCATTTTAATAATAAAAGTAAAATTTTAAGTGAGATTTACTCACCTGATTCTCGTTTGTCGAATATCCAAGTTAATTTCCATACTTTGCGATTATGCAACTATTCGACTCATCTCAAAAGAATTCATCTAACACCTATGATCATTTAATTTTATTTATCAATTAACTATTTATTATTTTTAATTAACTTCTTGAATAAAAATAATTAACTAAACAAATTACAAAATTATACCTTAATCGATCTATTTAAGTCCTTTCTTCTTCTCAATTGTACAGGTCTGCCCTTATGTGGCCAAGTCACCAACTGCACTTGCCATCTGAGTCTCGCCCACCCCCTTAAACCCATCTCCTGTCAGTTGACTTCTTCCACGCTCGTGTTTCCATCATTAGACAGATATCCTCAAACTCCACTGTCCAGATATCCCTTCATCACCGCGACTTCCCTAACCGGTACCGAATGCTACAGTGACTACTGAAATCGCCATTCCATTTCAACCCAATACCAACGTCGCTTCATCTGAAATCGATCATCGCACCTCCTTGTATTGATTTCTCGGCGTCGGACTGCACCTGAAACCACATCAACCTTTTGGAAATCGCACACCCATAAAACATCGGAAACTCCTCTTTCGATCTCCCCCTACTGACATCGCACCATCTTAAACCCCCCTACGCCCCTATATCTGTTATCGCACCTCCTGAAATTTTGATGGCTCCATCGCATACCTTACTTCGAACGAACCAAGATGCCCTTTTTTCTCACTGTTCTAAGTGGGAAAAGGAATTGCATCGCATTGGATAAAATGAACGAGGTTGGATTTTGATTTCGATCTGAAGCCCTTTCTTGTTATTTTTGAAATCGAGGAGGAATGGTTTTAGAAAGGAAATAGCCATTTTGATTTCTTCTGAAAGAATGAAGGGAAGTGTATTTGCGAATTTATATAAGAACAACGCCTTGGTCCCTAAGGATATTAGTACTGCATTGGTACTGTTATAGGATGAAGCTTAGGTCAGCAAACGTACACCTAAAATTAATACGATTTGATTTGTTTTTAATTCAATTTGATATTAAGGGATTTTTATTCCTTTTTAAAAAGATATTGATTTGATTTCGAGCCTATCCACTAATAAAATATCTCGGGGTCCATTACCTGAGATCATGAACCGTTATTTTAACTTAACGACTGACGATTCATTATTATAACACTATTCTGAATCTCAACAGAATAGATTCTGGAATTAAATTCAAACGTATATATAGAATAACCATATTAAATTAATAACTAATAATTTAAATTTGAAACAAATAAATTCTTCGATAATATATTATTGTTATTATCGTTTATAAACCAATACAATTTATAATAATCATCGGAATCATTTCCATTCAGTTCTAATTTCAATTTCAAATATTATCGTTCCGTATTATGATAATTAAATATGTTTGAAATAAATCGTATATCGATATTAAGTCGATAAATTCATAAAAATTCATTTAAAATTCTAATTACATATTTAAAACTACTTTAAATATTTACTATAAAATAGCTAGAAATCCAGGACGTTACAGGTAAATCATAAAAAGTGATTTGGAAGGAGTTTGGGTGAAATATTCCACAATCTGAAAGATAAATATTATTTTTGTCTAAAATTGTCGTTTTAGCAATTACGGTGAGATTTAATATATAAACGTAATGAATTAATTTGAGGTTCGTCGTGAACGATGTCTTTAGAAATATTGTTCTTGAACCCAACCATAAAATGGAAGGACCTCATAATGGAAATTTATTAAATTCTCCAGGACTTATTAAATCAAACGGATTTTTAAAGAGTTCGTGATGAATGGAAAATAGTATTTTGGGGTTTATTGTGAACAAGGCTTTTAAATAGCAGTTGTTCTTTAACCCAGGTAAAACAAGATTAATTTATAATATTTGGTTAATCATTGAAATATGATTCTTGAGATTTAAGAATGTATCTCTGATAAAGTCAATGAAAACCAATTTCTAAAGAGCATGAATATTTCATTTAAAGAATATTCTAGATTGGAATGAAATGAGGTTTATCTTTGTGTGTTTGACATATGATTACAAAGATACACAAGTTATTTGGAAAGATCGGATTTACCCATTCTAAATAATTATTACAACAATTAAAGGCAACGATGAAGATGGCGGTTGAAGATCGGGGATCTTCACATTGTTTTGAGCTGGTGCTGATGTCTTGATTGAGCCATACACCCAAGACAAGGTAATAAGTGGTGGTATTTTAAAACGTACTTGGAAATCGTCCGGATATACGATGACCTCTCTCATGTATTAGACATATGGAACGAGGAATAAGGTGCCTCCGGATTCGTTCAGACCCACAACGAACATGAAAATTGATGTTGTGTCTGACGTTGTACTTCACGCTGTATTCGTTGATCTCTGCTAAATATATATCTGTTTGGTGGCGGAGATTTATTCTCTTGCTTAACACCCTTCTCTGAGACGTACGAGCTTAGAGGTTATATGTTGGTAGATGATCAATGATACGATATGGATTGACAATGTGGCATGCAAAGATGCAATGATCAAGGCTTTTGTTGAAAAGCAGGGCCTTGTGGATGATTATCAAAGCACAACTTTAAGTAGCATAGCTTTGTGTGTAGCATTAATTCGCGACCCTCACACCCCGGTATGAGTCAAAAACGGGATAGTGACTGCAGGGAGTGCATGTGTTTCTTTCTAGCTAGAAGTGGTGTAATGGTAAGGAGCCCAGACATTTTTTACTTATGTGGATGTTGGATTACGAGGCGCCTCAGATATACTGCGGACTAAAAGGCTCAAGTGATAGGTCATACTGGACCAGGAAACGTATTGTTCAGGAATAACCAATCCACAAACATTAGGTGTGGACTGGCCATGAAGATCCAAGGGCTTCCTATAGGTGTGATCCTAAAGCATTTGCTAGAGTGTCTCAAAACCAGTGAGGAGATATCCTTTGCCGCGACTTTCGATTTCAGTTGTAAACCTATAAGGAGACATAAAATATGGTACCTATGTCATCTATGATTGATACATCTATATTCGAAGTTATTTTCTACATTATGTACTTATAGTATATCAAGATATTTTGTTTTTAAAGCGTACCAAGCATGTATGGCTATTATAAGGGAAAGCTTTATCCTCTGGTTTGTATTGCATTGTGTGAGGACCTGAGTCTTATAATAGCTTCATTTTCCCAAAAGCATTGTGTTATTTATAAATTGTTTTATTTAAAGGTTTGGTATTCACATGGAGTAAACCTGTTTCGTGATATACAGCGTGGTCTCATGATTTAGCCTAGTTTGAAGTAAAGTTTTAATAGTTGTCTTTAGCTCTCACACCAGTCCTATGATTGACTCAGAGTCTATTGTTTCCTACCTAAACTCTGGGTGCCCATATTTTCCATACGGAAAGTCAGTAGTTTTGGTTTTGCAGATTGATTATTTTCACAAGAACCTGGATTATGGCTGTAGATATATTCGCAAAGCTCTGTATCTGTGTATTGTGTTCAGCCGTGTTAGTTGATGTATTTTCACTGTGCATTGTATTTATACATTTTTATTTCCCTTGCTATGTATTTTACTCTTTGATAATATTTTATTTCCGCTATGTAATATTTGTTCGCACTCTGGTATTTTTGTACTTTGATGTAAATTGTTGTAATAGCAATGAAAAGTTATGTTGTTCTATGTTCTGATGCTTCATGTTCTCCCCCGATCCGCGTTCCAATTCGGTCTAGGCCCGCTGAGGATTTCGAGTCGTGTCAGATCGATAATTAGATCTAGGTCTCTAGGCCTGATCAATTGCTCTGTTGTTATCACTATGTATGATCAGTGGATCAGCAATGGATTAAGTTCAATAATGAACTTCTTGATCTAAACATTGTCTTTCTTAGAATTAGTGCATATTTCTTATTTTAAACTAATATCATTCACAATAAGTAATATGTTATCAATTTTTAACATTATAATTATTGTGTCACTCCTACTCAATTCCTTGTCGATACAAGGTTTAATGGTATTTTGTGGTTTCCGAAACATTTCGAGTTCTATTTTACTCCTGTCTGTATCTTAGAGACTGTCTCTTCTTTTAAAAGGATACCAATTCGAGCAATAAACATTTTATTCTCAGAGGATTTATAGAAATAATATCCTTTTGCTTCTTTTGGATATTCCACAAAATAATTATTAGATTTGGGTCCGATCTTATTAGAGGCAAGACGTTTAACAAACGCCTTATATCCCTAATCTTCATAATTGACACACAAGGATGTTTCCTAGTTCATATCTTACATGATGTCTTCAGAATCATTTTAGTAGGATTACAATTAAATATGAATACAATTGTTTCAAGGGGATAATCCTAATATTCACTGGAAGATCTATATGATTCATTATTGACCATACCATATTTATAAGGTGTGACCTCTCCTTCAGACACACCATTCCAATACGGTGTTCTAGATGGAGTGAGTTGTGAGAAAATTTCATACTTTTTAGATAGTCATTTAAGTTATTGGTTTAATTATTCTTTTCGATCTGTTCAAAGAGTCTTTTATACATTCTTTCACAATTGGCCTTGAACTTCATTCTTGAATTTTTTGAACTTTTCAAAGGATTCTGATTTGTATTTCATAACATACACGCATCCATATCATTGACATCATCAGTAAATTCAACGAAGTAATATAACCTAACTTTAGCCTATGCATTCATTGCTTCATTTACATCATTATATATGAGGTCCAATACTTACTAGCCCATTCACTGTGTCAAGTGAAAGGTGATTTAGTCGATTTTGCGTGATAAACAAGATTTGCAATCTTTATACGGTTCGTAATCAAATAATGTAACAACTCGGAAATTCTGAGCCAATTTAAAATTTTTATTTTGGCAATTTTAATGAATTTTGAATATTTAAAATGAATTATTTTAAATAATGACGACGAGAAATTTATTTTGAATAGAATTAGAACGTATATATGTATTTGAATCGTCGTTAGAATATAAATATTTATTTTTAATTATAAAAGGAATTGAAAATGGCGCGGTAGTTTGAAATTTCAATTTCAAATTTCAAATGAATGTACAGGATTCAAAATAAACCGGATTTTAGCAAAGCCAAAAATATTAGGATCTATTTGAGAATATCTTTCCAACGAATCCGAAAAATTGAAATTTCATAGCGGGAATAAAAAGTCATGTCCAGTTGAAAATTCAGAATAGTCACTATGGAATTTAAGCCCTTAAAAATGGAAATTTTGCAAATGACCTTCATTTTCGACGAAACCACTTTTGTTGGATCCGGGATGTGGAATTATTGCTAGATTCCAAAATTCATAATTTTTCGAATCAATATGTGAGCATGGCGAAGTAAAACGTGTTTTAACAGTTTCAGTCAATTTCGATCGACCAGAAAATGGCCATTTTTCAAACGGTCTCGGAATTTGACAAAATTAGTCTTGTTAGGACCCTGTCGTCAATACGAAGCTAGAAAATATTTTTCGGGAATTTTTAGAGTCTGTATGTGGCCCCGGTAAATTGAAACGCGCGTTCAAATTCAATATATAGATTTATATTTTGATTTTGACATAAACTGATTGAAACGATCGAATCAACCTATGATACATATCCCATTGTATTCGGAATGGGGGTAATTAGCTAGGGGCGACAGTCGTTGGGTTTCGTTCGGAGGTTGAATGGAAAGTCAACTTTAAAGAAGGGATAAATTAAATTATATATTAATAGCCCCCCGTTTTCCCTCTTCTCTCTCCTCTTCCTTCAGAAATCGATTTTTAGAAAAGAAAGAAAAAAAAGAAAACAAAACCCGCCGCCTCCCATCGTGGCTCACCCACCACCGCCTTCCCCAGACCCTCATCCTCGTCGATGGCCACCACCCCCCTTCCCTCTCTCTCTCCTCCTCCACGATGTCCTAGCCCAATCCGCTGCACCACCCCAATCTGCCACCCCTCCACCCAAACGAGCCTCCCGCTCAACCTGCGAGCGCCTGCGCCGCTACCCCGACAGCCTCCCTCTCCCCCATGAACAACGACAGTAAGTTATTTTTATTATTTAATTTTCTTTTCAGATTTTATAAAAAAAAGAGTTTGGTTTTTTATGAATAGAAAGATGGGAATTTTCTTTATGTGAATGGCATAGAAAGATTTGATTTTTAATGTAAAGAAAGATTTGATTTTTATATATGAAGTGGCTATATAAAAATGTGATTTTTATCATATATGTAGCAAAGTAAAAATACGACTTTTATTAGGATTGTTAGCGATTAAAAATACAATTTTTATATATATAATAGCGAAATAAAAATATGATTTTTATATTATAGAAGTAATAAAAATATGATTTTGAGCTTATAGTAAAGATTATATTTTTATCATAGTAAAGATTATATTTTTTATCATAGTAATGATTATATTTTTATCGTAGTAAAGACGATATTTTTAAATAGGAAAGTTCGATATTTTTATTTGGAAAAGTTGATATTTTTATATAGGAAAATCGATTTTTTATATATAGAAAGACGGGATTTTTATATATATTGTAGCGAAATAAAAATTCGATCTTTATATAAGAAGTAGATATATAAAAATATAATTTTTATATAGAAGGAAGCATTGTAAAAGTATATGATTTTTTTATATGAAATGCCATTGTAAAAATGTGATTTTTAATGTGAACAGCGGAAAAAGATAGCGATGGTATCGACGGAATCCATATCGTTCAGAAATAGAGAATGGAGTAGTGGAACCCTCAGTGAGAACTTCTCACTTTAATTCTTGTTTTCTAGTTAAAATATATACTAGGATGCAGATGGTGCTTAGCAGCACTCGACATCCTTCGTCCATAGACCATGGACGACTTGTTTGATTTTGATGTGTGGTGAAAATTGATTGTGATGTGAAATGAATGGAAATATATTCATGTGTTGAAATAAATTATTTATCATTAAAAATATAAATTTAACGTGAATGTGAATAAATAAATATTCATTTACAGATCGAACGATTTGTTTATGTACACCCATTTGAAGGATATTGATTGGGACGATAAATTTTACACATCGCCCAACTACGCAAATAATATTCAGTGTTTGTTGATTTGAAACCCCACACGGGTGTTGGATGATATTTGGCGTATACTAATCCCAATTTTTTAGTTGTATGTCAATCGATAGATTGACAAACAATTGTGTGGTGCACTCTGGATGATGGTTGATTATTTATCATTGCTATTATATACATGTGTTGTATAGAATCCATATAAATAACGTTATACGGTAATTGAGTGGGTCTCATCCCAATTTAGAAAATAAATCATATTATGTGTTGAATAAACAAAAATAGTCATGTGTTGACAATACTCATGTGTTGAGAATATTCATGTGTTGAAATAATTCATGTGTTGAAAATATTCATGTGTTGAATAAAATATTTATACAATAAAATTCACATTTTTATTGTAAGTAAGAATTAATAAATATTCATGTGTTGAATAAAATATGTATTCATGTGTTGAAGAAAATATTCATTTGTTGAATAGAATAACGAAGTTATTAAAATATATAAAGCCGTGTTGATTAGATATGCACCATTTTGACGCGAACGATATTTATATCGATTATATTCATTTTTATAATGAATATAGAAAAGGAAGTGATTTCAAAATCTAATATTTTGAAAATATTATCATTCATATATTAATGATATGGAATATTCAATTTTGATTTAAAATTGAATATGAAGTTGAAATTGTTTTGAAAACGAATTTAAAACGATTTATAAAATACGTTTAGAATTGAAATCGATGAAATATATATAATATATATATTAAATGGCCTGAATAGAACGCGCCGCGGCAGTTCGCGAATTTCGACCATTGACTTCGAATTGACGTTACGGGAGATCCGACCGTCGCATTCTCCTGAAACTAGAACCGTTGGGTTCGTATCGAAAAGAGCTTCCAATGAATATTAGAAATTTGAAATCTAACGGTTGGATTTGGAATTATGTCCAAATCAAATCTGGAAAAGGTTGCTGTAAGTATAGTTCGACGACCGTTATTGGAAATCGACTGTACGAGCCTTGATAAAATTATTAAAAATATCAATAATTTGTGTAAAATCATAATAAATGATTTAGAAAGAATTAGGGTGAAAATCCCATATTTAAAAAGGATAAAAATATATTTTTATCGAAATGAACTAGTTATGAACTAGAATTATGATCCAATATTTTTGAATAAATAAATTGGATTTGAAGTGGTTTTAAAAATAATCAGAATTTCCAATACATGAATTGGAATGGATTTGAATTGAAATTATCTTCGGATTATTTCGATGTTGGATTTCATGATTATACAAATATGGTTGTGGAAATTTGAAAGATATATTTATATCGTTATTTCCAATACGATATTTGTTGGTTTCAGAATTTGATATTGAATACAAGCCGATATATTTTCTATTCAGAGCCTTGTATTTAATACCAAATGGGATTTTGGTTTCGTCGTGAATGGTGTCTTTAATAACACTGTTCTTGAACCCAGTTTAGAAAGGAATAAATCTTTTAATTAAGATTTAGTGAAATTGTCCAGTTAATTAATATTTAATTGGAATTGAATTTAAATTGGTTTTTGGGGTTTATCGTGAGCGGTGTTGTGAATAACACCTGTTCTTTAACCCGATTAACAATGGAATGTGATTTTGGGTTTATCGTGAACCGTGTTTTAGATGACATTGGTTCTTTAGCCTAGTTAAAGACAGGATATTGATTTGTGGGAAGATTAAAACTAAGTGGAGTTTTAATGAATCTTTAATTAGAATAAAGTGATCGAGAATGGAGTATCACCAGTTTTTCTCCAAGCGATAGTTAAATTTTTAATTAGATTTGAACGTGAAATGGTAATCAATATTTACCGATAACACCATGGTGTTAGATATGGATTATTACCAGTTTTGCTCCGTGGGATGAATGGGTTGGGATTGGGAAATAAAATAAATGATTACTTCGGTGTGGTTCGCTAATCCCGACTAGTTTGGAAAAACCTTAACATGGATTGAAATGATATCCAAAGGAAGATTAAAGAATAAATTTAGAAGAATTTATCTTTGATAAAATTAATGGGAACCTTTCCCTAAGAATGTGAATATTTGAATAAAAGGATATTCTGAATTGGAATGAGGCATATGTTGTGTTTGTGTAACACTTGTTTATTATATACGCGAGTTATACGGAAAGGCCGGGTTTATACCTATTCTGAATAACTGATTCGACGATAAGTCGAAGATGAAGACGGTGGTTGAAGACCGGAGGTCTTCACATCGTTTGGATGATTACAGATGATCTTGATTGGGCTATACACCCAAGAGGAGGGAATCAGTTGGTGATCGTCCAGACGTACTTGGAGATCGATGGATATGCGAGGAATAAGGTTCCTCCGGTTTCGTTCAATCCCAGAACGAACTTGTAAATGGACTGTGTGTCTAACACTGGATTTTATTCTGTGTTGATTGATCTCTATTAAATATACATCTGTTTGGTGGCGGAGAATTTATTCTCTTGCTTAACACCCTTCTCTGAGACGTACAAGCTTAGAGGTTGTATATCGATGGACATCAGTCGCATGGAGTGAATTGCCTGTGTGGCATGCCTAAGTGGAAGATGATCAAGGCTTTTGTTGAAAAGCAAAGTCTTGAGGTTGATGATCAAAGCACGACCTATGTGGCATAGCTTTGTGTATGGCGTTAATTTGCGAGTCTCACACCTCGGTATGAGTCAAAAACGGGATAAGGACCCAAGGAGTGCACGACGTTTCTTTCTAGCTATGGGTGATGTCAGTGACCTACCAGCCCTGACATATATATTATTTTTACCTATGTGGTTGTTGGAATGCGAGGTGCCTCAGATATAGGTCCTATAGGACCGGGAAACGTGTGTTCAGGAATAATTAATCCTCAAAAGTAGGAGAGGACCGACCTTGGAGGTTCTAAGGATCGCTGTGTGTGGTCCTGAGACATTTGCTAGAGTGTCTCGAACAGCGAGGAGCTTGCCCCTTGGCTCGACTCATGGCGGAAATCCAATTTCCAATACGTGACATTTCAGTCTTATTTGTAGAGCCTAGTATGGCGACATAGTGGCATGTGGCACTTATGCCGTCTATGATTTATACATTATGATTGAAGTTGTTTTCTTTACTTATAGTAATAATAAAAGATGAAATTTAGCATATCAAGCATTCTTTGTCTATTATAAGGTAAAACCCTATCCTCCGGCTTGCATTGCATTGTTTGATGGGACCTAGGTCTTATAATAGCTTCATTTTTCTTTATTTAGCATTGCACTGTTTGTTTTATGCACTGGTATTCTTGGGAGGAAACTCGTTCCGTGTTATACGGCGTGGTCCCTTGATTTACCTAACTTTAAAAATAAAGATTAATAACTGTTTTTAGTTCTCACACCAGTCACATGACTGACCTGGAGTTTACTGTTTTAACCTAAACTCTGGGTGCCCTTATTTTCCGCACAGGCAGCTAGTAGTTGGGTTTTGCAGATTTATATTCACAGGATCCTGGTTTACAGCTGGAACGATACTCGGAAAGCTCTGTATCCGTGTATTTCTTTCAGTTGTGCTTTGTTTATTTTTCCGCTGCTATGTATTTAAATGTAATTTAAATCTCTGATATTTATCAAATGTGTAATATTTATTCATACTCAATATATTCTTGTATTCTGATGGAATTGTTGTAATAAACAACGAAATGTTCTTATGTTTGTGTTTTGATTCGTCTTGTCCTCAAAGCAATTCGTTCTTTCCTTACCGGGGAAGTTCGGGTCGCCGCATTTGGTATCGGAGCTGTGGTTTACAGAGCTCGAGAACAAGACACATTAGAACCAAACGAAAGAATTCATCAGAGATTGGATTAGAAATATCCAATAAGAATGGCTCGTTAGAGATGGGATCAGTAGCATCCTAGAGCGAGTCGGAAGAGTGTTATTTTTAAAATAAAAAACGAAAACAAGTTTTATTTTGAAAATTTAAACCATTTTGTACATATTTGAATATTTTATTTGTATTGAATTTGGACAATCGAGTATATAAAGATTTTGCATATACGCCTTATGAACGTATATTCGAAGTTTTAATATACTAGATTGATATAGAATCACACTCTAGTCGCCCGGAGATAATTCTGTTTATGCGACCGCATTATCAGTATTAGTGTTCGAGTTTCGAAAGGTGTGATATCTATATATTTCCATTAGACTGGTGTGAGAACCAAAACTAGATAGAGCTATTATTGTGATTTGGCACCAAAAACATGATTTTCTGTATATATACCAAAATTATGAATTTGGAATGATAATCCACTAGTTGATTGCTGATTGTGTTGTTTGATTATTGGTTTCATTTATTAAAATTTTGAACCATTTAGCCAAATGGAACCAAATTTAGAACTGAATTGAAAATTGATTACAATTGCATGCATATGCATGTATATCCATTGAACAGGTCATAGCAAGGAGGCTAGAGCAGAGGAATAAAATTGTTTGCCCGAAAAATAGGTACATGTTTATTGTATTTCTTGGGAATTTGATGATTTTATGAGCCGATTGGCTAGTCGCTTGGCATTTTCTTTTTCTTTTGGATTGGTGAGGGCCATGGGAGGCTATTTGAAATATCCCGATGCTCCCGGTGCAGGGGAGGTTACGGCGAAATTTTTCGAAAATTTAGGGTGTTAGCCAAATTTTTGAAAAATTTGAAAAGTTCTTAGAAACTGAAAAGTTGAAGAACTTAAGCCGTAAAAAAATAATGGAAGTTGAGTTGGTTAGTTAAACAACTTTCATCTTCATTCCTTTTTTAGGATGAAAAGATTTTATGTGGGGGAGATTGTAACAACTCGGAAATTCTGAGCTAATTTAAAATTTTTATTTTGGCAATTTTAATGAATTTTGAATATTTAAAATGAATTATTTTAAATAATGACGACGAGAAATTTATTTTGAATAGAATTAGAACGTATATATGTATTTGAATCGTCGTTAGAATATAAACATTTATTTTTAATTATAAAAGGAATTGAAAATGGCGCGGTTGTTTGAAATTTCGATTTCAAATTTCAAATGAATGTACAGGATTCAAAATTAACCGGATTTTAGCGAAGCCAAAAATATTAGAATCTATTTGAGAATATCTTTCCAACGAATCCGAAAAATTGAAATTTCATAGCGGGAATAAAAAGTCATGTCCAGTTGAAAATTCAAAATAGTCGCTATGGAATTTAAGCCCTTAAAAATGGAAATTTTGCAAAAGACCTTCATTTTCGACGAAACCACGGGATGTGGAATTATTGCTAGATTCCAAAATTCATAATTTTTCGAATCAATATGTGAGCATGGCGAAGTAAAACGTGTTTTAACAGTTTCAGTCAATTTCGATCGACCAGAAAATGGCCATTTTTCAAACGGTCTCAGAATTTGACAACATTAGTCTTGTTAGGACCCTGTCGTCAATACGAAGCTAGAAAATATTTTTCAGGAATTTTAGAGTCCGTATGTGGCCCCGGTAAATTGAAATGCGCGTCCAAATTCAATATATAGATTTATATTTTGATTTTGACAGAAACTGATTGAAACGATCGAATCAACCTATGACACATATCCCATTATGTTCGGAATGGGGATAATTAGCTAGGGGTGACAGTCGTTGGGTTTCGTTTGGAGGTTGAATGGAAAGTCAACTTTAAAGGAGAGATAAATTAAATTAAATAAAGGATAAATAGACAGGAATAATCCGAATTTTGACGTGTCTTCCCATATTAATCCGAAGTTTGGATTATTTTTAATTAATCCCAAGTTTGGGGGATCCCTTCCCATATTGATCCCGATGACTTATTAACTTGTTGTAGTTGGTTATCAAACTTAAATTTGTCTTCCCCAAACTAGTTTCTCACTCCAGAAAAATTGTCTGGGAAAGACGAATTTAAGTTTGATAACCGGCTACAACAAGTTAATAAGTCATCGGGATCAATACGGGACGGGACCCCCAAAACTTGGGATTATTTAAAAATAATCCAAACTTCGGATTAATATCGGAAGACACGTCAAACTTCGGATTATTCCTGTCAATTAATCCTTAAATAAATTAAATTATATATCAATAGCCCCCCTTTTTCCCTCTTCTTTCTCCTCTTCCTTCAGAAATCGATTTTTAGAAACGAAAGAAAAAAAAAGAAAACAAAACCCGCTGCCACCCATCGTGGCTCACCCACCGCCGCCGCCGCCTTCCCCAGACCCCTCCTCCTCGTCGATGGCCACCACCCCCCTTTCCCTCTCTCTCTCTCCTCCTCCATGATGTCCTAGCCCAATCCGCCGCACCACCCCAATCCGCCACCCCTTCGCCCAAACGAGCCCCCCCGCCACCTGCGAGCGCCGGCGCTTCTACCCCAATAGCCTCACTCTCCCCCATAAACAACGACAGTAAGTTTTTTTATTATTTAATTTTCTTTTTAGTTTTTATAATATATATATATATATATATATATATATAAAAGCTTGGTTTTTTATAAATAAAAAGATAGGAATTTTCTTCATGTGAATGGCATAGAAAGATTTGATTTTTAATATAAAGAAAGATTTGATTTTTATATATGAAGTGGCTATATAAAAATGTGATTTTTATCAAATATGTAGCAAAGTAAAAATACGATTTTTATTAGGATTATTAGCGAATAAAAATACAATTTTTATATATATAATAGCGAAGTAAAAATATGATTTTTATATTATAGAAGTAATAAAAATATGATTTTTAGCTTATAGTAAAGATTATATTTTTATCATAGTAAAGATTATATTTTTATCATAACAAAGATTATATTTTTATCGTAGTAAAGACGATATTTTTAAATAGGAAAGTTCGATATTTTTATATAGGAAAGTTCGATATTTTTATGTAGGAAAGTCGATATTTTTATATATAGAAAGACGGGATTTTTATATATGTTGTAGCGAAATAAAAATTCGATCTTTATATAAGAAGTAGATATATAAAAATATAACTTTTATATAGAAAGAAGCATTGTAAAAATATATGATTTCATTTTATATGAAATGCCATTGCAAAAATGTGATTTTTAATGTGAACAGCGGAAAAAGATAGCGATGGTATCAACGGAATCCATATCGTTCAGAAATAGAGAATGGAGTAGTGGAACCCTCGGTGAGAACTTCTCACTATAATTCTTGTTTTCTAGTGAAAATATATACTAGGATGTAGACGGTGCTTAGCAGCACCCGACACCCTTCGTCCACAGACCGTGGACGACTTGTTTGATTTTGTTGTGTGGTGAAAATTGATTGTGATGTGAAATGAATGGAAATATATTCATGTGTTGAAATAAATTATTCATCGTTAAAAATATAAATTTAACGTGAATGTGAATAAATAAATATTCATTTACAGATCGAACGATTTGTTTATGTACACCCATTTGAAGGATATTGATTGGGACGATAAATTTTACACATCGCCCAACTACGCAAATAATATTCAGTGTTTGTTGATTTGAAACCCCACACGGGTGTTGGATGATATTTGGCGTACACTAATCCCAATTATTTAGTTGTATGTCAATCGATAGGTTGACAAACAATTGTGTGGTGCACTCTGGATGATGGTTGATTATTTATCATTGCTATTATATACATGTGTTATATACAATCCATATAAATAACGTTATACGGTAATTGAGTGGGTCTCATCCCAATTTAGAAAATAAATCATATTATGTTGAATAAACAAAAATAGTCATGTGTTGACAATACTCATGTGTTGAGAATATTCATGTGTTGAAATAATTCATGTGTTGAAAATATTCATGTGTTGAATAAAATATTTATACAATAAAATTCACATTTTTATTGTAAGTAAGAATTAATAAATATTCATGTGTTGAATAAAATATATATTCATGTGTTGAAGAAAATATTCATTTGTTGAATAGAATAACGAAGTTATTGAAATATATAAAGCCGTGTTGATTAGATATGCGCCATTTTGACGCGAATGATATTTATATCGATTATATTCGTTTTTATAATGAATATAGAAAAGGAAGTGATTTCAAAATCTAATATTTTGAAAATATTATCATTCATATATTAATGATATGGAATATTCAATTTTGATTTAAAATTGAATATGAAGTTGAAATTGTTTTGAAAACGAATTTAAAACGATTTATAAAATATGTTTAGAATTGAAATCGATGAAATATATATAATATATATATTAAATGGCCTGAATAAAACGCGCCGCGCCACGGCAGTTCGCGAATTTCGACCATTGACTTCGAATTGACGTTACGGGAGATCCGACCGTCGGATTGTCCTGAAACCGGAACTGTTGGGTTTGTTTCGAAAAGAGCTTTCCAATGAATATTAGAAATTTGAAATCTAACGGTTGTATTTGGAATTATGTCCAAATCAAATTTGGAAAAGGTCACTGTAAATGCTGTTCGACGACCGTTATTGGAAATCGACTGTACGAGCCTTGATAAAATTATTAAAAATATTAATAATTTGTGTAAAATCATAATAAACGATTTACAAAGAATTGGGGTGAAAAATCCCATATTTAAAAAGGATAAAAATATATTTTTATCGAAATGAACTAGTTATGAACTGGAATGGATTTGAATCGAAATTATCTTCGGAATATTTCGATGTTGGATTTCGTGATTATACAGATATGGTTGTGGAAATTTGAAAGATATATTTATATCATTATTTAAAATACGATATTTGTTGGTTTCAGAATTTGATATTGAATATAAGCCGATATACTTTCTATTCAGAGCCCTATATTTAATATCAAATGAGATTTTGGGTTCGTCGTGAATGGTGTCTTGAATAACATTGTTCTTGAACCCAATTTAGAAAAGAATAAATCTTTTAATTAAGATTTAGTGAAATTTTACAGTTAATTAGTATTTAATTGGAATTGAATTTAAATTGGTTTTTGGGGTTTATCGTGAGCGGTGTTGTGAATAACACCTGTTCTTTAACCCGATTAACAATGGAATGTGATTTTGGGTTTATCGTGAACCGTGTTTTAGATGTCATTGGTTCTTTAACCCAGTTAAAGATAGGATATTGATTTGTGGGAAGATTAAAACTAAGTGGAGTTTTAATGAATCTTTAATTAGAATAAAGTGATCGAGAATGGAGTATCACCAGTTTTGCTCCAAGCGATAATTAAATCTTTAATTAGATTTGAACGTGAAATGGTAATTAATATTTACTGATAACACCGTGGTGTTAGATATGGAGTATTACCAGTTTTGCTCCTTGGGATGAATAGGTTGGGATTGGAAAATAAAATAAATGATTACTTCGGTGTGGTTCGCTAATCCCGACTAGTTTGGAAAAACCTTAACATGGTTTGAAATGATATCCAAAGGAAGATTAAAGAATAAATTTAGAAGAATTTATCTTTGATAAAATTAATGGGAACCTTTCCCTAAGAATGTGAATATTTGAATAAAAGGATATTCTGAATTGGAATGAGGCGTATGTTGTGTTTGTGTAACACTTGTTTATTATATACGCGAGTTATTCGGAAAGGCTGGGTTTATACCTATTCTAAATAACTGATTCGACGATAAGTCGAAGATGAAGACGGTGGTTGAAGACCGGAGGTCTTCACATCGTTTGGATGATTACGGATGATCTTGATTGGGCTATACACCCAAGAGGAGGGAATCAGTTGGTGATCGTCCAGACGTACTTGGAGATCGATGGATATGCGAGGAATAAGGTTCCTCCGGTTTCGTTCAAACCCAGAACGAACTTGTAAATGGACTGTGTGTCTGACACTGGATTTTATTCTGTGTTGATTGATCTCTATTAAATATACATTTGTTTGGTGGCGGAGAATTTATTCTCTTGCTTAACACCCTTCTCTGAGACGTACGAGCTTAGAGGTTGTATATCGATGGACATCAGTCGCATGGAGTGAATTGCCTGTGTGGCATGCCTAAGTGGCAGATGTTCAAGGCTTCTGTTGAAAAGCAAAGTCTTGTGGTTGATGATCAAAGCACGACCTATGTGGCATAGCTTTGTGTGTGGCGTTCATCCGCGAGCCTCACACCTCGGTATGAGTCAAAAACGGGATAAGGACCCAAGGAGTGCACGACGTTTCTTTCTAGCTATGGGTGATGTCAGTGACCTACCAGCCCTGACATATATATTATTTTTACCTGTGTGGTTGTTGGAATGCGAGGTGCCTCAGATATAGGTCCTATAGGACCGGGAAACGTGTGTTCAGGAATAATTAATCCTCAAAAGTAGGAGAGGACCGACCTTGGAGGTTCCAAGGACCGCTGTGTGTGGTCCTGAGACATTTGCTAGAGTGTCTCGAACGGAGAGGAGCTTGCCCCTTGCCTCGACTCATGGCGGAAATTCAATTTCCAATACGTGACATTTTAGTCTTATTTGTAGAGCCTCGTATGACGACATAGTGGTATGGGGCACTTATGCCGTCTATGATCTATACATTATGATTGAAGTTGTTTTCTTTACTTATAGTAATAATAAAAGATGAAATTTAGCGTATCAAGCATTCCTTGGCTATTATAAGGTAAAACCCAATCCTTCGGCTTGCGTTGCATTGTGTGATGGGACCTGGGTCTTATAATAGCTTCATTTTTTTATTTAGCATTGCGCTGTTTGTTTTATGCACTGGTGTTCTTGGGAGGAAACCCGTTCCGTGTTATACGGCGTGGTCCCTTGATTTACCTAACTTTAAAAATAAAGATTAATTTCTGTTTTTAGTTCTTACACCAGTCACATGACTGACCTGGAGTTTATTGTTTTAACCTAAACTCTGGGTGCCCTTATTTTCCGCACGGGCAGCTAGTAGTTGGGTTTTGCAGATTTATATTCACATGATCCGGGTTTACAGCTGGAACGATACTTAGAAAGCTCTGTATCCGTGTATTTCTTTCAGTTGTGCTTTGTATTAATTTTCTGCTGCTATGTATTTAAATGTAATTTAAATCTCTGATATTTATCAAATGTGTAATATTTATTCATACTCAGTATATTCTTGTATTCTGATGGAATTGTTGTAATAAACAATGAAATGTTCTTCTGTTTGTGTTCTGATTCGTCTTTTCCTCAAAGCAATTCGTTCATTCCTTACCGAGGAAGTTCGGGTCGCCACAAATAACCTCAAAATTCCATCATTATGGAGTTTTGATATGCGTTTTTTGTTTATATGGCCTAACCGACATTGCCAAGGTATGTTGGATTATAAATTTAATCCGTCCAATATTTATATTATTATCAAGCATATTAAAGTTAAGGATTCATAAAATCGTTAACTAACTACGAAATTTCATAGGATATTTCATTTAAATAAATGAATAACAATTTTCTTTTTATTACAAATGAAATTCAAACTTGTCTAAACAAGATACAAACCAACAGTGTTTTAGATGGAAATTTTTATAAACACAATATTTTAATTCTTTAATTAAGCCAGCAGTTAGAACAAGAATCAACTTCCTATGGATAATGCAGCAACATTTACTTCATTTCAAATCGTAAGTCCACTTGTCCTTCTATCAGATTTCTACTTGCTTTGCAATTCCTGCAAATTCACATACATACATATATGTGATCCATATCTAGTATCTAATACCAGAGGTATATAAGTAGATAATTATAACATTTATGTCTAATTCGGTCTGAAGTCATACTTCAACTTTCATTTTAGATCTTCTATATTTTTAAAACAATTACGTTTTAATATGTTTGAGGACAATCCTAAAATTTAAATGGTAGTCAAGAAATTTGATTTAATTCTATTTATCCTTCTTAAGGACTTATTTTAAATTATCGGAGTTATTTGCTATTTAATATCTATAATGGATAATAAATAATAACTGTATTTAATATAAACACAAATTTTGACAATCTAATATGAATGTATAATTTAAACTAAAATTTGCTTCCACTCAAATTAACATCCCTCTATACATATAAGTATGAGCGTGTGTGTATATATATATATTAGTGGTCCAAGATCTATATCTAATCATGCCATGAGCGAACTTTGGTTGATCGCCAAAAGCACAGTCTTGTAGGCAGACAACTTATGTCGGTTATTTCTCTTATATAACTCTTGGATAGCATGATGAACAATTTTGTTCATTTAAATATTAAATATTTCATGCTCCTTATCTCTAAGGCCATGATCGTATTATGCAACCTAGTTAAGTCAGACCCAATAATACTGTAACACCTCGTAAATTCAAATATTAAAGTTAACAAATTAAAAAATACTTAATTTTAAATGTGAGAATCAAGGGAAATGGGTTACTCCATTGTGTTCGTCTCGAAATTCTGGTTGAGATAGAGTCCGAGTTTGCGTAAATTGGACTTCGTACGAAGAAGTTATGGCTGTCGGAAGTTTCCAGAGAATTCAAATAAATTCAAACAGCTCGAAACAGATTCAAATTCAAATCAGAAGTCAGAATTGGGCTGGGTGGGAAAATTCCCGCTCAGGACCCAGGTCGACCAGGGGGTCAACCCTAGTGTTGACCTCCCCCCTACAGGTCGACCTGGGGGTCGACCTGCCCCCCCCGGACCAGATCTGAAAGATGACTACTTATGACTTGTTGCTTAGTCACTAGGGTTTCTGGGTAGTTCTGATCTGGTCTGGATGGTCTTGATTGATTCTAGGTTGATCGGATTTCCTAAATTAATCCTAAATTCTATATAAACACACTTAGACTCAAACCCTAAAACCAAATCAAAATTAGTTACAAGGCCGTCATGCTATCACCTTGCAACCTAGAGTAGCCGCCACCAACTAGAGGGAAAGTGAAGCTAATCAACTCAATTCAACTCAAATTTATAACAACAACACCAACAATGAATTTGTCTACTTCAAAGGCGAGCTAAATCAATTTCAGAACTCAGATTCCAGAACTCAAGACCTTCTTTGAGTTGTGAGTTCAATATCTTTAATAAGATAATTAATAAGTTAATTGGGTTGAGTTATAAATTGGGTTATATGGCTATGTTTGTGAGACATTGGAAAAATGTGATATTTTGTGAATATATGCTAGTTGTTCATAATGATAGTTTTGTTGTGGATCCCTTTTCATATGCCAAATCACCTATGTTCAACTTGATTCACATTTGATATCATTTTATATGCAAGTTTGGGTGTAGATTATATGCTAGTTTCTATATGAATTGTACACAAGTTTACATGTGAATCAAATAAAGTGACTATATGCAAGTTTAGGTAGAAATTGGATTCACATATATGCAAGTTTACACCGTTAGATTTAGATCTATGATGTACATAGTTTTATGCAAGTTTATGACTATGGCCTAAAACTATATTATATATATGCAAGTTTACACCTTTATATTTAGATCTATGATGTACATAGTTTTATGCAAGTTTGTGACTATGGCCTATGCAAGTTTTGGATGAAAGCTATATTATATATATGCAAGTTCACACCTTTAGGCCTATGTTCAGATTCATGACAATACAAAGTTTATGCAAGTTATGTTGTAATCCTTATTTGCAAGATTAGATCCATTTTGTGTGTTATGCAAATTTGCGATGTTTCTTCCCTTTTATGTGCTAGACTAATTGCTAGTCTACTATACATTTATGTCATGATAAACGAACGAACAACGTGGGGACGATGGGGGTAATATTGAATATACACATATTGAGAATTGGCATAATGGCCTTAAAAAGGCATATAATTAAATTAAGACATTAATTGGAAAAATTGGCATTTATGCACATAATTGAGACAATTATGGACACAAGTATATTTGGAATTCGTTGACAAATTCGAATGGGGCTATTAATCACATTTGGGGTTAAAATGAAGAAGTGTAATAATAAACCGCCTAAGACACGAGGTTAGACTCTTTTGTGGTGTAAGACTGTCTGGACCCGCCTGGCAAATCCAGCAGCCACAAATGTCAGTCTAATGTGAGAGGTTAAAGGCATGAATTAAATGCGCAACAGTTGTAAAGACACGAGGTTAGGCTCATTTGTGGTGTAAGACTGCCCGGACCCGCCCGGCAAATCCAGCTGCCACAAATGCCAGTCTAATGTGGGAGGTCTTTACAAGGTTACGGTGTTAATGAATTAAGAAACACTTAACCAAATAAACATGTGGTGGGACATGAGGGGGTTAAGTGGGTGCTTTGGGTGGCTTATGAAATTAAGAGGGTGCCTTGGGTGGCCTGTAAAATACGATTAGATGCACTTAACCAAGATTGAAACATGTAAGAAGACATGAATAAGAATGGGGTTAAGTGGGGAAAAACCTTAGAGGGGACCAAGCATAGGTGGAAAGCTTGTGTCATGCATGGGGCCCTTTTCAAACCAGTAACCCATTAGGTATCTTTGTTGGCTCGACCCAAGTCAAGGACGGGACATGCGTACTGGATTTGATTGTAAGAGGTCAAAACGGGTTAGCGATGACAACGCAAGTCCAACGGGGTCATATGCGTGTGTGAGCCCGGGTTGGTAGGTAAGACGTTGTTGCATCGTGTAGATATAAGCCGTGCATTTTGGTGGTATCGGGTTGCCAATTTGGGGAGTGATATACCCCACTGTGGGCCAGCACAGGTATCTACGAGTTAGGGAGCCGATCGATTGGGGGTAGTGGGTACACCTAGTGGAGATAGGGGCAGACGACACCTATGATGGCGGCTAGGGGTACACGAAACTACCACTATCATTATTAAGTTCTGTAGACGGGATCAACATTTAGGGTGTTTTGTGTGGTGCAGTGTAGTAATTATCCTATAGTGATTAGGTACGCCTTTAACGTTATCTTTGTTCATCTTATTTCCTTTGTTTGCTCTGTCATACCCATTTGTTCACAGTCATTTCCTTATTTTCCAGCTTATGCCTTATTCTAGTTACTTAATGATTATATTGTTAAAGTTATTGCACTCGCCAGACTTTATGTCTGACCCCTTTGTTTCGACCTCTTTTCTTCCTTCCCCCCCAGGTGCTCAGGGTGGGACTAGTACTAGTGGAGCTTGATTTGGACAGCTTTATCTCTTTCTTTTGGAAGTTGCTTGGATTGCTGAAGTAAAAGTTCAGCCTATCTTATTTATTTATGGCTATTTTATGTGGGGGTTATGTCTTTCATTTTATGTACTCTGATTAAGTCAAGATGGATATTATGTATTTGACTCTAGTCTTTGGTTTTTGATGATGTAATCAAACTTATTTGTTTACCGCTGCAATGAATGAAGTTTTAAATTTTTAAGTACTGTTTTATATCTATCTTGTTGTTAAGTTTCTGTTCTATACACACTTAAAACGCTCCATAGAAATTAATGCATTCCCTTTGTGAGTGACATTAATGGACGTGGGGTGTCACACGTGGTATCAGAGCTGAAGGTTACCAAAACAGATAAGATATTTTGAAAAATTATCTTTCAAAAGCATTTTATAAAGAAATACTTTCAAAAGTATGTTTTAAGGAGAATATCTTCAGGAGAAAGGTTTATTTTAAAAACATAACCCCAAGAGCCATATAGCTTTCTTTCAAATTCTTCGTTTGAATCTCTTCATTTTCTTTTCCGCATGTTTGGAATTCCCGAGATACCCGAGGGGATACCGATACCAGAATGGTTTAGAAGGTATTTGGAAGCTAGGGCCCATGTCGCAGGCCCAGCAAATGCTCCTCCTCCTCCCCGTGTTGACACTTTCGCAAAGATATGCAAAGACTTTCGGGCAATGGGCGGGAAACCTTTTCACGGGTCGGAGACGTTTGTTGATGCTCGAAATTGGCTAAAGGAGGTGGAAGAATTGTTTGGAATCTTTGAGGTAGAAGATGGAAGAAAGGTCCAGCTAGCTGCCTGGTTAATGAAGGATGAGGCCTCGTTTTGGTGGGAGGTCACTAATGGAGGGCGTCCAGTTGATACATGGTCAGATTTCAGGCGTAGGTTTGAGGCAAAGTTTCTCTCACGGGCTGAAGAAAATCTATACATGGAAAGGTTTTTGGCATTAAGGCAGGGGAATCTATCAGTGAAAGAATACATCAACAAGTTCAATCAGTTGGCAAGATTTGGCTTGGACTTGGTGAATATACCCGAAAAGAAGGCCCTGAGGTTTGTTAAGGGTTTGAACGAGCTGCTACATGGGTTAGCTATGACCCACATCCTTATGGGGGCCACCTTTAAGAGACTAGTTGACATGGCGCTTATGCATGAAGAGGAGAAAGGCGCCAATGCTAATAAGGAACCTAAGAAGAAAGGGGATCAAAAGAAACCACAATAGCAATAGCAGAACAAGAAGGGTGGTAAATACAACAATGGTAAGGGAAAGAAAAGATGCTTTAACTATGGGACACCAGGCCATCTAAGCAAATACTGTAGGAAGAAGAAGAAGACTCGTTGTTTCCACTGAGGCGAGGCAGGACATCTGATTAAGGACTGCCCAAAGAAAGGGCAGAGGGCAGGGCCTACCTCTGGAGGGCAGATTCAGGCTCTCATGGCACCAGGGCAGGTCCAGGCTCTCGTGGCCCCACCACTGCAAGAACGAGGTAGAGCGATTTCCGTTGAAAGTTTAGTTTATCTTTTCGATCATCCTGTTCGCACACTCTTTGATTCTGGTGCATCGCACTCTTTTATATCCACCGCTTTAATTGAGACACTACACCTAAACACCAGTATAGTAGAAGATCCCTTAGTTGTTTCAAATCCAATTGGGGGTTCAGCCTATTTGTCGACGATTTTCTTGGATTTGGAAATTTTTATACCTAGCGTTGGGTTTAGATGTGATGCTTATGTTTTAGGCTTCACGGGCTATGGGTTAATTTTGGGCATGGATTGGCTATCCAGTAATGGAGCCATCCTAAATTGTGAAAAGAGAGAGGTTAGGCTTATGACTCGCTTGGGCAACACTCTCGAAATCTCTTGTAATCCCATGAATTTTGTTATGCTAAGTTATCTAGAATCGCTTGACGCGTCTGTTGAGAATTTGCAGTCAGCTAGAGTGGTCCGTGAATATTCGGATGTCTTCGATGAAGTTCGAGGTTTACCCCTGAGGAGTGAGATAGACTTTCGAATATACTTAGTAGATAATGCAAAGCCAATTGCATTACCAGTACGCCACATGGCTCCGAGAGAGAGAAGAAAACTCAGTAAGCAAGTGAAAGAATTGCTTGAGAAGGGGTTCATAAGAAGAAGTATTTCGAAGTGGGGTGCTCCAGTCGTCTTTGCTACGAAAGCCGATGGTTCACTTAGATTGTGCGTGGACTATAGAGAGCTGAATAAGCTAACAAAGAAGAACATACACCCATTACCGAGGATAGACGATTTATTCGACCAGTTGGTAGGAGCTTCGGTTTTCTCGCAACTGGATTTAGCTACAGGGTTTCATCAGCTAAGGGTGGCTGAAGATAGCTTCGATAAGAATACATTTAGAACTCCTGACGGTTTCTTCGAGTGGCTCGTCATGCCTTTTGGTTTGATGAATGCACCCGCATACTTTGTTGACTTAATGAGTAGAGTGTTTAGGAAGTTTCTGAACAAGTTTGTGGTAGTCTTTGTAGACGACATTCTGGTTTTCTCTAAAAATGAAGAAGAGCATGCCCTACATCTTAGGGAAGTCTTAGAGACCCTACGAGCACATCAACTAAAAGCTAAGTTCTCCAAGTGCCATTTTTGGAGAAAAGAAGTGAGGTTCTTAGGACATGTGGTCTCTAAGGAAGGGATAGCTGTGGATCTCGCTAAGATAGTGGCAATCCAAGATTGGAAAACGCCTAAGAACGCAACCGAAGTAAGAAGATTTTTAGGGCTGGCTGGCTATTATAGGAAGTTCATTAAGGACTTCGCGAAGATATCAGCCCCTCTCACTCGATTAACGAAGAAGAATTTGACTTTTACTTAGGACGTTGACTGTGACGATGCTTTCCAACGTCTGAAGAGGGCTTTGATGACCGCTCCAGTTTTAGTTTTGCTAGACGGGAGTAAGACATTCACTGTATATACCGATGCTTGCGGGACAGGGCTTGGCGCAGTTTTAATGCAAGAGGGAAGGGTGATATGCTATGGTGGAAGACAGTTGAAAACCCATGAGAAAAATTACCCTACCCACGATTTAGAGTTGGTGGCCATAGTTTTTGCGCTTAAGTCGTGGCGTCATTATTTGCTTGGCGAAAGGTTTGAGTTGTATACAGACCATAAGTCGCTAAAATACTTATTCTCTCAGAAGGACCTAAACTTGAGGCAACAGAGATGGATGGAGTTTTTGGCATCCTACGATTTTGAGATCGCATATACCCCTGGAAAGGGTAACGTTGTGGCTGACGCCCTAAGTAGAAAGAAGTTAACTTTAAGTCCTTTGTTTGTAGAGCGGCAGAGTTTGGAGTATATATCTTCCTTTGACTTCAGACCCTCTATCGATTTTATGCCCGGATTGTTGGCATCATTAGAGGTGCAACGTACACTTTTAGGTCGAGTTGGAGAGGCACAGCGGAACGACCAACAGTTGGTTGAGATAGTAGGCAAGCTTATAGGAGGGGAGTCCTCAAGACATCTGGATAGATATGATATAGATGAAAGAGGTTGGCTACGTAGGGATGGAAGACTTTGCGTACCACAAGACGAAAGTTTGAAGAAGGCAATTCTTGAAGACTCACATCGCTCTAAGATGACCATACATCCCGGTGGTGATAAGATGTATAGGGATATGAAGCGAGTTTTCTTTTGGGCCGGAATGAAGAAGGACGTGGCCGAGTTCGTTGCTAGATGCTTAGTGTGCCAGCAAGTCAAGGCGGAGAAAAAGAAGCCCGGAGGTTTGCTCCATCCCTTAGAGATTTCGATTTGGAAATGGGAAAGCGTTTCCATGGATTTTGTAGATGGGTTACCAAGATCGAGGAAGGGTAATACGGGAATTTGGGCAATTGTAGACCGAATTACTAAAAGTGCCCATTTTATTTCCGTCAAAAGTAAAAGGACCGCCGCATGGTTAGCATCTATTCACCTTTGAGAGATAGTTCGTTTGCACTACATACCTTCCAGCATTGTGAGTGATAGAGATCCTATTTTCACAAGCGAATTTTGGAAGAGCTTACAAGAGGCGGTCGGAACGCAATTATGCTTAAGTACCGCTTATCATCCTCTGACGGATGGCCAGACCGAGAGGGTGAATCGGATTCTAGAAGACCTTCTGAGGCTATGCATTCTAGACTTTGGAGGAACATGGGAATAACACCTTCCACTAGCAGAGTACGTCTATAATAATAGTTTTCAGGCTAGCATTGGCATGACACCTTTTGAGGCTCTTTATGGACGACTGTGCCGATCACCTACATGTTGGTGGGAATCCACGGATAAGGTTTTGCTTGGACCCGACATGATTAGGGAGACTTCGGAGAAGATAGACCTGATTTGACGGCGAATGAAGACGGCGCAGAACAGACATAAGTCATATGCTAATAAGAGACGAACCGATCTTGAGTTCAATGTTGGGGACATGGTTTTTATTAAGGTGTCACGTTGAGAAACGTAGTCCGCTTTGGATTGGTAGGGAAGTTGGCACCAAGATTCATAGGACCCTTTCCAATTACAGAGAGGATTGGGCAGATGGCGTACAGAATAAAATTACCAGAGAAGCTCAGCGGAGTTCATGACGTGTTTCACGTTCCACATTTGCGTAAGTGTTTACACGATACAGCAGAAGTGGTAGAGCTGAGCATGCTCGAAGAAGTGGAAGTAGAGCGCAACGCCACGATCAGACGAGCTCCTACACGCATTCTCGGATCGAAGGTCAAAAAGCTTCGCAACAAAGAGGTCAAGTTGGTTAAAGTGCAATGGGGGGATGATCAAAGAGACGCGACTTGGGAGATGGAAGATAAGATGCGTACGTTGTACCCTTTCCTTTTTGAGGGTATGTTTTGATTTCTCCTTTTTCTACCGCTTTGTTGATACTTGTCCTATCTTTTAGTATTATCTTTGTGATGACATCTTCGGTCCTTAGTTAGGAAGAACCCTATGGTTGAAACATGTGTTTGAGACATGTTATGTCTGATGGATGCAAATGGATGCAAGTGGTTGCTAGTGGTTGCTCGTGGATGCATATACACACACCTTAGGCACTAGATCGACTCAATCACCTTCATGTTGCATATAAGTGTGTGTGCATATTTAATTTAATGGATGTATAATGGTTGTGTCATCATATGGATGCTGCATTTTGATGAATGGTTGTGCACACATGTATCAATAATATGTATCGATAGGATTCTTTCGCATACATAATGGACGCATGGCACTATCATGATTTGCATTAAGGAGGTCAACTGAATCAGTAGACCGCCTGATTTTGCATCAGATAAGGAACATATACACACACATTTTGCATATGTTCATATAGCATTAGAAATTTTGTAAGGACAATGGATGCCTGTGTTTGATGGTTGAGTAGATGGATTATTGGATGTTAGGATATGCATTCTCCTTAACTTGGAGATTTCGGGGCGAACTCCTTTAAGGAGGGGAGAATGTAACACCTCGTAAGTTCAAATATTAAAGTTAACAAATTAAATAATACTTAATTTTAAATGTGAGAATCAAGGGAAACGGGTTATGCCATTGTATTCATCTCGGAATTCTGGTTGAGATAGAGTCCGAGTTTGCGTAAATAATACCAAATAACACAAGTCCAACCCCAAATTGCACTGGAAATTCAAGAAATTAATAGAAAGAAGATAGAGGGTGAGGAAAGATAAGGTAGAACTCATAGAATAGAAGAAGAAGAAGAACATCATCATCAGAGTAAACACGAATCTCACAGCGGAACGAATAAAATATAACATAACTTTTGAAATAAAACAATTATGTATACAATAACACTTATCAGAGTACAACACTTACAACAATAGCGGAAATAATAATAGCTATAGAATCTTGAAGCCTCCTGCTCCAAGCTCTCCAAGTGTATCTATAAATCCCGACTATTTGACTGCCCGTACAAATTTAGGCACCCAAGAGTTTAGGGAAACAAAATAAAATAAAATCCGGGTCAGTCATGGGACTGGTATGAGTAAATCAGTTTAAAACGGTCTGAACAAGTAAACGATATCTCATAAGACCACGCCGTATAACGGAACGGGTTTTTCCCTTATGAGAATCCAAAATATCTTTATATCAAAAACCTTTTGATATTATAATAATGTCTATGTACAAATAGATATCAATCTAGCAGAAATGATTTCATCTCACGTTCTACATATAGTATACAATCGAAACCGCAAGTACGTATTGGGTAATGGATTTCCAACTATGACGAGGTATGGAACCACCTTCCGATCAGTGTACTGTAGGAACGATACACTGCAGTTCAACAAGAACATCTTGCAACTCAGCCACACATGACCGACCACTCATTTCGCTTGAGTGTATCGAATGTACATCACCAACGGTTGGGATCAGCAACCGTTCCCGTATATATATATGGGACAACATTGATAGATTAAAGAAGCAAATGAATATTTTCTAGATAGGTGATTATACACCCTACTTCGGAGCGACCGACTTAGCCATGCTGCCTGCCCGATTTCTGTCATTTACCGGATGTGAGGCTAAAAGCTACGCTTATCTTTTTCATATCGTATCTTCGTTTACTTGGAATACCACATCGTCATACCCGCCAAATCATTATCGATTCCCCTAACAGTATCACGGGTATGAAGCTAAGAGAAACGAATTCCTCCGCCACCAACGTAATACATTGAAGAGATCAACATATATGATTCGTTAGGAATACTCTGTCAGATATTCGTCCATACAAGTTGCCCTGGGACTGGACAAACCGAAGGCACTATTCAGTACATCCATCTTAGGCACTGTTATCTAAGACTTATACAATAGCCCTTGCACTTTACTCCATCTTCAATATATTCAACGTACTTGATTTGCAATGCTTATGCCAATACAGAGTGGTTCTTTGGATAATAATCCAACCGGTCTCTCCATATTAACAACGTTAAAATGGTCAAAACTTTGATAGTCGATGATTTAACTATCAAAGAAAAACTCGTATGCAAACAACGATATTATTTCTAGACGGAAATTATATCGATCAATCATCATGTATATCTATACATATTTCCTTATTTTCTATATTTAGAAAATATTCGTTATCAACGTTGGAAAACATTTCCATTGTTTATTTACGTATCACTATCCTTCCACAACTATCAGTCCCTAACTATAAACTAGTATGAGAACGATTCCCTAAGTATAAACCCAGAAGGCCGAAACAAACATCAGATCGATACTCAGGAAACCATTCAACTTACTAATCTCTAGTCAGATCCTAATTTTGCTTAACTCTATTTCTTTAACTCCATTCGATTTACTCTATTTGATTAACTCTAATTGATTTACTCTAATTCGAATAACTAGTATCTGTTTTAACTTTATTTTGAATAACTATATTCGATTAACTTCTTTTTGATAACTCTATTTGATAACTCTAATCGACTAACTCTTTCCTATCTCGTTAATTTCCTTTTCCCTTTTATCCTATTTATTTTCTAAATAAATGTTCCTTTTACAATTCCATTTATTTTATAAATAAATATTCTCCTTTATAATATCCTATGATTTTATAAATGCTTTATTTTCAAATTATTTCCTTTTATAAAATCGGTCGAATTTATAAAATTCCTTTATTTCAATATACATTGAAATATCACTTTTTACATCGTAGGGTCTTTTTATGATATTTAAAATATCGAATAACAATGATCAATATCATTTAAACATACCAAATCAACAACAGATTTTATAGCACAACGTATATCACAATATATGAAAACGGCAAATTAAATGTTGAGGAATCCAGTCGGATCCCTCTAACCTGTCTCCCTGCATCCACAGATGTTACACAGTATAATATACATCAATTTCATTTCAATATGAAATGTTCTGATAAACAACATCAACATATATTTTAACGGTTTATATATATATATATATATATATTTGTATATATATACATAATTTCAACTAACTGACTAGCAGTTCAATCAATCAAATCAACACACAACAATCAACAGATGATTAACAGTTCTAAAAAATACGTTATAAAATTATAACTGTTCAGAGTTGGTGAATTTTACTCAGTTTGGCAGTTCATCGTTAAAGAACGATAAACTGTTGTTTGATTTGAATCAAACAGTTTATTTCACCATAAATTCAAACGAGCCCCAATCCACTCCCAGTCAGTTCCATGGTGTAGCTCTCGTCCATACGATCCTAACGGATCTTGCGGTTCGTAAATCCGACCTCGTACGAAATGGTTACGACATTTCGAAGTTAATAAACATTTAAATAATTAAAACTTGGATTTGAATTTCAAAACAAGCCTTAACTTTTTCTCAAGCCCAACATCAATTTCCACTAGCCCAGACCCGCCATGCCTCTTCTCCTACAATCGGCCGGTTCCTCCAGTAACCAACATGGGAACCAATATGGCCCTTTCCAAACATTTGAACTTATTTAAAACAAAACCTTCTTCATTAGGCTTAACCACTTACGGCCCACTTCTATTTCAAAAGCCCACCCACCCTTAAACCTTCAGCCCGCACCCGCATCCTCCAACCCGTCTTCCTCAACACCACATCGTGATACTGCTTTGCCATTGCCGATAATTTGAAGACCATTTCTACCTCAAACCCTTCACTGAACCAAAAACTGAACTTGCCATCCACTTCCTCTTCCAAAGTTCTCCACCTTCATACCCTCAACACAATACTCGACGCCTTCTTCTACACCATGGCCCTCGACGCCTGTAGCACAAAATGCGAACCAAAATGGTTCAGAATTCTCAAAAAAATACACGCAAGACTCGAAATTCAACGCTGAATCTAAATACACTGCCCAATCCTTGAATCGTTGCTTTGATTTCACCATAAAAGTAACCCTAGTCTCCTGTGTAAATCCGACGAGTACCAAATGTTGATCGCACTTTGAAACGAGGATACCAGCTTGAAGTTCTTTACTTCCTGAATCAAACTACACCACTTTGGTGATTTATAGAAATTATCTTCCATTTGTTTTAGATTTTTAAAAGAGTGGAATTTTTCTGTGAAGAGTAACTGGCGGCTTCGAAGCAGCCTTGACCAGAAAATGAAAAGTGAAATAGGTTTAGAAAAGGTTAGTGGGGGTATTTATAGGAAGGATAAATATCTAGATATTTTGTAGAAGGAAGATTCCCGGTATATTCTTTTTGTTAATTCGTGTTTAAAAATCCCTACGGTCACACACGATACCCAAAAATCACGAAAATGGACATGCAGCTACAGTTTGACATTACGGTCCCAACAAAACCGGTTTCGTCGAATTCCGACTTCGTATGCTCACACAGCGTATTTTTAACCGTCAAAGTACTGACTGTTTTTCACTCTAAAAATCCGTACGGCCGCACAGTGACTCTAAAAATCACGGAACTTGGAATCTAGCAATAATTTGATGTTGTGGATCCAACAAAATTAGTTTCGTCGAATTCCGACTTCGTTTGCAAAAGTGGCTATTTTTAAAGCTCTAAATAGCCTTTTTAAATATATAAATATATTTAAATAAAATTGAATTAAATATTTAAAATTAAATATTATCGTCTACATTCAAAGTGGAATACCATACAGCTCCAGAATATTCCTGCATGTATTTACAACTCGATATTACATCGTCAAAGTTATATCGATGTTCGGTTTCTATTTAAATCCTTATATAAAATATAATTAAATCATTATGGTTAGGGCGCTGCATTTTTGAGAATTTAATTTGGACGTAACTCAAAATCTACACGACGAAATCCCAATTTTTCTCTTCCACTAGAAAGATATACTTCACCAGCTCCACACGTTTCTTGTTTCATAGAAATCCGATTTAAAACGAACCCTGTATATTCAGTTGAAGTTCAAATCGTCGAATAGCGAACTACCGCGCCATTTCGAGCTCTATTTTAATTATATTATAATTCTACGTTCAAACTGACGTCGATTGGATATATTCGTCAATATAATTCAACTCTAAGATGAATTAAATCATAGGGACGACCCAGTTCACAGAATATTGTGATTTCCAATATTTTTTATTAATCCTGAATTAAATATATTACTCTATTATTTAAATTAATTAAATATTCACTTTATTTAATTAAACAGCGATTTAATTCCCTAAATCACTATTTAAATAATTAAATTAATAAATTATAATACCTCTGACAATGCGGGTCATTACAATCTTCCCCACTTAAAATAATTTCGTCCTCAAAATTGCTAAGGTAGAGGACGACCCTATCTATTGGAATTCCTAAGATTTGTTTACCCCTTATTTCTGATTTCAACTGAACCAATTAATATCGACTAAAATATTTATTCATTTCGACTAACTAAAATTTTCAAAAATTCTGAAAATTTTCTAACACTTTAAATTTTCGGAAAATTTCGACATAACCTCCTTTGTACAGCCCTATCGGTAAAACCACAACTCGCCTCTCTAGGCCTTCTCCAACCCAAAAGAAAATCAAACAACCAAGCGGCTTGCCAATTCGGCTCATAAATCTCATGCTTATATCAAATATAAACTTGTACCTTTTTGGCGGGTATATCAACTTTTTCCCTTACACCTGTTATCAATCCACATATAATAATGTCATCTTAATCAATTTCCAATCTGTTTTTGCCCACAATTCAAACCATAGGCTTATACTCAATTCCAACTTCATTTCCAATTCGAGTTCCAATCTCGATTTCAAACTCTTAACTCCCCGACCCAATATAATTTCAAAATCTCTATGTTACAAATCCCATTTTATCTTGATATTTTCTATTACAATTCAAATTCCACTTAACTGGGTTCCATTCCAGTTTGTCTCCACAATTTTTATTCAATTGCTTTTAAATTCAAACTATCTTTTTCCTGGGAGTTTCAAATCACTTTACCATATCAAAAATCAAAGTATTTATTTCAAAGTGTCAAAACAACTTGTTTTTCTCAAACAATTCAAAAACAATTTCTTTGGTAGTAATCTGTCACTTAGCAACTGGGAAATGAGCACTGATGATGTCGCGATTCATCATCAGGGTTATTTCCCAACTATCGAAGTGAGTTCAATACTATATCACTTTTCAAAACCATTTCTGAATATTCCATTTTGAAATTAGTTCAAAATATCCTTCACAATGCTTTAAACAATTTAAAATCTCCCAGGATCTTAAATTTCTCATATACTTAATCCAAATCTGTTAGCAATAACTTTTCCCATTTCTGCGATTTTAATTCCAATTATGATTTTAATTTTAGATTTAACTCATCTGATTTCACGTATTTTACTTATATGAATTCTGATTGATTATTTACATAACCATTTAATTTATAATCTTACTCGATTATAATAGCAACCAATATATCCACTATATTATAATTTTGATATTTATATCTTCTTTATATCAAGATATACCTTGGGTAAACTTATTTTAATTTACCATCTTTTCAAAACATATCGTGATGACCCATCGTATTCGAGTGTTTAGTAACTCCTACCGATACAGTGGATCAAACTGATCGACCAGAACCCATAAATGACTCAACCGATAAATCTCCACAATATAAAACAGTTTTTTTTATCAATAACAAATACGTTCACTCGTATATATACACTCAACTCAATCTAGGGTATTGCTAACCCTATCTCTACTGAGTCACACCACAGAGCCAAGGTATTAAATAAACCTGGCTTTGATACCAACTGTAATGACCCGAAAATCCGGTCCAATTTGAGCTGACCAAATAACACAAGTCCAACCCCAAATTGCACTGGAAATTCAAGAAATTAATAGAAAGAAGATAGAAGGTGAGGAAAGATAAGGTAGAACTTATAGAATAGAAGAAGAAGAAGAACATCATCATCAGAGTAAACACGAATCTCACAGCGGAACGAATAAAATATAACATAATTTTTGAAATAAAACAATTATGTATACAATAGCACATATCAGAGTACAACACTTACAACAACAGCGGAAATAATAATAGCTATAGAATCTTGAAGCCTCCTGCTCCAAGCTCTCCAAGTGTATCTGTAAATCCCGACTACTTGACTGCCCGTACAAATTTAGGCACCCAAGAGTTTAGGGAAACAAAACAAAATAAACTCCGGGTCAGTCATGGGACTGGTATGAGTAAAACAGTTTAAAACGGTCTGAACAAATAAACAATATCTCATAAGACCACGCCGTATAACGCAACCGGTTTTTCCCTTATGAGAATCCAAAATATCTTTATATCAAAAACCTTTTGATATTATAATAATGTCTATGTACAAATAGATATCAATCTAGCAGAAACGCTTTCATCTCACATTCTACATATAGTATACAATCGAAACCGCAAGTACGTATTGGGTAATGGATTTCCAACTATGACAAGGTATGGAACCACCTTCCGATCAGTGTACTCTAGGAACGATACACTGGAGTTCAACAAGAACATCTTGCAACTCAGCCACACATGACCGACCACTCATTTCGCTTGAGTGTATCGAATGTACATCACCAACGGTTGGGATCAGCAACCGTTCCCGTATATATATATGGGACAACATTGATAAATTAAAGAAGCAAATGAATATTCTCTAGATAGGTGATTATACACCCTACTTCGGAGCGACCGACTTAGCCATGCTGCCTGCCCGATTTCTGTCATTTAGCGGATGTGAGGCTAAAAGCTACGCTTATCTTTTTCATATCGTATCTTCATTTACTTGGAATACCACATCGTCATACCCGCCAAATCATTATCGATTCTCCTAACAGTATCACAGGTATGAAGCTAAGAGAAACGAATTCCTCCGCCACCAACGTAATACATTGAAGAGATCAACATATATGATTCGTTAGGAATACTCTGTCAGACATTCGTCCATACAAGTTGTCCAGGGACTGGACAAACCGAAGGCACTATTCAGTACATCCATCTTAGGCACTGTTATCTAAGACTTATACAATAGCCCTTGCACTTTACTCCGTCTTCAATATATTCAGCGTACTTGATTTGCAACGTTTATGCCAATACATAGTGGTTCTTTGGATAATAATCCAACCGGTCTCTCCATATTAACAATGTTAAAATGGTCAAAACTTTGATAGTCGGTGATTTAACTATCAAAGAAAAACTCGTGTGCAAACAACGATATTATTTCCAGATGGAAATTATATCGATCAATCATCATGTATATCTATACATATTTCCTTATTTTCTATATTTAGAAAATATTCGTTATCAACATTGGAAAACATTTCCATTGTTTATTTACGTACCACTATCCTTCCACAACTATCAGTCCCTACCTATAAACTAGTATGAGAACGATTCCCCAAGTATAAACCTTGAAGGCAGAAGCCAACATCAGATCGATACTCAGGAAACCATTCAACTTACTAATCTCTAGTCAGTTTCTAATTTTGCTTAACTCTATTTCTTTAACTCCATTCGATTTACTCTATTTGATTAACTCTAATTGATTTACTCTAATTCGAATAACTAGTATCTGTTTTAACTTTATTTTGAATAACTATATTCGATTAACTTCTTTTTGATAACTCTGTTTGATAACTCTAATCGACTAACTCTTTCCAATCTCGTTAATTTCCTTTTTCCTTTTATCCTATTTGTTTTCTAAATAAATGTTCCTTTTACAATTCCATTTATTTTCTAAATAAATATTCTCCTTTATAATATCCTATGATTTTATAAATGCTTTATTTTCAAATTATTTCCTTTTATAAAATCGGTCGATTTTATAAAATTCCTTTATTTCAATATACATTGAAATATCCCCTTTTACATCGTAGGGTCTTTTTATGACATTTAAAATATCGAATAACAATGATCAATATCATTCAAACATACCAAATCAACAACAGATTTTATAGCACAACATATATCACAATATATGAAAACGGTAAATTAAATGTTGAGGAATCCAGTCGGATCCCTCTAACATGTCTCCCTGCATCCACAGATGTTACACAGTATAATATACATCAATTTCATTTCAATATGAAATGTTCTGATAAACAACATCAACATATATTTTAATGGTTTATATATATATATATATTTGTATATATATATATATAATTTCAACTAACTGACTAGCAGTTCAATCAATCAAATCAACACACAACAATCAACAGATGATTAACAGTTCTAAAAAATACGTTATAAAAATATAACTGTTCAAAGTTGGTGAGTTTTACTCACTTTGGCAGTTCATCGTTAAAGAACGATAAACTGTTGTTTGATTTGAATCAAACTGTTTATTTCACCATAAATTCAAATGAGCCCCAATCCACTCCCGGTCAGTTCCATGGTGTAGCTCTCGTCCATACGATCCTAACGGATCTTGCGGTTCGTAAATCCGACCTCGTACGAAATGGTTACGACATTTCGAAGTTAATAAACATTTAAATAATTAAAACTTGGATTTGAATTTCAAAACGGGCCTTAACTTTTTCTTAAGCCCAACATCAATTTCCACCAGCCCAGACCCGCCATGCCTCTTCTCCTACAATCGGTCGGTTCCCCCAGTAACCAACAAGGGAACCAATATGGCCCTTTCCAAACATTTGAACTTATTTAAAACAAAACCTTCTTCATTAAGCTTAACCACTTATGACCCACTTCTATTTCAAAAGCCCACCCACCCTTAAACCTTCAGCCCGCACCCGCATCCTCCAACCCGTCTTCCTCAACACCACATCGCGATACTGCTTTGACATTGCCGATAATTTGAAGACCATTTCTACCTCAAACCCTTCACCGAACCAAAAACTGAACTCGCCATCCACTTCCTCTTCCAAAGCTCTCCACCTTCATACCCTCAACACAATACTCGACGCCTTCTTCTACACCATGGCCCTCGACGCCTGTAGCACAAAATGCAAACCAAAATGGTTCAGAATTCTCAAAAAAATACACGCAAGACTCGAAATTCAACGCTGAATCTAAATACACTACCCAATCCTTGAATCGTTGCTTTGATTTCACCATTAAACTAACCCTAGTCTCCTGTGTAAATCCGACGAGTACCAAATGTTGATCGCACTTTGAAACGAGTATACCAGCTTGAAGTTCTTTACTTCCTGAATCAAACTACACCACTTTGGTGATTTATAGAAATTTTCTTCCATTTGTTTTAGATTTTTAAAAGAGTGGAATTTTTCTATGAAGAGTAACTGGCGGCTTCGAAGCAGCCTTGACCAGAAAATGAAAAGTGAAATAGGTTTAGAAAAGGTTAGTGGGGGTATTTATAGGAAGGTTAAATATCTAGATATTTTGTAGAAGGAATATTCCTAGTATATTCTTTTTGTTAATTCGTGTTCAAAAATCCCTGCGATCACACACGATACCCAAAAATCACGAAAATGAACATGCAGCTACGGTTTGACATTACAATCCCAACAAAACTGGTTTCGTCGAATTCCGACTTCGTATGCTCACACATCGTATTTTTAACCATCAAAGTACTTACTGTTTTTCACTCTAAAAATCCGTACGGCCACACAGTGACTCTAAAAATCACGGAACTTGGAATCTAGCAATAATTTGATGTTGCGGATCCAACAAAATTAGTTTCGTCGAATTCCAACTTCATTTGCAAAAGTGGCTATTTTTAAAGCTCTAAATAGCCTTTTTAAATATATAAATATATTTAAATAAATTTGAATTAAATATTTAAATTTAAATATTATCGTCTACATTCACAGTGGAATACCATACAGCTCCAGAATATTCCTGTATGTATTTACAACTCGATATTACATCGTCAAAGTTATATCGATGTTCGGTTTCTATTTAAATCCTTATATAAAATATAATTAAATCGTTATGGTCAGGGCGCTGCATTTATGAGAATTTGATTTGGACGTAACTCAAAATCTACACGACGAAATCCCGATTTTTCTCTTCCACTAGAAAGATATACTTCATCAGCTCCACACGTTTCTTGTTTCACAGAAATCCGATTTAAAACGAACCCTGTATATTCAGTTGAACTTCAAATCATCGAATAGCGAACTGCCGCGCCATTTCGAGCTCTATTTTAATTATATTATAATTCTACATTCAAACTGACGTCGATTGGATATATTCGTCAATATAATTCAACTCTAAGATGAATTAAATCCTAGGGATGACCCAGTTCACAGAATATTGTGATTTCCAATATTTTTTATTATTCCTGAATTAAATATATTACTCTATTATTTAAATTAATTAAATATTCACTTTATTTAATTAAACGATGATTTAATTCCCTAAATCACTATTTAAATAATTAAATTAATAAATTATAATACCTCTGACAATGCGGGTCATTACAATTGGACTTCGTACGAAGAAGTTATGGCTGTCGGAAGTTTCCAAAAAATTCAAATAGCTTGAAACAGATTCGAATTCGAATCAGAAGTCAGAATCGGGCTGGGTGGGAAAATTCCCGCCCAGGACCCAAGTCGACCATGGGGTCGACCCTAGTGTCGACCTCCCCCCTACAGGTCGACCTGGAGGTAGACCTGCCCCCCCCCCCCCGGGGCCAGATCTGAAAGATGACTACTTATGACTTGTTGCTGAGTCACTAGGGTTTTTGGATAGTTCTGATCTGGTCTGGATGGTCTTGATTGATTCTAGGTTGATCGGATGGCCTAAATTAATCCTAAATTCTTTATAAACACATGTAGACTCAAACCCTAGAACCAAATCAAAATTAGAACCATGGTCGTCATGCTATCACCTTGCAACCTCGAGTAGCCGCCACCAACTAGAGGGAAAGTGAAGCTAATCAACTCAATTCAACTCAAATTTATAACAATAACAACGAATTTATCTACTTCAAAGGCGAGCTAAATCAATTTCAGAACTCAGATTCCAGAACTCAAGACCTTCTTTAAGTTGTGAGTTCAATATCTTTAATAAGATAATTAATAAGTTAATTGGGTTGAGTTATAAATTGGGTTATATGGCTATGTTTGTGAGACATTGAAAAAATGTGATATTTTGTGAATATATGCAAGTTGTTCATAATGATAGTTTTGTTGTGGATCCCTTTTCATATGCCAAATCACCTATGTTCAACTTGATTCACGTTTGATATCATTTTATATGCAAGTTTGGGTGTAGATTATATGCTAGTTTCTATATGAATTGTACACAAGTTTACATGTGAATCAAATAAAGTGACTATATGAAAGTTTAGGTAGAAATTGGATTCACATATATGCAAGTTTACACCGTTAGATTTAGATCTATGATGTACATAGTTTTATGCAAGTTTATGACTATGGCCTAAAACTATATTATATATATATATATATATATATATATATATATATGCAAGTTTACACCTTTAGATTTAGATCTATGATGTACATAGTTTTATGCAAGTTTGTGACTATGGCCTATGCAAGTTTTAAATGAAAGCTATATTATATATATGCAAGTTCACACCTTTAGGCCTATGTTTAGATTCATGACAATACAAAGTTTATGCAAGTTATGTTGTAATCCTTATTTGCAAGATTAGATCCATTTTGTGTGTTATGCAAATTTGCGATGTTTCTTCTCTTTTATGTGCTAGACTAATTGCTAGTCTACTATACATTTATCTCATGATAAACGAACGAACAAGTGGGGACGATGGGGGTAATATTGAATATACACATATTGAGAATTGGCATAATGGCCTTAAAAAGGCATATAATTAAATTAAGACATTAATTGGAAAAATTGGCATTTATGGACATAATTGAGACAATTATGGACATGAGTATATTTGGAATTCATTGAAAAATATGAATAGGGATATTAATCCAATTTGGGGTTAAAATGAAGATGTGTAATAATAAACCGCCTAAGACACGAGGTTAGACTCTTTTGTGGTGTGAGACTGCCCGGACCCGCCCGGCAAATCCAGCAGCTACAAATGCCAGTATAATGTGAGAGCTCAAAGGCATGAATTAAATGCGTAACAGTTGTAAAGACACGAGGTTAGGCTCGTTTGTGGTGTAAGATTGCCCGGACCCGCCCGGCAAATCCAGCTGCCACAAATGCCAGCCTAATGTGGGAGGTCTTTACAAGGTTACAGTGTTAATGAATTAAGAAACACTTAACCAGATAAACATGTGGTGGGACATGAGGGGGTTAAGTGGGTGCTTTGGGAAGCATATGAAATTAAGAGGGTGCCTTGGGTGGCATGTAAAATACGATTAGATGCACTTAATCAAGTTTGAAACATGTAAGAAGACATGAATAAGAATGGAGTTAAGTGGGGAAAAACCTTAGAGGGGACCAAGCATAGGTGGAAAGCTTGTGTCATGCATGTGGGCCCTTTTCAGACCAGTAACCCATTAAGTATCTTTGTGGGCTCGACCCAAGTCGATGATGGGACACGCGTACTGGATTTAATTGTAAGAGGTCAAAACGGGTTAGCGGTGGCAACGCAAGTCCAACGGGGTCATATGCGTGTGTGGGTCTGGGCTGGTAGGTAAGACGTTGTTGCATTGTGTAGATATAAGCCGTGCATTTTGGTGGTATTGGGTTGCCACTTTAGGGAGTGATACACCCCACTGTGGGACTAGCACGAGTATCTACGAGTTAGGGAGCCGATCGAATGGGGGTAGTGGGTACACCTAGTGGAGATAGGGGCAGATGGCACCTATGAAGGCAACTAGGGGTACACGTAACTACCACTATCATTATTAAGTTCTATAGGCGGAATCAACTTTTAGGGCGTTTGGTGTGGTGCAGTGTAGTAATTATCCTATAGTGATTAGGTACGCCTTTAACGTTATCTTTGTTCATCTTATTTCCTTTGTTTGCTCTGCCATACCCTTCCCCTCCCCCCCCCCCCCCCAGGTGCTCAGGGTGGGTCTAGTACTAGTGGAGCTTGATTTGGACAGGTTTATCTCTTTCTTTTGGAAGTTGCTTGGATCGCTGAAGTAAAAGTTTAGCCTATCTTATTTATTTATGGCTATTTTATGTGGGGATTATGTCTTTCATTTTATGTACTCTGATTTAGTCAAGATGGATATTATGTACTTGACTCTAGTCTTTGGTTTTTGATGATGTAATCAAACTTAGTTGTTTACCGCTGCAATGAATGAAGTTTTAAATTTTAAGTACTGTTTTATATTTGTCTTGTTGTTAAGTTTCTGTTCTATACACACTTAAAACGCTCCATAGAAGTTAATGCATTCCCTTTGTGAGTGACATTAATGGACGTGGGGTGTGACAAATATGTTGGAGTATAACATTTACTCCATCGCATATAACCAAAATAAATGGTGCACAATGCTTTGGCATTACCTATACCCAGTGATTTTGGCATTGATGAGTGTATTTATTAGAAGACATCACTATGACTTAATATAGCAAAATTTTCTTGAAGGAATAAAACTTAAGAAGCCAAGTCATATTAGTTCTATTTACATATTTTAAAATACACGTATTTTACACTAATTACTTCAATTACATATATATTCATTATAATTTATATATATGCAATATATGTGAATATATTTTAAGTATTACATCATAAGAAAGTGTAACTTCTTTGTATTGAACATTTCGATATTTTGATAATCAAAATTACTCCATGTATGCACAGAAAACGTTGCAATTCCTTTTATTTCTAACATCATACAAACTAGTATCTTGTATGTGCAGGCATAGAACAACATACATACGTTTTAGAAGTGTTTAAATGTATTATAGCCAAACTGTTATCATAAAATCTGCACAGACATACAAACAATTAAACTACTTGAAAGAGATAAATAATATATCAAGATATATGTATTTAGCCCAGTTTTATATAATATATAAAACCAGACCAACAAACAACAAAAATGTGGCCCAGTTAGGTATTAACATGTATATATGAATTCAGCTAGCATTATTGCAATGGCCAAAAAAGATACCTAGGTTTATAACAAATGAAACCGCTTCATTATCATAAATCAAGATTGCATGCATCCTATATTTACATCAACATTATAACATGTTATCGCATACCATCTAGAATTCAGCTTAAAACTTCTCCAGTCAAAATCAGGCATAAGTACAAGTTATTACTTGGCATAAACACATATTTATATTTATTCCTGGACTGCAAAACAATTTTTCATTGTTTATGTACATCAAATGTACACATTAGCATGTATAACAACTTATACACATATATAAATTATGCCCATACACATCAATTTTAATACATATATACACGGACTCATATACAATATTATATATATATACACACACACACCCCCAAACTTGCAACAATTGCTATTTCCAACCTTGAATGATGGAGTTACCCTTATGAATGGCAATAGGGCGGGTTTGGGCTGGTTTATCGTAACCTAGACCCGAACCAGACTTTTTAAACCTCGCCTTGGACCCACCCAGTGGAGCCGGTGCGAGTCTGGAATTTCGACCCATACCCGAAACCTATGCGGGTCAAGGTCGGCCTGACCCGCCTCATGATCCGATATTGTGTTTTATATATTTATATTTTTATCACCAAATGATAGATTATATAATATTGTAATGTGTTCACAATGATAACTTGATAAGAGAATATAATAAAATGAGCTGTAAAATAACAGTTCAAAATGTATGCATATGTTATTGTAGGGTTATCACTGATGCAACTTTATACTACGAAAAATTTATAGTTTGTTGATTGAAAGAACATAATATTTAATTTAAAACCATGTATACCAAAGAAGACTAATAAGTAATCATTATATTTATAAAGTGTTTTAATGATGTTTAAATCATGTGGATCAGGTTGGGGCGGGTTAGCCGTGCCTAGACCTGAACCTCCAAAAGCAGGTCGCGAGTCTACCCACCCCGAAGACCCTATAGGTCGGGTTTAAATGGATCAAAACAGGGGCAGGTCCAGCAGGTTTGGACCCCAGACCTGACCCATTGGCATCCCTAGTTACCCTCCTATTGAAACAATTTCATCAATCATAACAGCTACAATGTTAAAACAATTTTAATTTACAAGTTCGGTATTATTCATATACATCAAATGCATATATATATATATGTAGTATTATAAATACATCAGATGTATGTATATATATAATGACTTATATGCATCAAATGTACATAATCAGCTGATTGGAAGATACATATGTGTATGAAACAGTTTCTAAAGCACACACATATATATGCAGTAAATATATATATACATCAAATGTATATATTCGGCTAAGCACTGCCTCATGCTATATGAATCATATATATATATATATATCCCAACCACAAGGGGGCTTGTTAATGGCGACAGGCGAATTTCTATTCACATGATTTTGCTATGTGTGAGCTTTCCCTTACCACATTTCTTCTTTTATTTTTGATTGATTTTATCCACAAAACCTAGTTCGTTAACTTTCAATGAATCATTGATAAGCTATGTTTTTTTAATTTATCCCCACGAATATGCCAGATCTCAGGTCTGCCCTAAACCGCTTTGAGGCCGATTCTTAATTGTTTCGAGGCTGATTCTTAATCGCTTCGCATCACTTGGATTAAACAATCAATTTTTCACCACCGTCTGTTCAGATCTGTTCGATCGTGGAAGATCAAGCCACTGTGGATTTGGGTTCAGGCATGCTCCGGCACAACTGATTTCAGTTCCAAATTTCTCCAACCGATCTCCGCCTGGTCGACATAGATTGACATCAGTGTTGTGTAAGATTATTACTGTTTGATCTTGGGCGGCTAAGTTGATTTATATTGGTCTATTTGGTATTCGGTTTATGGCTTCATCGATTTGGTAATATCTAGATTATTTCGTGGATCGATGGTTTAATTCACGCAATAGAAATTAGCGATTGTTATTGGATTTATTTTATGTTTTGGGATCTGATCTATTGAAAGTTGGTGTAGTGGTGTTGAAGATTTTCATGTATACGTTTCATTGGATTTCTAGATTACTTCCCAAATCAGACAGTATACATTGGGGAGTTTGTTGCTTACTAATGTTGGCTTGCATAAAAATTGGTTACGATTCCGGGTCCGTCTATTTCCACCTCAATATTTACTCTTCCCACCCCGGTTAAAATTTTAAATTTTTAATACCAATTTTACCCTTTAATAGTTTTTTAGATATCTAGTTTAATATTATCTACTTTATTTATCATAGTGAATTTGGATGAACAAAAGGCAATCATGTTAACAAATGAAATTAGACTATCAGGTTCAAACTCTTGGCCATCCATTTTTACACTATACTACAATGCATGTATGCAATTTTTACACCATACTACAATGCATGCATACACTAATTTACCTTTCCTTTCAGATTTGTATGTAAAATGTTTATGGTTTAGATAAGTGAAACAAAAATTGACGGGGTTTAATTACTCGGTGATATGGTTACTCTCAGAACTTCCCATACTAGCATTTTTGATTTGTATGTAAACCCCATTACCAACATACATAAAAAAGAGTAATTAGTAACAGGTTTAGATAAAAAAATTATATACACCCTTACTACCATAAACATTTCACATACACATTTTTGTTTTTCTTGTCTTTTTCATGTATGCTAGTAACAGGTTTACCTTTCCTTTCAGATTTGTAGATAAAATGTTTATCGGAGAAGGAAGGGGCAATTCAGGTAATAACGGGGTGGAAAGAGTAAAACGAGGGGGGAGAATTATTTTTTTAATGCACCCAATGATTTGTTACATTTCTTCTATTTCTGGAGTATAAAGGTTATTCTAAATTTGGCATCTTCGTTTCAGTTACTTATATGAAATCTACGATCATATAGTTGCTTCTGATACTAAGATTGACTTACACAAACGAATAGGATTAGCCTAGTACTGTTTTTCTACATCACTATGGTTATGGAACAGTTGATAGTTTATTGTCCATTGTTTGATAGTGATGGGTCTCGAAGTTATCACAATTGGCTTAGAATTGAGTATACTTTTAGGATTTCAGTAGCAAGAAGTTCTTGTTGAATCTAGGTGCCAATTTCATATGTTCAAGGTATTCTACTTGAGATCAAGGTCGGGTGATTTACTCCTACACTTGTGATATCATTGGAGATTTATGGGTAGCAGTTAAGGCATGAAATAAAGATCAGGTTTTATCCAGTATATGAATTGCTCCTGTACTTGTGAAATCATAGACTGGAGATTTATGGGTAGCAATTAAGGCATGAAATGGAGATCAGGGGCTATCGAGTATATGAACCAAGCCGCCGGTCCAATTTTATATTACTTTTGTTGCCACCGACAATCCACAAGTGTGACGGATATATATCAGTCACTGGTGTATCAGTTTATTCCATGGGAAACAAGTCAGGTTAAAATATTTAGAAGGAAAGCAGACCAGCAAGTTGATGGAGGTAGCCAAATGTTCTATGTCGATTTGGTCCAATTTGCGGTATACCACTAAAACAAGATGGAGGATGATGATCTCAAGTACTTAAATGTTATGTTGTTTGTACACATCGAAATTTCCTACTCTATTTTATTTAAGGAAAAAAAACGTGTTGACTGGTGATGTTCAAATTTATCAAGCAGAAATGGTTTACAGAGACCCCATACAGAATCACTATTAAAATCATTCAGGAAAAGCCGTATCCATTGGACAAATCAAGAGGAAAGTTTCACTTCTTTGCCATGTTTGCAGTTTAGCACTATAATAAGACCAAAGGTGAAGAACTAGAGTTGATACAGGTTACTGCATGTCATCCAGATGATGAAACTTACTATATTGCTTTCAAGGCTAGAGATCTTTCGACCTGCATGGTTGAACATTATGAAACCGAGGTAGTATCTAAATCTCCCGAGTATAACACCAAGGTGAAAATGTTTAAGAAGCTATCGACAAATCAAGGGCAGAACATTCTACATAACCGAATGGCACATCTTTCAAGAATACTGGAATTTTGAATTTAACACAAAGAAACAGATTTATGTTTGAGGTGAAGTGCGGTGGGATCGCACTTGGTGTGGAGTGGTGTAGCGAGTTGCACTAAGTGGGATTGGCCTCATCATCGACCTGATTTAGGTTTTTGCATTAAATTTACTTGTATTTCCTATTTTCGCTTTTGTTTTAATTTGTAATGGTTTGTATGCTAACATTCCTTTGTACTGTTTTTTATTAGATAATAAAAGTGAACCAATTTTCAATATATATATATATATATATATATGTATATGTATATATATGATATTGGTATATATATGTAATAAATTGTGATTTGATTCCAATATCAATTTTACACCATAATACAGTTAATATTTGATCAAACATCAAGTTATATTTGCTGTAAATAATAATTCGTATTTATAACATATAAATATATATATATGTATGTATGTATGTATGTATGTATATGTGTGTATGTGTATCGATACAAACATATATTGACAGCACATGAATATTTACATGGTTGCATATCATGCTTGTATATTTTGCTTAATTGGTTTACATCTCAGTACTATTGATGACCAAATTATAATCTCATTATATTGTGTAGCAGTATCACAATTCCACATTTTTCTATATGTATTGTCCACATTTCATATCTTATTTGAATGGTGACAAATATAAGGTAAGTTTCTAGGTTGAGGTTGGCCAAATCATACCTATATATATACACATACATATATATACATATATATATATATATATATCCATATAACAGGTTATATGTACATATAACAGTGCACATTTTGCTATAGGCATATACGGTTTTTACGTTCAACTAGCACATACACATATAACCAAGCTATGAATAAAGCTTGACTTTTCATGCATGTACTATATATGCAATAGACATATATATAATAGGTCAAAAAGTTCGTTTAACTTTATAGGTGCGAACATCATATGAGGAACAATAAGTTGATGCATATATGTGTTGCATAAACTAAATAAATGGATGAAAGTTTATTTGTTTTAGTAACTTTAAAACAGTTTTGCATCAAAAAACAAGTCAAACTCACTTTAATATGTATATATGTATACATATATATATATATATATATATATATGTGTGTGTGTGTGTGTGTGTATGTATGTATGTATAATTGTTCATAAAGAACAAATATACATCACATATATATACAAGGAAATGCATTTACAAGTAATATTTTAAAATTCTTAGGGGTGTGTGTGTGTGTGTATATATATATAAAGTGACATCATGTACATTTTAAGGAATTAAGATTGCAAATCATATCTGCATCTAAATTTCATCAATGTGCATGTGTTATATATATATATATATATATATATATATATGCATGTACACAGTACATAAAAAAATCATGAATTGTATATCTTTATGTAGGGTCAGCTACCTCATACACACACATACACACAGAGAGTAATTATGATATATCCATAAAATGGTGTTCAAATTAGCATTATATATCATTCATACCAACTTAAACAGTAAATATATTATATATAAGTAGCTTATTCATATGTGTATTTGCATACAATTATGTATTGTGCTATCCATCTCTATGAATAGTATATATTGATCCATCTTGAACTCATAGGTTTGTTTTTAAACACTTATACATATTAATAGGAGATATGTACTTTCTGGTACAAATATTTTATAGTAGTATATAAAATAATTTCAAATCAAATTAGTTCTTTATACTATTATCAATATAAAATCAAAACAGAAACTCATATTTCCTAGAGAAAAAAAAACTGAAACATTTGCATTATGTTGATATATTTATCATCATAAATATAGGATCAGTTCACAACCATATGCATCTCTACATAACATATCAAATTTATTTATGTCAATGCATATATGTACTTTGCTCACAAAATTATATCATATACAAATTTTATAGAATAAAAAATCTCAATACATTTGTTATGACTTGAACTAATTCTGGTCATTGTCAATGTAATGTAAATGCAATACCATGTAAGTTTTGTATGGATCTCTAGTTCATGTTCTATGATTAAATAAACTATTTTGATCTGAAATCAAAATTTAAAGTCAAGTGTTCTGATTTTATACTTTAATATAAAGATTAAAATCAGAAAACACTGAATTATGTAATTTTCATATAAATTGATTTCATTAAATCAAATATGATTGAAAATTGCATTACTGATTAGCAATCAATAAATTTGTTTTTTGTCACATAAAAAAATTGACAGGGTCATGACTTTAATACACATAAATCAAAAAAACTTTGATCATTATTTTAGCATTGTTTACTCGTATAAACAGATCTAAAATCATGTAACGTATAAACATAATTAATATCTAGTACTAATCTATGTTTAATCAAAACAATTTTGTTTCATAAATTACGGTGTTATAACTAGACAAATTGGGTATTAAAGTATTCCAAATGCAGTGGATTATTAAAACAACCCAGATCATTAAACAATAACATGGTATCGTTTAATGATTTTAATGCAAAAGAAATAATCATTAGTTTTGATCTAAAAATCATTTTCAGATCTTATATTATATACAAGATATTTTGTAAAGAAACGATTTCTTTTTATGAATGAATTTTATTACATTTTGCTTCCAACGGTGTTCATAATACTATCGGATTTTACAACTAATTCATTATACAGAAAACCCTAATCTAAACTCAACCTACAAGTTATATGAGCATGGCTCTAATACCATCGTTAAAAAAAATTGTTCGAATTCACAACATACAATTTAAATTACAACCAAAATTAAAATATTATCTATTCAATAACTTGTAAATCGAGCAACAATTCATACCTTTCAATTTTTAGATCCACGAATTTGGAGAAGAGAACGGCTATAATCCTAATCGAAAGCACGACAATACGTCTTGCTTCTAGAGGTATCCACTCGAACGTCTACTTTATTGATCGAATCGAAGCAGAAAAGGAGGGCATTACTAGCCGCCATGCTTTTCTAGGTATTGAAAAAGGGGGTATTCTAGTTGTTATTATTTTTGATATGATCTAATCTATTTCTAGGTTTTGTCATGTCACATTAAAAAGGAAAATGAATATTCCGTTTAAAATAAACGTTAACCATAAAATAGGAACCCACCTGAATACTCATTTTAACTTCAAATAAAATATCAACAGATTGATATTTTATTTGACCAAAAAATAGTTTCTCCTTTATAACGTTCTTTTGTGTGTCCCTATAGGTTATTACAACATTGACAATGATTTTAAATCGTATTTAAAATCATAAACAGTATTTGGCTTATAGTAATATGTCACTGCTACCCAATTTATAATAAGATCAATGATTTGATACAACCTTTCCGTGACCAGTGTATAAATTTAATATAATCCTTTTAACCAATATATCCAAGATTAAACTCGAGGCATGAAACATATCAGCCTCTTTATAATTTAATCCTTTTACCTTGATCGATGAGTAGACTATCTAAAACAAATCAATATTTGAGCATGACCATGCATTTCATAGTCTCACTCAATCAAGAGGACCATGGATATCTCTACATACATATTGTAGGGTTAGATTCCATTAGATCATTCAAAATTTTCATTCGATTCGAGATGTATCCAATAATCACCTTTACGGTCTACTCAATTAAAAGTGATTTTTGATGATATTTAAACACATATATCCTCGAATAAAATTATAATGATTTCAGGTCTGACGACCATTACATCACTGTCACTATGAGAATAACTTATGATACTTTTAGTTATATTCCACGTAGTTTTCTCATGTTGGGGCAGTCCAATACGTTATTCTCTAATACGTATTTATGTATTGACATTAATATCATATATATTAATGATCAATAAGATATGATCATCAGTCAATCAACGTACTAGTTTCAATGTTTTATTGTTGTTCTTTATATAAACAATAAAATTTGGCTAGGGAAATTTAAGAATTATAATACTTATTATTATATTATATAATCTCATGTTCAAGTCACTTACATGAACTATATAATTCAGTATTATTATTCTAAGCACTTCTATTATGTTGATACGTATATTACGTAGTAATATAACATAATGTGTGTATATATATATGTGTGTATATATATATTATTCAAAATATAATATAACATCAACTCTGTTATTTATCCCATCAAATGGATTTCCTTTAGGGCATAAACTCTAACATGTACATATCATCATGGACTTCATTTTATTTCAGTCGGTGTTTACTTCTTACATTAGAAATGATGTGGCCTTAAACAGTGGGTGCCAATTTCTTCTATATAGTCACAAATTTATCATACATATTATGTTTTCCATGTTACGAATTGAATTATTGGTTAATGTCAAAGAAAAATAATGGTCAAAATTTTGAACTTAATTAGCTAGCACATTTTTTTCTCAAAATGACCTCAAGTAATCTATTAATTGGACTTTGCAACTTATTACTTTTTAATCTACATTATGTACAATGTCTGGCATTTTTGGATAGCTTTTTGTATATATAAAATGAAACGTTCAGTGTTTCAAAATCATAGATGCAGACTCTAAAAGTTGATGAATTTATTTAGGACTTGTTACCTTAATGCGTAATATATTGTAAATTGGTACCTTAGGTCAATAAATGGTTCGTCAGGGCTTAAATCATAAAATGAGTTATATTCCTTTATTATATTGACTAGCTGATAACTTTATAAAACAAAAATGTAAGAATTCAAGACTTCAAGGGTAGGATACTAGGAATAGAAAGCCTTTTTAAAATAGTTGTGGAGCTGCAATTTTACTATTTAAAAATAGTAATATGTTATTATGTCTTTAATTTAAGCAAACCTTTTTAGTTTTAAGTTGTTAAAGCGGATGATAAAACCTTTGAATTAAAGGACGTACCAGAAAATAACAAAGCTTTAAGCGAATTTGTTATTTAATAGCGCCAAACTGGAATCATATAGCAGTCGAAGTGAGTTAAGCGCTTTAGTTATTCGTTAGCGAGGCTTTAGCAGGATTTATTTACCTGGTTCCTTCGTATGTTGACAACATTGTTACTTCAAAAAATAATCAATATGTTTTTTCAGGTTCATATACCATAAAGTTTGATCAAATCTGGGCTAGGCAGCCATCTAGGTGCTTTGCGGAGCCTGCTGTCTTGCCTAAGTCTCCCAGCTTCATATGAATCACATAGTTGACGACAACTTTGTATTAGCATTGGACTTCATGAACTGGTTTTTAAAAATTCCATAGTGTTACAACAATCGATTCTGTATCAGAAACACAAAGCAAGGGAAAGAACCGCAAATGAGGACATAGGTAAATATGAAATTCTTAATAAATAAAAACTTAATTTTGCAGTCAATGATTTAATAAACTGACATCATCCGACTTCATTTGTGTTCAATTCCAATGTTTTATAAAAACAACTTCCTAAAATAAATTCTACCTATGAATGAGCATCTGTAATGCTAGTAGGAGAAATATGACGAACACAAGAATGCTAAAATAGAAAAGAAATGTATCTATCAAAATAAATAAAATCAAGGCATTTGTTAAAATATGAAACTCTGCAAATCTATGACCTCCCTCAATGCGTTTTTTTCGTGGTTAACGTTCATTGTTTATTGTAAATTTTAAGATCCCTTTTTCTTGCATGCCGTATGCAAACTGATGTTCTGATATGGAAATTATAATTTATTCTTCCTTTTTTCGATCATTTTGGCAGAAAAGTTTATTCCATCAGAACCACCATTGTGTAACAAGTTCATAAATATGTGTTTGTGCATGAGTCCAGGTTATGCAACATGTTTATACATTTTAAAGTCGTTTTTAGCTTATTAATTCATTCATGTTGAAAGTTTTAACACGACCATGTTGCTTAAAGGTTACTGATATCCTGGTGCTAGAATTTTGCTTCTATGCTTCTAAATGTTAAAAGTACCAGTGCTTTTGTCACTGTTGTGTTTCTATTCCATTGGATGCAGCTACACCAAATTGCAACATATTGTTTAAATTTAATTTAATGCTTCAATGCATTATCCTCTGCTGTAAAATTGTCAAGTAATATAGTATAAAACTATAAATCCAAGGTGTTTTACATATTGTTTCATCTAATCTTCTGATACATGTTAATTAAATATCTGTAATTGTTATGAGCCCAACCTGATAGTATTTCCTTCCTCGGTGACAACATGATCAGTGAATTAAACAATGAATCATACTTTTGTCCATTACGTACATTTTTGATTCGCTAAGTTCGTTTACCTTGCCATGCATAAGACACGAATTCTTAGTTTTTTCTTTGCATTATTGTGCCATTGTAGAGTATTAGGTACTATGTCTAGTTTGTATTGTTTCTATTGCTACATTTTGTTTTCTATTCATTTTCCTGTATTTTGTTTTGTACTCTTTGCTGTTTGTTGTGCTGTTTGGGTTGTAAGAGGTATAAGTATTCGGCTGTGTTGTATTTTGAGGTTAAGAGAAAATAAAAATACAAACTTCTTTCTTCATGGTATCGGAGCGAAGGGAAAATCGTCCATAACCCTAATGCCTGATTCAAGCCAAATTTCTTCCTCTAATCCAGAAAATCATGGAAATTCCGCAATCAGTTACAACGATCCATACTTCCTTTCTCATGGAGATAATCCAAACTCTCAATTAGGTTAAATTTTTTTAATGGGGGTAACTATGTAAACTGGAGCAGAAGCATTCGACTTGCACTCGGAGCGAAGAATAAAATCTCATTCATCGATGGATCTCTTCTTCATCCAGCAGATGAATCTCCAGATTTGCAAAAGTGGATTCGTAACGATTACATGGTTACAACATGGATCCTCTGTTTGATGGATAAGAAGATTTCTGAAAGATTTATTTTAAATTCCTCTGCAAGACAGCTTTGGAATGAGGTTCAAGAAAGGTATGACCATTCGAATGCTCCTATGATCTATGAGTTTCATAAGAATTTGATGAGTATTCAACAAAATGATGACAATATAGTCACTTACTATGCTAATCTGAAACAAATCTGGGATCAGTTGCAAGTCATAGATCCATTTCCTTTTTGTACTTGCAGAGCAGTAGATAGTTGTTCATGTGGTTTCTTAAAAAAATGGTTGAAGGAGATCAGCTTAGAAAACTTATTCAGTTTATATCTGGATTGAACAAATCTTATGATTAGGCTAAAATAAATCTGCTTAGTATGGATCCCCTACCAAATGTAAATCGAGCTTATCACATGCTTCAACAGATCGAGAAATAGAATAATCTGAATTTGGGAAATCAGTGCACAGAGATGAATGCTCTTTTTTCAGCGAAGAATGATCAAATATCTCAACATTTTAAGTCATCAATACAGAAAAGGGAAGCTAAGAAAGATAAATATGAAAATTTTTGTGAACATTGTAAAATGAGGGGACATGTTAAGGTGCAATGTTTAAAAATCGTTGGATATCCAGACTAGTGGAAAGAAAGAAATAATCAGGGCTCTCAAAAATTTGTTGCAAATGTTCAAGAAAACACTAGTGGTAATGGTATTCTTGGTACTATTCCTAATTCTGCTGCTACTGAGAATGTTTCAACTGGAAATTCTTCCTCTTCTATTGATCCACAAATGATTTTTGCATTGTATAAAGAATCTGTCAAGATAGCTCAAGCCAATCAAATCACTTCCTCATCTGATTCTTACAATGCTGATGTGAATTTTGCAAGTATTATTTCTACATTCGATGTGTTTTATTCAATTCAGCACGAAAGTACATGGAAAATTGATACAGGAGCTAGTGATCATATGGCATTGGATTTGAATATTTTTGACAAAACACATTCTCTAAAACATCCATTTCAAATTGCCTTACCTGAGGGAAATTGTAAAACTGTTTCTGTCATTGGAAATGTTACTATCAATCCTCATATTGTTCTCAAAAATGTTTTCTATGTACCTGAATTCAAACATAATCTTTTATTTGTTGGAAGATTATTAGATGATGATAATCTTGTTGCTAAATTTGAGCAATATTCCTGCTCTTTCCAGGACCTTTCAACTGAACAAGTGAAGGGCATTGGTTTGAGGCAAGGAGGTTTGTATAAGTTTCTTAAGAACATTCCAAATAGTATAGTTTCCTCAAATAATGTTTCTCATGATCAATGTATTTCTGCTTTGTTTTCCAGCTCTATAAATTCCGTTGATCTATTTCATGCAAGACTTGGGCATGTTTCTTTAGGAAAATTGAAACATGTACCTCTTTTTTCTATCTCAATTAAAAGTTATAGTAAATTTCATTATGAATCTTGTATTTTTGCCAAACATCATAGGCTACCATTTCCTATATCAAATTCCATTGCAAGTGCTTGTTTTGAATTAATTCATATTGACTTATGGAGGCCATATAAAATAACATCTTTGTATGGTGCTAGATATTTTTTAACAATTTTAGATGATCACTCTAGAACTACATGGACATATTTGCTTCATCATAAGGATCAAGTTACTAAAATCATATCTGATTTTTTAGCATATGTTCAAAATCAATTTCAAAGATCAGTAAAAACTGTTAGATCTGATAATGGTACAAAGATAGTTCAAAAAAGTTGCACAAATTTATTTGCATCAAGAGGCACAACTCATCAAAGAAGTTTTGTAGGAACTCCACAACAAAATGGTAAAGTAGAGAGAAAACATAAACATTTAGTTGAGATTGCTAGGGCAATTAGAATTCATGCAAATTTGCCTACTAGATTTTGGGGTGAATGTTTTCTTACTGCAACATATCTTATAAATTTAATGCCAAGGTTTGTTGTTGATTGGAAAACACTACATGAAGTTTTAATGGATAAAGTGCCATATTATTCTCATTTAAGAGTCATGGGATGTTTATGTTATCCTGCAGTCAAAACAAAGGATAAAATGGCTTCCAGAACAAGGAGATGTATTTTTATTGGATATCCTTATGCTCAGAAAGGATACAAGCTTTATGATTTGGAAAATCAAAAGATTTTGATTAGTAGAGATGTAATTTTTATGGAAGATATTTTTCCTTATCACTCTACTAATTCTATTACTTCTGATCATGATGAAAGTCCTTTTCTTCCTCTTGATAACCCAGCATTATCTTCTGATTTTTCTTTCTCATTTCCAACAGAAAATTTTTCTTCTTCACCACAAAACACTCCTCAAAATTTAAATGAGACATCTCAAATTCCAAATTTTTCTAAACATTTTTTATCCACTGATTTACAAACAGATGGTTTGTCTGTTCATTCTACACAACAGCTATTGATTTTAGTTTGTTTCGGCAAATTGGTGAGTGATTTACATCTCTCACATGAATGCAATAACGTATATGAGTGTTTGGGCATGTTTTTCATCAATTGCAAGTGTTTTACCATAGATCTATAACATTACATGTCCACTTTCATATGAATCACCCTATGATCTAATTTAGCAAGTTTAACCGGTTAGATCCATGTCATTTCATATGTTTATGTAATTTAGATCTCTCATTTTGATCATATGTTCATATTAATGGTTTTTGGTGATATTTACATCATTTTATTGATAATCATCATATTCATGTTGTTAGCAATATTATGACATGTTCATGATTGTATTTGATGATTTGGCTGAGTTGGTTTTGTCGGATTTGTCGTTTGGTGAAGTTTTGGTCGAAATCGAAGTTGAATCGAAATATGCAGGATGGGTCGGTCAAAATGGAGCTGGTCGGGTCGGGCCATGTCTTTTCAGGTCGGTCCATTCAGGATGGGTCGGGTCGATCCAAAAGTTGAGGTAATGAAGGACTGGTCGGGTCGGTCTAGCATCGGGTTGGTTCAAAGGGAAGTTTTAGGTCGGTCAAGTGGGAACTAAAAAATTTCCTGTTCCCCTTAGAAAATCATCAAGACCTACTCAACTACCTAAAAATATTGATCAGTATATTCTAGACAAACATCATAAACCCTCTACAAATTGTTCTTTAGTTAAACAAATACTTTCTAGTCCTACACTATCACATTTCAGTTCAGAATATATTGCTAGTTTGGCAAATGTGATTTCTATTCATGAACCAAGTTCTTATAACCAAGCTAAAAATGATCTTAGCTGGCAAGAAGCTATGCAGAAAGAATTACAAGCACTTGAAGACAATGAAACATGGGATATTACTACACTTCCTCCAAACAAAAAGGCTATTGGGAGTAAATGGGTGTATAAAGCTAAATTTAATCCAGATGGCACCTTAAACAAATATAAGGCTAGGGTGGTTGCTAGAGGTGACAAGAAAGTAAAAGGAAAAGATTTTAAATACACATTTAGTCCTGTTGCAAAATTTACCACTATCAGGGTTGTCATTGCTTTGGCTGCTTCAAGAGCTTGGGACATTCATCAGCTTGATATCAACAATGCTTTCTTGCATGGATATATTGAGGAGGAACTTTACATGTAACCTCCACCTGGGTATTCTAAGGGAAAAACAGGAAAAGTATGCAGATTAAAGAAGTCCTTGTATGGGTTAAAGCAAGTTGTAAGGCAATGGAACTTGGAACTGGGCAAGCAATTGAAAAGTTTGGGATACAGTCAATCAAAACAGGATTACTCTCTGTTTGTCAAATATGGTAATGGTATTTTTACTATTATTGTTGCCCACATTGATGACTTATTAATCATTGGAAATTCTCCCATTGAAATTTATAATGTCAAAAAGACACTTCATTCTGTTTTTACCATCAAAGATTTGGGCCATTTGAAATATTTCTTAGGAATTGAAGCGTCTAGAACGCAAGAAGGCATATTATTAAATCAGAGGAAATATATTTTGGATCTTTTAAGAGACACAAATATGGAACAGTGCAAATCTATAGCATTTCCCATGCAAAAGAATTTGAAGTTAAGTTTGAATGACACTTTTTTAGTTGCTGATCCTGAATCATATAAAAGGCTTATTGGAAAATTACTTTATCTTAATATGACTTGACCAGACATTTCTTATGTTGTGCAACAGCTTAGTCAATTTCTAAATATTCCTGCTCAATCTCATTTTGATGCTGCTTTACATGTTCTCAAGTATCTTAAAGGTACCATTGACATTGGGTTGTTTTATTTTGCTACATCTGATTTGAGTTTATCAGCATATTGTGATGCTGATTGGGAAAATTGTCCTTTCACTGCAAAGTCTATCTCTGGTTATACAATGTTTTTAGGAAATTCTTTGATTTCATGAAGAAGCAGAAAACTACATCAAAGAGCACTTGTGAAGCTGAATATAGGAGCATGAGTTATACCACAAGTGAATTATTATGGCTACAGGGTTTACTTGAAGATTTGCAAGTTGTAGTACCTCTTCCCATTAATCTTGTGACGGCCCGCCCCGCACCAACCGACATTTACTCCAAAAGTGCGCTGTACACATGTCCAGTTAGCACGGGACGGTTGTCAGAAGGAAAGGAAAGAAGGAAATGAACTAACAAGGAACCTGTAGAATGTCTCACAGCGCATGGAACAAAATATAATAACAACATACTTGACATAAAACAGGTGAGACAGTGCATAAGCTGAAAACAAACTAACATAGCAGCGGAAAATCCAAGTACAGCTTATGATCCAAAGCCAACATTATTACAACTTTTCAAACTGTCTCAAAAAGCAAAAGCAAGATAAGGGAGGTACACTACTAATGCCCAAGTAGCGACCACCAACGACACAGGGAGAATATATATATATATATCATATGTGGAAGCCTCCTGCTCGCCTCCGGATCAGCTACTCGCACATCACCAGCTAACCTGTCTCTAGTCTGCTCGTGTGAGCACCCAGAGTAATAAGAAGAGACATAAAACTCTGGGTCAGACAAAAGTCTGGTATGAGCGATAAGCATCTAAACAGAACGATAACAGGTATACTAAACCATACCTGAACCTGGACCTGCAACCAAAGAGTTAACACTACATACTGTACAACACTCTAAGGTTCTATTTCAAATGGTGTAAACATAACGGGGGTGGGGGTGTGCATGTCAGAAATGTCTTCGCTGCACTGATACATAGCCACTAATCCTTCGCTATGTCCACTTGCCCCATGGATTTGTTCACCCCATCTGCACTGGCTCATAGCCTTACTAATCCTTTACTATGTCCACTTTTCCCCATGGAGTTGTACACCCCATCTGCGCTGGCTCATAGTCCTACTAATCTTTTACTATGTCCACTTTGCCCTATGGAGTTGTTCGCCCCCATCTGCGCTAGCTCATAGTCTTACTACGATCACTTTGCCCCTCGAGTCATAATGACTCTACTACACTGATAACGTAGTCCTATCATTCATGGTGAATCGAAGTTATGAACGTCGACAACTCCTTAGCACACGTCCCGCAGCAAAGCCCAATCATGAAGTGAACTCATTGGTTCCCAACTGGATCCTGAGCTCTAACTTCCAACTTGGACTACCTTTGCATCTCGGGTTATTGGTCAATACTTGATCGGTTCGGATTCCTCCTTGCCATCGGTTCGGTTCGGTCATGTATATGCATCTCGGTTCGGTTCGGGTCCTTCATGTCGTATTGGTTCGGTTCGGGTTCCCTTTTGCTCCATCATTTTGCTTCATCGGTTCAGTTCGGTTCCTTCACGTCGTATTGGTTCGGTTCGGGTCCTCCACATTCTTAGCTCCTGGCTTGTCCTTCTGGTCCGATCCGATCCCCTTCCTTATTCCTATCCGCTCCGCTCCGATCCCCCTTCCATAGCCCGATCCGATCCCCCTTCCTATTCCCATCCGCTCCGATCCGATCCCCCTTCCTTAGCCCGGTCCGATCCCAGTTCAACCCTTGTGGCCTTCCTTTTTCCATACTTTCTCTTGTGCTAAGCTACGGCTCGATTCAGTGATCCTTTGCCCGGTCCGAGCCCATCCACCCGATCCGATCTGAAAGCCTGCACTGTTTTTCTGCAACTTTTTCCAATGAACAATTTACGCCATTCGACGACGTTTTCGGCCATTCTAAGTATTCTAATCAATCACAAAGCATACCACAAAGTCATAGCAACAAGTAGAAGTGACCTCAAACACCAAAACATCAATATGATAGGTTAAAATGGATCAAACATAGCCAAAACCCTATATTTTCCCTTAAGCATGTTTAGGCATAACTAATGATAGGATTAGCAAAACTTAACCAAATTAACCCAAATTCATATCAGAGGTCTAAGAAATTATTTAAGAATTTATAAGTATTTTTCCAGAATTTATTAATGTATAAATTCGCTAATCTTCACTAATTACCCTTAATCAACCATAATTAGTGAGGAACTATGCAAATCACTCACCTTTGCCACAAATAAACCTTAAATCTGAAATAAATCTCTGATTTGGTGCGAATCCCAATGCTAAACAGCAGCTATAATGTTGATTTGGTGTTGATCTCTCTTGATTTGATGTTGCTAAGCCCAATCTTCAAGTAGAAAGTGATTTGGAGCGATTTAGAGGTTGAAGGCCATTTTTAGGGTTTCTAAGGGGTAAGTGGAGTCTAGAAAACTGAAATGGAATGAAACTCTAACTCTTTTCAGCCTCCTCATAACCCTAATCCCGAAATGGGTTATGGGCCCATTCACTAATCACCCTATTTGGCCCGGTTAAGCAGTTTTTCACCTTTCAAACCTTATTTCAGCCATATCTCCCAAACGGTAAGTCCATTTCTCACATGTAACCACTCTACGGAAAGGTAAACCATCAAACGAATCTAATGGAAGTAGTTTCAGGTCAAAATTCCTTTCCAATCAAAAGTTATGGCCGAAACAAGATCAACTAGGGACAAAACGGTCATTTAAAAATCGACAAAAATCATGAACATGGGAAATGACTCTAATGGTTGTTTCCCAAAGTTACATGACCATACGACTTCATATGAGAAAGAAATAAATATTCTACGATCCTCCGATGCGTAAATTGCGGGTTGTTACAAATCTTTTCTATGATAATTTAGCAGCTAAATACGTTGCTAAAAATAAGGTCTTTCAGGAGAGAACAAAGCATTTGAGAGTTGACTACCACTTCATTAGAGATTATGTTGATGCCAAAATCATTCATATCTTACATGTAAATCTACTCTTCAGCTGGCAGATCTATTGACTAAACCAATGGGTGCTGATCAGCATGGTTTTCTCTCGTCTAAACTTGGCCTTGTCTCTTCTCCACCAAGTCAAGCTTGAGGGGAGGATGTAGATTATTAGATACTATGTTTAGTTTTTATTGTTTCTGTTGCTACATTTTGTTTTCTATTCGGTTTCCTGTATTTTGTTTTGTACTCTTTGTTGTTTGCTATGTTGTTTGGGTTGTAAGAGGTATAAGTATTCGGGTGTGTTGTATTTTGGGTTAAGAGAAAATAAAATACGCTCTTCTTTCTTCAGCCATTTACTATGTATTCTTTTATTTCTCATCTGATAATATGTGCATTTGAGTCAAAAATAATCACCGATGTTGCCATGATTGAAAACATTACTGTTGCTTTCAAGATTCTTTTGCTAACATTTTCAATTTCCGTATTCATAATGTATTCCAACTTACTTTCCCATAAGACTTCCAACTTTCATAGAAGAAGTAATAAAAATGATTTGATGTAAACGTTGTCATAATCATATATTTAAAAACACCCATTTGTAAAAATCCGTGTGCATAGCCACTGAGACAATGTAGTTGGTTGTTATTTAAGACTTTGACCTGCTCTTGCACACACTATATTATTTAACAAGTTATTTTAAGATTGTATCCAATATCAGTATGCTAACATACATTAATATTATCCTCTATTATTATGACTTAATTGTAAGCGTGGCATTAAAATTATGTACTCTTATGCAGGGCCACTTTTTAAATGTTCCCAGGTTGCTCTTGCCAATAAGGGAAGGTATTAAAACGGATTGAGTAAAGCCAATGGGAGGATTTCGAATGCATTTTACTACAGCCATCAAATTATATTTAAGCCATTTCTAGTCTTTCAACAAGCACAAGTGCCTATGTCAAACATTTGATGGTCGCATTGCTATTGTTAATTTCAGATTTTATTGCCTCCCTCTTTTTTTTTTGGTCATCAATCACTGTTTTAATCATAGTAGGATTAGGTTAGGTAGGTGGAATACAGGGTCCTTAACAAGTAATCTAAGAGAGATAGTTGATACTATGATTAGGAGACGTGTAAACATCTTGTGCATTCAAGAGACTAAATGGACGGGACAGAAGGCGAAAGAGGTGGAGAACACTGGCTTTAAATTGTGGTACACGGGAGAAGTACACAACAAGAATGGGGTAGGCATATATATATTGACAAGAACCTTAAGAACGAAGTGGTCGACATCAGAAGACGAGGGGACGGATCATCCTAGTTAAGCTAGTAGTTGGTAATGTGGTTTTGAATGTCATTAGTGTGTATGCCCCACAGGTAGGCCTAAGTGAAGAAGCCAAGAGGAAGTTCTGGAAGGACTTGGATGTCATGGTTAGAGATGTGCCTAGTAGAGAGAAACTTTTTATCGGAGGAAACTTCAATGGCATGTTGGATCATCTAGCGGGGGATTTGACAGAGTGCACGGTGGTTTTGGTTTTGGCAGTAGGAACCAAGAGGGTGAAGAAATTATTGAATTTCACTTTGTCTTTTAATCTCATGATTGCTAAGACCTTCTTTAGAAAGAGACAATCACATTTGATCACCTTCAGTAGTAGCCAACATTCTAGCCAGATCGACTTTGTCCAAACTAGAAGGGATAGTAAACGAGATTGTGTTGATTGCAAGGTCATACCTGGAAAATGTGTTGTCTCACAACATCAGCTTTTGGTTTGTGTGTTCCGTCTTCGAGCGGTGAAGGATAAGAGAGTGAAAATTAGTAGGATGAGATGGTGGAAACTCAAAGGAGATGACTTACAAGTGTTTAAAGATAGAGTGAGGGGAGAAGAGGCATGGAACGTAGAAGGTGATGCAAACGTCATATGGAATAGGATGGCAACTTGCATTAGAAGAGTGGCTACTGAGGTGTTAGGGAAAACAAGAGGAAATAAGAGTGAACTTAAGGATTCGTGGTGGTGAAACGACGAGGTGCAAAAGGCTATCAAAGAGAAGAAGGAATGCTACAAATGCATGCACCATCATAGGAGCGAGCACAACATACAGAAGTATGAAGTGTCAAAGAAGACTGCAAAGAGGGCGATGACTGAAGCAAAGGGTCGAGCATATGAAGATTTGTATCAAAGGCTAAGTACGAAAGAGGGTGAAAGAGACGTCTACAGAATAGCCAAGCTACGCGAGAGGAGGACAAGAGACTTCAACCAGGTTAAATGCATTAAGGACGAGAACGATAGACTTTTGGTGAAGGACGATGAGATAAAAAATAGGTTGAGAGCATACTTCGATAGGCTTTTCAACAAAGAAAGTGATAGCTCCTCAATCGAGTTGGAAGACTCTGCTAACATCACCAAAAGACATTTCGTTCGGAGAATTCAAGAGGCTGAGTAAAGGGGGCATTGATACAGATGAAGACAGGCAAGTCGGTAGGGCCTGATGACATTCCTATTGAGGTGTGGAGATGCTTTGGAGTTGTAAGGATAACCTGGCTAACTAAGTTGTTTAATAATATTTTCAAATCAAACAAGATGCCAGATGAGTGGAGGAGAAGCATTTTAGTTCCAAACTTCAAGAATAATGGAGATATTCAAAGTTGCATAAACTACAGAGGAATTAAGCTTATGAGTCATACAATGAAGCTTTGGGAGAGAGTCTGCGAACAACGCTTGAGGAGGTTGACAAGTGTCTTTAGGAATCAATTTGGTTTCATGCCTGGAAGGTCGACCACTGAGGCGATTTTCTTGATTAGGAAACTTATGGAGAGATATGGGGAGAAGAAGAAAGATCTTCACATGATTTTTATCGATTTGGAGAAAGCTTATGATAGAGTACCGAGGAAGGTTATGTGCTGGGCGCTAGAAAGGAACGTGGTAGCAGACGCGTTGATCTGAAAGAAACTGACCCTAAGCCCTCTCTTTGTGGAAAGGCAAAACTTGGAGTATATAGCCAGTTTCAACTTTAGGCCCTCCTTGGATTTTGTACAAGGTTTGTTAGCATCCCTCGAAGTACGCCCTACTCTCTTAGACTCAATAGGGGCTGCACAACGTGAAGACCCTCAGCTTGTTGATGTGATTGATAAACTTATTAGGGGTGAGACTTCTAGTCACCTCAGTAGATACGCCATCGATGATAAGGGTTGGCTGAGACGAGATGGAAGATTATGCGTCCCACAAGGAAGGGAGTTGACAAAGAAGGTTCACGAGGAAGCACATCATTCCAAGATGACTATACACCCCGGCGGTAATAAGATGTACAAGGATATAAAAAGAACTTTCTTTTGGAGCGGCATGAAGCAAGACGTGGCAGATTTCGTTTCTAAGTGCATGACCTGCCAACGAGTCAAGGCGGAACAAAAGAAGCCTATAGGACTACTTCACCCTCTAGAGGTCCCACAGTGGAAGTGGGATAGCATTTCAATGGACTTCATTGATGAACTGCCTAGGTCGAGAAGAGGCAACACTAGCATGTGGGTAATAGTGGATAGGCTTACTAAAAGCGCCCACTTTATACCTATCAAGAGTAGAAGGACTGCCACATCTCTAGCATCTCTTTATCTCAAGGAAATAGTTCGACTCCATGGGATACCCTCCAGCATTGTTAGTGACCGAGACCCTATCTTCACGAGTGAGTTTTGGCGGAGTCTGCAAGAAGCTGTAGGCATGCAGTTATGTTTGAGCACGGCCTATCACCCCCAAACCGATGGCCAGACGGAAAGAGTGAATAGAGTTTTATAGGATCTTTTAAGACTTTGCGTTCTTGACTTTGGAGGGACGTGGGAGATCACCTTCCTTTAGTGGAATTTTCCTACAACAACAGCTACCAAGCTACTATCGGCATGGCACCCTTCGAAGCCTTATATGGAAGACCGTGCAAATCACCAAATTGTTGGTGGGAGTCTACATATAAGCTTATACTTGGGCCAAACATGATTCGAGAAACTTCAGAGAAAGTGGACTTGATACGTAGGAGAATGAAGACAGCCCAAGACAGACAGAAATCCTAGGCCGACAAAAGAAGGACCGACCTTGAGTTTGAGGTTGGGGACAGGGTTTTCCTTAAGGTATCCCCTTTAAGGAACGTCGTTCGCTTTGGATCCGCAGGAAAGCCAGTACCAAGATTTGTAGGACCATTCCCTATCATCGAGAAGATTGGGAAAATGGCTTATAGAGTAGATCTGCCTGAAAGATTGGCCGGAATTCACAACGTCTTTCACGTTTCTCATCTTCGGAAATGTCTACATGAATCAGCGGAAGTGATGGAGCCAAGCATTCTAGAAGAAGCCGAAGTGGAACCTGAAGCAACTATGAGGAGAGTTCCAACTCGAATAGTAGGAACTGAAATCAAAAAGCTACGCAACCGTGAAGTGAAGCTCGTTAAGGTTCAGTGGAGCGACGCCGAGGAAGACGCGACTTGGGAAACTGAGGATAGAATACGCGCTGCCTACCCTTTTCTTTTTGAGGGTACATCTTTGACCTCTCTTTTTCTTAAGTTGTGCTTGTATCTATCTTTTTAGGTATATCTCCTCGATATTATCCTTTATCCTTAGGTAGAAACCCCTTTGGATTTAAACATGTATTTGAAACATGTTATGGTTGATGGCTGCAAATGGTTGCAAGTGGTTGCTCGTGGATTCATATACACACACAATCTAGGTCTTAGATCGGCTCAATCACTTCATACTGCATATGCATATATGTATTCTTATTTGTATATGGTTGAAAACTTGATATGCTGTCATATGGTCGTCGCATTTGTATGAATAGTTGTGCACTCATGTCAAATTATAAGTAGGAAAATTTTTACATACATAATGGATTCATGACACTTACATGAATCGCATTAAGGAGGTCAACTGAATCAGTAAGCCGCCTGATTTCTGCATTAGATAACGACATGTACACACACTATGCATATGATCATGAAGCATTAGAAATCTTTTAAGGACAGTGGATGCCTGTGTTTGTTGGTTGAGTAGATGGACTGTTGGATGGTAGGATATACATTCTTCCTAACTTGAAGATTTCGGGGACGAAATCCTTTTAAGGGAGGGAGAATGTAACACCCCGTGAATTCTATAACGTTAAGCTTCACAAATTAAAGTATAATTAATTATAAATGATGAAATCAAGGGAACTGGGTTACGCCATTGCGTTCGTCTCGAAATTCTGCTTGAGATAGAGTCCAAGTTTGCGTAAAACGGATATCGTATGAAGAAGATATGGACGAACGAAGTTGGGCAGAAAAACCAGAAAACGGGTCAGAATGCACTGACGCACTTGGGAAGTGCGCCAGAACAAAGTTGAACTGGCGCACTTGGGAAGTGCGCCAGTACATTTTTAGCATGGCGCACCTGCCAAGTGCGCCCAGGTCAGAATGACCTGCTGGTCAGGTCCTGGCTGGCCTGGTCAGGGTCTGGTCGAATTCTGATGCTTGGCTGAGTCACTAGGGCTTACGTGTCACCTTTTGATTGGCTCTTTGAACTTTGTATGGTCTAGATTCCTCCTATCTTCATCTGACGGCTCAAAACAATTTAAAATTCTATAAATACAACTCAAGTCTAACCCTAAATTCACACAAATAATAGAATACAAAAGCCGTCATGCTGCTGGAGAGGAACCGGGAATGGCCGTCAATTAGAAAGCCTAGAGACAAGCCAACACTAAAGCCTAAGAGACGAATCAAATTAAGAAGAGGATTAAAGTTTAATCAAATCAATCAACGCAACGTTAGTCTACCCAAAGGAGCGCATCTCAGTTTCAGAATTCAGAATCCAGAATTCAAGATTCTGCATTCATTGTAAGTATAGTGACCTTTCAGAATATGAATAAAAACTGTGATGTGATTCGATGTAAATGAAAATAGAATCATGTTGTTATAATTTTTGTGTATGGTAATGGTTCTATCATGACTTGTGTATTGATGTTTGTGGCATAAATTGATTGATGCAAGCCTACTGAACAATTGTATATGAAAACAATGGCACTGGCAAGTTTGTGGCAAAAACTAGAAATTGATCCCTTTTTGTATATGTCGATGGCATGGACTATATATATTCCCTTAGTCTAAATTAGAATTTATGTAAACATGTTATAGACCTTTTATGCCTACATGACCCAAAACCTTTGATATCATTCTTATGTTTATTGGCAAGTATAATCAGATCTATGTTTGCAAGTATAATTGGATCTATGTTTCATAAACTATGCAAGTTCATGTTTATTTGCAAAATATAATTGGTTCTATGTCAAACATCGTTTGGGTTTCATAAACTATGCAAGTTCATGTTGAAATAGGCTATATGATTAGATGTAAAAATTGTACATTTTGATGAATATAACATGCTAGTTTTGTGGTCGATATTATGCCAAGTTAAACATGTTTAAACACAAGTTTGTATTTGCCTAAACTATGCCATTTCATATGTCACCTACTTAGTCATACTTTGATTTGAATGCAAGTTCACATGACCCATGTTATATGTTAGTTGAATCGCCAAATTGCAAGTTCATACCTATGATGTTCATATTGATTATGCCAAAATGCCAAGTTTACACCTATATCACGTTTACGTTTATGAATTCCCTTATGCCTATTTGTGTGCGCTAAATTAGGCTAAGTTTTTAGCCTAATATTATATGTTAAAAACTATGCGAACGAAGATTAGGCTAAGATTGTTAGCCTAATGTTTAAACGGGGTAACGTTGGGAATATTTGAAAACTTGACATAAAAATATATGAAATTGGCATGTTTGTCACATGCCAAAATTGGTGGCATTTAAACGGTATAAATTCTTATACCAAAAATGTTAAACTTGGAATGTGGGCCATAATATTTAATTGTTGACAAATTTACATATATTCAGTAATAAAGACAAATATGTAAATTTAGAAAACACGATATGCTTAACCCGAGGTTAGATTGAGTTGTGATGTAAACCTGCCCGGACCCCCCCGGCTGTCCAGTAGTCACAACAATACCTATCCAATGTGGGTGGTTAAGCATTGAGCCCAATAATGACCCGAGGTTAGACTGAGCTACGGTGTAAACCTGCCCGGAACCGACCGGCACATCCAGTAACCGTAGCAATACCTGTCTAATGTGAGTGGTCTGGTGCTCCTAAGAGGCTAAGGACAGATGGTAGGGTTAAGTCAATTATAACACTTAACCAAATTCAACATGTTAACAAGAATTGATGGGTGGGGTTAGGTAAATACAGACACTTAACATGTTTGACTAGAAAATCCTGGTAACGAGGGACCCGTTTCAGCAGTAACCCAAAGTTAGGTATCAACGGTACCCTGAAACTAGGCAGGGTGGGGCACGATTACTGGGCTGATTGTAAGCGGTCAAACGACGGCGGTGGGTGCACAGTGCAGGTCTAACGGGGTGCGGGCGTGCACACACTCCGGAGCAGACTACCAGGGCACTGGGGACACCAGTAGTATAACCTATGCCTTCTAGGATTTGTGTCGGGCTGCCACCATGGGTCTTGATACACCCCATGGTGGGACCAGCATAGGTATCTACAATTCTTGGGGGCCGTATGACACATGTTAACGCGAGTAGGAGACGATCTTTTAACAAGAATGGGGATCACTTCACCCTCACCATAGGGTGCCAGTTAGAATAAATTCAAATAGGTGCAGAGATATAGTATGGGTGTGATAGTACATTCGACACTTCCTTAGCTGGTGACACCTTCCTATTTTTAGTTTATGTCTATCATACCCTTTTCTTATTCACATACTGAAGAGTTACTAGGTTTACTCAGGCTTTATGTCTGACCCTATTTTCTTTTCGTCTTCTTTATTTCTGTTCCCCCCCTAAGGTCCACAGGGAGGAAACAGCTCAACTCAGTCAGACTCTTTACAAGCACCAAGAATGTAGATGTATGATTTGGATCTTTCTTGCTCGGATAATGGCTTTGGATATCACTATATGGATTTTTGTCAATTTATTTATGTTTTCATGCTTCTTTAATAATCAAGACAGTTATGAGGTTGTAATATTGGAAGTATTTTGAGACAATTATGGAAACCTTTTGTTTGATACACTTATTGATGAAATAAAAGTTTGTTGGTTTCCGCTGTTTAAAATATGTGTATTTATATCTGTCTTGAGTTTATCTGTGGCTTTTACTTACAAACCTCCACCAAAGTTAAGGCATTCCCTTTGTGAGTGACCTTAATGGAGGTGGGGTGTTTCACTTGGTATCAGAGCATAGGTTTACCAGACAAGATAAAAGTTTTTGAAAATTGTTTTCAAAAAGAAAGTTTAAATAAGCAATTAGAAAAGTGTTATATTTATAAAAAGACAAAATCCCCCAAAGCCATGTGCCCTATCAATCCCTCTCTATCCTTCGTTTTGAATTTTTCCCTTCTGTTTCAGCATGTCTGGAGACCTTAACCTTCTAGAAGGAGTGCCGATTCCCGGCTGGTTTAGGAGGTACTTAGAAGCAAGGGCCAATGGCGTGGGCCCAGCAGACATCCCTCCTCCAGTGGCCGCGGTTCCTCCTCCTCCTCCGCCTCCTCATGGAAATGCCTTCGCAAAAACATGTAGAGACTTCAAGGCTATGGGTGGAAAAGACTTTTATGGGACATAATCTTTTGTTAAAGCAAGAAACTGGTTCAAGGAGACTGAGGATTTGTTTGTCATCTTTGGAGTGGATGACAGGCAAAAGATACAACTTGCGGTGTGGTTACTTAAGGATGAAGCTTCCTATTGGTGGGAAGTTACCAATGCTAAGAGGGCGGTGGAAACATGGGAAGACTTCAGGACAAGGTTTGAGATGAAATTCCTCTCCCAAGCCGAAAGAAGCCTGCAAATGAAAACAGGGAAGCATGACGATCAGGGAATATGTTAATCAGTTTAATCAGTTGGCCAGATTTGGGCTAGACTTAGTAAACACCCAACACAAGAAGGCACTTCGCTTAGTCAAGGGTTTGAATGAGCCTCTACACAGCCTTGCCATGACCCATGTATCCACGGGAGCGACTTATGAAAGCTTGGTGGACATGGCGTTGCTACACGAGGAAGACCACGGCGAGAAAGAAACTAAGGGGAAGAGAAGAAAGAAGGTCTACAAGCAAAGAAAACAGAATTCAAGAAAGGAGGGAAGAACAATAAGCCCCGTGAGAAGAGAAGGTGCAATTTCTATGGCATTGTGGGCCATATATCAAAAGACTGCCGGAAAAGGAAGGCGAAGATGGGTGGTTGCTTCCATTGTGGAGAGACTGGGCACCAAGCTAAGCACTTCCCAAAGAAGAAAGGACGGGGACAGAAAGCCGGATACACTTCAGGGGGTCAGGTTCATGCGCTAGTGGCACCTCAGCAGGAACGAGGTAGTAATATTTCTGTAGAAAGTGTAGTCTATCTTTATGATCATCCAGTTCGTACACTTTTTGACTCTGGCGCGTCACACTCTTTTATTTCATCTGCCTTAGTAGAATCTCTGCATCTAGACACTAGTATGGTATAAGATCCCTTAGTAGTTTCAAATCCAATTGGGGGCTCCGCTTACTTGTCAATGGTTTGTTTGGGTTTGAAAATCTCTATTCTCAGCGTTGAGTTTAGTTGTAGTGCCTTTGTTTTGGGCTTCTCGGGATATGGTTTGATCTTAGGCATGGAATGGTTATCCAGTATTAGTGCCATTCTTGACTGTGAGAAAAGAGTAGTTAGACTCTTGACTCGGCTTGGTAACACTCTAGAAATTTCTTATAATCCCTTGAATGCTGTTATGCTTAGTTATCTAGAGTCGCTTGATGCTTCTGATGAGAATTTGCAATCAGTTAGAGTAGTCCGGGAATATCCGGATGTCTTTGAGGAAGTGAAAGGCTTACCTCCGAGGCGGGAAATAGACTTCCACATATATCTTGTGGATAACGCAAAGCCTGTAGCTTTACCTGTCAGACACATGGCTCCAAGGGAGAGGAAGGAGCTCAGTAAGCAGGTTAAAGAACTTCTCGAAAATGGGTTCATTAGAAGGAGCATTTCGGAATGGGGTGCTCCAGTGGTGTTCGCAACCAAAGCAGACGGTTCGCTTCGCCTTTGCATCGACTATATGGAGTTAAACAAATTGACCAAGAAAAATAGGCACCCTCTTCCCCGAATCGACGATTTGTTTGATCAGCTTGTAGGTGCGACGGTCTTCTCCCAACTTGATCTGGCAACTGGGTTCCATCAGCTAAGAGTAGCTGAAGACAGCGTTGATAAGACAACGTTCAGAACCCCAGACGGTTTCTTCGAGTGGCTTGTCATGCCTTTCGGCTTGACAAACACACCCGCGTATTTCGTAGACCTAATGAGCAGGGTGTTCAGAGAATTCCTCAACAAATTTGTGGTTGTCTTCGTAGATGATATCTTAATCTTCTCAAAGAGTGAGGAAGAACATGCTCAGCATCTGAAAGAAATCATGGATACTCTCCGTGCACATCAACTAAAAGCCAAATTCTCCAAGTGTCACTTCTGGAGAAAAGAAGTAAGGTTTCTTGGGCATATAGTGTCCAAAGAAGGGTTGGATGTGGACCCCGCGAAAGTGATGGCATTGCAAGATTGGAAAACACCAAGAAATGCAACCGAAGTTCGAAGCTTTCTTGGGCTAGCCGGTTTTTATCGAAAGTTTATTAGGGATTTCGCGAAATTCTCAGCCCTACTCACAAGGCTAACAAAGAAGAATCTGGCGTTCACTTGGGATTTGGACTGCGAGTTTGCTTTCCAACGATTAAAAAGGGCTCTTACAACAGCCCCAGTTCTAACTCTGCATGACGGAAGCAAAATGTTCATAGTATACACGGATGCATGTGGAACGGGACTAGGCGCTGTTCTAATGCAAGAAGGAAGGGTAGTAGCTTATGGAGGAAGACAATTGAAAGTTCATGAAAAGAACTACCCAACCCACGATCTTGAGTTAGCCGCCATCGTCTTTGCACTTAAGTCTTGGCGCCATTATCTCCTAGGTGAGAGGTTTGAATTATACACTGACCATAAATCATTGAAATATCTCTTCTCCCAGAAGGATCATAACTTGAGGCAGCAAAGATGGATGAAGTTTCTTGCCTCGTATGATTTTGAAATTTCCTATACTCCCGGAAAAGGCAACGTGGTAGCAGACGCGTTGATCCGAAAGAAACTGACCCTAATCCCTCTCTTTGTGGAAAGGCAAAACTTGGAGTATATAGCCAGTTTCAACTTCAGGCCCTCCTCGGATTTTGTACCAGGTTTGTTAGCATCCCTCGAAGTATGCCCTACTCTCTTAGACTCAATAGGGGCTGCACAATGTGAAGACCCTCAGCTTGTTGATGTGATTGATAAACTTATTAGGGGTGAGACTTCTAGCCACCTCAGTAGATACGCCATCGATGATAAGGGTTGGCTGAGATGAGATGGAAGATTATGCATCCCACAAGGAAGGGAGTTGACAAAGAAGATTCTCGAGGAAGCGCATCATTCCAAGATGACTATACACCCTGGCGGTAATAAGATGTACAAGGATATAAAAAGGACTTTCTTTTGGAGCGGCATGAAGCAAGACGTGGCAGATTTTGTTTCTAAGTGTATGACATGCCAACGAGTCAAGGAGGAACAAAAGAAGCCTGGAGGACTACTTCACCCTCTAGAGGTCCCACAGTGGAAGTGGGATAGCATTTCAATGGACTTCATTGATGGACTGCCTAGGTCGAGAAGAGGCAACACTAGCATGTGGGTAACAGTGGATAGGCTTACTAAAAGCGCCCACTTTATACCCATCAAGAGTAGAAGGACTGCCACATCTCTATCATCTCTTTATCTCAAGGAAATAGTTCAACTCCATGGGATACCCTCCAGCATTGTAAGTGACCGAGACCCTATCTTCACGAGTGAGTTTTGGCGGAGTCTGCAAGAAGCTGTAGGCACGCAATTATGTTTGAGCACGGCCTATCACCCCCAAACCGTTGGCCAGACGGAAAGGGTGAATAGAGTTTTAGAGGATCTTTTAAGACTTTGCGTTCTTGACTTTGGAGGAACGTGGGAGGATCACCTTCCTTTAGTGGAATTTGCCTACAACAACAGCTACCAAGCTACCATCGGCATGGCACCCTTCGAAGCCTTATATGGAAGACCTTGCAAATCACCAACTTGTTGATGGGAGTCTACAGATAAGCTTATACTTGGGCCAGACATGATTCGAGAAACTTCAGAGAAAGTGGACTTGATACGTAGGAGAATGAAGACAGCCCAAGACAGACAGAAATCCTACGCAGACAAAAGAAGGACCGACCTTGAGTTTGAGGTTGGGGACAGAGTTTTCCTTAAGGTATCCCCTTTAAGGAACGTCGTTCTCTTTGGATCCGCAGGAAAGCTGGCACCAAGATTTGTAGGACCGTTCCCTATCATCGAGAAGATTGGGAAAATGGCTTATAGAGTAGATCTGCCTGAAAGATTGGCCGGAATTCACAACGTCTTTCACGTTTCTCATCTCCGGAAATGTCTACATGAATCAGCGGAAGTGGTGGAGCCAAGCATTCTAGAAGAAGCCGAAGTGGAACGTGAAGCAACTGTGAGGAGAGTTCCAACTCGAATCGTAGGAACTGAAATCAAAAAGCTACGCAACCGCGAAGTGAAGCTCGTTAAGGTTCAGTGGAGCGACGCCGAGGAAGACGCGACTTGGGAAATTGAGGATAGAATACGCGCTGCCTACCCTTTTCTTTTTGAGGGTACATCTTTGACCTCTCTTTTTCTTAAGTTGTGCTTGTATCTATCTTTTTAGGTATATCTCCTCGATATTATCCTTTATCCTTAGGTAGAAGCCCCTTTGGATGTAAACATGTATTTGAAACATGTTATGGTTGATGGCTGCAAATGGTTGCAAGTGGTTGCTCGTGGATGCATATACACACACAATCTAGGTCTTAGATCGGCTCAATCACTTCATACTGCATATGCATATATGTATTCTTATTTGTATATGGTTGAAAACTTGATATGTTGTCATATGGTCGTCGCATTCGTATGAATAGTTGTGCACTCATGTAGAATTATGAGTAGGAAAATTTTTACATACATAATGGATTCATGACACTTACATGATTCGCATTAAGGAGGTCAACTGAATCAGTAGGCCGCCTGATTTCTGCATTATATAAGGACATGTACACACTATGCATATGATCATGAAGCATTAGAAGTCTTTTAAGGACAGTGGATGCCTATGTTTGTTGGTTGAGTAGATGGACTGTTGGATGGTAGGATATACATTCTTCCTAACTTGAAGATTTCGGGGACGAAATCCTTTTAAGGGGGGAGAATGTAACACCCCGTGAATTCTATAACGTTAAGCTTCACAAATTAAAGTATAATTAATTATAAATGATGAAATCAAGGGAAATGGGTTACGCCATTGCGTTCGTCTCGAAATTCTGCTTGAGATAGAGTCCAAGTTTGCGTAAAACGGATATCGTATGAAGAAGATATAGACGAACGAAGTTGGGCAGAAAAACCAGAAAACGGGTCAGAATGCACTGGCGCACTTGGGAAGTGTGCCAGAACAAAGTTGAACTGGCGCACTTGGGAAGTGCGCCAGTACATTTTTAGCCTGGCGCACCCGCCAAGTGCGCCCAGGTCAAAATGACCTGCTGGTCAGGTCCTGGCTGGCCTAGTTAGGGTCTGGTCGAATTCTGATGCTTGGCTGAGTCACTAGGGCTTACGTGTCACCTTTTGATTGGCTCTTTGAACTTTGTATGGTCTAGATTCCTCCTATCTTCATCTGACAGCTCAAAACAATTTAAAATTCTATAAATACAACTCAAGTCTAACCCTAAATTCACACAAATAATAGAATACAAAAGTCGTCATGCTGCTGGAGAGGAACCAGGAATGGTCGTCAATTAGAAAGCCTAGAGACATGCCAACACTAAAGCCTAAGAGACGAATCAAATTAAGAATAGGATTAAAGTTTAATCAAATCAATCAACACAACGTTAGTCTACCCAAAGGAGCGCATCTCAGTTTCAGAATTCAGAATCCAGAATTCAAGATTCTACATTCGTTGTAAGTATAGTGACCTTTCAGAATATGAATAAAAACTGTGATGTGATTCGATGTAAATGAAAATAGAATCATGTTGTTATAATGTTTGTGTATTGTAATGGTTCTATCATGACTTGTGTATTGATGTTTGTGGCATAAATTGATTGATGCAAGCCTATTGAATAATTGTATATGAAAACAATGACACTGGCAAGTTTGTGGCAAAAACTAGAAATTGGTCCCTTTTTGTATATGTCGATGGCATGGACTATGTATATTCCCTTAGTCTAAATTAGAATTTATGTAAACATGTTATAGACCTTTTATGCCTACATGACCCAAAACATATGATATCATTCTTATGTTTATTGGCAAGTATAATCAGATCTATGTTTGCAAGTATAATTGGATCTATGTTTCATAAACTATGCAAGTTCATGTATATTTGCAAAATATAATTGGTTCTATGTCAAACATCGTTTGGGTTTCATAAACTATGCAAGTTCATGTTGAAATAGTGTAACGACCCGGAAATTTGGGCAATTTAAAATAGAAATTTATTAAGAATTTAACTGAAAACAGTTAATTTTGGATCCGAGATTAAAAGAAAAAAAATGTGAATTGATATTAAATTAGAATGGATAATCGAAAATCAAATCTTTATTGGTAACTAGTCGTGAATAAATTTGATTGATATTTGAACTGAATCTGAAATTTCGTTTGGAAAATATCCATGGTTGTATTTAAAAATATACGATTTAATTTGGAAATAAACGTTGTTAACATCAAGTAAAATTGAAGATTTTATCGTTGAAATATATGAGAAATTGTTGGGATATGTGTGCAGTTGTGGAAATAGAATTTAACATTTTTTTCGGATTCAGAATGTGGAAATGTAGCAGTACGTTAAGTTTTGTAGCAGTTGAGATTTGTTTGTGACGGAACAAAAATAAATGTATAACGTAAATTGCGGTAGAACTAAATTACGAAGGGTTCACACTTTTATTTTACTCATCACCAAGTATTGTCGTACCTCTATACCTTGCTTTCCACGGTGTTCAGAAAACACCCCCCCAATATAAGCCTATCTCAATACCTTGGATGCCACGGTTCTTCCCTTATAAATTGAAACCCTCTTCTCCTATTTTTTTTCCACCGAAAATCATTTTTCTCCCTTCAATTTCTAATGGCCGAAGAGAAATTTCATTCCTCCCAAATCAATCCTCCCTAAATTGTTCCCTTTTGTTTTAAATTTTTAATGGTCGCCTTTAAATTCGAAATCCATGGCCTTCTGAAATAAAATCGCAAGTCACCAAAGCCGCCACCGCCTCCAATATGTTCCGAAACCCTAGCACCATGAAATCCAAGCCGTAGCCTACATCGTTGGTTCCTGCACCACCTTCAATGACAGAAGCCGCCGCCTAGGAAATCGAAGTCGCCGTAGCTGAGCCCAGTTCTCCTCCAACGTGCTGAACCATTTCCGGTCAACTCTGGTCATCGTCGTTTAAGCCCAATACCAAATCTGTTGTCCGCGCCTCTTTTCTACTATTTAAGGTGAGTTTCGACTCACAATTGATTAATCTTGTTTCAAGTGATTTAATTTCAATTAGATTAAATATGATAGTTCCTTCTTGCTCTCTTGTTTGCTGTTGGTTTGCCGTATCGCTGGAATTTTGTTTTGGCTTGGTTGTAACTGAACTTGCATATGGTTTTGGACTGGCTTTATCTCTAAAATGTTGAAATTTGGATTCGCAGAATTTGCCTACTTATCTGGTGCTATTTTACAAACCTTATTTTCAAGATGATACCTTGTTGCTACCTTATTATATATGTTTTCTTTCGGAGTTAAATGTTTACTGAAGGTAATTTAGTTTAAAGTAGAATGGTTTATAGATCATATCTTACATGATTTCAAAAAGTTAAATTTCTATGTTCGACCATTATTTTCTTAACAAAATTAGTTTGCATTTATTTGGGCTGCTCCATGACATTTTTACATAGCCACTTTGTTGCCTTGTTAGTGAAATACATTGCTAGTCCAGTGATATATTCATCTGAACTATTGAATTTCCATAAATTAACCTCTGAATTTTCATCATGCATCTTTTTAGTGTCCTTGCTTGTTTGTGAATTAATATGAAGCGTATCCACATTTTTATCAGTAATGTTATGATTTATCAAAGTTTGAATATATTTATGGCCAATCTGGATAAGGACAAAGGATAAAAAAAAAATTAGCATGATCGTTTAGAAAGTGAATGGGAGTCAAAGTAGCTAATAGGATAACTGGTCATTTTAGCGTCGGAAGTAAAGGTTATGGGATTATTGGATTTTCAGTTCTAAGGTAAGCTATAAGTTATGGGAACACTATAAATGATTGGTTCTTTAGATTTTGAAACATATACGTAATCTTTGTAGGGTATTTGGTTCATGATAAATGGGGATAATACATTTTATCATGGCAAGGTATGTCTGTCTTTAGCTGAGGGGAAAAATAATGGCAAAAAGACTTTAATTGTGAAACTTTATGACACCTTCCTTCTGCTATGTATTTTCTACTAGTGCCATTTCATATCACCAACGCCAAATGTACAGGACCATTTAATTACCACTAGGGAGATCAATACTGGACCTTTCCTGTGATGCCCATTTTGATCATGTTTTATTAGTTGCATAAAAGTTTGACCAGAGATCATTTTGTTATCTTCTGTTGCCAATATTTGCTTAGTGTCATCCCTTTTATTTATTTATTTTCTCCGTATGGCCGAAGCTCTTCGTTATTTCGGACATGCTTCCTACACTCTGTGTGACGGCATGTGTATGTGTGTATTCTTATATATGACTGTGTATACATATGTGTGACTGACTGTGCATCGGTATATGTTGCTGCATGGATTTATGCATATAAACAATGTACAAGTTATATTTATGTGGACTGATTTGCTGCATATTGTATTATTCTATCTCAAGTGAATCTGAAATACTTTGCTTAGTTAAACATGAATCACATGCAATTGGAATTCTATGCCATACGACAGTTACTGTGAACTGCTGTCACACATACACGGGTTTTACCTTGTTAAAGCAACAATACCATATTGATACTGCCACTTGTTGCATTATCCCATGTCCGTATAGTTGTATGTGTTCCTAGTGATACATAAGTTTAAATGCGGTTGTGAGTACCGGTATATGTTACACCGAACTGAATCATCTTTTAAACCTGCACTTAGATGTACCCATTAATTTGTATTGAGGATAGATAATATGGTCCTACAGTTGTACTCATATTTTCCTGCCATGTCGTTAGTTAAACTCCTTATTTTAAAACAGAAGTTACTTGGTTAATACACTGATATAGGTCCATTTGGCATGTACATCCTGATATGACTTTCTGCTATTTCATGTAAGTTGATGTCAATATGAATTTTGACATAATTACACTGGGACTTGTAGCATGTAGCAGCCGATATTCATGGGCACCAAAACCACCTAGCTTGGCTATATGTTGCTAGACTCTTATGTTACATATTATTGGAAAAACCAAGTTCTGAAATTTGAGTATGACATTAATAAAATTGATCACACCTATTACTAAGTAAGCATGAAACCAGATCCTCAGATGACCATGAAACATTTATACCCTGCATTGGAATAACTCAAGTACTACAGGAGTGATATTTGTAAATAGTTGGATATAGCCTGTAGTACCCTGCTGTGTGTGTTGAAACCAAACAAGCTCGGTTTGCTTTGTCCCTTTTGAATGTACTGTTACCGAAATTATTATTTGTATATTTGTAGATGTATTCGCTTGAAACCTTTGTTTACTGGAATGAATTGCTGAACCTTGTGTTCACTGAACTGAATTCGCTGAAACCCATTTTGTTACTAAAATGAAAATGACCTTGAAATATATATATATATATATATCCGGTATTGTAATTACCCATGATATGGTTTAAATTCGGGCCGAGACGTTGAGGCGGTGTACACGTGTGTCTTATATAAACGTGTATACTCGCAAACGCCGAGACCGTTTGTCCCTGAAAATAGATAGAACTGGTATGAACAGATACCACAACTGTTATTTTATATACGACATCTGTGTTGAAAGTTAGGATTAACTGTTATATTTCAGTTTACATTGAAATTAAATTACTTGAACTATGATTAATCCTGACTCGAGTATTTTTATGTTTTACATGGGATGCTCGAGTCAGACTCTGAGCGTCACAGATGTAGCGATTACCACTTAGGATTCGAAGATTTGCAAAGCTGGGAATTCCGAAGATGGCGCACTCTGAAGTTCATAAACCAGTAAATATCTTTTTGTATTCAACTGTATTTCTAAGTCCGCTGTATAAAAAGATATTGTATCAAAAATTCTGATTTATAAATAAAAGATTTATTCTGTTGTTCAACACTCTGTCAATTATTCTGTATTTTCTGTGTTAATTCTGTTTTTAAACTCTGTAAGCTAAATACGCTCCATCGATTTGAACGTTTTAAGTTGGTTTAAATACCGATTTGAAGCGGTCAAAAAGGCGGGACGTTACAAATAGGCTATATGATTAGATGTAAAAATTGTACATTTTGATGAATATAACATGCTAGTTTTGTGGTCAATATTATGCCAAGTTAAACATGTTTAAACACAAGTTTGTATTTGCCTAAACTATGCCATTTCATATGTCACCTACTTAGTCATACTTTGATTTGAATGCAAGTTCACATGACCCATGTTATATGTTAGTTGAATCGCCAAATTGCAAGTTCATACCTATGATGTTCATATTGATTATGCCAAAAATGCCAAGTTTACACCTATGTCACGTTTACGTTTATGAATTCCCTTATGCCTATTTGTGTGCGCTAAATTAGGCTAAGTTTTTAGCCTAATATTATATGTTAAAAACTATGCGAACGAAGATTAGGCTAAGATTGTTAGCCTAATGTTTAAACGGGGTAACGTTGGGAATATTTGAAAACTTGACATAAAAATATATGAAATTGGCATGTTTGTCACATGCAAAAATTGGTGGCATTTAAATGGTATAAATTCTTATACCAAAAATGTTAAACTTGGAATGTGGGCCATAATATTTAATTGTTGACAAATTTACATATATTCAGTAATAAAAACAAATATGTAAATTTAGAAAACACGATATGCTTAACCCGAGGTTGGATTGAGTTGTGATGTAAACCTTCCCGGACCCGCCCGACTGTCCAGTAGTCACAACAATACCCATTCAATGTGGGTGGTTAAGCATTGAGCCCAATAAGGACCCGAGGTTAGACCGAGCTACGGTGTAAACCTGCCCGGAACCGACCGGCACATCCAGTAACCGTAGCAATACCTGTCTAATGTGAGTGGTCTGGTGCTCCTAAGAGGCTAAGGACAGATGGTAGGGTTAAGTCAATTATAACACTTAACCAAATTCAACATGTTAACAAGAATTGATGGGTGGGGTTAGGTAAATACAGACACTTAACATGTTTGACTAGAAAATCCTGGTAACGAGGGACCCGTTTCAGCAGTAACCCAAAGTTAGGTATCAACGGTACCCTGAAACTAGGCAGGGTAGGGCACAATTACTGGGCTGATTGTAAGCGGTCAAACGACGACGGTGGGTGCACAGTGCAGGTCTAACGGAGTGCGGGCGTGCACACACTCCGGAGCAGACAACCAGGGCACTGGGGACACCAGTAGTATAACCTATGCTTTCTAGGATTTGTGTCGGGCCGCCACCATGGATCTTGATACACCCCATGGTGGGACCAGCATAGGTATCTACATTTCTTGGGGGCCGTATGACACATGTTAACGCGAGTAGGAGCCGATCTTTTAACAAGAATGGGGATCACTTCACCCTCACCATAGGGTGCCAGTTAGAATAAATTCAAATAGGTGCAGAGATATAGTATGGGTGCGATAGTACATTCGACACTTCCTTAGCTGGTGACACCTTCCTATTTTTAGTTTATGTCTATCATACCCTTTTCTTATTCACATACTGAAGAGTTACTAGGTTTACTCAGGCTTTATGTCTGACCCTATTTTCTTTTCGTCTTCTTTTCTTCCGTCCACCCCCCCTCCCCAGGTCCACAGGGAGGAAACAGCTCAACTCAGTCAGACTCTTTACAAGCACCAAGAACGTAGATGTATGATTTGGATATTTGTTGCTCGGATAATGGCTTTGGATATCACTATGGGGATTTTTGTCAATTTATTTATGTTTTCATGCTTCTTTAATAATCAAGACAGTTATGAGGTTGTAATGTTGGAAGTATTTTGAGACAATTATGGAAATCTTTTGTTTGGTACACTTATTGATGAAATAAAACTTTTTTTGTTTCCGCTGTTTAAAATATGTGTATTTATATCTGTCTTGAGTTTATCTATGGCTTTTACTTACAAACCTCCACTAAAGTTAAGGCATTCCCTTTGTGAGTGACCTTAATGGAGGTGGGGTGCTTCATGTCACCCTGGTCGGTCAAGTAGTACCCAAGAAAGAATCCTTTCGATATTTAGGATCTATGTTGCAGACTGATAAGGATGTTAGTTTTAGAGTTCAAGCAGGAAGGGTGAAATGGCAGCTTGCATCTGGCATTCTCTGTGATAGGAAGATCCCTCAAAAGCTCAAAGGAAAGTTCTATAGAACAACAATCAGGCCAGCGATGTTATATGATGTAGAATGTTGGCCTACTAAAAGACAACACGTCCTAAAGATAACTGTAGCAAAGATTCGTATGCTGCGTTGGAGTTGTGGGCATACCAGATGAGATCAGATTAGGAATGATGATATTCAGGACAAACTTTGAGTGGCACCTATTGAAGAGAAGTTAGTCCAACACCGATTGAGATGGTTTAGACATCTACAATGAAGACCGCACGATGTACCAGCGCGCGTTGGAATTATAGGTCGTGCTGAAGGCCCAAGAAGAGGTAGGGGACGACCTAAGATGACATGGGAGGAGATAGTAAAAAGAGACTTAAGGAATTGGAATATATCTTAAGAGCTGGTTTTGGATAGGAGTGCATGGAAGTTAGCAATCCATGTACCATAAACTTAAGGTTTTTTTTTTCAAACCATTATTTTACTTTTACGAAAGTTTTTTATTTTCGTTCTTGTCTTTTTCAAACCTCTATTTTACTTTTAAGAAAGATTTTAACTTTCTTCTTTTTTGGGTTCTATAACGTCCCGAAATTTTAGCTATTTAATATCGAATATCTAAATCTATTTTAAATGTTAAATTTGAAATATTAATGAATTTTAATATGGAATTTATCGATTTAATAATCGATATACGATTTAGTATTGAATTATCGTAATATGAAACGATAAAAGTTGAATTCAGAATTCAAATCTGAATTGAAAACAATTCACTCGATTAATATAAATTCTATTTGAATTATAATGATAATATTAATTTATTAATGTTGAATTTAATTGTTTGGAACTTATTTATATTTTAATCAAATGAATTTAATTTAAATAGTCAGTTTAAAATTGATATCTTTTCCAGATGGTCAAATTAGACTCTGAAACTTGTTCCAGTGTGTTCAGAATAGTGTTATAACCCTAGGGGTGCCGGCCACTACGCTAAAATCAGAGTTTGTATCAGTGAGATATTTTGAATTAAAATAATTCACATTAGTTCACGTCAACATAATAATCAAAATATAAAATTCAAAACAGAGCCGACCTATACATTGTACCCAAAGCCATCTAAAACTGAAAATTTCGTGGTTGTTCTTCTCGAGCAGAGATTTTGGCCTCCCACTTCCGATAGCTAAGAAACATGATTTTAATGGTGAGGAGTACCTTGTGTTTCCCATTCACCTATAAATTCAAACCATCGCGCATACTTTTTTCCCCATTCTATTCCTTCTGAAAACTAAAACTAAATTCCCTTTTTATTTCAATCCTTAAAAAAATCAACAGAAAATCGAATACTCAACAATATTCGATAATTTGAGATTTGTTGGCCTCCTCTTCTTAAGATCTACAAAACCGCAACCCTTCTCTATTGTTTACAGATCGACAGGATTTAAATAAAAAAAGGGAGAGGAAACATATTCGCAATAGAGACCGCGAGTCCCTTGAAGTTCGATTAGCAGCTGTAGGCGCTCGTGATTTGGAAAGGAGTGGTGCGACGTATTGTTGAACAGGGTGGAGTGTGCGAAGGTACAGTGAAGTTGCGACTGAGGCTCCCGATCAGGGAAGAATTGGGGCATCGAGTTAAGCTTCTTGGTGTCAGGAGGAGCTGAATTCATGAATTATGGAAAGGCACTAGCGTTGAATTTGGGTCTACGAATTAGGGAAGGTCATTGTCTGAGTTTGGCAGTAGGCGATTAGGGTTCTAAGGGACATGACTGAATGTGGTAGAGTTTGGCTTTTCAAATAACAAACTAGTATTTGACAGTGGCCGAGTAAGGAGTACGGTCTATCTTGAAATTTCTGGGAATAGTTAAAGCAAGTGACAAGAATGGCTGATAGATTATAGGATATGCAGGAGGCTGGTAATGTGGCGACTGGAATTGAAGCAGTGCATAAGTGATGGTTGGATATGGTTTATGGCAAGGCCGTAAGGTATATATTTCACAAAGGGGATTGTTAAAGGGACTCCATTTTTTGTTAAGGGGGGACAATTTTCTAATTTTTGATGAATTGTTAAGGGAGGGACAAAATAAGTTAGCCCCTCCTTAGCCATATAATTAAAAATTCCAATACTGTCCCTATAATCCTCTTATACCTGCACATATACATACATAAAAACTCACACCAGCATTACCCATATACATACAAATACATAACACATAAGCCCTCCTAACAGAGAAAAATTAATGTATACCTGCACATAATTATATAAATTTAAACACTTAAGCATAAGTCAGACCACACTTGCATGAATTCAAACACTTAAGCATAAGCAGACACTTATTAACACTTAGTCTAATAAGGTACATGAATAATTAACCTTGCAAATTGCAAAATAAATTTAGAAACAATATACAATGACCTTCTATAATTCAACTAAAAAGGAAAATAAAAAGAAATAACAATCAGACAAAGATCCACCTCTTTCAACTTCCCTGATTCAAACAAAGTTCATATAATCTCAGTATTCCAGTTTAAATCATGTATTTATCACTCATATATATAAATAAATAATAAAAATAATAAAATATGATAATTACAGTTGCATGCGCCTTCTATTTGGTGGTAATACAAATAATGTAGATGATTCCTATAGGCAAGTATTCAAAGAAAGTCAATATCAAACATATCCAAAACTTAGCCTGGAATTATGACAAGTAATTAACAAATTAAATTATAGTTAATCACTGCATGTCTAATTAATTCAGGTTACAAGGGGCAGTTTAGTCCATGCTTATTTTAAAATAAAAAAACCAAACCCTCTCTTAACAAATTTTGTTTAAGGTGGAGTCCCCTTAAAAATGTCCTCCCCTTAACCGAAAGTGGAGTCCCTTTAACAATCCTCTTTCACAAAATTTAAATATACATATGATAATTATTGATTTATTTTAGTAAGTTAATTTAAATTAAATAAATGGTTAGTCGATAATAAAATTAAATTATCATAGAAGCAAATAGATTTGTTTGAAGACGATTCAAGTAGATTCGAAGCCACAATGTTATGGGATTAAAAAAATATATAAAAAGGAAAAATCAAGGTGAGTAAACTCACTCTCTGGTTTGATTATAATTTATTATAATCGATTTTTTATTTAATACAAATATTTACATGCTGTTTGTTGGTTAATTGGTTGCATTGCTGTTTATTGATAATTTGTGGTCATCATATATTAGTTATATTAGGCTTGATGGTTGTGGCTATTATTACACATATTGGATATTTCCTGCAGTACCTTTAGAGGATGACGCTATCGTCCCCACAATATATGAGTGGATGACCTTCATACCGCGATATCTTGCCTGAAGCAGGATTGGTATTATTTATGTTGGCTAACACCTGTGGATGCAGGGAAAACAGGTTGGAGGGATCCAACTGGATTCCTCAGATTTATTTATTATTGTTTATCTATTTATATGTGTGTGATGTGTTGAATTTGGATTAATTATTTGTGTATTTGGATGATTAAATATCACTGGCCCTAGGTATTGATATATAAAAATATCATAAAGAGGGATTTTAGATTTAAAAAGGAAAAAATTATTTTTCGGAAAAAGAAGTTGAATATCGAATAAATTAGTGAGTATTAACTTGTTTTCAATAGTAAAAACAAGTAATTGAATTTATAAACGATGTTTATAAATGGAAAAAATATTATTATTTGATAATATTAGATATTTAAATTCAAGTCTGAATTTAAAAAGGGAAATTTATTTTTTTTTGAAAGGGAAATTGAATTTCAAATGGAATTTGAAACAGAAATTTGTTTGAATATATAAAACAAGATATGTAATTTTTAAATAATGTTTATAAATGGAAGTGGATAATTATCATGGTATAATTTGATTATTCAAATTCAAATATGAATTTAAAAAGGAGAACTGGGATTCGTTTCAGTAGAAACGATAAAATCATTTCCGATGATTAGAATATAAATAAAATTTGAATAAATCCACATGGATTTATGATTTGAATTCGACCATATCGAATTTATAAAATAAATAAATTATTTCCAAATAACGTATTGGGTTTATATTAAATAGAAACTAAATTTTTTATATTTAAATAAATTCCATGAATATATATAAGTTATAAAAAATAAAATATTCCAAAAACGGAAATGAAGTTTCAAATAGATTATTAAAATAGAAGTTGTTTAAATAAGGTAGTTAATATATGTGATAACGTGATTTTCATTGAGTAATTTTGAATCAAATTTCCAAATGAAATAGAAGGTGAGGTTTGAATCGAGTTTTGGGTATTAAAAACTTATATCTATCTCAAGATAAGAACGTTGTCGGTCAAGGTCTGAGAGGTAAATCAAATACCCCAACTTGAACGATTTCACTGTTGACCAGCTTTTTGGCGAAAGCCGTCACTGATCGAAACCCAATGGTAAGAAGCTCATTAATTTGCATCGGTCAGTCGACCAATAAAACATCATATATTCCAGAAAGCCCAAGCAAGATCCAGCCCGAGCCGGCTTCCTTCAAAGACAGCTCAAAATTGGGTCGGCCCGAATTGGTCTCCTTCAAGCAACGGCTCATGGAGCTCGGAAGAATCGCTCATTTCAGCTGACCGAGCTAATTGCTTCCTGTTAGGGAATGCAGAATGGATCGTTAAGGCAAAAAAACATTAGAGGGGGAGTGAGTAGTGTTTGTAAAAATTTAAACAAAACCTAAAACTAATATGAACTACGAGATGAATAAAACACCACAAACACAATCACAGACACAGGTTCAAACACAAAAGCAAAATAAACAGAAATAAAAATGCAGAAAAGGAAAGAACATATTGGATTTTATACTAGTTGGGATTGCTCCTACGTCCAGTCCCGCACAACGCTGGATTGCGTAGAGTTTTATTACTATTTCCAATAGTCAAGTACAACCTCCTTGATTTCACAGCTCAACAAGGAGACACTGATTCCTACTTCCTTGATTTCACGACTCAACAAGGACACACCGACTCCTATTTCCTTGATTTCACGACTACAAGGAAACATCGATTCCTCTTTGACTCAACACAAACAAGGTTTCTTCAATCCAAGCAATTACAAATGTAACAACCTGGAAAATCAGAACTAATTTAATTTTTTTATTTTGGCTATTTTAATGAATTTTGAATATTTAAAATGATTTATTTTAAATAATAATGACTAGAAATTTATTTTGAATAGAATTAGAACGTATATATTAATTTAAATCGAAATTAGAATATGAATATTTATTTTAATTATAAAAGGAATTGGAAATGGCGCGGTAGTTTGAAAATTCGATTTCAAATTTCAAATGAATGTACAAGATTCAAAATAAACCGAATTTTAGTGAAACCAGAAATATTTGAATTTGTTTAAAAATATCTTTCCAACGAATCTAAAAAACGAAATTTCATAACGGTTATAAAAAGTTATGTCCAGTTGAAAATTCAGAATAGTCGCTATGGAATTTATATAATATATAGCCCTTAAAAATAGCGATTTTGCAAACGACCTTCGTTTTCGACGAGACCACTTTTGTTGGATTCGAAATATCAAATTATTGTTAGATTCCAATTTTCAGAATTTTTGGAATTAATATGTGAGCGTGGTGAATTTAAACATGTTTGGTCAACTCAGTTTGAACTCAAACGACTGAAAAATGACAGTTTTTCAAACGGTCTCCAAATTCGACGAAATTAGTTTTGTTAGGACCGTATCGTCAAAACATAGCCATATTTATTTTTCTGGAATTTTTGGAGTCAATGTGTGGCCCAAGTAAATTAAAATGTGCGTTTGAATTTAAAATATAATGATCTATATTTTAAATTTAGCAGAAACTGATCGTAACAGCCGAAATGGGTTACGAAACATATCCCATTGTGCTCGGAATGGGGGTAATTAGCTAGAGGTGACAGTCGTTGGGTTTCGATTGGAGTTCAAATGTAAAGTGAACATTTTTGGAGAACAAAACGAAAAAAATATAAATTAAAATATATATCCCCCTTTTCCCTCTTCTCTCTCCCCGTCAGTTCTTTTTAAAATAAAAAAACGAAAATCCCTAAATCAGTCGAGTGCCCCCCCCCCCCCCCTCCGCCTCATCGCCGACGACGAAATTCACCCCCACCTCGTCGTAGCGCCGCCGCTAGTGCGCGTTGCCGCCCTCCCCCATCTCCCTCCTCTCTCCTTCCTCTCTCCCCCTTCTGACCTCAAAACCACCGCAGACCGCCCTAAGCCACCGACCGCCTACTACACCGCCCCTGCCACCTCCTCCACCTCTAGCGAAGCAACGACCCCCCTTCAATCGACGGTGGTGAACCCCTCCCCCCTTTCAAAAGAAAGGTAAACTTTATTTTTTAATTTTTTTTTTAATTTCAGTTTCTTTTAATTATTTATTTTATATAATACTGATAAATAAAATGATGATTTTTATTAAGGAAGATTAAATTTTTATATTTAGAAAGATTTGATTTTTATTTAACAAAAGATTTGATTTTTATTTAACAAAAGATTTGATTTTTATCTAACAAAAGATTTGATTTATATTTAACAAAAGATTTGACTTTTATTTAACAAAAGATTTGATTTTTTTTAAAACAAAGGTAAGATTTTTAATTATATAAAAATTATGATATTTATATAAGTGAAGAGAAGTAAAAATATAATTTTAAGAGAAGTAAAAATATAATTTTTAGCGAAGTAAAAATATAATTTTTAGCGAAGTAAAAATATAATTTTTAGCTATGTAAAAATTAAATTTTTATTTATGAAGCAGCGAAGTAAAAATTGGATTTTTATATATGAAGTAGCGAAGTAAAAATTGGACATTTATTTATATAGTAGCAGAATAAAAACATGATTTTTACACGAATGGTATGAATATAAAAAAATATGATTTTTAGATATACAGTAGCGTTATAAAAAATATGATCTTATATATATATGTGTATATATATATATATATATATGACAATATAAAAATGCGATTATTAAATATATAAACATCATATTAAAAATGTGATTTTTAATATGAACAGCGTAGAAAATATTGAGTTGGAATTTCGGACAAATCCAAATGGTTCAGAAATTCAGAAATAAAACTGGAGGAGTGGATCCCAAAGGTGATAACTTCTCACTTTAATTTATTTTCTTGTTAGAAATATATACTAGGATGCAAACGGTGCTTAGTAGCACCCGACACCTTTGTTTGAAACCATGTTTGTTTGGTTGTTTGGTTGATTGGATTATTTGGTTGAATTTGGTTTGGGAAATGAAATGAATTGATTAGAATTGGTATGTACATGGCGCAAGCCATTAGTAGGCGAGGGATATGGCTAGACCTTATTCCGATTCTAGTATCACGCCGTTATGCTACCGAAATTTTCTAAAATATTAGAACAATAAAAATATCATTTTTATTGTATAAATGAACTGTATAAAATATTCATGAGATGAAATAAATATTTTATAGGTAAAAATATAATTTTTAACGTGTATATGAATAAAATAAATATTCATTTACAAATCGGACGATTTGTTTATGTACACACATTTGACTGATATTGATTGGGACGATATATTTTACACATCGCCCAACTGCACAAATGGTAATCAGTGTTTGTTGTTTGAAAACCCCACACGGGTATTGGGATGATATTGGACATACATCCCAATTGATTAGTTATATGTCAATCGTTTGGTTGACAGGCTATTGTAAGCGTTAATTATTCATATTTAACGCTTATATAGTTGTGTAATGCACTCTGGATGATGGTTGACTGTGTAGATTATTGTTGTGTACATATGTGTATGAAATCCATATAAATAAAATTATATGGTAACTGACTGTGTCTGATTCCAATTCGAAAGAACGAATATTTTAAATTAAAGAATATTTTAAAATGACGAGTACTGAACATTTTAAAATAACTAAACGTGAACGATATTTATATCGATTTTATTCATTTTTATAATGAATATCTAAATGGAAGTGATTTCAAAATATAATATTTTGAAAATATTATCATTTACATATTAATGATATGGAATATTCAATTTTGATTTAAAATTGAATATGAAGTTGAAATCTTTTTGAAAACGAATTTAAAACGAATTATAAAATACGTTTTAAATAGAAATCGATGAAATATACATAATATATATTACATATATTTAATGGCCTGAACAGAACGCGCCGCGCCGCGACAGTTCGCGAATTTCGACCATTATCTTTGAATGGACATTACGGGAGATCCGACCGTTGGATTCTCCTAAAACCGAAACAGTTGGGTTCGTATCGAAAAGATATTTCCAACGAATACAAGAGATTTGAAATTTAACGGTTGGATTTGGAATTATGTCCAAATCAAATTTGGAAAATGTCGCTGTAAGTGCAGTTCGATGACATTTTATGGAAATCGACTTTACGGGCCTTGATAAAATTATTAAAAATATCAGTAATTTATGTAAAATCATAATAAATGATTTGGAAAGAATTAGGATGAAAAATTCCATATTTGAAAAGATAAAAATATATTTTTATCGAAATGAACTAGTTATGAAATAGAATTATAATCCAATATTTTTAAATAGATAAAATGGATTTGAAATGGGTTTAAAAATAACCATAATTTCCAATATTTGAATTGGAATGGATTTGAATCGAAATTATCATCAGAATATTTTGATATTGGATTCCGTGATTATATGGATATTGTGGAGGAATTTGGAAGATAAATATATATATATATATATATATATCATTATTCCCAATACGATATTTGTTGATTTCAGAATTTGATATTGAATATAAGCCGATATAAATTCTGTTCAGAGCCTTGTATTTAATATTGAGTTGGATTTGGGTTTGTCGTGAATGGTCTCTTCATTAACACTGTTCTTAAACCCAGTTGAGAAAAGAATAAATCTTTAATCAAGATGTAGTGAAGTGTTCCAATTAATTAATATTTAACTGGAATTGAATAAAAGAATTGGATTTTTGGTTTGTCGTGAATGGTGTTTTCAGTAACACTGTTCTTAAACCCTGTGTGAAAAGGATACATCTTTTAATTAAGATTATTGGAGTTTCCAGTTAATTAACATTCAATTGGAATAAAATGGGATGTGAATTGGGTTTATTGTGAACTGTGTCTTCGACATTCGTTCTTTAACCCGATTTACAGTGAAATATGATTTGGAATTTATAAATCTTTTTATTAAGATTTAAATGAAATTTTCCAAAGTAAAGTTTTCCAATTTAATATATTAACTTGGAATTGAATAGAATTTGATTTGATAATAATCGAAATGAGCTTCTGTGGAGGAAGACTGTTAATATATATGGAATTTAAAAGGCTTTGTCGTTATTCCATTTATATTATTAGTCGGATACGGAAATTGATATCGATTATATATATTGATCTGTTTTCCGTGAAGATCCCATAATTAATGGAATGTGATTTTGGGTTTATCGTGAATTGTGTTTTAAATGACATTAGTTCTTTAACCCAGTTAAAGACAGGATAACATGTCTAACATTGTATTTCGAACTGTATGGTTGATCTCTGCTAAATATATACCTGTTTGGTGGCGGAGAATTTATTCTCTTGCTTAACACCCTTCTCTAATACGTACGAGCTTAGAGGTTATATATCGACAGAAATCAATAGTACGGTGGAGATTGTCGATGCGGCATGTTGGTGTTTCCAAAGTTAAATAATCATTAATATTGATTTTTGGGAAGATTAAAACTAAGTGGAGTTTTAATGAATCTTTAATTAGATTGAAATGGAAAATGATAATTTAAATTGTCAAATTTGGGAAATGATCAAGAATAGAGTATCACCAGTTTTGCTCCTAGCGATAGTTAAATCTTTAATTAGATTTGAATGTGAAACAGTAACTAAATTTACCAATAACACCGTGGTGTTAGGTATGGAATATACCAGTTTTGCTCCATGGGATGAATAGGTTGGGATTGGGAAATTAAACAAATGATTACTTCGGTAAGGTGCGTTAATCCCGACTAGTTTGGAAAACCTTAATATTGTTTGAATTGATATCCAAAGGAAGATTAAAGAATAAATTTAAAGAATTTATCTTTGATAAAATTAATGGGAATCTTTCCCAAAGGATATGGATATTTAAATAAAAGACTATTCAGAATTGGAATGAGGCGTATGTTGTATTTTTATAGCACTTGTTTATTATATACGCGAGTTATTAGAAATGGTCGGGTTTATACCCATTCTGAATAACTGATTCGACGATAAGTTGAAGATGAAGACGGTGGTTGAAGACCAGAGGTCTTCACATCGTTTGGATGATTATTGATGTCTTGATTGGGCTGTACACCCAAAACAAGGTAATAAGTGGTGATCGTCCAGACGTACTTGGAGATCGATCAGAAATTCGAGTACCTCTCTCCTGTATTGGACACGGGTGCCTCCGGTTTCGTTCATATCCAGAACGAACTTGTAAATGGATGTGTGTCTGATATTGGATTTTATTCTGTGTTGATTAATCTCTATTAAATATATATCTGTTTGGCGGCGGAGAATTTATTCTCTTGCTTAACGCCCTTCTCTGAGGCGTACGAGTTCAGAGATTATATATCGATAGACATCATTCGTATGACATGAACTGCCTGTGTGGTATGCTGAGACACAAATGATCAAGGCTTATGTTGAAAAGCAGAGTCTTGTGGTTGATGATCAAAACACGGCTTTAATATAGCATGGCTTTGTGTATGGCGTTAATTCGCGAACCTCACACCTCGGTATGAGTTAAAAACGGGATAAGGGACCTAAGGAGGACATGACATGTCTTTCTAGCCATGATGGTGTTAGGGTTTTTTAGGCCCAGACACTTTTATATTTTTACCTATGTGGTTGTTGGAATGCGAGACACCTCGGATATATCGGTTACTACGGAGCTGATGGATATTGAGTCATCTGGCTCAATTACGCCCTATGGGGCAGGGAAACGTGTGTTCAGGAATACTAATCCTTAAATGTAAGGGAGGACCGGGCTTGGAGGATCCAAGGGTCTACTGGGGGAGATCCTGAGGCATTTGCTAGAGTGTCTCGAAGCCGGCGAGGAGTACATCTCTTGCCTCGACTCAAGACGGAAATCCAATTTCCAATACATGACATTTTGGTTTTGATTGTAGAGCCTAGTATGGCGACATGATAGATGGTACCCATGCCGCCTATAATTGATACATTTATATTTGAAATTGTTTTATACACTATGCACTTATAATAGTATCAAAATGATTTTTTTTAAATGTACCAAGCATGTTTGGCTATTATAAGGGAAAATCCTATCCTCCGGCTTGCGTTGCATTATGTGATGGGACCTGGGTCTTATAATAGCTTCATTTTTTCAAAAAGCATTGCGCTTTTTGTTTATGCACTGGTATTCTTGGGAGGAAACCCGTTCCGTGTTATACGGCATGGTCCCTTGATTTACTTTATTTTAAAGTAAAGTTTTAAATAACTGTTTTAGTTCTCACACCAGTCACATGACTGACCTGGACTTTATTGTTTTTACCTAAACTCTGGGTGCCCTTATTTTCCACACGGGAAGATAGTAGTTTCGGTTTTGCAGATATAATATTCACAGGATCCTGGTTTATAGCTGAAGCGATATCAGAAAGCTCTATATCCGTTTATTTCTTTCAGTTATGTTTTGTATTACTTTCCGCTGCATTATAATTCGTAAATCTCTGATATTTATCAAATGTATATTATTTGTTCATACTCTGTATATTCTTGTACTCTACTGTAAATTGTTGTAGTAAGTAATGAAATGTTATTCTGTTTGTCTTCTGATTTGTCGTGTTCTCAGACAATCCGGGCTTTCTCTTCTCTTCGGAGACAGGGGAAGTTCGGGTCGTCACAGTTGGTATCAGAGCTTTGGTTTTACAGAGCTCGAGAACAAGGCATATTAGAACCAAACGAAAGAATTTATCAGAGATTGGATTAGTAATTTCCAATAAGAATGACTCGTTAGAGATGGGATCAGTAGTATCCTAGAACAAGTGTGAAGAGTAGTGTTTTAAAAATAAAAAACGAATTTTGTTTTGAAAATTTAAACCATTTTATATGTATTTGAATATTTATTTTAAATTGATTTGGACAATCGATTATATAAAGATTTTGCATATACGCCTTGCAAACGTATATTCAAACTTTTAATATACTAGATAGATATAGAATCACACTCTAGTTGCCCGGAGACGATCCTGATGATTACTATAGTATCATCAGTATTTGTGTTCGAGTTTCGAAAGTGAGATTTCTATATATTTCCAATTGACTGGTGTGAGAACCAAAACATAGTTAGAATTTATTGTTGTGATTTTGCACTAAAAATATGATTTTTGACTATGTAGTAAAGTTGTATGTTTGAAAAGTAATCAACTAACTGATTGCTCTTTGTGTTGTTTGATTACTAGTTAACTAATTATATTTTTCAAATCAATATGATAATGAATGGTAAATGTAGTCAATCAAGCCAAATATTGAACTAACTTGAAAATTGATTGCAATTGCATGCCTATACATGTATATACATTGAACAGGTCATAGCAAGGAGGCTAGAGAAGAGGAATAAAATTGTATGCCCGACAAATAGGTACATGTTTATTAATTTATTGGGTCTGTATGATTTTATGAGCCGATTGGATAGCCGCTTGGCTTTTCCTTTTTCTTTTTGGATGATGAGGGCCCTGCGTAGCTAGTTGCAATTTTAAATGTCTCCCCGCACAAAGGAGGTTATGGCGATATTTTTCAAAAATTTAGGATGTTAGCCAAATTTTTGAAGAATTGGAAAATTCTTAGAAACTGAAAAGTTGAAGAAAGAAAACAAAACTGAAAGTTGAGTTGGTTAGTTAAACATTTTTCAGCTACGTTCCTTTTCAAGGATGAAAAGATTTTAAGTGGAGAAGATTGTAACAATCCAGAAAATCAGAACCATTTTTTTTTTGGCTATTTTAAAGAATTTTGAATATTTAAAATGATTTATTTTAAATAATAACGACTAGAAATTTATTTTGAATAGAATTAGAACATATATATTTAAATCGAAATTAGGATATAAATATTTATTTTAATTATAAAAGGAATTGGAAATGACGCGGTAGTTTGAAAATTCGATTTCAAATTTCAAATGAATGTACAGGATTCAAAAGAAACCGGATTTTAGTGAAACCAGAAATATTTGAATCTGTTTGAAAATATCTTTCCAAAGAAACTGAAAAATCCAAATTTCATAACGGAAATAAAAGGTTATGCCTAGTTGAAAATTCAGAATAGTCACCATAGAATTTATATAATATATAGCCCTTAAAAATAGCGATTTTGCAAACGAGCTCCGTTTTTGACGAGACCACTTTTGTTGGATCCGAACTGTCAAATTATTGCTAGATTCCAATTTTTAGAATTTTTGGAATTAATACGTGAGAGTGGTGAATTTAAACGTGTTTGGTCAATTCAATTTGAATTTATTCGACTGAAAAATGACCATTTTTCAAACTGTCTCCAAATTCTAAGAAATTAGTTTTGTTAGACCATATCATCAAAACATAACCAGATTTATTTTTCTGGAATTTTTGGAGTTAGCGTGTGGCCCCTGTAAATTAAAATGTGCATTTGATTTTAAAATATATTGATTTATATTTTAAATTTAGCGGAAACTGATCGTAATAGCCGAAATGGGTTACGAAACATATCCCATTGTGTTCGGAATAGGGGTAATTAGCTAGGTGCGATAGTCGTTGGGTTTCGTTTGGAGTTCAAATGTAAAGTCAACATTTTTGGAGAATAAAACGGAAAAAAAATACATAAATTAAAATATATATCCCCCCTTTTCCCTCTTCTCTCTCCCATCAGTTCTTTTTAAAATAAAAAAACGAAAAATCCCTAAATCGATCGAGCGTGCCCCCCTCCGCCTCATCGCCGATGGTGAACTTCACCCTCACCTCGTCGGAGCGCCGCGGCCAGAGCGCGATGTCGCCCTCCCCCTTCTCCCTCCTCTCTCCTTCCTCTCACACCCTTTAAACCTCAAAACCACCGCAGACCACACTGAGCCATCAACCGCCTCCTACGCCACCCCTGCCACCTCCTCCACCCCCGGCAAAGCAATAGTCCCCCCATTCAGTCGACAGTGGTGAACCCCCCCCCCCCCCCACTTCAAAAGAAAGGTAAAGTTTATTATTTTTAATTTTTTATTACAGTTTCTTTTAATTATTTATTTTATATAATACTAATAAATAAAATGATGATTTTTATTAAGGAAGTTTAAATTTTTATATTTAGAAAGATTTGATTTTTATTTAACAAAAGATTTGATTTTATCTAACAAAAGATTTGATTTATATTTAACAAAAGATTTGATTTTAATTTAACAAAATATTTGATTTTTTTATTAAACAAAGGTAAGATTTCTAATTATATAAAAATTATAATTTTTATATAAGTGAAAAGAAGTAAAAATATAATTTTAAGAGAAGTAAAAATATAATTTTAGCGAAGTAAAAATATAATTTTTAGCGAAGTAAAAATATAATTTTTGTAAAAATTAGATTTTTATATATGAAGTAGCGCAGTACAAATTGGATTTTTATATATGAAGTAGCGAAGTAAAAATTGGACATTTATTTATATAGTAGCAGAATAAAAATATGATTTTTATATGAATGGTATGAATATAAAAAAAAATATGATTTTTAGATGTACAGTAGCGTTATAAAAAATGTGATCTTATATATATATATATATAACGATATAAAATTGCGATTATTAAATATATAAACATCATATTAAAAATGTGATTTTTAATATGAACAGCGTTGTAAAGATTGAGTTGGAATTTCGGACAAATCCAAATGGTTCAGAAATTCAGAAATAAAACTGGAGGAGTGGATCCCAAAGGTGAGAACTTCTCACTTTAATTTATTTTCTAATTAGAATATATATTAGGATGCAGACGGTGATTAGTAGCACCTGACACCTTTGTTTGAAACCATGTTTATTTGGTTGATTGGATTATTTGGTTGATTTTGGTTTGGAAAATGAAATGAATTGATTAGAATTGGCATGTACATGGCGCGAGCCATTAGTAGGCGAGGGATAAGGCTAGACCTTATTCTGGTTCTAGTATCGCGCCGTTATGCTGCCGAAATTTTCTAAAATATTAGAATAAAAATATTATTTTTATTGTATAAATGAACTGTATAAAATATTCATGAGATGAAATAAATACTTTATAGTTTAAAATATAATTTTTAACGTGTATATGAATAAAATAAATATTCATTTACAAATTGGACGATTTGTTTATGTACACACATTTGACTGATATTGATTGAGACAATATATTTTGCATATCGCTCAACTGCACAAATTATAATCAGTGTTTGTTGTTTGAAAACCCCACACGGGTATTGGGATGATATTAAACATACACTAATCCATTTTTATTAGTTGTATGTCAATCGATTGGTTGACAGGTTGTTGTAAGCGTTAATTATTCATATTTAACGCTTATGCAGTTGTGTAATGCACTCTGGATGATGGTTGACTGTGTTTGATTATTGTTGTGTACATGTGTGTATAAAATCCATATAAATAAAATTATATCATAATTGACTGTGTCTGATTCCAATTCGGAAAGAACGAATATTTTAAATTAACGAATATTTTAAAATGACGAGTAATGAATATTTTAAAATAACTAATATTTTAAAATAATATTCAGTAATGAATCAAAATATGATTTTGATGTCCGATTTGGGACGGACACGAAAATATTTAAATATACAAAGCCGTGTTGACTAAATTAATGCCATTTTAACGTGAACGATATTTATATCGATTTTATTCATTTTTATAATGAATATCGAAATGGAAGTGATTTCAAAATCTAGTGTTTTGAAAGTATTATCATTTATATATTAATGATATGGAATATTCAATTTTGATGTAAAATTGAATATGAAGTTGAAATCATTTTGGAAGCGAATTTAAAACGATTTATAAAATACGTTTTAAATGGAAATCAATGAAATATAATATATATATATATATATTATATTTAATGGCCTGAATAGAACGCGCCGCGGTAGTTCGCGAATTTCGACCATTGACTTCGAATGGACATTACGGGAGATCCGACCGTCGGATTCTCCTAAAACCGGAACCGTTGGGTTCGTATCGAAAAGAGGTTTCCAAAGAATACAAGAGATTTGAAATCTAATGGTTGGATTTGGAATTATGTCCAAATCAAATTTGGAAAAGGTCGCTGTAAGTGCAGTTCGATGCCCCGTTATGGAAATCGACTGTACGAGCCTTGATAAATTTATTAAAAATATCAATAATTTGTGTAAAATCATAATAAATGATTTGGAAAGAATTGGGATGAAAAATTCCATATTTTAAAAGATAAAAATATATTTTTATCGAAATAAACTAGTTATGAACTAGATTTATAATCCAATATTTTTAAATAAATAAATTGGATTTAAAATGGTTTTAAAAATAACCAGAATTTCCAATATATGAAATGGAATGGATTTGAATCGAAATTATTATCGGAATATTTCAATATTGGATTACGTGATTATACGGATATTGTGGAGGAATTTGGAAGATATATATATCGTTATTCCCAATACGATGTTTGTTGATTTTAGAATTCGATATTAAATATAAGCCGATATAATTTCTATTCAGAGCCTTGTATTTAATATTGAGTTGGATTTGGGTTTGTCGTGAATGGTGTCTTCATTAACACTGTTCTTAAACCCAGTTGAGAAAAGAATAAATCTTTAATCAAGATGCAGTGAAGTTTTCCAATTAATTAATATTTAATTGGAATTGAATAAAAGAATTGGATTTTGGGTTTGTCGTGAATGGTGTTTTCAGTAACACTGTTCTTAAACCACGTGTGAAAAGAATACATCTTCTAATTAATATTATTGGAGTTTCCAGTTAATTAACATTTAACTGGAATAAAATGGGATGTGAACTGGGTTTATTGTGAACTGTGTCTTAACGACATTCTTTCTTTAACCCGATTTACAGTGAAATATGATTTGGAATTTATAAATATTTTTATTAGGATTTAAATGAAATTTTCTAAAGTAAAGTTTTCCAATTTAATATATTAAATTAGAATTGAATGGAATTCGACTTGATAATAATTGAATGGAATTCGATTTGATAATAATCGAAATAAGCTTCTGTAGAGGAAGACTGTTAATATATATGGAATTTAAAAGGCTTTGTCATTATTCCATTTATATTATTAGTCGGATACGGAAATTGATATCGATTATATATATTGATCTATTTTCCGTGAAGATCCCATAATTAATGGAATGTGATTTTGGGTTTATCGTGAATTGTATTTTAAATGACATTAGTTCTTTAACCCAGTTAAAGACAGGATGACATGTCTAACATTGTATTTCGAACTATATGGTTGATCTCTGCTAAATGTATATCTGTTTGGTGGCGGAGAATTTATTCTCTTGCTTAACACCCTTCTCTAAGACGTACGAACTTAGAGGTTATATATCGGCAGAAATCAATAGTACGGTGGAGATTGTCGATGCGGCATGTTGGTGTTTCCAAAGTTAAATAATCATTTATATTGATTTTTGGGAAGATTAAAACTAAGTGGAGATTTAATGAATCTTTAATTACATTAAAATGGAAATTGATAATTTAAATTATCAAACTTGGGAAATGATCGAGAATGGAGTATCACCAGTTTTGCTCCTAGCGATAGTTAAATCTTTTATTAGATTTGAACTTGAAATGGTAATTAAATTTACCGATAACACCGTGGTGTTTGATATGGAGTATTACCAGTTTTTCCCCACGGGATGAATATGTTGGGATTGGGAAATTAAACAAATGATTACTTCGGTAAGGTGCGTTAATCCCGACTAGTTTGGAAAACCTTAATATGGTTTGAATTGATATCCAAAGGAAGATTAAAGAATAAATTTAAAGACTTTATCTTTGATCTAATTAATGGAAACCTTTCCCAAATGATATGAATATTTAAATAAAAGAATATTCAGAATTGGAATGAGGCGTATGTTGTGTTTTTATAGCACTTGTTTATTATATATGCGAGGTATTCGGAAAGGCCGACTTTATACCCATTCTGAATAACTGATTCGACGATAAGTTGAAGATGAAGACGGTGGTTGAAGACTGGAGGTCTTCACATCGTTTGGATGATTATTGATGTCTTGATTGGGCTGTACACCAAAGACAAGGTAATAAGTGGTGATCGTCTAGACATACTTGGAGATCGACCGGATATGCGAGGACCTCTCTCCTGTATTGGACACGGGACGAGGAATAAGGTGCCTCCGGTTTTGTTCAGACCCAGAACGAACTTGTAAATGGATGTGTGTTTGACAATGGATTTTATTATGTGTTGATTGATCTCTATTAATATATATCTGTTTGGCGGCGGAGAATTTATTCTCTTGTTTAACGCCCTTCTCTGAGACGTACGAGCTCAGATGTTATATATCGATAGACAACAGTCACATGGCGTGAATTGCCTATGTGGCATGCTGAGATGCAAATAATCAAGGCTTCTATTAAAAAGCAGAGTCTCGTGGTTGATGATCAAAGCACGGCGTTAATATAGCATGGCTTTGTGTATGGTGTTAATTTGCAAGCCTCACCCCTTGGTATGAGTAAGAAACGGGATAAGGGACCCAAGGAGGACATGACGTTTCTTTCTAGCTATGGGTGATGTCAAGGTTTTGCAAGCCCAAACATTTTTATATTTTCACCTATATGGTTGTTGGAATGCGAGGCGCCTCGGATATATCGGTTACTACAGAGCCGATGGATATTGAGTCATCTGGTTCAATTACGCTCTATGAGGAGGGGAAACGTGTTTTCAGGAATACTAATCCTCAAATGTAAGAGAGGACCGGCCATGGAGGATCCAAGGGTCTACTGCGGGAGATCTTGAGGCATTTGCTAGAGTGTCTTGAAGCCGGCGAGAAGTACATCCCTTGCCTCGACTCACGATGGAAATTGAATTTTCCAATACGTGACATTTCGATTTGGATTGTAGTGCCTAGTATGACGACATGATAGATGGTACCCATGCCGCCTATGATTGATACATTTATATTTGAATTTTTTTATATACTATGCACTTATAATAGTATCAAAATGATTTGTTTTAAATGTACCAAGCGTGTTTGGCTATTATAAGGGAAAATCCTATCCTCCGGCTTGCGTTGCATTGTGTGACGGGACCTGGGTCTTATAGTAGCTTCATTTTTTCAAAAAGCATTGCGATGTTTGTTTATGCACTGGTATTCTTGGGAGGAAACTCGTTCCGTGTTATATGGCGTGGTCCCTTGATTTACTTTATTTTAAAGTAAAGTTTTAAATAACTGTTTTAGTTTTCATACCAGTCACATGACTGACCTAGAGTTTATTGTTTTAACCTAAACTCTGGGTGCCCTTATTTACCACACGGGTAGCTAGTAGTTTCGTTTTTGTAGATATTATATTCACGAGATCCTGGTTTACAGCTGAAGCGATATTCAGAAAGCTCTGTATCCGTGTATTTCTTTCAGTTGTGTTTTGTATTACTTTCCGCTGCATTATAATTTGTAAATCTCTGATATTTATCAAATGTATATTATTTTTCATACTCTGTATATTCTTGTACTCTGATGTAAATTATTGTAATAAGCAATGAAATGTTCTTCTATTTATCTTCTGATTTGTCGTGTTCTCAGACAATCAGGGCTTTCTCTTCTCTTTGGAGACCGGGGAAGTTCGGGTCGTCACAACAAACAACACTATTATTCTTCAATAGCACTTGATTCAGAGAGTAGAGAGTGTAGAGAGAAGAAGTTTGATCAAAACAGAATTGAATTCGGCAAAGTATCAGTGCAAAAATCATAAAAATGATTAAGAATAATGATGTAGAGAAAGAGGATGAAGTTAGAGAAGAAGAGATGATTAAAAATTCGGTTTTAACCCCTTTTTATAGCGTATGAAAGGTTGCAACGATTTTGGGTCATTTCAAATAGTGAAAAGACACTTCCTTTCAAAATTGAAAAAAAATGACAGTTATATGTCGACATGGAGTTTTTGTTATGTCGACATACTCCTTTGAAAATTTAAATTTTGAAATATTTTTCAAATATTTTTGAAACAAATATAATTATGGAAATTATTGAATTAAAATATAATGATATAAATTAATATTATAAACTAGAAAAATATATGAAAATATAATTTTAAATCATATAAACATATTTATAATTTTATAAGGTTTTAAACTATATAAATATAAAGTATAAGAATATAAAGTATAAATATAAAAGTTAAGTTTGTAAAACAAAGTAGAATAAAAAATAGAAACAAATAGAAAAATAAAATAGAGAGGAAGAGAGAATTGAGGATAGAATTGAAAATCAGAATTTGAAAGTTAGAATTTGAATTTGAACCTGGAGTGCTATTTAGAGTCTTAAAAAATCTAGACTCTATAATTATATTAATTTTGAACTCTTGAAATCTTGATTTCTCATGAGTCTTGAAATTTGTCTGATCTTTTAATCTCTATTATATTTATAACTGTACAGTTTTCAGTAATATTTCCTGTATATAATTCCTTCATATATATATATATATATATATATATATAATCTATACAAAAAGTGTTAGTATATATTTTATAATCAATGATAATTGAAATAAGGTTGTTGTCATCAAAACTCCATTCTCCAACAATCTCCCCCTTTTTGATGATGACAACTTTAGTTTATAAAATATCATACATGTATATACCTGTTTGATGATGTTCCTTCTATACTCCCCCTGTCTATAAGATTCCTATAAATTATGCCTATATTTTATAATTTCTCTCCCTTTGGCATTATCAAAAAGAAATCCAAAATATACTCCCCATAAAATGTATAATTCTCTGAATAGAACATAAGTAACTATCCCAATAAAAATAACCCCCCCCCCCCATAATCTATTAACTATTTCTAAGTAGAATATTCCCTTAATCTATTCAAACTTATAATAATACCTAAAATGATGGTTAAATGCAAACCAATCCAAGTATCATTATTACATATGTTTGTCTGATATATATACAAATCAAACCAAATCAAATCACACCATAGGTCTTAATATATACATGTTCCAAACAATAGAATCCAAACCATACCACATTATATTTAAAAAAATAATACTTAAACAAATCAATCAAATCGTACCAAATAACTAAATGTTCCTTGGAACTTTAACCCAACCATATTCTCCAAAGGTAGGATCCTTCTTAATTACTTCCCATTCTTCATCTTCTTTGGTTGGTGGAGCCTTTGCGAGATTATTTTCTTCATCTCTGAAAAGAGAAGAGATTAGCCATCACATTGCATCAAAATTCTTTGCTTGTTGTTCGAACATCTTTATTTGACTTAATTCGAGATGACGTTGATTTCGTAGAATTATAGAGAGAATATTTTTGAAAGAATTGAGAGTTTCTTCTAGATTTTCACTAATATTTTGGATAGGATTAGCCATGGATTTGATGAGAAATGAATAAGGAAGAAGGAGTAATGGACAATGAATTTTTCTGAAAGAAATATACTTAAATAGGGCCTCGAATTCGTTGAATTTTGAATGGACATGAGTAGTTATTTTTGTTTTAAAATTTGAAACAATTTGAAAATCTATCAGTTATATGTCGACATACTCTTTTTGTCATGTTGACATACTATAGACATACTCTTTTTGTCATGTTGACATACTATAGTGAATTTTGTAAATTTTTGAATTCTTTTGAACTCTTGTAAATTTGTTTTATAGTTTTTCCAGAAATGTAAAGATAATTATATCATAAATGAAAAGTCCATTCATTGCTTGATAGAAAGTAAATACATCCAACTGAACAAGACACACTTTAAATACGAGATTCGAAAGCAAATGCAAGGAAATATATAAAGATAGAATAAACTAGATGACCTAGTTTTCGAATGATGACGAGGAAGATGAAATTCCAAGTTTTCTTCCTATCTTGACCATGAATTTGGATATTTTGGAAAGTCTCTTGTTAAGCTTCTTTTGATTGTTAACGATTTTAACTTGATTTTGAACAATCGTGTCTTTGTAGATACGCTTTGAGGTTGGATACTTAGTGCTTTCCATACAAGTCTCTTCTTCGACTTCCAATGAGTCTTGTTCTTGTTGCAATCGAGCTTGTTTGGCCTCAAATGTCTCATAAGGTTTGAAAGTGAGAGGAATTTGCATGAGATGAATGTTTGATGCATCAAACACTTTCCTAGGGACAAATTCTTCCATGTGATCAACATTAAAATATGTGAAAATACGACTGAGATAAACACCATAGTAGAAAGTGTTTTCTCTTGTAGATAAATCTATGGGCTTAATTTCATTTAGAATCATTTCGGCCCAGTTGATAGGATATCCACCCATAATAGCAAAGAGAGCTTTTTGGACTTAAAGTGTAGGATTGTTGAAATTTCTGGAACAAGGAGTGATGGTGTGTTGAAGAAGAAGGTAGACAATTCTTGTTTTTGGACGTAAAAAACGATTTTTGAAATCCATTGGAGCATCATCTTCGAAGATATCATGAAAGGTTTCCTTATCGGTTTCTTTGATATCAAACGTTGAAAAATCCGAGCCCAAGCTTCTACAATTTAGAATTTCGCCTAAAAATTCGGCATCGAGAACAATTTGAGTTCCCTTGACACTACTCCAAATTTGGTTTTCGTTGCCTTCGTAAAATCTGCGATTGAGTTTTGCATAGAACATCTTCACGAGTTTGGGATAACATACTTCTTCGTTATCACGAGAGTCAACTAGACTCAAGACTTCGTTGTGTTCCAAAAGAGAGACGAGATCATAAGATGAAAAATCTCTAAAGATGGCGAAAGCACCCAGGTTAACTTTAACATTTGCTAAATAGTTACCATAGGTTTTGATGACCTCTTTGTCATTGTAAAGGTTTTGATGACCTCTTTGTCATTGTAAAGATAACCTTTAGTGGTTTTGGTTATCTTCAATTTCTGAGATGAACTTGAGGAAGCCATTGAAATGATAATTTTGAAGAGGATGGATATGAAGAATATTGTTTTGAGTCGTGAATGAAAGGTAGAAATGATAGATGCATATATAGAAACTGAATGGATATAGATTGAATGAATATGAATTGAATAGGCACAACTTTTCAGACTGAAAGGACACCTTTTCAGACCTTGGGAGTTGGTGAAAAGATTGGAGGGAATTTTGAAAGTTTAAACTTTTGAAATTCAAAATTTAAATTTCAAAACTGGTTATATATGTCTTGTAACACCCCACCTCCGCCAGGGTGGCTCTTGCAAGCACTCTGACTTTGGAGGGGCGTTTGAATCAGGTAAACATGCATAATGGTATATCAAGGCAGAACAAGAACATATGTATATATGTAAACAGAGTAAATAAGATAAGTAAAACAGCGGAAGATTTCAAACTATTTCAAAACAAGTCTGGTACAACATAATGTCAACTTTCCAAATACACAAGTCTAGATAAAAACAACATCACCGAAAAACTGAAATACATAAGTACTATCCCCAAAATAAGTGATAACCATAGCTAGCTTCATGTCAAGACCGTACATGAGCTAAAATCCCCCAAGCAAGCGATCAGAAATCCAGGATAAGCTCCAATATTCCCACCCTGAGAACCTGGGGGGGGGAACGGAAGAAAAGAGGCGAAAGAAAAACAGGTCAGTCAAAAAGACTGAGTAAGCCCTACTACAATCAATGTAAACTGATAAAGTTAACTGGCATGAGAAGTAGGGATGAACATAAGGATAACAACATACTAGAATGATGATTAACCAACAAGGTAGATAAAGGTGACATCGCATAATCAGGTTTAAGGTTTTTACACCGCAGGTGTACCAGCATTCTAACATGTCATGTATAAACAAGAATTTATCCCTTGGCCTAAACTTGGCCCAGTATCAGGTGTTTGACTTAAATCAAGATCCAACTTCTTGGTACCAATTCTAGTATAACTGGATTAGGTATTACCCCAATATTTACATCAAAACGGGACGGAACAGAGTGGTCCATACAGAGATAGAGTTTGGGGAAAATGGGCTTTTACCACCCTAACAGATAAAGTACAGAAACAGAATGCTAACAATAATGGGCCTTTACCACCCTAACAGAACAGAGTACAGAAACGGAATGCTAACAATAATGGGCCTTTACCACCCTAACAGAACAGAGTACAGAAACGGAATGCTAACAATAATGGGCCTTTACCACCCTAACAGAACAGAGTACAGAAACGGAATACTACAATTAGGTGTACACTAGTAGTGGGCCTTTACCACCCTAACAGACGGTACCATGCAGAAACAGACGGGTGTTACCACCCAACAAACAGACGGTACCAACAGAATCAGACAGAGCTAAGTGTACCCTAAATCCTACCCAAGCGATCGGCTCCCTAATACATAAATACCCTGTGTCGACCCCACGATAGGGTGTATCACTCCCTAAAGTGGCAACCAATTGGCACAGGCAAATTTACAGATGTCACGGCGTCTTACATCCCCAGAGGTAGACCGGGATCCATGCACGCACATGACCCGGTTGGAACGCACCATCAACACCCATCGCCATTATCAGAATGAACCACTTATAATTAGTTCACTAAGCGTGCCCGGACCCTACCTACAGTTGGGTCAAAGTTTTGATACCAGAAAGGGTTACTGACTAATATGGGTCCCAAACAACAAATGACACAAGTATTCCCCCTTGTGTCCCCAGACTATCAGATTCAGATTAACTTATTAACAGAGTTCAGACGTACAAAGTTCAGACGATCAGTTTTCAGACTAACGGATCAGATAACAGATTTACAAACTTGCCTAACTTGGTGTGGGTCCTACAGATCCGCAAAACAGGTTCGTTTAATTTATCAATCAAGTTAGTTTATCCAGACCAGGTATCAAATTGGTTCTCAGCCTTATCAAATTACTGAGTTGGATTGGTTAAGTATAGTTCAACTTAACCCCGTTAAATTACCGAGTTCAGATTGGTTAAGTGTAGGTTAACTTAACCCCGTTAATTTACCGAGTTCAGATTGGTTAAGTGTCATAAGTCAAATTTACTTAACCTTATCATGTAGCATTAATTAATTAATGTGCCTTAACCTCTCACATTAGACTTTGTTGCGGTTACTAGTTAAGCCGGTCGGTTCCGGGTAGCTTTATACCACAACTGGGTCTAACCTCGGGTTCAAGGTACAACATGACCAACTTCTCACATTGGGTCCTATTGTTTGTAGCAACTAGTTAAGCCGGTCGGTTCCGGGTAGGTTTACGCTACAAACTCAACCCAACCTCGAGTTGGTCACACTTATATTTTCTAAGTGTCATGTCCATCATGTTTCCAAAACATATTACAAGTTTTCAAGCATTTGGGTAGACCTAACTTAATAGGTAAATTCCCAATGGGTAGACCTAACTTAATAGGTAAATTCCCACTCTTATGTTTTTATGTCCTTTAAGTTTACCCAACCCCAAACGCAATCCCATCACTTACATATCGCATTAGCGCATAAAGGATAGAAAGAGGGAACTTGGCATAATCATGACATAAAGGTGTTGAAGCCACAAGTTCAACATGGTGGCATATGAAAGGTACATATGTTCATATACTTGCATATTACATTTTTAGGCCTCAAAAACATGCATAAAACCAAACTTAGCACATTGATGATACATGGTGATAAATGACATGTAGAAATGGCCATAAGTTCGCATTTAGCCTCACATGCAAGTTATCATAAGAGATATGATAACTTACATGTTGCCAAAATGCAACCTTTAGCATAAAGCTTGAAGCTTTAGGCTCATAAACCCAAGATAAGCTTGCATAACATGATAACATGAACAAAATGATCGACCCAAACTTGCATAACATAACTTGCATATCATATGACAAACTTGCATATCAAACTTGCATAACATAACATGATAAACTTGCATATCATAACATGGCAAACTTGCATAACATAACATGATAAACTTGCATATCATAACATGGCAAACTTGCATAGCATAACATGGTAAACTTGCATATCCTAACATGGCATACTTGCATAACATAACATGATAAACTTGCATATCATAACATGGCATACTTGCATAACATAACATGATAAACTTGCATATCATAACATGGCATACTTGCATAACATAACATGATAAACTTGCATATCATAATGATCAAACACCACTTGCATCATTCATTAACTTTAGAGTTTAAATATGAAAGTAGAAAAGGGCTTACAATGATTATGAAGACTCAAATGAGTATAAGCAAATATAAGATTGAGACAAAGCCCTTATGCAACAATAAAACCCAAATATGAAGCTCCAAATCAATAAAAACCCTTGCTTTATGATGTAAAGATTGCAACTTGACTTGAATGCAAGCTAATAATGCTCATTTAAACTTGAAATCACTAGAATGAACATGAATCTCTCATAGGAATAAGCTTAGAGATTTTCAAGAGAGAGTGGAGGCCATGAGAGGAATGATTTTGCCATAGTTTAGTTACTTGAATGAATAATGATGATTTAGGGTTAGGTTAGGGGCTTATTTATAGGATTAGGATGTGTTTTAGACCCTTAGATTAACCCTAGGTTAGATTAGGACCATCAGATCTCGGAAGCTTCCAGAAAACAGCCCCAAAACACAGCCCAACCCAAAAATGGTGCATCAGGCCAAACTGGCCGAGCACCCCCTGTCGACACCCAAGTCGACAGGGCTGTCGACTTGGTCCTAGCCAAGTCGACTGCCCAGTCGACAGGCCTGTCGACTGGGGTAGCTAGGCGGGAATTTTTCCCACCTGCGCCCAATGGCCCTAATTTCGAAATTTGAACCTGAATTTTAAATCTGTTTTGAACTTTGAATTTTCAGAAAACTTCTTCGGGCCTTAACCGGGTCATACGGACTCCGATTTTTGAAAACTCGGACTCTATTTCGCGTATTTTTCTGAGACGAACGCAATGGCATAGCCCGTTTCCCTTGATTCAGATTTATAAATTAAATTCTGCCTCGATTTTCAATATAACAGGTTATCAGAAACACGGGTTGTTACATTCTCCCCTACTTAAAGGATTTCGTCCTCGAAATCTTCAAGTTAGGAAGAACGCATCCTACCATCCATCATCCATCTACTCAAATCATCATTCACGAGCAATCATTGTCCTCAAAGATTCTAATGCGGTATGAACATATGCAAAAGGTGTGTGTATATGTTCTTATCTAATGCAAAGATCCTCAATGCAAAGTATGTTAGTGAAATGAATCCATTATGTATGCAAATAGTCCTAATCATATAATACTATATGTGTGCACAAACATTCGTCCATATGCAACATCCATGTGCTGAATTAACCATCTTGCAACCATAAGAATTGAAAATGTACACACGTCCATATGCAATATGAGAGTGTATTTCAAGCCGATCTAGTGCCTAGTGTGTGTTTATGCATCCACGAGCAACCACTAGCAACCACTTGCATCCACTTGCAACCATCACACATAACATGTCTCAAACACATGTTTACATTCATAGGATTCCTATCTCAACAAGATACAGTCGAGTGATGGAAGCGAGTACAGATAAAACAAAAACTTGGTACATATACTTACAGACTACTAGTACAGATCAGATTTCCCCAAATGATTCTTAGGAAACTAAGCATGGTAGGAACCCAGAATGTATTCGTCATAGTCACCCTCATGCCCAACACAGATACTCTCAAACCCCAATTTATCACAAACAGATGAGTTATAACTCTCAGGGAGTTTGAGACTATTACCAGATCAGAAGCAAGACTAGCATTAAAGTACCGAGTTTCCATTACAGAATCAAAATACCAGAAAAAGAGTTTCAAACTGAAAATCAGACAAGGAAAATTAAACATCCTACAGACAAATTATCCTAGCCCTAATCTATTCACTCGCCATGCGAGTATTCACCGTTCCTTCCGATGTAGTCACTTTCTTCTTCGGGCAGTCCCTAGTGAAGTGCCCCATCTCTCCACAGTTAAAGCAAGTGCCCTTCCTCTTTCTGCAATCCTTGTTTAGATGAGTTGAGCTTCCACAAGTAAAGCACTTCTTTTCCTTCTTATCTTCAGACTTCTCCTCCTTCTTTTGCATTCCCTTTTTGGGCCCCGTTTTCTTGTTTTGAGACTCATTCACCTTGACCTCCTTCTTTGCACTCTTGTTCTCTTCATTGAGTAGGGCCATATCTACCAAACTCTCAAACGTGGCCCCCATGGGCACATGAGACATAGCTCATTCAATCCTCTAGCAAAACGAAGAGCCTTCTTCTGAGTAGTAATCACCATATCCAAGCCAAAACGAGCTAACTGATTGAACTTGTTCACATATTCTTTGACAGACATGTCTCCTTGCTTCAAAGCAATAAACCTCTCCATTTGCAAATTCTCTTCAGTAGAAGACAGAAACTTAAGCCCGAATCTTGTCCTGAAATCGGCCCAAGTCTCAACAGGCCTAGTACCATTGGTGACTTCCCACCAATAAGCGGCTTCATCCTTCATAAGCCAAACCGCCAACAAGATCTTCCTCTGATCGTCTAACCCAAAGATAGCAAATAAATCCTCGGTCTCTTTCAACCAATTCCGGGCCTCTACAAAAGTCTCGGTACCTAGAAAGTCCTTGCCACCCATTGCTTTGAAGTCCTTGCAAATCTTCATGAACTCTACTGGAGGACGCTGAGGGGGAGGAGGAGGAGGGACCTCAGTGACAGGAGGAGGAGGAACATTAACCACCGGAGGAGGAGTAATATTTGCGGGGCCGGCTTCGGTCGCCCTAGCCTCCATAAGTCTCCTATACCAAACAGGAACTTGCACTCCCTCCGGGATAACAAAGTTATCTGCCATACTGAAACGAAGGAAAAGATAGATTCAGAACGAGGAAACTAAGAATAGATAACTAAGGATTGTGCTAATGGCTTTTTGGGGAATAGCCTCTAAAATCAACTAGACTTTTCTTTGGAAAATACTTTATACTTGGTTTTGAAAATAGTTTTCCAAAAAGTTTTAAAAACCTTTTTGTTCCTTCTCGTAAACCATACGCTCTGATACCAAATGTAACATCCCACCTCTGCCAGGGTGGCTCTTGCAAGCACTCTGACTTTGGAGGGGCGTTTGAATCAGGTAAACATGCATAATGGTATATCAAGGCAGAACAAGAACATATGTATATATGTAAACAGAGTAAATAAGATAAGTAAAACAGCGGAAGATTTCAAACTATTTCAAAACAAGTCTGGTACAACATAATGTCAACTTTCCAAATACACAAGTCTAGATAAAAACAACATCACTGAAAAACTGAAATACATAAGTACTATCCCCAAAATAAGTGATAACCATAGCTAGCTTCATGTCAAGACCGTACATGAGCTAAAATCCCCCAAGCAAGCGATCAGAAATCCAGGCTAAGCTCCAATATTCCCACCCTGAGAACCTGGGGGGGGGGGAACGGAAGAAAAGAGGCGAAAGAAAAACAGGTCAGTGAAAAAGACTGAGTAAGCCCTACTACAATCAATGTAAACTGATAAAGTTAACTGGCATGAGAAGCAGGGATGAACATAAGGATAACAACATACTAGCATGATGATTAACCAACAAGGTAGATAAAGGTGACATCGCATAATCAGGTTTAAGGTTTTTACACCGCAGGTGTACCAGCATTCTAACATGTCATGTATAAACAAGAATTTATCCCTTGGCCTAAACTTGGCCCAGTATCAGGTGTTTGACTTAAATCAAGATCCAACTTCTTGGTACCAATTCTAGTATAACCGGATTAGGTGTTACCCCAATATTTACATCGAAACGGGACGGAACAGAGTGGTCCATACAGAGATAGAGTTTGGGAAAAATGGACTTTTACCACCCTAACAGATAAAGTACAGAAACGGAATGCTAACAATAATGGGCCTTTACCACCCTAACAGAACAGAGTACAGAAACGGAATGCTAACAATAATGGGCCTTTACCACCATAACAGAACAGAGTACAGAAACGGAATGCTAACAATAATGGGCCTTTACCACCCTAACAGAACAGAGTACAGAAACGGAATACTACAATTAGGTGTACACTAGTAGTGGGCCTTTACCACCCTAAAAGACGGTACCACGCAGAAACAGACGGGTGTTACCACCCAACAAACAGACGGTACCAACAGAATCAGACAGAGCTAAGTGTACCATAAATCCTACCCAAGCGATCGGCTCCCTAATACATAAATACCCTGTGTCGGCCCCACGATAGGGTGTATCACTCCCTAAAGTGGCAACCAATTGGCACAGGCATATTTACAGATGTCACGGCGTCTTACATCGCCAGAGGCAGACCGGGATCCATGCACGCACATGACCCGGTTGGAACGCACCATCAACACCCATCGCCATTATCAGAATGAACCACTTATAATTAGTTCACTAAGCGTGCCCGGACCCTACCTACAGTTGGGTCAAAGTTTTGATACCAGAAAGGGTTACTGACTAATATGGGTCCCAAACAACAAATGACACAAGTATTCCCCCTTGTGTCCCCAGACTATCAGATTCAGATTAACTTATTAACAGAGTTCAGACGTACAAAGTTCAGACGATCAGTTTTCAGACTAACGGATCAGATAACAGATTTACAAACTTGCCTAACTTGGTGTGGGTCCTACAGATCCGCAAAACAGGTTCGTTTAATTTATCAATCAAGTTAGTTTATCCAGACCAGGTATCAAATTGGTTCTCAGCCTTATCAAATTACTGAGTTGGATTGGTTAAGTATAGTTCAACTTAACCCCGTTAAATTACCGAGTTCAGATTGGTTAAGTGTAGGTTAACTTAACCCCGTTAATTTACCGAGTTCATATTGGTTAAGTGTCATAAGTCAAATTTACTTAACCTTATCATGTAGCATTAATTAATTAATGTGCCTTAACCTCTCACATTAGACTTTGTTGCGGTTACTAGTTAAGCCGGTCGGTTCCGGGTAGCTTTATACCACAACTGGGTCTAACCTCGGGTTCAAGGTACAACATGACCAACTTCTCACATTGGGTCCTATTGTTTGTAGCAACTAGTTAAGCCGGACGGTTCCGGGTAGGTTTACGCTACAAACTCAACCCAACCTCGAGTTGGTCACACTTATATTTTCTAAGTGTCATGTCCATCATGTTTCCAAAACATATTACAAGTTTTCAAGCATTTGGGTAGACCTAACTTAATAGGTAAATTCCCAATGGGTAGACCTAACTTAATAGGTAAATTCCCACTCTTATGTTTTTATGTCCTTTAAGTTTACCCAACCCCAAACGCAATCCCATCGCTTACATATCGCATTAGAGCATAAAGGATAGAAAGAGGGAACTTGGCATAATCATCACATAAAGGTGTTGAAGCCACAAGTTCAACATGGTGGCATATGAAAGGTACATATGTTCATATACTTGCATATTATATTTTTAGGCCTAAAAAACATGCATAAAACCAAACTTAGCATATTGGTGATACATGGTGATAAATGACATGTAGAAATGGCCATAAGTTCGCATTTAGCCTCACATGCAAGTTATCATAAGAGATATGATAACTTACATGTTGCCAAAATGCAACCTTTAGCATAAAGCTTGAAGCTTTAGGCTCATAAACCCAAGATAAGCTTGCATAACATGATAACATGAACAAAATGATCAACCCAAACTTGCATAACATAACTTGCATATCATATGACAAACTTGCATATCAAACATGCATAACATAACATGATAAACTTGCATATCATAACATGGCAAACTTGCATAACATAACATGGTAAACTTGCATATCATAACATGGAAAACTTGCATAGCATAACATGGTAAACTTGCATATCCTAACATGGCATACTTGCATAACATAACATGATAAACTTGCATATCATAACATGGCATACTTGCATAACATAACATGATAAACTTGCATATCATAACATGGCATACTTGCATAACATAACATGATAAACTTGCATATCATAATGATCAAACACCACTTGCATCATTCATTAACTTTAGAGTTTAAATATGAAAGTAGAAAAGGGCTTACAATGCTTATGAAGACTCAGATGAGTATAAGCAAATATAAGATTGAGACAAAGCCCTTATGCAACAATAAAACCCAAATATGAAGCTCCAAATCAATAAAAACCCTTGCTTTATGATGTAAAGATTGCAACTTGACTTGAATGCAAGCTAATAATGCTCATTTAAACTTGAAATCACTAGAATGAACATGAATCTCTCATAGGAATAAGCTTAGAGATTTTCAAGAGAGAGTGGAGGCCATGAGAGGAATGATTTTGTCATAGTTTAGTTACTTGAATGAATAATGATGATTTAGGGTTAGGTTAGGGGCTTATTTATAGGATTAGGATGTGTTTTAGACCCTTAGATTAACCCTAGGTTAGATTAGGACCATCAGATCTCGGAAGCTTCCAGAAAACAGCCCCAAAACACAGCCCAACCCAAAAATGGTGCATCAGGCCAAACTGGCGGAGCACCCCCTGTCGACACCCAAGTCGACAGGGCTGTCGACTTGGTCCTAGCCAAGTCGACTGCCCAGTCGACAGGCCTGTCGACTGGGGTAGCTAGGCGGGAATTTTTCCCACCTGCGCCCAATGGCCCTAATTTCGAAATTTGAACCTGAATTTTAAATCTGTTTTGAACTTTGAATTTTCAGAAAACTTCTTCGGGCCTTAACCGGGTCATACGGACTCCGATTTTCGAAAACTTGGACTCTATTTCGCGTATTTTTCCGAGACGAACGCAATGGCATAGCCCGTTTCCCTTGATTCAGATTTATAAATTAAATTCTGCCTCGATTCACAATATAACAGGTTATCAGAAACATGGGTTGTTACATGTCTTTTTCTGTATGTCGACATACTATGCTTATTTCAAAAAGCGAATTGGATTTTTAAGTTTTTGAAAAATATTATCGATCTATATTTCAAGTTTAACGATTTCCTGAAATAATTCTAATCCTAGTAAACACTCAAACAATTTTATTTTATTAATTTATTGATTATTTAATATTATATTATTATTTTGAATTTCTAATTTCAAAATTTTGTTTTTAAAGTTTTAAGTTCAAACAAAAACAAACAATCAAAGCAACCATTCGACTAAAAAAATTTAAAATTTAATTAATGCGTACCCAGTTTTTTGATCCTTTTCTTCATGATTTTCTGAACTCTGAATTGCTGTAATGCATATATTTTTATTTCTGGTTTCTGGATCTTCATCACTTGATGACGATTCTAAATCATCTAATGTTGTTGCATATGCTTTCTTTCTTTTTCTTGATGAATTGGTGTTGTCCGTTTGTTGAGTAGATTTGTCTGGATATGGACACATTTTCTTTACATGACCTGGTTTGTTGTAGTTAAAACATCACCCATCATTTAATTTTGAATTTGCTTGATTATAACCCTTCCTTCTATATTTTAAAAATCTTTTAAAATGATTTGTCATGAATGCTGCTTCTTCATCATCTTCACTACTCGAGTCAGAGTCATTTGTTATTGCTTTTAGTGCAATAGATTTCTTTTCAGTTAATCTAATTTATTTTCTTTTCTGTAATTGAACTTCATATGACATCAAATTTCCAATTAACTATTCAATCTTCATTTCATTGACATCATTGGCTTCTTCTATAGCCAAAGTCTTCTGATCCCATTCTTGAGATAATGAATTTAACATTTTTCTAACTAGATCTGCTTCTAAATAAGTTTCCAAGTGTTGTTAGTGAATGCACTATCTCTTGAAATCTGCAATACATATCTGAAATAGACTCATTCTCGTTCATTTTGAATAATTCAAACTGATTAACTAGCATGCCTATCTTAGTCTGTTTAACTTTACTAGTTCCTTCATGAGTAACTTGTAAAGTTCTCCAGATTTCATAAGTAGTCTTACATATTGATAATCTATTAAACTCATTCCTATCTAATGAACAAAATAACATATTCATGGCTTTAGAATTGCTCTGTGCAGCAGCCTTTTGTTCATTTTTCCATTGTGCAAATGCAGTTGTAGGTTTAACATATTCATTTTGTATACTGTTCCAGGTGTCTAATCGTACAGACTGTAATAAATTTTCATTCTACATGCCCAATATGAATAATTACTACCATTAAACAATGATGGTCTAACAGTGGATTCACCCTCTATAAAAGAACTACTATTGCTACCAGTGTTGGTTGCCATTCTCACTATTTTCAAAAATCATATTATGAACTTTTGAAAGACCTTGCTCTGATACCAATTGTTAGGGAATGCGGAATGGATCGTTAAGGCAAATCAAACACTAGAGGGGGTGAATAGTGTTTGTAAAAATTTAAACAAAATCTAAAACTAATACGAACTACGAGATGAATCAAACACCACAAACACAATCACAGACACAGATTCAAACACAAATGCAAAATAAACAGAAATAAAAATGCAAAAGGAAAGAACACGCCGGATTTTATACTGGTTCGGATTGCTCCTACGTCCAGTCCTGCACAACGCTGGATTGCGCAGTTTTATTACTATTTCCAACAGTCAAGTACAACCTCCTTGATTTCACGGCTCAACAAGGAGACATTGATTCCTACTTCCTTGATTTCACAGCTCAACAAGGACACACCGAATCATATTTCCTTGATTTCATGGCTACAAGGACACACCGATTCCTCTTTGAATCAACACAAACAAGGTTTATTCTACCCAAGCAATTACAAACAGCATTATAACTCTTCAACAGCACTTGATTCAGAGAGTAGAGAGTGTAGAGAGAAGAAGTTTGATCAAAACAAAATTGAATTGGGTAGAGTATAAGTGTAAAAATCATAAAAATGATTAAGAATAATGATGTAGAGAAAGATGATGAAGTTAGAGAAGAAGAGATGATTAAAAATTCGGTTTTAACCCCTTTTTATAGAGTATGAAAGGTTGCAATGGTTCTGAATCGTTTCAAATAGTGAAAAGACACTTCCTTTCAAAATTGAAAAAAACGACAATTATATCTCGATACAGAGTTTTTGTTATGTCGACATACTCCTTTGAAAATTTAAATTTTGAAATATTTTTCAAATATTTTTTATATCAATATAATTCTAGAAATTCTTGAATTAAAATATAATGATATAAATTAATATTATAAACTAGAAAAATGTACGAAAATATAATTTTAAATCATATAAACATATTTATAAATTTATAAGATTTTAAACTATATAAATATAAAGTATAAATATAAAAGTTAAGTTTGAAAAACAAAGAAGAATAAAAATAGAAATAGAAATAAGTAGAAAAATAAATTAGAGAGGAAGAGAGGATTGTGGATAGAATTGAAAATCAGAATTTGAAAGTTAGAATTTGAATTTGATCCTGGAATGCTATTTAGAGTCTTACAAAATCTAGACTCTATAACTATATTAATCTTGAACTCTTGAAATCTTGATGACTCATGAGTCTTGAAATTCCTTTGATCTTTGACTCTCTATTATATTTATAACTGTACAGTCTTCAGTAATATTTCCTATATATAATTCCTGCATACATACATATACATATATATATATACACACACACACTACAAAAATATATCAATTTAAAGACCGCTAAGTAGAAACTGATCATTTTCAATCTGTAATTAAGGACTGATTAATCACTAAAAACAATCTGTTTTTAATATTGAATGCTAAAGACCGATAAATAGTTTGTAGTCGGTCTCTATCATTAGCGACTTCTCAATGACTGATGTTCGGTTTTTAACTGGTGTTTGGATAAGTAAGTAATTAATGGTTGAGATCTTATAATTATATTAAATCTAAGGGCTACTGTTAACAATCCAGGTTGATTGTTTTTCAATTCTTTTATAGAAATTAATGAATTTCAATAAACAGAAACGTGACCACTTTCTAGAATCATGGTACATGCGCACAAAACTTTCCACTTCTTTCATTTGCCTTATAAACTTCTGCACTTCTGCATTACAGAAACCATCACTTTTCATACTTTTTCATGAAATACCCTTTTATTTATAAGAAATCCTACTAATGGTTCAAACTGGTTCAAGCAAGAAGATTTAGATCTACAAGCAATTAACATCAGTATTTGATGGGTTTATACTATTTTTATGATCGAAGTGTTTCCTTTGTTTGGATTGTGAAACTTTGGAGAGCAGGAAAGCCACTTTTACAAGTCTTCCACTACCGGATCGGATCCAACCTAACATCTCCCGCATCAGCACTCAAACCACCTTCTTTTGCATCTTTCACCTTTGAACAAACAGATTAAGACGGTGTAAATTTACACTGCATGTTGGAGAGTTTTCTAAGTAGAAATGAGCAGGTGATGGTTTCGGCTACTACTAAGGAGAAGCTTGATGGTTTCAGTGGAAAGGAGAAGGTAAACAATGAGGCTGAACCTAGCGAAGAGAAGACTAAGAACAGCAGGCAGTGGCTCGGATGTAGGTTTAATGCCTGTATGGATCTGAATGACGGTCAAAAATATCAACATGCCTACTCACTCAAAATTAAAGTATAAGAGCCACCCCCATGAAGAAAAGGAAGTAGAAGGATCTGAATTTTGGACAATATTATTATTCTCATGAGTCATACGGTGAAGATATTAATGCAACTATCAAAACTAGAATAATTATGATTAGTGCGGTACCATACATGACTAATAAAAGTTGCATTAATGCAGACCGTACAAACATCGGGGAGTTTGTGTACGTTGTAGATGATGAATGGAAAGCATAGTCTTCTTGTCGAAATGGGGCTGTGAGCTAGTTTGTTGACTCCATTTAACTTGGGCCACCATGACGCCACTAACGATGTTAGTGGTGTGGGGCTGAGATTTAATAGGAGGAACTCAGGGGCCAATCACAGCCCCACACCACTAACACCGTTAGTGGAGTCATGGTGACCCCAGTTAAAATGGGGTCAACAAACTCGTATTGGCTGTGATGGTGCTGTAATAGAAAACGTGCACAATTTGCTTTTAATTATTAGATCGTGGGGCAAACATGAATGACATGGACGTGGGTTCGGTCTTTCACGTAAAGGGAATGGGTTTGTGTAGAAAGAGGAAGTGCGCATATTTTCAATGCCGACTATTATATATATATATATGTGTGTGTGTGTGTGTGTGTGTGTGTGTGTGTGTGTGTGTGTGTGTCTTTTAATTGTTTAGTAACAGTGTTTGAGTATGTAATGAATCTTGAACCGTGTATTTGGAATGTAATGAACTATGTGTTTAGTTATTACTTAGTTTTGAGCCATGTACTTTTCTGTTTCTGAAATGCAATAAAATACATGTTTTATTATGAAATACCGGACTATATACACTCAAAATAATATTTTCTTAATATATGTAAATAACTAATATATTTTTAATTTAAGACTAATCAGTAACTATATCTTGGTCTTTAAAATTTTGTCTCTAAATCAATTTGAAACTAAATGTTCTGTCTTTAAAATTTAAGACTGAATGCGCAGTCTCAAATATTTTTAAGACTTGAGAAATAGTAACCGAAAGAATTGGTTTTTAATCGGTCTTTAAAGGCAATGTAGAGACTGAATTGTGTACTTAAAGACTGATATTTTCAGTCTTTAGTTTATTATTTTTTTAGTAGTGTGATATATATATATATATATATATATATATATTATACAAAAAGTGTTAGTATATATTTTATAATCAATGATAATTGAAATAAGGTTGTTGTCATCAAAACTCCATTCTCCAACACTTCCCTCAACATCGGATCGACCGAATATCTCGGATTCATCAACAAATATCCAACTGGGTCATTCAATACTCGACCCGACTTTCAACGCGTTAAAGGCGGTCAACCACTCTCGGACAAAGCTTTACTTTTGATACACCTCACCGCGATGGCCATGTAAACCACTATTTCCGAGGATACTATTAATGAGCAGTGGACCGGGTTCCACCGCTACAACTACCACCAATGATCAAGCTCCACGTGTCCGTGCTCCGAGAAAGAGTAAAACCACGTAGCGGCCCGCTCAACCCCACTACTCTACCTATAAATACCTTCAAGCTCCAAATGGAAGAGGCCTCTCATTTTTCTTCAACCTTCTTTCGGCTACTTCAACTTTTAGCTGAAACCTCTCCCCTAAGATAAAAACTTCTCTACTGCTAACTCCAAAAATAGCCATCTTTTCTTCTTTCCCAAAAGAGGAAAAGCTTTATACTTGAAATCAAAAGAGAATCTATATATATAAAATGGACGTAGGCACGGTCTTTTGCCGAACCACTATAAAAAGTCTTGTGTGTTCCCTGTTTTCTTTACTTTTCTACACTCTATATTCATTATTCGTGTGTTCCTCACACTATTGGGGGTTGACTGTCACTAGTGACCAACTTTTGACGTCAACACTTTGATGCGCCAGGAAGGGGGGTCGAACCTTCGGTAAGTTCTGACCATGGTGAACAAACGGAAGAAAGATGCAACATCTTCACGTCCAACAAACGCCGACGCAGTCGAGATAAACGCTGCAGAAGTAGTTCTGGAAGCCTCCTCTCATGAAGATGTGTCCCGATATGTAACCAAGGACGATGTAGATAAGATTCTGGCCAGGTTCAACGACCAGATGACATCTCATGGTAAACTCCTCGAACAATAACAACCATAGTTGATGGATCACCTTCTCGTCGAGTGGAGATGGGATTAAACGCTTCAACATCAATTCCTCCGCCAACAAGGACTAGGGCAGTAATTGATCTTTGATCTGCGCCGAGTCAGGCCATTGATCAGATCCCACCTTTGCTTCCTCCTGGCTCGACTCCGCCTCTCGAACCTTCTCAGCCAGGAGTATCACTTTCAACAACCAGCGCAGTCGCATTTGCAAATTCACAGGAGGGTCGTGATCAAGATCAAGGTCGTTCGACCACTTTTCCTCCACTCTTGAGGATAGCTCGACCCCCCGGACCAATCGAGTGACTGCTGGGCCCATCAGAATCAATGTCATTCCCATTACAACCCAGTATCTTACCGCAGACCAATCTAACCACTCTTTCCCTTCAACGAAGAGCTGGTGGAGCCTTCCCTTCGAACCAGGAGACCACTCTACCATACCGGTTCTTACCAGGGTGAAAGATAACGCTATCGTAAACCCTCCTAACCTTGCTCCGACTAGGGGAAATACCGAGCCCCGAACATCACATGCTATGCTGGATCAGCCCAGAACTTCTATCATGGGTATGGCTCGATCCAATCCTTATCAGGTTCAAGAGGGTCATTCTACCCAGAACCACCAACCGGAGCTCATCCTCACCCTCACCTTCACTCAACTCTCGGAGGTCGAGCCCAACCAATGGCCACCCTTCCGAGCATGCTTTTGTCGGATCCTCATACTGGAGTTCTTTTGAATGCAGTGCCGGATTCACGGCAACGAATCCTTGGAGATGGGAGCCAGCTTGCAGGCATCATCCAACGTTTCACCCGGGGCACTTCTTCTTAACAGGATATAGATAATATCCACTGCAACCCCTTCACCAGGGAAATCAAAAACTCCCAAAACCCTCCGAACTTCAAGTTTTCAGCTATCGAACCCTACAACGGTCGGACCGACCCGACCATACACCTTATGCGATACATGCGCCATATGGAAGTGCTCGGCACACCAACCAATGTTATGCCAAGTGCTTCCCACTTTTCCTCACTGACATAGCCGGCATGTGGTTTCGACAGCTAACAACGGAGTCGATCGGCAGTTGGAACACACTAGTCACCCGCTTCATTGAGCAGTTCAGAGTTCACATCTCCCGACCGAAGAGTGTCAGGTTACTGACCTCCATGAAGCAACGACCAGGGGAGACACTTCGATCTTTCCTCGAAAGATTCAACGTGGCCATAGCATCAGTCGACCGACCAGAGCCATCGATGGTGCTTATGGCCGCCATTGCAGGTGTACAGAACCGATCAGAATTCTCAATTTCTTTGACTAGAGATCCCCCTAAGGATATCGAATATTTCTATTTCGAGGTCGAGCGATTTCTCCGACAAGAAGATGCCAACATTGAGATGGAGAGCCTTGAGGTCCTCGCTACCAAACAAGGGGGTCCATCCAACACTAATGGCCAGAATAAAGGAAGAGGAAAGGCCTTAGACAAGAGTGAGTGCAATGCACGACCTCAGAGAGAAAATATGTACGACCAGTATACCGAGCTCCACTCTTCTCTGCTCGAATCTACCTTGACATACGAGGGTTCTGGACTTTCCCAAAACCTCCTAGAAGAGAGCTGACCCAAAAATAGCTTAGTTCCTGCAAGCACTGCATGTTCCACAACGTAATTGGTCATGACACCAATGAATGCCAGCATCTGCGCGATCTCATCGAGGATAGGGTCAGGCGAGGAGAACTTCCTGAATATGTCAAGAGAAACACACCGACCCTATCGCCACAAGGTTTTGCCCAAGCTCCTCAGGTTGGTCCTCGAGCTCCTCGAAACATAAAGGACCCTGAGCCCAGCACTCGCGACCTTATCAGTAACTAATGAGATTTAGGTTTCCTATTTTTTTAAAGGGTATGTTGATGTACACATGTACGGGGTTAGGATTGAGCTCCTAGGCATGCTTTGGAATCGACAATTGTCCTCTTAGAATTTATTTATATTTCCTTGTAATAATTCTTTAGTAGCAATAATTTTCTTTTCCAAAAACACGGGTTATGTTTGAATGATTTAAGTCGAGCCTGACTATCGCTCACTAACTCGAATATGGTCGGTGCTAAGCCATCGTCCATAGAGCACGATCAAAGCCTACCACCATATCCAAACCTACTCCATAAGCCGGGTACGGTAAAACTTCTCTAAGCCGAGTACGGATTATACTCGCTCCCTTTTCTGAACCAAGCGCGTCTACCACTTGTTAGGCTTCACGAATAACCTTACTGAGTCAAGCATAATTAACATTTTCCATAAGCCGAGCATGGTTAATACTCGCCATTCCTGTAAGCCGAGTATGGTTAATACTCGCCATCTCCGTAAGCCGGGTATGGTTAATACTCGCCATCACCATAAGCCGAGTATGGATAATACTTGCCACCCCTGTAAGCCGAGTATGGTTAATACTCGCCACCTTTCAAATCCAAGTGTGATGACTGCTCGTCCATATCTTTAAGTCGAATATGATTAATACTCGCCCAATCAAGACAAAAGCCTTCCCTAGACCGAGAATGGCCTGTTTGATCTTTGCAGGTGTTGAATTTCATGACCAAAGTTAACAATCACTTTCATGGCCTTAATACGGTCCTCGATGGTTGTCGGTTTTTTGACCTTAATACGATCTATTTTGGTCGTCGGTTTTCCGGTCTTAATTACGGCCATCAGGATCATTGGATTTCTGGCCTTAATATGGTTCGGCGTAACCATCGCTACTCATACATTGCCTTTCAATACAAGGATCAGAACACACCTCCTTTACCAAGAAAGGTGTATTCTGAGGGGCAAAGTATTGACCAGCTTTTTGGCGAAAGCTGTCACGGATCGAAGCCCAATGGCAAGAAACTCATTTATTAGCATCGGTCAGTCGACCGATAAAACAACATATATTCCAGAAAGCCCAAGCAAGGTCCGGCCCGAGCCGGCTTCCTTTAAAGACAACCCGTAATTGGGTCAGCCCGAATTGGTCTCCTTCAACCAATGGCTCATAGAGACCGGAAGAATCGCTCATTTCAGCTGACCGAGTTAATCGCTTCCCTCAACATCGGATCGACCGAATATCTCGAATTCATCAAGAAATATCTAGCTGAGTTATTCAATACTCGGCCCGACTTTCAACGCGTTAAAGGCGGTCAACCACTCCTGGACAAAGCTCTACTTTTGATACACCTCATCGCGATGGCCACGTAAGCCACTATTTCCGAGGATACTATTAATGAGTAGTGGACCGGGTCCTACCGCCGTAACTATCACCAATGATATAGCTCCGCGTGTCCGAGCTCCAAAAAAGAGGAAAGCCACGTGGCGGCCCGCTCAGTCCACTACTCCACCTATAAATACCTCCAAGCTCTAAATGGAAGAGGACCTTTCTTTTGTCTTCAACTGTAACACCCCACATCCGTTAGTGTCACTCAAAAAGGGAATGCACTAAATTATGTGGAGCATTTAGGGTAAAAGATGCAGATAAATTACAAGACAGACAGAAATTAAACAGCGGAAAATAAAACTCTACTTTATTGATAAGATAGTTTGTACAACAAATGTTTTCCAATATCAGAGTATCATATGTCTAACAAAATAAATAAGCATAAAAAATACATTTATATTCCCCAATGTAGCATAAGCCAGCCATAGCAATGAAAAGGAGAGTCCAAAGCACTTTGTCCAAGAATCTTCAAGCTTGGGTAGAGCAGCGGTCCAATCTAACCTGAGCTGAACTATTCCTTCCTCAACTACCGGGGGGGGGGGGGAAACGGAAGAAAAGAAGATGAAAGAAAAGTAGAGTCAGACATAAAGCCTGAGTAAGTCTAGTGACTATTCAGTCTATGGATAAGAAAAAGAGCATGATAAGTATATGCTGGAAATGGGAAAGCACCCTAAACTAAGTTAAGTTATCTCGAACCGAATATACTATCGTACCCCATACTAATCTCGGCACCACCTAACTAGTGTCCCAACTAGTAATGATAACGTGATCCCAATCCCTGTAATTTTTGTTGCCTTCAGGCGTACATTTATTGTTTGAGACCTAGATCTAAACTAGGATTTACGCTATCTTCCGAACGATGCCCTCTAGTCTAGGACACACTACCTAGAGTGGTATATGTTCCTAGACTTTTTCCACGTATGTGTCGCGAATCGTTATCGCTTGTCTAGATGCACATGTCCTGTAATGTGCGGCCCGAGTTCCATGTAAGGGCTACTCTAGAAATACGGAACTCGGTCGGGAGCTTTCAGATATCCGCCGATGCAGATGCTAAGGTCTGTTTTTTTTTCTAGTGGCTATGGTCCCACTCGACCCCTCCCTCAACTAATGAAAGGCCATCCTTGAAAAATGAGAACTATGCGTAGGCCCCCCTATGCCCTACTGTCCTATGGCCATCCGCAACCATAGCTAGATAGCAAGTATATAGTCTTTTGGAGTTCTCCGCCTTTCCGCTTCACGTATCTCGATTAACTCAAGATGGTAGGTAGACGATGAGTTGCTATCACAGGGCTACCGTCTTCTCGCCGAATCACGTTGGTCCATCCTAGTCTTTAGGTTGCCATATTTTGCAACCAAGGCATACCCTTGGTTCTTCTAACGCAGACCTTAACCTCTGTGAGCCCAGGAGGATCATATGCAGCCTCACAGAGGGATACCAAGAGTACCCTCACGTCCCCTCGAAGCCTCGGGCTTCGTAACCCAATTCGTTGGAGCCTTCTAGAATCAGACGGACGTACGCTCCTTCTCGTGTTCTACTAAGATTTACTACTTAGTTTCTTTCCTTCATCAAGTTGGTTAAGTGTCATTAGTCAATTCAAGTTAACTTAACCCATCCCTTTTGTCATATTATACTGGTTAAGTGTTGCCTCCTTGTGTTAACTTAACCTCACCATCTGTTTAACTAACCTGTTACAACGGTTAAGTGTCTCCTTATATAACTTAACCCTACTACTTGTTTAATTAACATGTTATAATGGTTAAGTGTTGTCCATTCACGTTTAACTTTACTACAAGTCAAATTACACTGGTTAAGTGTTCTTGTTACTTAACTCTAATCATTCATGTTATATTGGTTAAGTATTTCCAACTTACTTAATCCTAACCCACTTGTCAAATCAACTTGTTATCATGGTTAAGAGTTCTAATTTTACTTAACCTCAATCACTTGTCTCACTAACATGTTTCTATGGTTAAGTGTTCTAATTAACTTAACCTCAATCACTTGTCTCACTAACATGTTTCTATGGTTAAGTGTTCTAATTAACTTAACCTCAATCACTTGTCTCACTAACATGTTTCTATGGTTAAGTGTTCTAATTAACTTAACCTCAATCACTTATCTCACTAACATGTTTCTATGGTTAAGTGTTCTAATTAACTTAACCTCAATCACTTGTCTCACTAACATGTTTCTATGGTTAAATGTTCTAATTAACTTAACCTCAATCACTTATCTCACTAACATGTTTCTATGGTTAAGTGTTCTAATTAACTTAACCTCAATCACTTGTCTCACTAACATGTTTCTATGGTTAAGTGTTCTAATTAATTAACCTCAATCACTTATCTCACTAACATGTTTCTATGGTTAAGTGTTCTAATTAACTTAACCTCAATCACTTGTCTCACTAACATGTTTCTATGGTTAAGTGTTCTAATTAACTTAACCTCACTATCTAGTCCAGTTTAATCATGTTAGAATGGTTAAACATTTGTTTAACCTTACCAACTCCCCTAGTCAACATATTAAATTGGTTAAGTGTCCAGATTAACCTAAGCCTACCCACCAATTTAGTTAACATGTTGAATTTGGTCAAGTATTAATTCAATTGACTTAACCCTATCAATCCTGACTCAGCCTTAATTTATTAATTAAAGCACCAACCACTCACATTAGACATATATTGTTGTGGTAACTGGACAACCGGTCGGTTCCGGGTAGGTTTACACCACAACTCATGTCTAACCTCGGGTCTTTATTGGGCTCAATGCTTAACCACCCACATTGGATAGGTATTGTTGTGATTACTGGATAGCCGGTCGGTTCCGGGCAGGTTTACATCACAACTCAATCCAACCTCGGGTTAAGCATATCGTATTTTCTAAGTTTACATATTTGTCTCTTTTCAATTTTATATGTAAATATTTTGTGGCCCATTATCCAAATTCGTTATTCTTGGGTATAATAATTTATACCACTTAAATTTCACAAGTCGTTGGCATGTGCCAAACATGCCAACACATATATTTTAATTAAACCCAGCGTTATTTTCCCCGTTTGTATGTTCGCAATATTATAACATATGTTGGGCTTCAACATTTCAGCCTAACTTAGAAACATAAAAAAAAAGAGGCTTAGAACATGATATATTCTAAGTAACATAAAAGGGGTGTGTGAACGCATGAACTTGCAACATAGCGATTTAACTAACATAAATTAGTGGTGCATGAACTTGCAATATAGCGAATTAATTAACATAAATTATGTGGTGCATGAACTTGCAATATAGCGATTTAATTAACATAAATTATGTGGTGCATGAACTTACAATATAGCGATTTAATTAACATAAATTAGTGGTGCATGAACTTGCAATATAGCGATTTAATTAACATAAATTATGTGGTGCATGAACTTGCAATATAGCGATTTAATTAACATAAATTATGTGGTGCATGAACTTGCAATATAGCGATTTAATTAACATAAATTATGTGGTGCATGAACTTGCAATATGGCGATTTAGCTAACATAAATTAGGGGCTTGTGTACTTGCATTGTAATAGCATATAATTTTGACATAAATCATAAACCTAAACATGAGTCATGGGTTTCAATCTATTCATGTAAACTTGCATTTAAAATATGAACCTAACTAAATTAGGTGTCCCTTGTATTAGCATATGATTTTTATAACAACATAAGCCTAAAACATATTTTTATTTAGGCATAACACTAAACATAAACTAGTCATTTCCATAAAGTCACTATATGTTCACAAAGATGCTTACTTTTGTCACTAATACAAAAGTATAGTTTAACTTGAATTATGAGGCCTATTCCAACATAAACTTATATGAATCATGTTACCCAAATGGATCCAACTACACTTGAAATGATCATAGGCATATATATACAAAGATCTAAATCATGTAGGCATAACAGTGAATTATGTTTACATAAGTCTCAACTTGGTTGTAACAAATATATACAACTTCTTATTAACCACAACCTATAAATGTCAATTTCCTACACGAATCGTATATTTGCAAGGGGTGTTACTTTTCATTGCAAATGTACAATTAATCCAATTTCATGTTAATTATACTACAACATCCCAAATCCATTTATAATAAAATCAGAACAACATACAATTATGAACTAGCATCGTTACAATTAAAGTACGATTCCGTTTTTCATTCTACACAAATCAAGTCTTAATTTTTATTCATATCGGAATAGTACTCTACTTACAACGTATGACGAATCTTGTATTCAGGATTCTGAATTTGGTGATGCTATCCTTTGAGGTTGACGTTGTTTTGATTTATTTGTTGTAGTTTTAAGCTTTGAATCAACTCTTAATCATCTCTAAATTTGACGGCTACTCCTAGTCTCTCTTTAGCAGCATGACAACTCCTTCTTTCTTTTTCTTTTTTGTGTGAATTAGGTTGTGAGAGCTATGTTGTTTATATAGAGTTGCAAGTTAATTTGAGCCGTCGATGAAGCCAAGGTTAATACAAGCCATCCGTTCTAAAGAGAAGCCAGTTATGTTCACAATTTAAGGGCTGTAAATTACTCCTATTTCAAATTATGTCATAATTACTTTCTTAATGTACATTATCAACATTTATTATTTGTCAATCCATCAAATATAAATACATACACATTAGATACATCTCCCCTTTACACATTTATTATTATTATTATTATTATTATTATTATTATTATTATTATTATTTTGTATGCACATTAGATACATCTCCCCTTTGCACATTTATTATTATTTTGAATTAGCAACTTTAGTGTTAACAGAAATACGGGGTGTTACGTTCTCCCCTCCTTAAAGGATTTCGTCCCCGAAATCTTCAAGTCTAGGAGAATGCATATCCTACCATCCAATCGTCCATCTACTCAGGCATCAAACACAGGCATCCATTGTCCTTAAAGGCTTCTAATGCTTTTATGTTCATATGCATAGTGTGTGTATATCTCCTTATCTAATGCAAAATCAGGCGGTCTACTGATTCAGTTGACCTCCTTAATGCAAATCATGTCAGTGCCATGCGTCCAATATGTATGCAAATCCTAATGATACATATTATTTCTATATGAGTGCACAACCATTCACTCAGATGCAACATCCATATGATAGCACATTAAGTTTAATTCATAAACAAATACATATGTGCGAATGCGATATAAAAGTAACCGAGTCGTTTTAGCGCCTATGGTGTGTATATGCATCCACGAGCAACCACTTGCAACCATCAACCATAACATGATTCAAATACATGTTTACATCCAAAAGGGTTTCTACCTAAGGATCGATGATACGTCCTAGAGGATATATCTTAAAAGCTAGAAACTAGTATGCATAGAATTCCTAGAAAAAGGAATCAAGGATGTACCCTTAAGAAAAAGGGTACGAGGCGCGTATGCCTTATCTTCAATCTCCCGTATCACGTCTTCTTGAGCTTTACTCAACTGTACCTTAACAGATTCAACTTCACGATTGCGAAGTTTCTTGACCTCCATTTCCAAAATAAACAAATGTCAACCATGATACTAAGTGTATATACTAGGATGATCAGAGGTCTCTCCTCTTAGCTTATCCATCATGCCATAACTATGAGGGTCAAAAGGTCACTACGTACTTTTTACCTCTCTTAAGGTTAGTCCTTCTCTATATAGAGCGCCTGCCACAACTATTCATCTCTCAAGCAAACCATCCTAGTCGAACTCGACATCCCTCAAGTACAAGCCCCAAAGGCCTAAACCAACATCAGACAAGCACCCGAGGAATGTCTCCTCCGAATTTGGACGATCTACGTGAGATCATCTAAGCAAAAACAACCAAACACTTGAGCACTAGTTGGGATCTTTTACTATACAAGTACTAAGGTGCAGAGACTCAACCATGGAAGCAAATATGAACAAATGCAAAGTGCTAAAACCAAAAGAAAGAATACAAACAGAAAAGCTAGACTCTTCCAACAGAACTTTACTACCTTTCTCCTAGGTATGCTTAGTGGTGAAAGCATGTACTTGCCCTTCTGAAAATCTTGTCCTTTGTTCTTAATTATATGCCCTATTATGCCATAGTAAAGATACTTCCTCTTGTCTTAGGTTTTATAATCCCTTCCTCCTTCGTGAGCTAAGTCTACATCCATGAATTCCTCATCCTTGGGTTGTGCTCCTTAGCCAAACTCCTCATCCTCTTTCGTGTGTAATCATGTTGACAAATCTCTCGAAAGTTGCCTCCATCGTACAGAAAACCCTACTAAGCTTGAAAGAAAACTAGCCGCATGTGAAACTACTACGGTTATAGATGGAAGTCGGGCACTACTTCGCCCTTCGATGAGGTTACCTCCCAGAAAGCTAGGAGCCCCAGAGACTCAAGAAAGAAGGGGACAAGAATTCAAACAGAGAATCAAAAGATAGTGCGTATGGCTTTTGGGGAATATGCCTTTGAAACAAAACATTTCTTTTGAAAATGCTTCTTTTAAAACTGTTTGAAAATAATAATTTTTTCAAATCTTTTATCTGATCCGGTAACCTTCAGCTCTGATACCACGTGTAACACTCCACATCCGTTAGTGTCACTCACAAAGGGAATGCACTAAGTTCTGTGGAGCATTTAGGGTAAAAGATGCAGATAAATTACAAGACAGACAGAAATTAAACAGCGGAAAATAAAACTCTACTTTATTGATAAGATAGCTTGTACAACAATTGTTTTCCAATATCAGAGTATCATCTGTCTTACAAAATAAAGAAGCATAAAAAATACATTTATATTCCCCAATGTAGCATAAGCCAGCCATAGCAGCGAAAAGGAGAGTCCAAAGCACTTTGTCCAAGAATCCTCAAGCTTGGGAAGAGCAGCAGTCCAATCTAACCTGAGCTGAACTATTCCTTCCTCAACTACCGGGGGGGAGAAACGGAAGAAAAGAAGATGAAAGAAAAGTAGAGTCAGACATAAAGCCTGAGTAAGTCTAGTGACTATTCAGTCTATGGATAAGAAAAAGAGCATGATAAGTATATGCTGGAAATGGGAAAGCACCCTAAACTAAGTTAAGTTATCTCGAACCGAATATACTATCGTACCCCATACTAATCATTACACCACCTAACTAGTGTCCCAACTAGTAATGATAACGTGATCCCAATCCCTGCAATTTTTGTTGCCTTCAGGCGTACATTTATTTTTTGAGACCTAGATCTAATCTAGGATTTACGCTATCTTCCAAACGATGCCCTCTAGTCTAGGACACACTACGTAGAGTGGTATATGTTCCTAGACTTTTTCCACGTATGTGTCGCGAATCGTTATCGCTTGTCTAGATGCACATGTCCTGTAATGTGCGGCCCGAGTTCCGTGTAAGGGCTACTCTAGAAATACGGAACTCGGTTGGGAGCTTTCAGATATCCGCCGATGCAGATGCTAAGGTCTTTTTTTTTTCTAGTGGCTATGGTCCCACTCGACCCCTCCCTCAACTAATGAAAGGCCATCCTTGAAAAATGAGAACTATGCGTAGGCCCCTCCTATACCCCACTGTCCTATGGTCATCCGCAACCATAGCTAGATAGCAAGTATATGGTCTTTTGGAGTTCTCCGCCTTTCCGCTTCACGTATCTCGATTGACTCAAGATGGTAGGTAGACGACGAGTTGCTATCACAGGGCTACCGTCTTCTCGCCGAATCACGCTGGTCCATCCTAGTCTTTAGGTTGCCATATTTTGCAACCAAGGTATACCCTTGGTTCTTCTAACGCAGACCTCAACCTTTGTGAGCCCAGGAGGATCATTTGCAGCCTCACAGAGGGATACCAAGAGTACCCTCACGTCCCCTCGAAGCCTCGGGCTTCGTAACCCAATTCGTTGGAGCCTTCTAGAATCAGACGGACGTACGCTCCTTCTCGTGTTCTACTAAGATTTACTACTTAGTTTCTTTCCTTCATCAAGTTGGTTAAGTGTCATTAGTCAATTCAAGTTAACTTAACCCATCCCTTTTGTCATATTATACTGATTAAGTGTTGCCTCCTTGTGTTAACTTAACCTCACCATCTGTTTAACTAACCTGTTACAACGGTTAAGTGTCTCCTTATATAACTTAACCCTACTACTTGTTTAATTAACATGTTATAATGGTTAAGTGTTGTCCATTCACGTTTAACTTTACTACAAGTCAAATTACACTGGTTAAGTGTTCTTGTTACTTAACTCTAATCATTCATGTTATATTGGTTAAGTATTTCCAACTTACTTAATCCTAACCCACTTGTCAAATCAACTTGTTATCATGGTTAAGAGTTCTAATTTTACTTAACCTCAATCACTTGTCTCACTAACATGTTTCTATGGTTAAGTGTTCTAATTAACTTAACCCCAATCACTTGTCTCACTAACATGTTTCTATGGTTAAGTGTTCTAATTAACTTAACCTCAATCACTTATCTCACTAACATGTTTCTATGGTTAAGTGTTCTAATTAACTTAACCTCAATCACTTGTCTCACTAACATGTTTCTATGGTTAAGTGTTCTAATTAACTTAACCTCAATCACTTATCTCACTAACATGTTTCAATGGTTAAGTGTTCTAATTAACTTAACCTCAATCACTTGTCTCACTAACATGTTTCTATGGTTAAGTGTTCTAATTAACTTAACCTCACTCTCTAGTCCAGTTTAATCATGTTAGAATGGTTAAACATTTGCTTAACCTTACCCACTCCCCTAGTCAACATATTAAATTGGTTAAGTGTCCAGATTAACCTAACCCTACCCACCAATTTAGTTAACATGTTGAATTTGGTTAAGTATTAATTCAATTGACTTAACCCTATCAATCCTGACTCGGCCTTAATTTATTAATTAAAGCACCAACCACTCACATTAGACAGATATTGTTGTGGTAACTGGACAGCCGGTCAGTTCCGGGCAGGTTTACACCACAACTCATGTCTAACCTCGGGTCTTTATTGGGCTCAATGCTTAACCACCCACATTGGATATGTATTGTTGTGATTACTGGACAGCCGGTCGGTTCCGGGCAGGTTTACATCACAACTCAATCCAACCTCGGGTTAAGCATATCGTATTTTCTAAGTTTACATATTTGTCTCTTTTCAATTTTATATGTAAATATTTTGTGGCCCATTATCCAAATTCGTTATTCTTGGGTATAATAATTTATACCACTTAAATTTCACAAGTCGTTGGCATGTGCCAAACATGCCAACACATATATTTTAATTAAACCCAGCGTTATTTTCCCCGTTTGTATGTTCGCAATATTATAACATATGTTGGGCTTCAACATTTCAGCCCAACTTAGAAACATAAAAAAAAGAGGCTTAGAACATGATATATTCTAAGTAACATAAAAGGGGTGTGTGAACGCATGAACTTGCAACATAGCGATTTAACTAACATAAATTAGTGGTGCATGAACTTGCAATATAGCGATTTAATTAACATAAATTATGTGGTGCATGAAATTGCAATATAGCGATTTAATTAACATAAATTATGTGGTGCATGAACTTACAATATAGCGATATAATTAACATAAATTAGTGGTGCATGAACTTGCAATATAGCGATTTAATTAACATAAATTATGTGGTGCATGAACTTGCAATATAGCGATTTAATCAACATAAATTATGTGGTACATGAACTTGCAATATAACGATTTAATTAACATAAATTATGTGGTGCATGAACTTGCAATATGGCGATTTAACTAACATAAATTAGGGGCTTGTGTACTTGCATTGTAATAGCATATAATTTTGACATAAATCATAAACCTAAACATGAGTCATGGGTTTCAATCTATTCATGTAAACTTGCATTTAAAATATGAACCTAACTAAATTAGGTGTCCCTTGTATTAGCATATGATTTTTATAACAACATAAGCCTAAAACATATTTTTATTTAGGCATAACACTAAACATAAACTAGTCATTTCCATATAGTCACTATATGTTCACAAAGATGCTTACTTTTGTCACTAATACAAAAGTATAGTTTAACTTGAATTATGAGGCCTATTCCAACATAAACTTATATGAATCATGTTACCCAAATGGATCCAACTACACTTGAAATGATCATAGGCATATATATACAAAGATCTAAATCATGTAGGCATAACAGTGAATTATGTTTACATAAGTCTCAACTTGGTTGTAACAAAATATATACAACTTCTTATTAACCACAGCATATAAATGTCAATTTCCAACATGAATCGTATACTTGCAAGGGGTGTTACTTTTCATTGCAAATGTACAATTAATCCAATTTCATGTTAATTATACTACAACATCCCAAATCCATTTATAATAAAATTAGAACAACATACAATTATGAACTAGCATCGTTACAATTAAAGTACGATTCCATTTTCATTCTACACAAATCAAGTCTCAATTTTTATTCATATCGGAATAGTACTCTACTTACAACATATGACGAATCTTGTATTCAGGATTCTGAATTCTTAATTTGGTGATGCTATCCTTTGAGGTTGACGTTGTTTTGATTTATTTGTTGTAGTTTTAAGCTTTGAATCAACCCTTAATCGTCTCTAAATTTGACGGCTACTCCTAGTCTTTCTTCAGCAGCATGACGGCTCCTTCTTTTTTTTGTTGTTGTGTGAATTAGGTTGTGAGAGCTATGTTGTTTATATAGAGTTGCAAGTTAATTTGAGCCGTCGATGAAGCCAAGGTTAATACAAGCCGTCCGTTCTAAAGAGAAGCCAATTATGTTCACAATTTAAGGACTGTAAATTACTCCTATTTCAAATTATGTCATAATTACTTTCTTAATGTACATTATCAACATTTATTATATGTCAATCCATCAAATATAAATACGTACACATTAGATACATCTCCCCTTTGCACATTTATTATTATTATTATTATTATTTGTATGCACATTAGATACATCTCCCCTTTACACATTTATTATTATTTTTGAATTAGCAACTTTAGTGTTAACAGAAATACGGGGTGTTACATCAACCTTCTTTCGGCTACTTCAACTTTTAGCTGAAACCTCTCCTCCAAGATAAAAACTTCTCCACGGCTAACTCCGAAAATAATCATCTTTTCTTCTTTCCCATAACAGGAAAAGCTTTGTACTTGTAATCAAAAGAGAATCAATATATATAAAGTGGACGTAGGCACGGACTTTTGCCAAACCACTATAAAAAGTCTTATGTGTTCCCTATTTTCTTTACTTTGCTATACTTTATATTCAATATTCGTGTGTTCCTCACACGATTGGGGGTTGACTGGCACTAGTGACCAACTTCTGATGTCAACACTCACTATTATCAAGGGATAATATTAGTTTGTAATGATAAATGATGTTGAATTAATTGATTTTCCCATAAAAGGAATTTATAATTGAATTTCGATTATATTGAATTTTATAAATAATTTAATATAGAAATTGAGTTTTAAATAAATTCATAACCGAATTACGAATGTGGAATAAAATAATTGACGCATTTGAATAATCTGAATTGTTATGTTAATTTTGAATAACGAGTTCAATTTATTGAAAATGGAGTTGGGAGTATTTTATAACGAAGTTTTTAAATGTTATATTTAATTTAATTAAAAAGGAACTCGCCACAGCGCGGTGGTTCGTAATTTAGCGTTTCGAACTTCAATTGAGTATATAGAACTCAAAGTCGGAATTTGATGAAACCAGAAATGTTTGGACCCATTGAATAATAATTTTCTAATGGAAGAGAAAAATACAGATTTCGACTTAAAGATTTTGAATTATGTCAAAATCAAATTTTAGAAAAGTTGTTGTAAAATCATATAAAAACCATAAAGATTTAATTAATTAATTAAAAGGATTTTTAGTGAATAAAAAACTGAATTTCAATTAGAAAAATCCATATTTGAGTTATAAAATAAATTTGAACTCACGTGGAGTAAATGGATTGATTTTGTGGAATAAAAAGCAAATTTTTAATTATCAAATGCAGTTAACTAATTTCTTTGAAATTAGTTAATAATATTTAGGCCGAATTTAACTTTGTTTAAGTAATTTAAAGGTGTTAATTAAATTTAGGAATCCGAGTATGGAACTTGAATTAAATTTTGAAATTCGGCATAGAGATTGAATTTGACTTTTATATATAAGCGAATAAAAGTATATTTGAACGTGAGAAGTTCAAACTGAAAGTGAATTTTAAGTAAAAAGGGTAAACTAGGAATAAAATGGTAAGGTGAATGTGATTGAAATTTTAAAGTTGAATTGAATTGGAATTAGGTGAGTATATGATAGACAGGTAGGGGATGAAGAGTACGAAGATTTATAATTTAAGTGCCCGACAAAAAGGTACATGTTTAAATTTCCATATGAGATTTTATGAGCCTGTTGGGCAAACTGCTTGGCTTTTTGATTTTCTTTTTGAATGGAAAGGGCCTAGAGAGGTGAGTTGGGGTTTGAGCTATTGACCGATACAAAGAAGGTGCTGGCGAAATTTTCCGGAAATTTAAGGAGACAGAATATTTTTAAGAAATTCTGATAACTAGAAATTAATATATCGATATAAATAATCCGATAAGGAAACGAATGTATAAATGAAATATTAGAAAAGGCCAGTGATTGTTTGATGGATGTTTGTTTTCCCTTTGATAGTTAAATCACCGGCTATCAAAGATTTTTTACCATCGTTGTCAATACGGAGAGACCGGTTGGAGTTAATATCCGAAAACCACTCCGTATAGGCATAGGCGTTGCGAATTAGATTATGCTGAAGATAAATTGGATACGGAGTAAAATGCAAGCGATGTTCTATTTGTCTAGACCCAGGACAACCTATATGAACGAATGTCTGAAAGAGTTTGCCTAACAGATCACATAAGACGGTCTTTTCAGCGTATTACGTTGGTGGCGGAGGAATTCGTTTCTCTTAGCTTTTTATACCCGTAATATTTTTGGAAGATCAACTAGTGATTTGACGGGTTTGACGATGTGGCATTCAAAGTGAATGGTGGCCAGATGTTCTAAAAAGATAGACGTAGCCTCAAGCCTCACAACCGGGAAATGACAAAATTCGGGCAGGCAGCATGGCTAGTTGGGTCATACCCAAGCAGGGTATATTTGTCACCGATCTAGAGAAAATTCAGTATTAATTCTTCTTTCGATTTTGTATCTTACGGATTACGATTGGACGACCAACAACCGTGGGTGAGAATATATTCGGTACACTCAAGCTAAATGAGTGACCATTCATGTGTGGTCGGGTTGCAAGATGTTCTTGCTGAACCCCAGAGTATCCCCTCTAGAGTACACTGATCGGGAGGTAGTCCCATATCTTTTCATAGTTGAAATCAAATCTCCAATAAGCACCCTGCGGTTTTTGATTTTATACTATGTATGTAGAGCGTGAGATGTAAGCGTTCTACTATTTGGTTATTTATTTGATTAGACATTATTATAATATCACTGGATTTTGATATCAAAAATGTTTTGGGTTATAGTAAGGTAAAAACCGTCCATGTTTATGTGTGGGTTGGTCTTACTATTATCCTTTTCTTTCAAAAGTTTTTTTTTCAAAGTTAACCAATATGGTTGGAGTTTACTCACACAGGTCTCATGACTGACCCAGAGTTTATTTGTTTGTTTTTCCCTAAACTCTTGGGTGCCAAAATTTGTATGGACAATCAAGTGTTTCAGGATTTTACAGATACACTTGGAGGAGCTCGAAGCATGTGAGAGAAATTTTGGAATGCTAAAAGATATGGTTAGCATCATACTTTTGAATTCTAACCGAATAACGAATTTGTGGGGATAACCTTAAATATGTCTGATCATGTACTAAAAGAGGGTTTCTCATAGCAAAATGTGAGAAATTCCATTTGGGTTATGAAAAGGACACCTTACCAAGTTTTAAATACCTTAAAGCAAGGAGGTGTTTGATAAAAGTTCTGGTTTTGCATCCTAAAAAGGTCAAATTTAGATCAAAAACTGTAGATTATTGTTATTTAGGACCAGCTAAAAATAGTAGTGCATACAAATATTTAGTCTTCAAGTCTAATATAAATGACATAGGTACATATACAATCATTGAGTCGAAAGATGCCTCGTTCTTTGAAGTTTTGAAGATGTGTTTCCATGCAAAAAGAACGATGGAACATCCATCTCTAGGAGGACAGGAGATGACATGTAATGACCCGTATTTTTACGGTATAATAGTTAATTAATTTAATTATTTAAATAGTGATTCAGAGAATTAAATGGTTATTAAATTAAATAATATTGAATATTCAATTAATATTAATAATAGAATAATATATTTATTTCTGAAATAGTCGGAATAGTGGAATTGACAATATTGTGTGAATTGGATTATTTATAATATATAATTCAGCTTAGAATTTGAATTATATAAACGAATATATTATATCAACGATAATTGAACGTATAATTATATTATAATTATAATCAAGCTCGAAATGGCGCTGCAGTTCGTAATTTGGCGATTCGAACTTCAAATGAATATACAGAATCCGTTTTAAATCGGATTTTTGTCAAAAAAGAAGCGTTCGGAGCTGGGGAAGTATATTTTTCTAATGGAAGAGAAAAATCGGGATTTCGTCTTATAGATTTTGAGTTATGTCCAAATCAAATTTTAGAAAAGTCGCTATGGAATTCACATATAATTCATAACGATATATAAAAAGGAATTTCATTATGAATCGAATATCGATTTAATCGGGGTTTGGAATATTGAGTTAGAAATTCATATAGAAATATTCTGGAGCGGTATGGTATTCTATTATGAAGATATACGATAATATTTATTTTTAAATATTTAATTTAATTATTTTTAAATATATTTATATATTTAAATGGGTTATTTAGAGCTTTAAAATAGCTAGTTTTGAAAACGAACTCCGTTTTCAACGAAACTAATTTTGTTGGATCCGTAATATTAAATTATTGTCAGATTCCAAGTTTCGTGATTTTTGGAGTTAGTATGTGGCCATACATATTTTTAATGTGAAAAACAATCGGTATTTTGATGGTTAAAAATACGCTGTGTGAGCAAACGGAGTCGGAATTCGACGAAACCAGTTTCATTGGGTTCGTAATGTCGAATTGTAGCTACGTACCCATTTTCGTGATTTTTGGATATCATGTGTGATCATAGGAATTTTAAAGGATAAATATAAACAGCGTTCGATTAAAATTAAATATAATAATCGAATAAAAAAATATTTAAACTTTCCTATAAAATACCCTTAACATTCCTAACCTAATTTCATTTCTTCATTTGGTCAAATACTGAGCCCCCAATATTCTTTCTTCTTCCAGTAAAAGTTCGGTCTCAAATAATTCACAAGAAAATCCATAAATCTTGAGAGTAATCCTTTTGTATTCCTGAGATCATCCTCTCTATATTGACATAGGTTTCATCATGCTCGAACGATTTTTGTCGAAGTCTATATCAGCAGTAGCCTTAGGGTTTGATATTTGGATAAATCGAGAGTTTAAATCACGAAACTGACATCGTTTCTAAGTCTTTGGGGTGTTTTAGCATCTTGCATCAAAGTATTGGAGAATTTTATGACAATAAAGTTCGTTGAATGCACAGGAGTACGCAGTTTTCTGGTGAATGTCGGATTTTGCGTGGAGCATGCGAATGGGAAGTTATGGTGCTGGGTTAGAGGAGCTTTCGAGGAGAAGTTCTATGCTAGTCTCGGTTTCAAGAATCATGGAGTCAAAAGGAAACGGGGGAGGAAAGAAGTTGTGTTAATGGTGATATAAAGGAACTGGAGTTGGGTTATGTCGCAGGAAGAAGGGAAATCTGGAGTGGGGGAAAATTAAAGACGCGGGTGTGTGTTTGATGGGCCTTGGGCCGTGAAGTGGTTAAGGTTATAGGTTTTATTAAATTTAAGTAGAGAATGGGGGAGTGGGATGTAAGTTTAGTTCGGCCAGGAGATGCTTTGCTGCGTGGGGTTCGAACTGAGTACGCCGGGAAAGAAGGCGGCATTAAGAGGTGATTATTAGAGGGAGATTAAATTAAAGGCTAATTATATAATAATTGTTTAAAGTTAATGACATTTAAATTAGTTCAAAATTGTATAATTCATAACTATCTCATACGTGATCAAATTTTGGAAAAACAAGATCCGTTGGGATCGTACAGACGATGGCTACACAATGGAACTGACTGGGAGTGAATTGGGGCTCATTACAATTTATAGCGAAATTAATTGTCAGATCTGAATCAAAGATAGTTAATCGTTATTTAACGATAACCATCCAATGTGAGTAAATATCACTAACTCTGTACAGTTATATTTTTATAAATATAATATAGTATTGATAAATGATGATTGATTGCTATGTGTTGATTGTTTGGTTGAATTGCTGATTTATTGGTTGAAATTATAGATAACGATATATATATAAATCGTTAATCAAATATTGAATCTGTTCATCAGAATATTTCATATTGAAATGAAATCGATGTTATTTATATTGTTTAACATCTGTGAATGCAGGGAAACAGGTTGGAGGGATCCAACTGAATTACTCAATATTTATAATATTGTTTGTTTTCATATATTGTGATGTATAATGTGATATATAATATGTGATTGATTATGATGACACTGGTTATGTCATTTGGTATTTTAAATACCATATGAAATACTGGAATGTAAAAAGGAAAGTTTCAAAGTGAATATTGAAAATGAAATATTTATATATGAGATAAATAGGATATTATAAAAGGTAATATTTGGAAAACAAATATTGGAAAATATAATTAACAAGATAAATGGGAAATGAATAGAATTATATAAAAGGCTTTGTATAGAATAAATAGAATTATATAAAGGGAGTTATAAATAAGATTTTTACGAATAGTCTATAAATAGAATTTGGAATTGGAATATTGTTTTTAAATGCGGAATCAAACTGTTTTGATTATATAAAGGAATATTATTCACATTTAATGTGAATGAAGGGTTTAAGTAAATATTTTTCAAATAAAATATTATAAAGGAATTTGGGGTTTGAAATAGGAATTTAAAATGGAAGTACTGAAATTAGAAACTGACTGGAAATTAGTTGAATTGAATGACTTTCTGGGTATCGATCTGATGTTGGTTTCGGCCTTCGGGGTTAATACGTAGGGGCTTGTTCTCTTACTAGTTTACAGTTAGAGACTGATAGAGGTGGGAAGATAGTGATGCGTGAATCAGAAATGGAAACGTTTTACAAAGTTAATAATGTATATTTTCTGAAATTAGAAAATAAGGATTTGATGAATATATGGAAACGAGAAATGGGGAAATGAATAAATGTTGATTGATGATTGATCGATAGAATTTCCATCTGGAAATAATATTGTTAGTTGCACATATGTTTTCCTTTGATAGTTAAATCACCGACTATCAAAGATTTTGACCATTTCCGCTGTCAATACGGAGAGACCGGGATCAGATATATTATCTGAAAACCACTCCGTATGGCATTAGCGTTGCGAATCGAATATGATGAAGATAATTGAAGACGGAGTTATGCAAGGGCTGTCCTGTTTACAGAATAGTGCCTTCGGATTGTCCAATCCCAAGACAACTTGAATGGACGAATGTCTGACAGAGTATGTCTGGCAGATCGCGTAAGTTGATCGTTTCAAACGTATTTACGTTGGTGGCGGAGGAATTCGTTTCTCTTAGCTTATACCCGTGGTATTTTTTGGGAAATCAATTTGTGATTTGATGGTATGACGATGTGGCATTCAAAGTAAATGAAGGAGCGATCTGTTAAAAGATATGTTATGACCTCAAGCCTCATCAACTGGGAAATGACATAAATCAGGCAGGCAGCATGGCTAAGTGGGTCGCACTCAATTAGGGTATATTGTCACCATCTAGAGAATATTCATTTGTTACTTCTTTCGCTTATGTATCTCCCGGGAACGGTTATGTTGGTATACCAACCATAAAGCGATAATGTATTCGAAACATTCAAGCGAAATGAATGGTCGGTCATGTGTGGCCGAGTTACAAGATGTTCTTGTTGAACTCCAGTGTATCGCTTCTAGAGTACACTGATCGGAAGGTGGTTCCATATCTTGTCATAGTTGGAATCCATTACCCAATAAGAGCCCGTGGTTTTGATTGTATATTATATATGTAAAGCGTGAGATGAAAGCGTTCTACTAGATTTCTATCTACTTGATTTAGACATTATTATAATATCAGAAGAGATTTGATATAAAGAATATTTTGGTTTGTCGTAAGGTAAAAACCGTCCGTGTTTATGTGTGGATCAGTCTTACGATTATCCTTTGTTTTAAAAGTATTTTGAAAGGTTAAACAAATGATTTGAGTTTACTCACATCAGTCACATGACTGACCCAGAGTTTATTTTGTTTTCCCTAAACTCTTGGGTGCCCAATTTTGTACGGGCAGTCAAGTAGTCAGGATGTTACAGATACTTGAAGAGCTAGAGCAGGAGCCTTCAGGATTATATAGATATTGTTATTTCCGCTGTGTTGTAAGTGTTATACTCTGATAATGTTACTGTATTCATATACTAGTTTTATTTCAAAGTTATGTATCTATTATATATTGTTCGTTCCGCTGTGAGTTTCGTGTTACTCCGATGATGATGTATGTTCTTCTTCTTCTTCTTCTACTCTAAGTTTTTATCTTATCTATTTTCACCCTCTAATTTCTTTCATGGACTATCCAGTATTTCCGATGCTTGAATAGTCAACATTGGAATTTATGTCGAGTACTCAAGGTCGCGAAAACCCGGGTCGTTACAGATGTATCAGAGCTGAAGGTTAAGTTATTACCTTGGCTCTGTGATGTGACTCAGTAGAGATGGGGTTAGTAATACCCTAGATTGAGTTTGAGTGTGTATATATATATATGAGCACGTATTTGTTATTTGATATAAAAATAATTTTATATTGTGGAGATTTATTGGTTGAGTTGTTTATGAGTTCTGGTCGATAAGTTTGATCCACTGTATCGGTGGGAGTTTCTAAACACTTGAAAACGATGAACCGACACTGTATGTTTCGAAAAGATGGTAAATGATATAATTTTACCGAAAATATATTTTGATATAAACAGATGATTTATATTGATATTATTATTGAATGTGTTAGTTGTAATTATAATCGAATAAGATTATAATTGGAATGGTTATGTAAATAACCAATCAGAATTCATATGAATATAATATATGAAATAAGATGAAGTAAATCTGAATTTAGAATCAAAATTGGAATTTAAAAGTTAGAGAAGTGTTTGTAAATGGAATTGGATTAAATATATGAGAATTTTAAAATCTAGGAGATTTTAAATTGTTTACAAGAATTGTGAATGATATTTTGAAAGTAGTTTCAAAATGAAGGTGTTTAAATATGGTTTTGAAATTTGTTATAGTATTGAACTCACTTCGATGGCTGGGCAATAACCCTGATAATGATGGCCACATCATCAGTGTCATTTTCGAGTTACTAAGTGACGGATTACTACCAAAGAGATTGTTTTCGAATTATTTTGGGAAAAAGAGTTGTTTTGATATTCCAAAATGAATATTTGATTTTTGAAAAGCAAAGTTGTTTAAAAACTCCCAGAAACAGATTATTTGAATTAAAACAAATTAAACTAAAATTTGTAAAAGCAAATAGAAATTGAATTGAAACCAGTTAAGTGGAAAAATGAATTGAGATAGAAAGTATCAAATTAGATTGGATTAGAGATAATCTGAAATGGAATTTGATTGGTAAGTTAAGGGTTGAAATTAATAATGGAATCTAAGTTGAGAACAGAATTCGGCTTAGGTATAACCGAATGATCGGGATGACATTGGTATATGCAGGATTGGTAACACATGGAAAGGATATATTGATATGCCCGACAAAAAGGTACCAGTTTATATTATATATGGGTTTGAGATTTTGAAGAACCGAATTGGCAAGCCGCTTGGCTGTTTGATTTTCTTTTGGGTCAAAGAAGGTCTAGAGAGGCGAGTTGGAGTTTGAGCTATTGACCAGTACAAAGGAGGTGCTGGCGAAATTTTTCGAAAGGTTAAGGTGTTAGAAAATTTTCAGGATTTTTTAAAATTTTCGTTAGCAGGAATAAATAAATTTTTAATTAAAATAAATTGGTTCAGTAAAACTGAAGTTAAGAAGTGAACAAATAATTTTTAACCCAGTTAATAGGGTTGTTTTCTACCTTAGCAATTTCGAGGACGAAATTATTTTAAGGGGGAAAGAATGTAACGACCCGTATTTTTACGGTATAATAATTAATTAATTTAATTATATAAATAGTGATTCAGAGAATTAAATGGTTATTAAATTAAATAATATTGAATATTTAATTAATATTAATAATAGAATAATATATTTATTTATGAAATAGTCGGAATAGTGGAATTGACAATATTATGTGAATTGGATTATTTATAATATATAATTCAGTTTAGAATTTGAATTATATTAATGAATATATTATATCAACGACAGTTGAACATATAATTATATTATAATTATAATCGAGCTTGAAATGGCACTGCAATTCGTAATTTGGCGATTCGAACTTCAAACGAATATACAGAATCCGTTTTAAATCGGATTTCTGTGAAACAAGAAACGTTCGGAGTTGGGGAAGTATATTTTTCTAATGGAAGAGAAAATTCGGGATTTTGTCTTGTAGATCTTGGGTTATGTCCAAATCAAATTTTAGAAATTTGCTATGGAATTCATATATAATTTATAACGATATATAAAAAGGAATTTCATTACAAATCGAATATCGATTTAATCGGGATTTGGAATATCGAGTTAGAAATTCATATAGGAATATTCTGGAGCGGTATGGTATTCTATTGTGAACATATACGATAATATTTATTTTTTAATATTTATTTTAATTATTTTTAAATATATTTATATATTTAAATGGGTTATTTAGAGCTTTAAAAATAGCCAGTTTTGCAAACGAACCCCGTTTTTGACGAAACTAATTTTGTTGGATCCGTAATATTAAATTATTGTTAGATTCCAAGTTTTGTGATTTTTGGAGTCAGTATGTGGCCGTACGTATTTTTAATGTGAAAAACAGTCAGTATTTTGATGGTTAAAAATACGTTGTGTGAGCAAACAGAGTCGGAATTTGACGAAACTAGTTTCGTTGGGTCCGTAATGTCGAACTGTAGCTACGTGCCCATTTTAATGATTTTTGGGTATCATGTGTGATCATAGAAATTTAAAAGGATAAATATAAACAACGTTCGATTAAAACTAAATATAATAATTGAATAAAAAAATATTTAAACTTTCCTTTAAAATACCCTTAACATTCCTAACCTAATTTCATTTCTTCATTTGGTCGAATACCGAGCCGCCAACATTCTTTCTTCTTCCAGTAAAAGTTTGTTCTCAAATAATTCACAAGAAAATCCATAAATCTTGAGAGTAATCCTTTTGTATTCCTGAGATCATCCTCTTCGTTTTCACATAGGTTTCATCATGCTCGAATGGTTTTTGTTAAAGTCGTATATCAGCAGTAGCCTTAGGGTTTGATATTTGGATAAATTGAGACTTTAAATCACGAAACCGATATCGTTTCTGAGTCTTTGGGGTGCTTTAGCATCTTGCATCAAAGTATTGGAGAATTTTATGACAATAAAGTTCGGTGAATGCACAGGAGTACGCCGTTTTCTGGTGAATGTCGGATTTTGCGTGGAGCATGCAAATGGGAAGTTACGGTGCTGGGTTAGAGGAGTTTTTGAAGAGAAGTTCTATGCTAGTCTCGGTTTCAAGAATCATGGAGTCAAAAGGAAACGGGGGAGGAAAGAAGTAGTGTTAATGGTGATAAAGGAACTGGAGTTGGGTTATGTTGCAGGAAGAAGGGAAATCTGGAGTGGGGGAAAACTAAAGACGCGTGTGTGTGTTTGATGGGCCTTGGGCCGTGAAGTGGTTAACGTTATAGGTTTTATTAAATTTAAGTAGAGAATGGGGGAGTGGGATGTAAGTTTAGTTCGGCCAGAAGATACTTTGCTACGTGGGGTTCGAACTGAGTACGCATGGAAAGAAGGCGGCATTAAGAGGTGATTATTAGATGGAGATTAAATTAAAGGCTAATTATATAATAATTGATTAAAGTTAATGACATTTAAATTAGTTCAAACTTGTATAATTCATAACTATCTCATACGTGATTAGATTTTGGCAAAACAAGATCCATTGGGATCGTACAGACGATGGCTGCACTGGAACTGACTGGGAGTGAATTGGGGCTCATTACAATTTATAGCGAAATAAATTGCCAGATCTGAATCAAAGATAGTTAATCGTTATTTAACGATAACCATCCAATGTGAGTAAATCTCACTAAATCTGTACAGTTATATTTTTATAAATATAATCTAGTATTGATAAATGATGATTGATTGTTGTGTGTTGATTGTTTGGTTGAATTGCTGATTTATTGGTTGAAATTGTAGATAACGATATATATATAAATCGTTAATCAAATATTGATTCTGTTTATCAGAATATTTCATATTGAAATGAAATCAATGTTATTTATATTGTTTAACATCTGTGAATGCAGAGAAACAGGTTGGAGGGATCCAACTGGATTCCTCAATATTTATAATACTGTTTGTTTTCATATATTGTGATATATGATGTAATATATAATTTGTGATTGATTATGATGACACTGGTCATGTTATTTGTATTTTAAATACCATATGAAATACTGGAATGTAAAAAGGACATTTTCAAAGTGAATATTGAAAATGAAATATTTATATATGAGATAAATAGGATATAATAACAGGTAATATTTGGAAAACAAATATTGGAAAATATAATTAAAGAGATAAATGGGAAATGAATAGAATTATAAAAAAGGCTTTGTATAGAATAAATAGAATTATATAAAGGTAGTTATAAATAAGATTTTTACGAATAGTCTATAAATAGAATTTGGATTTGGAATATTGTTTTTAAATGCGGAATCAAACTGTTTTGATTATATAAAGGAATATTATTCACATTTAATGTGAATAAAGGATTTAAGTAAATATTTTGCAAATAAAATATTATAAAGGAATTTGGGGTTTGAAATAGGAATTTAAAATGGAAGTACTGAAATTAGAAACTGACTGGAAATTAGTTGAATTGAATGACTTTCTGGGTATCGATCTGATGTTGGTTTCAGCCTTCGGGGTTAATACGTAGGGGGTTGTTCTCTTACTAGTTTATAGTTAGAGACTGATAGAGGTGGGAAGATAGTGATGCGTGAATCGGAAATGGAAACGTTTTCCAAAGTTAATAATGTATATTTTCTAAAATTAGAAAATAAGGATTTGATGAATATATGAAAACGAGAAATGAATAAATGTTGATTGATGATTGATCGATAGAATTTCCATCTAGAAATAATATCGTTGGTTGCACATATGTTTTCCTTTGATAGTTAAATCACCGACTATTAAAGATTTTGACCATTTCCGTTGTCAATACGGAGAGACCAGGTTCAGATATATTATCTGAAAACCACTCTGTATGGCATTAGCGTTGCGAATCGAATATGATGAAGATAATTGAAGACGGAGTTATGCAAGGGTTGTCCTGTTTACAGAATAGTGCCTTCGGATTGTCCAATCCCAGGACAACTTGAATGGACGAATGTCTGACAGAGTATGTCTGGCAGATCGCGTAAGTTGATCGTTTCAAACGTATTTACGTTAGTGGCGGAGGAATTCGTTTCTCTTAGCTTATACCCGTGGTATTTTTGGGGAAATCAATTTGTGATTTGACGGTATGACGATGTGGCATTCAAAGTAAATGAAGGAGCGATCTATTAAAGGATACGTTATGACCTCAAGCCTCATCAACTGGGAAATGACAGAAATCGGGCAGACAACATGGCTAAGTGGGCCGCACCCAATTAGGGTATATTATCACCATCTAGAGAATATTCATTTGTTACTTCTTTCGCTTCTGTATCTCCCGGGAACGATTATGTTGGTTTACCAACCATAAGGTGATAATATATTCGGAACATTCAAGCGAAATAAATGGTCGGTCATGTGTGGCCGAGTTACAAGATGTTTTTGTTGAACTCCAGTGTATCGCTTCTAGAGTCCACTGATCGGAAGGTGGTTCCATACCTTGTCATAGTTGGAATCCATTACCCAATAATAGTCCACGGTTTTGATTGTATATTATATATGTAGAGCGTGAGATGAAAGCGTTCTACTAGATTGATATCTACTTGATTTAGACATTATTATAATATCAGAAGAGATTTGATATAAAGAATATTTTGGTTTTTTGTAAAGTAAAAACCGTCCGTGTTTATGTGTGGATCGGTCTTACGATTATCCTTTGTTTTAAAAGGATTTTGAAAGGTTAAACAAATGATTTGAGTTTACTCACACCACTCACATGACTGACCCAGAGTTTATTTTGTTTTGTTTTCCCTAAACTCTTGGGTGCCCAATTTTGTACAGGCAGTCAAGTAGTCGGGATGTTACAGATACTTGAAGAGCTGGAGCAGGAGGCTTCAGGATTATATAGCTATTGTTATTTCCGCTGTGTTGTAAGTGTTGTACTCTGATAATGTTACTGTATACATATACTAGTTTTATTTCAAAGTTATGTATCTATTATATATTGTTCGTTCCACTGTGAGTTTCGTGTTACTCTGATGATGATGTATGTTCTTCTTCTACTCTATGTTTCTATCTTATCTATTCTCACCCTCTAATTTCTTTCATGGACTATTCGGTATTTCCAATGCTTGAATAGTCGACATTGAGATTTATGTCGAGTACTCAAGGTCGTGAAAACCCGGGTCATTACATGACATAGATGAAACTTGTCATGGCAAGGATAAAATAGAACTGGGGAGATGCATACGAGCAAGAACTTCCAAGTACTTTGGCTTAGAATTCTTAACTTTCATGTTAGAAAATGAACCTCAATCATACAAATAGATTTTGCCATCTTCTGAGTCTTCGTCTTAGAAAGAAGAGATTAAAAGTGAGATGGTTCGATTTTAAGTAATAAAACTCAAGGAAACAGTTGAATGTCCAGTAGTATAAAACCAATATCCAATAAGAAGATGAAACTAGATGGCTCTATTAACAAATATAAAAGCAAGATTGGTACCAAAAGGATGTCATCAAAAAGAAGATGCAGACTTTTTGATATTTACTCACCGGTTTCATCAATAACCTCTATCAGAATGTTAATAGTAACAACATTCATATATAATCTAGAAAATTATCAAATGGATGTAAGAAAGTATTTGTAAATGAAGATCCCGATGAGAAGATATAATGGAGCAACCGGAATGTTTTATTTCCAAAGGAAATAAGAATAAATTTGTAGATTAGTAAAATCATTATACAGACTTAAACAAGCTCTAAACCAATAACAGCAAAATTTGATAGTGTTATAATGAAAAATGGTTTACGTATAAACAAATGTGAAAAATGTGTTTATTACAGACAAGTTGTTGAATCATATGTAATTATTTGTAAATATGTAGATGATATGATAATCTTTGGTCTTACACCAAGGTTATAGAGAACATAAAGAAAATGTTGAAAATGTTGATAGATAATTTTGACATGAAAGACTTTCGAGCAGCAGGCATTATTTCTGAAATCGAAATAATAAAAACTCCTAATGGAATGAAGTATCTCAATCGCATTATGTAAACAAAGCGATTGAAAAGTTTAAAGAGCACGGACTCAAAGGGGTTAAAACACCTTTGATTCATCGGAAGTTTTGCATTAAAACACTAATAAAATGTAATGTGGCTAGAATATTCTCGTGTAAATTTTGTTTAATGCTCATGAATTGCCACAAGCAAATATAGCTTATGCAATAAGTCAACCGACTAGGTATATGAGTAACCAAGAAAAAGAACACCAAGAAGTATTAATGAGAGTGTTGGGATATTTAAAGAATACTAGAGACTGCTCCTTACATTAAGGAAAATACCATGCGACCTTAGTACCATCCAGTGATGTAAACTGAATTTCAGACTCAAAGAAATCCAAATCAATAAGTGGTAATATTTTTGCCTTATCAAGAGCGATTGCGTCATGTAAATCTGTAAAACAAAATGCATAGGCTGATCCACTATGAAAGTTGAGTTCAATGCTTTAGATAAAGCACATGATGAAGCAGAACGACTTCGTCAATTTCTAGAAGATGCTTCATTTTGATCAAAACAATGTTTCATCCATATGTACTCACCGCGATAATCAGGCAGCGCCAGGTAAAATGCGAACTTTATGTATAATGGGAAGCCACAACACATTCGTCGATGTCATAACAGTGTAAAGCAGTTACACTGTTATGGAACTATCTTCATTGATTACGCAAGTAACAAAAGATAATCTAGTGATTTTTTACTAGAGAATTAATGGAAAAGAAAATTAACTGTGCACCTAGAGAAATAAGTTTAAGAACCTAAAACCAACAAGATTATTTTATATGAAAATCTATCATAGTGACTGAAGATCCCATGGATAAGGATCAATATGCAAAACAATAATTGATAACTCAAAAAGTAATGCATGTTAACTTATTTTTACCCACTTTTATTGTACATAATAAAATGCATGCCTACAGAAATATTATAAAAGATTAAGGTATGCTTTTAATGATGACAGCATCCTGGAAAACATCAAGTTCGGCATATGTATGATTCTCCTGACGGATGCGATCACCCATGTTAACATTAGTTGGGTTAGCTCTATAGGAATATCAAGATTTAAATTCTCCAAACATTCACGGAACCAACTTTGTTCAAGACCAAAGTGAAGATAACCAAGAGATTAGATGCGAAGGGAAACGATGCTTCATAAAGCTTATTGTATATCGTACACCATAGACATACGATTCAAGGTGAAATAGTTCACTGATTAGCTATTTTCGATATAGCATTTTTCAATATGTACTATGTGAAATTTTCCTTTGCGCGGGGGATAGCATATATTGTCATGTGGGGGATTGTTAATGATCCTTGATAGAAGAGGTGAATGACTATAAATTTTAAAGTCCCACATTAGTGAAAATATAAGAGGAAAACATAATTATATATAATTTATGATCAACCTATACCGATACATAATATTGTATAACATTGTGCGAAGGGGAAGACCTATGTGACAATGGTTTAACATGTGTGCCACCCTCCTATCCTATACGAGGTCGGGCTGGGCCCGAATGCAGATGCAGATTCAATCATTCTAGACGGTTTTATTTTTGCATGTTTAAATCAACCATCATGCCTGAATGGACATAACATTTTTGCAACACATACGAACTATTACAAATCACTGTTTGAATGGTCGCGACTTTAGACTGCTGCAAATTATTGTTGCAATAGACATGACTGTTGCAAATTACCAACATAAATGATTGTTGCAAAACAACTACCTTGATTCAAACGAACAAACGCAACCATTTCAAGAAATGTGATTGCTAAAGAGAACACTATAAAAAATGGAGAATCCTAATCACATTCTCATTCCTTTTCAATCCTCTTATCTTAATTTATTCATTTGCTCTTCTATTCTAAAATCAAAGCAACTCTGTATCATAGAGCGAAATCACAATCTCGTGTGGATTGTCGTTTTTGTATCTTGAAAGGCTTTAAATAAGGAAATTGTTACGACAAACCTCAGACGAATCTTCCTTATATTGATTAGATTATTTTATTTTGATGTTTCGATTTTATTTCTTTTCAATTTATCTTCTCGTTTCTACTGCTTAAAATCACTCCGCTCTTGTGTTATGATTATGTGTCCCGATGCACGAATTCAATGTATTTGGATATAGATTATCGTTCTTCATTATTATTTGCATAATCAAGTCCCTACAATTATTTGATGTTTAATTAAAATTAATAGAAAACATATTATTTTTCCAAGTTATAAAGCCAAACGGTTGGTTCTACGCCAATATGTTGTTGTATTAGTTGAAGCTCTACAGTATCTATGGATAGTTAATATACGGACATATTCACCTCATTTGAATTGAGAATATCCTTATCCACTGGATTAGAAGTTGAGAACTAGGACAACTTGACTCATTCTTGAGTGGTTGCAAGATGATTCGACAACCAGGTAGGTCGGTAAGTGTGGTTCTAACAAATGATGTGTCGATAAGAGCATCATAGGAAAAAAGGATAAACAAAAAGGTAATAGAAATAAAATAGATTAGACTTGATCGACAAAAATCCAGAGAATCCTACTTTTTGGATCGGCTTATATGGTTTCGTAACACGCTTACCTCCTACTTACTGACTAGTCCATTTTTGCTTCTTTTCCTTGCGTTTTCTCTGTTGTTTCTCCTCCAATCTTTCTACTTGAACACATAACCCCTGGGTATGTGTACAACATCTTTGGCACATAATTATACCATAACATCTCCATCGGTGAATAGAATCGTAGTCAGGCAGGATGATCCAACATTGAATTGACGATTTCTCTGTCTTTCATGTCTTCTACCAATCTTTATCTTCAAAATCATGTAGTTCTCCTAACAAACCTGATGCAAATAAATATATGTGAAGTGCATAACAATGCGAAGACTCAATGAGAAATCACTAAACTCTCTACCACATGCATTTCATCATCGGTCAAAGTCTTTAAACACCCTTAGTTTATTCTTTTCAAAACCAAACCAATGTGAACCTACACAGTTTATAACTATCATCTAATGACCACGCTATAATCATGATAATTTTGTATCATCAAATATATGATTAGAATGTTCAGACCCTTCAGACGACTCAAGTCGCTTAGAATCCCATGATACTGTCATCTAAGTGTCGTATATATATATATATATATATATATATATATATATATATATATATATATATATATATATATATATATATATACACACACACACATACATACATACATACATATATATATATACATATATTCTTTGGCCAACAATAAGTGCTAGATAAACGATAAGATGTATCCATTTTCAAATTTATTTTCATTCTCAACCCAGAAAACAAAAAAGTCATCATCATTTAAGCTCAATCTTCAAATGGTTGTTTATAGACAATTCTAACTTAAATAAAAGAAGAATCAAACTTGGAGTGAGATCCAACCCTCTTACTAAGGTAAGCCTTTGTTAGATCCAAGCCTTCAAACGACTCAGATCGCTTGAAATCCCCTGGTTCTACACACATCCCAACATAAATGTGAACTATATATGCTTGTTTTCTTTGGTCAGCGAAAAGTTATAGATGAACGATAGGAAGATATAAATTCATTTTCGATTTTAGTTCCATTTTCAACCCAAAAAACAAAAGGGAATAATCATTTGAAGTTCATTCTTGAAATGGTTGTTTTCAAATAGAAGAACCGAATAATCAAACTTAGAGAACCACGCCTGTATCAGGGGAAAGCTTTTGCTTGATTGGTCAATTTTAAAGTAAAAAAATGTCAAACCGAAATGAAAAAAAGATCAAAACTAAGCCATACCCAACTACATTGATTTCAGTTAATTCATTTAGTAACCGATTTAACCAACTTAAAAAAACGAATAAGAGAATTCACTATACACTACTATTCAAATGATTGATTTAATGAAAAGAAAGCATAAACTTATGTTTATATAAACTATTTTAAGTATCCATTTTAAGTTAATATGGAAGAAAAAAATATAAGGTTTGTTTTTTATTACTAAATAAATTGTTAGAAATATCACAATGTCATGAATTCGGATAATATAATAAATTTTGGTTCATTCAGGTAAACACTTAAACCAACAACAAAAATAAAATTATTTTACAAATTAAACTTAAACCGATATAATTTCATAATCGAAGAAAACTGATCGAAATGAAATGACTTGGTTGATTATTTAGGTTCTAATCAAATATTATTCATCCCTACCTATTACAATTGGACCGTCAAACTTCCTAGCACTGACATATGTTAACGTCAGGGCCAACAATTTAATCATTTGCTATAAAAAATTAAATCTAAAATAACTGCACCTTAATCTTTTTATGTTCTGCACCAAACTCCTGTATAAACATATATTTCTACAAATAACCAGCTTAATTTGGGGAAATGGATAACACTATATCCACCACTTCATGTCATCTAATTATAGGATTATCAATGGATATAACAAAAATCTAAATCCGTCCACATCCGAAAAAGATAAATATCAAATATTCAAAAAAAAAATGTAGATACGAATATGAAGAGAACTGCATTCAAAAATTATCCATCTGATTTTTTTTCAAGATTATAATTTAAATACGTGCATTCTATCATAATGAAAGATATTCATTACTTTATCAAGTTAGATTTATATTTTACACAATAAACGCATATCAACCATTCATCACTAATTATTACCATCATATATATTAATTTCAAATACTTTAATAACCAGTGGAATTTAAAAAAGAGATTGTTAAAGTAACTCCAATTTTGGTTAAGTGTGGTTACAATTTTAAGTTATTTTAAAATTATAATGGAAGGACAAAATAAATTAGCCTCCTCTTAACCCTATAAATAAAAATTCCAATATTAATCCTCTAATCTTCCTTAATTTAAGCCTTAAACCTTATTTTATTCATGGAGAATGCTAATTTAATTTAATGTTAGATATGAATTAAAAATTGAATTTGATAATGTAATAGTAACACAGGAAAGTAGGGTGGGTGATCAAAAAAACATCGAATCAAGCATTTAAATGCAATGTCATATTGGACGATATAAATGAAAAATAAATCACTAAACACAATATTTATTTGAAATAGTACATAAATATGTTCAATCTAATTCGCTATATAAGTTCAAAAAATATTTTGCGTGTTGGTTTGATTATGAATCATGAAGTCAAGTAAGAAAGTATAGTGGAATTCTACAAGATAATATTGGTAATCAAAATATTACATGGTACATGATGGCTGTTTATGTAAAAATCGGATTTGATTGCTTTCTCCTCGTTTTCTTCTTTCGAACCATGGTGGAGAAACTAAGGTTAGCTAGACGATTTAGTTTGGTTTTAAAGCAACGTGGTTTTTGTCGTTTTTGTCAATCGATTTTTTAAGTAAAGCAGCACGTGATGACATAGAAAATGGTACATTCATTCCTTTTAATTTTCTTTATTTTCAATCCTCCCTTAACAAAAAATAAATGAAAAGTCCCTTTAAAATTCTCCTCCCCTTAACCAAAATTGACATTCCATTAACAATCCTCTTTAAAAAAGATGCATTACACTTAATTTTTTTCAGTTATTCTTAATTTATCGATCGTTGACGAAGAAGATAATTATTGGATACCCGTTCATATCCACATATACGAAAATCAGATATTCGAAAGTAATTTCTAATATGAATACGACAACATCCATCGACGGCACAAAATCGTAGAAATAAAATTTTCAGTTGCTTAAATGTGTAGATTTCTAAACCACAAGCCTTTTACCACAAAGTAATCAAGTAAAGAAGATAATCATATTTAGGGCTGTCAATGAATACTCGAAAATCCAACATTCGTCAAAATACTTATCCGAAAATATAAAAAATATTCGTTATCAGGCATTATCCGCAAAGCGGATACAGACATCCGAAATGATTTTCGAATAAAGATATGGTTATAATGGTATTCTGTATCTGAAAAATACCCGTCCAACTAACTTATGTACTATATATAACTCAAAACAGAAAAATAGAGTTAATAACTATTTTGTAACTGTTAGACGTTACTATAATATAATTTTTTGTCCATTTTTAGTGAAAAAATATAGTTTTTAGTGTTTAATTTTGGAATATTTTCGAATATGCTTATGTATATTAGTATAAACAATGTTTCATCATCACATTTCTTTATTTTCTGGTTTTTTTTTTTTTTTAACAGACATTAGCATAAAAAATATTTTATGTTCATCTAAACCTTTATTTATACTCTTAAATTTATTAATTACAGGCGAAGCGGATAAAGATAAATATCTGATATCCGTCCGTATTCGAGAATTAAGCAAACACGGATATCCGAAAATTAAACGCATACAGATATTCGATATTCGATATTCGAAAATAAATTCGGATACAAATACGGATATAACACTATCCGTGTCTGAAAGCATCTGTTCACAGCCTTAATCATATCAATAGAAACGCCAACTTAAAGAGGAAAATACAAAAGATTAACATAGCTTATATATGTAATAAATCAATCTTACATATTATCTGAAGTTGAACTTCAACCCAATTTAAAATTTTGAACGGATATTGACCAGTTAGCATCCAAAAAGAGGGCTTAAAGGTGATTTTAAGATGGTATAGTAACGACGATCAAGCTCAACTATGAAACAAAAAGAGTTATCATACCAGAGGAGGTTTTTTTTTTCCTTTCCCCACAGCTGAAGGTTGATAACTCACATTACATTTGACAAGATTTATATTTCCAAGATAAAGGAACCTTTAAATATATGTAGCTGAAAAGGATTCCACTAAACTCGGTTAAATTCGTTAAACTAGAAGTGCAAGTATAAAAAAAATTCATTTACAATAAGAACTGCATAAGACTAAAGGAACCTGGAATCTGAAAGAAGAGTTACACACAACAGTTTATCACAGCCTGCATGGAAATAAAATCTACTGACTGACATTGAGGAGCTCATTTCCAATATGATCTGAAGGGATCGCCTTTACCCAATCTTGCTATTTTATCTCCGTTCAACCCCTGCACAATTGATGCAGTTCCAGTAAGATAAATAAACTGGGATGAAAGAGAAGTTGTGTTCCGAGGGGTATATGATCCTAACTTTTTATCCTAACGTGCATTGATTATCTACTGATTCAACTCATGATCAATTTTATCAAGCTTACCATATTTTTGATGCCTTGTAGCTTAATTTATTACATATTATTAGCTGAAATATTATTGTTAAATATGTATTCAAAATAGAGGGACACGACAAAATCAAAGAGATCCAATATGCAATGTAAACATACCTGTATATCTTTTAATGGAACGGTTTCCATTTATTAAGTTAGGAACAATTCTCCTCTCTTGACTTAGTGATAGTATCTCCTGCATTCTTTCAGGCCAATCAGAATTTAATCGCCTTGCAAAATCTTCCACTTCCCTGCAGTACGTTAATATTGAAAAGGAGTTTCAAGGATACAGTATACAGATTGGCACAAGGTGTCCTAGTTCCAAAGTCCGAAGCTATTGCCATCAGCAATACCATCTATAAGGTTTCTACAAACCATAGTGAATGACGACTGAGCAAAAGCTTATGACTGCCTAAGATGCTTCCAGCTGTTTTTTGACGATTTATGTCACTACCAAGAAACAATAATGTAAACATCTCACTTGCATCTGTACTTCAATTAATAAAGCCATTCATTGGGGCTAGAACATGGTTCGGACCGATCTTCCAATATTTTAAAAGATATCAGTTCTAATGATATATGAGACTGTTGTCACATTCCATAAAACTTCCACTAATTTATCCTATATGATATTTCGTTCCAATAGCAAAATAATGTTTAAAATCATTTTGACTTATTATGGTTTAAATATCAGCAAGGCATGATTGCATTAGCAGTGACAGAGCTACAGATGAAAGGAAGACGAGAGAGGGAGGGAAGGGGGAGGCCAGACTCCCTGCTTGATTCGTAATTTTCTTACAGAAAACAGTTGGTTTTTTCCCCTCCTTCCCACTTATTTTCTGCCTATAAATGTCATGCTAAATAACAACTATATATGTATGTGTGTGTGTGTGTGCACGCGTGTATATGTTTGAGATACAGTTTGTAAAAAAATACCATTTCAACTATAAACAAATTGACCATGTCATAAATCTCCAGCTGGTGGTAAATTCCACATGCTCCGTTTTCAGAAAAATCATCGAGGTAAAATTCAAATAAGAAACAAGCTTTACTTTGTCAAAAGCAGCAAATGAATCAACCAAACTGGAAGCCAACACACAAAGCAGCAGTCTGTATTTACCTTATTAAAGTGATCGTTAAGTTCAACCATTTTCATATTTAAACAAACATTTAAAAAAAAAAAATCAACTCAACAATTAATGTAAATTTTAACAATTGATCATTTCTTTAATCTTGAATGTTTCTAAACTTTTTATGGGGTTCCATATCTAGCCAACCCCAACTTGTTTGGGATTTATGGCTTAGTTGTTGTTGTTGTTGATCACTTCCTTAATCTACCCAAAGAAGATAAATATCAGCACTATCCATCTTTAAAATAAAAAGTGTGTTTTGTGCAAAAAGATTCAACTACATTCAAATGAGTGCCCACATTCACTAATCTTTCATTTTGCATAAACGCTCTCCAGATACCATCACATCACTTATCTTGATCTTTTTGTTACAGTACTTTGGAAATATCATTAGTACTTTAACAATTATATTTTCATGAAATGCGAAATAAATGTTTCCTATAAATTTTGTGTTCCCTTGTTTTATTGCCAGACATATTCTCTACTAAATCCGTAAGACATCAATTACAAAAGAAAACATAAATAACATTAATTACCATCTGTGAAACTCAATATGCCTCCTCCAATAGTTCCACATTACGCTCTTGATTAATCCCCACACACTATATAATTTATCACTTTCTAGTTGCCTATTATACTAATTATTTTTGTTTATTAAGGATGTTTCGTCGCTTGCACTACAACAACAACTACAACTAAGTCATTACTCCCAAACAAATTAGGGTTGATCAAAGATTGAACCCAAAACCAAATGACAAATTCAATTTAAAGGTAATAACAATAACAAGAACTTAAAAGTGAAAACATAAATAAAGATAAAAACAAAATAAAATAAAAATAAACAAATAATAATAGTAATAATAATGAATATAAAAAAAAGATGACGATGATGATGGTACAACTACTAGCAGTAACAGATACCGAAGATAAACACTATGTCTTATGCCCCAATTCATTAGTCCTATAATCTAAAACTTATAACAATCTTTCTAAATTAGCCATAATCTCATGGTTCTGATACATAGATCGCTAACTTCCATGCGCTTCTATTTGACGCTAGCTTTTCGAATATATTTCAATTTCTCAAGTTTTTTTTACTACTTCCTCTCATGTCATCCTTGGTCGAACTCTACAGTACTTTGGACATTTGCCGCTTGCACCACACCCCGGCAAAAATAAACAAGTGAGAAACCACACCCCGGCAAAAATAAACAAGTGAGAATACTCATAAATGTGATCTATAATTTTACCAGCAAAAATTACCTAGTGAGAAAACTCAAAAATGTGATCTGCAATTTTAGCAACACAAAAAAGTGCTGATTGAAGATAGTGCGCTAAACATTAAACAAAGTAGTTGTTTTTTCCCTTTGAGTACTTTATAAGACATTGAACATACCTTGCATATAAATTGCATTTTCTTGACCATGTAATTTTGTTCTGCTCAATTTATTTTTACTTAAGCTTCAAGTGATATCATGTGTTAGGAATATGTATCATGCCTACCAACGTTTGGATAACATATGGCTGTCAACGGATGATTTTGGATGTGGATGGTGTCATATCTGTATCAACATCCCAAATCATTTTCGGATATGGATATCTGCATCCGCAAATACGAACAGATATCGAATAATTATTTTATCCACTAACGATCGATAAACTAAGAAACATAAATGAAAATTTTGATTTATTTCAAACAATTCTAAATTTCATTTAGGACAAATTTTTGGTTTGAGCCTTTGAAAACAACTTATTGTATAAACAGGTCTCTTTCATAACTTATTATGAAAGTAGGCCTGTTTTCTATCAGGGAACTGACCTTGCGCACTCCATTTGTACGCAAGAACAAATTTGTTCTTACGCAAAAATGGAGTGCGCTGGTTTTTTTATTTTTATTTTATACTTGAGCATTCCATTTGTGCACAAGAACAAATTTGTTCTTGCGCACAAATGGAGTGCGCAAGGTCTTTTTGGGGATGAAAAAAACAGTGAGCTTGCATAAGCTTTCCTTCAAACATTGGAAAAAAAAAACTGCGCACTCCATTTTTGCGCAAGAACAAAATTGTTCTTGCACAAAAATGGAGTGCGCAAGGCAAAGTGCCCAAATAGAAAACAGGCCTACTTTCATAATAAGTTATGAAAGAGACCTGTTTTTACAATAAGTTGTTTTCAGAGGCTCAAACCAAAAATTTATCCTTTCATTTATTATAAAAGTGTTTAAGATAAACGAGTATGCTGATAATAAATAGTTTTTATCCTCTAATACGCATTTAGTGGATACAATATAAACCATGGTTTGAGATTCCGTCAGGCACGCCGGAATCCCGGCCATTCCGACCCGGTTCCAGCGTTGACCGGAACACAATTTGTCTTAAAAACCGTTGCGTCGATCGACGAGATAAAATCTGTTCGCAGTCACTTCCTGTGTAACCAGAGGCTTTCACCTGCAAAGGAAGCCAAAGATTCAAGCATCCATCTTTTACACTCTATTGATTTTAGAGTTACTTCGGTTCCAATGTAAGTATCATCTTGAAGCATGAAAATACCAAGCAAATGTAATGAAGGAAAAGGTAAATGGAAAATATGAGCATTGACCAGTGGGTTAGAGGGAGGAGACGAATGAAAAAGAGGAAAGCATTAATAACAAAGTCTGAGGAAACCAGATAGGTGGAACATTTTTAGGGCTGCAGCAAAGTATAAATTTTAGTTGGGTCATTTTGTTGCTGGGCTTTGACTTGTTCATTTTACTCTTGGAAATTGACTTTCAAAACATAAATTAAAAGGAAGTAGAACATATAATTACAGTTGTATCAATTTATTTTGTTTACAAAGAAGTCAAAATGACATGGAACCCGAAACCTGAATTTAAACGAAATTTCCGAAACAGAACCAAAATTTCCAAATTTTCTGGTGACCGGTATGGAACCGGAAACCAAAAATTTTAACCTTGATATAAATTTCAAATTTAATAAAACAATTAAAAAAAATCATTCAACATACTAAAATACAAATAATTTAGGCTCTAACCTTGAAGAAGAAGAAATGGACGGATAACTTTCGAATGCAGATGTTTTCATATTCGCATCCACATCCTTTTTACGAATTTCATATATTGACCGATTTTCGAATATGGATGCAAAGGAAATTCGAATTTTTCGGATATCCATTGACAGCTCTAAAAGAACACATCTGGTCTCTTTCATAAGTTGCAAAACAATTGTTATTTGTTCCGCAATTGAAGTACCACAGCCTCCATCAATCAATACTGGAACTCTTCCTTTAGGAATATGTTTCAGGATAACATCTACAATTTCCACAGCTATACATTGAATAGCAAGCTATGTCATTTTAATATTTTGTAGTACGTTCTTTCAGACGACAACATTAACCAACGCCTTTTTACCAACTACCAGTCGTAGAATTTCACAAAAATCCATGTTGATTCTTTAAATTCACTATGATCACATAAAAAATACTTTCGTGTAAATGATACAAAATTTACGCAAGAACTGATTTTAAATGACTTCAGCAATAAATTTGAGATTGAGTTGATTGTCAAGGAACTTTAGCTTAGGTGGTTAGAGATATGACGCTTTCAACAAAGATTCTAAAGGTGAAAAGTTTGAGCCCTCTGAGGTATCATAATTAGTGCTAAGGTTGAAATGAGTATCACTCTTGTTATCAAATTTTGACATTGAACTGATTCTCTCAAATACCATCTCAACATGTAGATTTAGATTCACAAATCCCCCATCTTTACATATGCGGCATTACGAGATACTGAATTAGAATGGTCTTTAAGTTCAGTTGTTCCTCCCATTCCTGAACCCACCAAGAATATATGCATTGCTTCAATTCATGGATCAGGGGAGAAATAAATGTAGAATGTCAAGCACTATATGACATTCTTCACAGTATACTACAACCAGTTCTTATATTCGTTAAACTAAGACTTAACTGAAGCGACAAGCTTTTCCACCAATTAGTGTTTGTGAAAACATTTATAAAGATGGCTGACAAGGGCTTTTTGCAAACATGCTCTTCTAAGCATGTCTGATCATTCGGATTGCAGTTTAAAATTGATGTCTTAAACTAGGATTTGGTGGAAATTTGATATTGAACTGATTCTCTCAAATACCATCTCAACATGTAGATTTAAATCTACTCGAATTTGACTTCGAATCACAAAGTTTGGAATAATTGTGTTCTAAGTGCCATATGCGTCAAACTGCTATTAGAAGGCAGGGAAGTTGCAACATCCGATATATGGGAAGGAGAGGGGGAAGGGGAGGGGGAAGGGGAGGGGGGAGGGGCAGAGAGGGAAGGGTAGGGAGGAAGGGGAAAGGAGGGAGAGCTAGGGAGGGGGAGGGGGAGGGAGGGAGAGAGAGATTATAGGTGTGAGGCAAAGGCTTGAGTCGTTGCTTGGGGTAGAGTTTAAGGCACAGGGTTCGGGTAAAGGCTAGAGTCGTCGCTTGAGGCAAAGTTAAGGCATAGGGTTATTGAGGCATAGGCATAGGGTTATTATAAGGTAAGACATAGGGTTATTGTAGCGTATAGCTCAGCTCGCTTCATGTTAGATTTATAAGGTATGGAACTTCATCAAAGGCTAGAAAAAATAGCTATGGTGAACTATTTCACTACTTAAATACAATATATATTATTATATCCCTATTTAAAAGATTTTTACAAAAAAGAAAAATAACTCAAGTTTTTAATAATTTTTCGGAAATGTCAAAGTCAAACCACAAACTCAACAGTATGTTAATGGTCTTTGACAGATGAATAACAAGGAAGCAAACTGTTTATAGTGAAATAAAATTCACAGTAAAATGTTGATTATGATATCACATATTGAATAAGAAAGCGATCGATCAGGAAAAAAAGCGTTAAGGTTACAGAAGATTGAGGAGAGAAAAAAAAAAATCACACCCAGTTAATGAAAGACAAAATTTGAAAAATAAAAACGGAAATAGTATGATGCATCAAAAGACTATAGTGGCTTAAGAACGTCACTGAAGATTTAACAGATGCTATTTGATAAAATCATGACTCCGAACACCACATTGACGAGCACTTGGAATTTCATTTCATTAAAAGATAACAAGTGATTTTCAAACTGTTCTACTTCAAAACCGCAGATGCCCAAAAAAATGAACATTCAAATTGATGCGATGCTCCAATTCAAACTTTTAAATAATATTATTAGTGAAGAGTTTAAATAATATTATCGGTGAAGAGTATCACGGATGGACACATTGAAGAGATCATGAGAGATTACTAGATTTCAAATAGCAAACGGATGAACATTCAAGCCAAAACAGTGTTTGAGGTTACGATAGCGCCAAAAATTGGCCGTTCCAATTCAATTTCAGCGGAGGCCGAAACCAAACCGAACTGAAATTCTAATTCAATAAAAATACTACTGAACTTCAAATTTTACAAAAGAAACCGGAAAAAAATCAATTGGGTTCAAATATATGAATACTCAAAATTTGAAAATTTAACTTATGAAATGGAAAAGGTTAAAATTTTATAAATGGTGTAACATAAAAAGTTGAAAATGAAGTAATGAATAATTAATAAACAGTATTTTATGTTATAAAGATCTAGAATTGATCGGTGTTTTCTGTTTATACCTTAATATTCAATCAAAGAGAAATTATACATTTTGTTTTAATAAATTAAACAAATATGAGTAATATTCCAAAATTGAAGCTACAACCAAAATCCTGAAATTTACAAAATAGATCGGAAAAGCTAAAATTACAAAACATTGAAATCAAGGGCGAAACCAATATCTTAAACCTGGAGTGAAACTAATATACTAGAGGAATCGTATTTGATACAAGATTGCAACACTGTGTACGATATTGATGGACATGAACACAACAAGGATTATTACCTAATATCTGGTGTGATATACATTCGAAATGGAGTATGCGTGTTCAAACGCCTAAAAATCTGCTAACTCTGAAGTTCACAAATTTCGCAAAAACCAATGATAAATGAAAGGAAAAAAGATTGGATGGGTATCTTGCTAGGCTGGTTTCATGTTATTTGCAATCCAACAAAATTTCATTATGTGAAGGACTCAGCCATACAATGCATTTTTGTATTATAATTCCCAACGCAATCATAAAAAAGTGATTACAGGGTTCAAGTTAAAAACCATCCACAACTAGTCAATAAGTTTCGAAGTTCCATTAAAAAAAAAAAAACTTTTAACGAATACAAGGAACAACGGATTTGAATAGGGATCGTTAATATCATTTCATTCTCTGACAACTGGTTGATTCATTCACGAGTTAGAGTTGAATATACTTCTTAGTTCTATCATTTTGAGATGGGCATTAATTATTTTCAGTACACAGTTGTATCATTTCAACTGCTATACATTGTTTTTATTTAATAATTGTATCATTTTAATTTTAATTAGAACACTGAATCATACTAAAAAAACCATGAAATCTCATCTGATTCACGGTTGGAAACAACTTCACAGTCTGTTTCTCTACTCACGACAAACTGTTTCGCATGATAGTTCATCATCCTAAAATTGATAGTCGTGTCACGTGTAATTTTCATTTAATAATTACACCATTGCATTTGTTTCTATGTGAAATCTTTTCTCTCTCTCTCTCTCTCTTTTTTTTTTTTGGGGGGGGGGGGGGGGGGGGGCACTAAATCATACAAAAATTATCAAACCACCAGTCTGATTCAAGATTGAAAATTTTACCCTCGGTTTCTTTCCTGGTAGTGAAACATTTCACATGATAGTTCATCATCCTATATTGCAGATTGTTTAACATGGCACTCTTCGACTTTTTAGCCTAATACCCAAAGAAACAGGATTCATTTGTGAACCTTTCTAGTAAATCACACGATTTTATATGTTAAGTACCATATGGGGACTCAAACTTATGACATTTGATCACTCAAAACACCACACACAATTTGGGCAACCATGTAGGGTCAGTATTCATCAATATCAAATCATCTGCATCTTTCTCGTGTTCAGTTTCCTTTCTTTTCCGAACGCTATTTGCACTCGTTTTTCTTCCTTTTCTAACACTATTCTATCTCACTGGTTGCTAACGCTTGAGCTTACAAATAGATCTTGATATTCTCATAATGAGCAAGGTTTTAGCTACCAAATCATGGTACATCTCATCTTGAAGATCTAGCATCAAGTAATATCTTGAATGAAATGAGAGCTCGTACTTCCATCTCAAATTTACTTCGTGTCCTAACATTCATCTTGAGGCGATCTCAAAGTATATGTTACTAAAATTGATTTTTCCACCACTAGATTATAAATACTAATCACAATCTTATAAAATATTTATAACCTGCTTGATTTGCATGAGCCACATCCTTGAATCACATCCTAGCCATTAATACCATGAAAAAGCATCCATGCTCAATGGTTGTACATGACAGGACGCTTATGTACACAATCATAGTTAAAAACTTATGCAGCTCGACTCGAAAACTATTATGGAAAAATCTTTTTTAAGTATTAAATTTATTGCAAGTGGTTGATAGACGGAAATCAGAATTTTGATGGTTATTTTGCAATAATCAAATCAAAATACAAAGGAACCATTGATTGAAATGTGAAACAGACTAACTGACTGTTTCAGTAGGTTTCAGTAGCAAGTGGTAAATGGACTAATTGATTTTGTATTATGAGTCTATAAGATAAGCTTTTTACGCTGCTGAAAGTCTATAAGTGGTTGAGGCTATTTAGACACAATTTAGAGGACACACAATCTTAACCGTTAGATCATTTTGTCTTTATATGGAGTGGAATTCAAGGGGTGATCCAATGGTGTAAATTCATTGTGTCACCAATTGTGTCTAAATCTTGTGTCAAAATAGACTTTCCCAAAATGTGCTGCACACAAACAATGGGTAGTTGTTGGAGCATGGAATAACTCTAGAAAAATGATCAACTATTAAAAATCTATGTACTAATAGAATATAAAATGAAAACGGACTTACAAATAGTACAAAAAACGAGTCCAATTGAATAAAAAAGGAAAGGACTGAATTGGATTAGGGTTAAAAAAAAAAAAAAAAAAAAACTGGATCAGGATTGCATCAGAATGAATCAGAAAAGTGAACTGGGTCAAAAATTTAACCAAATAACTAACTACAAATTTGTCAACAAATTGAACTCTGGTGTTTATGATTGTGAAAATATCAAAGAAGGTGATCGAATATGTATTAAAAAAAGATTAAGAAGTGAAAATATATGGCTTAATCCATTTGCCCAGCCACTGAGGGAAACCAAGATTTCGTAAACATCAGATCGACCAAGATCTCGCATATTGATCTCAGTCGAAAATCACATTATGACTGAGATTTTTTCAAAGTGAGATCTAAGCGAAATTTGTTGCTTAATCCATGTGCGGACGGATTTCGGATTTTTCAGGTATCCATTGAGAGCCCTATATGTGATAGCTTGTTGCACTCAATTAAGATTATATGGCTTAAGGTTGTGGAAGGCCTTTGAAGCGGGAGTACTTTCCATCATTCTTCCTTGTAAGCACTAACATAATCTTTCGCTTAATCCAAAGGACTGAATCAACTCATTATTCAATTTTACCAATTTCGCTACGATTGTTTTTCCACCTCTGAAAGCCTTGCTTATTTTCCAAATTAGCATTTGCCAGCAACCATTGTCTGTTTGTGTCAAGAATCTTTATTCTACGAGATGGTGATTGCATTCCAAAAGTATTCTTCATTTGAATCAGCTCCTTTTAGTGATGCTTCACCCAAGCCTTTGCTAAAGTCATTTCATATTCCTCAGGACATGTTGATTTTTTGGATGCTCCAGGTTTGCAGTTGAGGCTGATCTCTCCTTTTTCCTCCAATGTCTGATAGTAACACAAAGGGCTTGAATTGTAAATACCAACCACTTGCATTTTCTTGCATGTTGGCTGATACCTAAACACATTGTCTTTGCACTCAAGTATATAGCTATGGGTTAGAATTTGATTTTATATTTGTGGTCAAGATGAATAACCATTGTGAAAAGTAGGAGAATATACAATTTGGTTGCATAGATATTGACATGCTGAGAATTGAGGATAAGGTTACATGTAGGAAAAATTTTGATTCGTGATTTCGGGAGGGAGAAAAATGAACGGTTTTTTTATTATTTCAAGTCGGCATTTTATTTGTGATAAAGATGATAAAACCTAGTGTTGTGCGAAATTTTAACTTATTTGCACTAATACTAAATCTGCAGTGGAATACTAAAATGTGAAAGCAATAAAAGAAGGATCTAGCTTGTCAACTAATTTATTAATCGTCAACTCAATGAAAAATAATCACCAAACTAAGAAAAATGTAAGAGTAGATGACATAGAGATTTAACGAGTTCGGTTATGCCTATGCCCATGGACCTAACGACTATCCTTTATTTTACTGTAGAAAGATGATACGAAAGAGATTACAAAATTATATGTAGCATAGTGGAGAGACAACATATAATTATAAACTGAATAATCCATTTTACAAAGACCTGTTTGAGCTAAAAAACCCTAATTTGATTTGAGAACAGAAATCATGGTTTACGGAAGAAGAGGATAATTGTGGATGTTATCTCAGACACACTCACAAATATGAAGATGAACTCCTTCATTTCAATAAATTTCAGAATAAATGAATTACTTGAGGATCAAGAAAATTAATATCTCAATCGTCTTGAAACTTTCCAAATATTCTTGATTTGATTTTAATGCAATTGGTTTCCATAAATTTCTTCATCTCCATATATAAACTTTTCTATCTTCATATAACAAATCCTTTGACTAATTAATTGCTAATTAATTAGTTTCCTTTCTCCAAAGAAATCACATGTAACTTCCATTTTTTTCTTTCCATACATAACCTAGTTGATTGATAAGATAAATTAGTTAAATTCTTTTCTTAAATATTTGAATCTTCCAAATTTAACATTTAGAAATAATAAGCTGTGTAGAAGTGGGTTGGGATGTATACAGAAGTAGATTTGTATAATAATCATTGCACTGTGCAATGATTATAATTGGACTTAATATGATTATAATTGGACTTAATTCATGATGTTCTGAGGCAAAAATTCTTGCTGCTGCATAGCAGTTGGCTGATACTCCATAGTTGATAAAGGGGGTATAGCATTCCCTTAATACCCCCAATGGGGCACTCATATTGCTACCTCTATTGTGAAGCTCTAAGAAGAAGAAAAAAAGATCCACGGAAAAATAAAAAAGCTAATTGAACAAGATAATAAAGGCCAACAAGAAGCCATAAAAGCAGTTTCCAAAACGGTGTTCACTGAATTTTGGTAAGTTTTTCCAGTGGGATTTTAGGATTAGACCACCGAATTTCCAATGGAGCAATGGTCTACGGTACGACCTACATATAGTTTACTCTCTAAGCTGTTAAGATATTCTTAATTGGCAATTTAACGACGTTTTGTGAGCGTTCTGTTTCATTAGTTCATGCATGTGTTTTCACTGTAGTAAACTCTGTTTACCACAAAATTTCTAACCTGAACTACATTTGGGTATAGGAGTTGACTGATTAGAAGCCATAATACCTGCTACCAGAGAAAGGAGACAATAATAACATAAGAACACAAATGACATAAAATTTTCATCTATGAGAATTGGTGGCTGAAGTATGACCAATAATCATGTTACACACAAACACAGGCAGCAAACAGAAGGGAAAAGTGTGGGTAAATCAGCCTATATTTTATAGGTATTTTAACAATTTACTGTTGGCAGCTTGTTATAAATATTTTCTTAATGGAACCTCTCTGTAATTTTATTTATAAACTTAGTACAAGAAGTATATAATATCAAGGCAAATCTAGTTCAACCCTATTGCAATGTATCACAGCTTCTTTTTTATTTTATTTTTTACCAAAAGGAAATAGTATATAGCAAAAGGGAGAAAAAGGCCTTTCTCCAATGGCGTACAAAAACAGATTTTGTAGCTAATAAACGTCTACAAAATCTGTAAATATAAAAGAAAAAAACAGAGAGCAAAGGAGAAAACCCTCCAAGCAAAGACTACAACAATCATATACAAGAAGATCTAATACTGGAAGCAATCCAAGAGCCTATCACAGCTTCTTTTTTACGAATATACATACCCCATCAATTGCCTAGTATTACCATATATGTCTATGTTATCCTCCTCCTCCTTCTTTTTACAAAAACTTCACATCTCTTCATTCCTTTTCTCGTAAACATCACAACTATAAACATCCAAAACCTAAATCGATCGAAATTTTCCAAGAAAACAAAGAACGCGTCAATTTTTAATATTTTTGTAGATCTTTTTTCTTTTTATATTTGATTCATACAATGTATATTTAAATTTCATGACGTATCAATGTGATTTATGAAGACATATACCATGCATGACAAGTGCATGGCCTTCCAAAAAATCCCACTTAGGGCATGTACTGGGTAGCTTTAAAGACCACGTTGGTTCCCTACTGACTGCTTTGACGAACCACACTTGTGCCCTGCAGTGCACTTTTAAGACTCCCATAGGTACCCCCACTACATTACAGTGTAAAGATTTAACAGATCAATTCTATTTGAAGTTTTTGCTGTTCTTTGAAATTTGAATGGGATTTTCAGGGGACAAGCGTTTGAAAAAACATTATCAAAATAAGGATATTTTGACCTTTGTTTTTATTTTTTTGAGAGGGTATAGTGGGTAATATGTAGGGTTAAAATAGAATATTCCATATATAAAGTATTATGACTAGTTAGTAACATGCGAGATGATTAAAAAACCTGTTAAGCGTAAAGTTGATCGTTTCAAGACTAGGATATTACCTATCAAGCTCCTCCTTCATTGCAGGATCCAATCCATCATCAACATCGGCATCATCAAATTCAACTTTTGAAGCGAGGTCGCCTTCAGTGTCAGTGCTTTCATATTTTCCCACGCTTCGACTTTGCATGGATGAACACTTACCAATACTCTCATGACATTTTATTGAAAGACTAGAAGCTTCCTGAACCTCAATATCTACATCAAGTAAATGACTCATCTGGAATCATGCTTAAATTATGCAACAGATCAAAATAGAATAAATAACCTTAACAGTTGACGCTTTCTCAAACTTGCTCCTGGATGAATCCTTGAATGGATCTTTTTTCTTCTTATTCTTCTTTTTTATTTTTGCATGTTTAACAGCTTTAGAATCTATTCAAAATTTATGTACAACTATCAATCATAATTCATACAAAATATGGCATATAAATTGGCAGATGATATCTCAAATAGGATGAAAGCCAATAAACACAGCACCATGTTTCTAACAGAAACAAAGGCCATATGTATGTGTTTGAGTGTGTTTATGTGTGAGTGTGTTTTTGTGTGTGTGTGTCTGTGTCTGTGTCTGTGTGTACATACATGTGTGTGTGTTGTATATTATGCAGCAAGAATCATTATCCCATCAATGCAAGGTTAAATAAACTTACATGCCAAGCGACAATTGAACACGAATCGAGCAATTTCAAATTCAAAATTGGTCTACGTTGATAATCTGATTAACATCCATAATTAACGTAACATCTCAGAACTTCTACTACGTACATATTTTTTTAAAAAAAAAAGTAGAAATATATGTTTCTGTATTGAGAAGATGTACACCTAATTTGAACAAGAGTATCATTTATAAATACCTCCTTCTCCATTTATAAAAGATAAAAGATCATCAACAGATCGGTCATCTACATGCTCCTCTTCAAGTTCAACATCCTGAAAATGATAGAAAAAATGTATTCAGCATTATATAAATTGTGCATAATTTGTTTTCCTTCTTATTTGAAGCCATAAGTCTGATGGTTAAATAAAAATAAAAATAAAAAACTATAACTGTGATGTAATTTTTTACTTTTAACTTTTCTTTGTCCTTTAGTTCTTTTCTTTTTTTAGCATACAGTCGATTCAATAAGCGAATCCGGGAATCGTCAGCTGAGTTCTTCAGTGGTTCCAACTTTTCTTCCTGAAAAATTACATACAGACAAGTACAAAATATAAACCAAAACAAAAATTAACAAAATATTGAACATAGATTGTATGTACGAGTGTACAGACTCGTTTTCACTTAAACAAATTACCTCGGTGAGGTCATCAGGTAAATGGAAAGTTTGGCGTATCTCCTCGGGTGTCTTCCCTTCAATCATTCGAGCAAGCGCCTTGCTAGTTAGATCAACCAAAGGTTTTAATTCAAGACTGTCGGCTGCAGATGCCAATTCACATAACTTCTTCGTTTCCATCTTTACAAACTTTTCATCAAAGGACTTCCGTTCCTGCTCAAAATGGGGAAAAAACATAAATAAATAATCAAATGGTCAAATCAAACATACAGGCAAGTTTTAATTTTAGCTGCTATATTCAATCATAAGGATAACATTTCTAGTTTGTGTTCTTACATAGTGATGTCAGAATTATCTCAAGTATAGTCGATCGGAATAAAGAAAACAATAAACTTCTAGAAAACAGAACAATGGAAGAAAAGGCAAACCCTATTTGATCGTCCTGGAACTTGATGAAACCGACAATAGTCAAGAACCAAGCTAAGAACAACTGGATTTACACGTTCTGGTAAGGATATTGCATGATTTTTGGATGAGCCCAACCCTTTTTGAAGAATTTCTCGATATATATTGGGGCAAAACATAGCAACCTCTTCCTCAACTTGCTGAATTGAACCATCAGCACACCGTAGCCATATATATGATTTCATATCCTATTAGAGAGTTGCATAAAAGATTTAGCTATCCAGAATTCCCATCTCAATCACACTGTCGACATGTATTTTTATAGAATAAATAAAGAAAAATGCAGTGGTTATCGTAAAAATCAATTGACAATGTGAAGGGCGGGTTTTCAATGTTTTTACGTCTAATTGATATTATCTTCTACACAGGATAATTCACAACATGCTTCATCACATGTAACATATTTTGAGCCAATCAAATGTATACAAATTTTGTGTAACATAAGTCCCTGTGGCAGTTCAATTTAACTAATAGATTGGGTCTGCCACTGATACAATAATAATTGATCACTTAGTATCACAAAAAGCGATAGTGTGAAAAAGAAGCCTTGTATTGATATTCAAGGCCGGAGCTACGTTGCTATTGATTGAGGTATAACGATACGCATCTCAAAAATTATACAACTTTTATCAAAAAGATTGGAAAAAGGCAAGGGTTAAACACTTTATCAAATGAAGAAGAGAGGAGATAAATAATAGGGAGACAAAGAAGATGAAAACGCAAGTGTCATCTGCTTCATTTTTTTCTTGGAAGCGTCGACCACTTTTTGTTTTATAAAATTTGTTCATAAGTCAATTCATTTCACTTTATTTTATTTTACTAGTAATATGGTTTTGTTTCTTCTTTTATGTTTTGTATCAATTAAACTCCAAGCCCTTTAAAAATATGTACATTTATTTTCATATTGATACCTAATTAAATAATTAAAATTTTAGAATGTCGCAATTTCATAAATTCATAGTATAAGAGAAAATGTGAACCAAACTATATAGAAATTTTTGAGTAAAATCAAAATAATGTTCAGAAATGCCAAATTCTATTACACATTTCCCTGATTCTCGTGGAAAAGCGAAAGTGCAAACATACTCTGCTGCTAGAATTTTAAGTTTGAACTAATAATCTTAGATATATTTTTTTACTGTATACACAAGCATTCGCATGCATCTGAAAACAACAAATATAAAATATTTTTCAAATACATCTTCAAAAATTGCAAAATTAACTTATGATGGTGTATATAGCAAAAATGATTTGAGGCTCCACTGTTGCTAATATTTATCCATGTCTTGCTGATTTCAATTTTCTGATAAGAGGTAACAGCAACACATGATAAATTAACTACTCCATAATGTCGTTAAAAATCTTACAATTTAAATCCCAATTTGGATAAAAATTCTCAATTTACGATCCGATTTACATTCTGATTCAAATTTGCTCAAAACCACAATTTAAAAAGAAATCAACTTAAACTAACATGTTCAATATACTTATTTGGATTTTCAGGTTCCAATTTTTTTTTTTTTTTTTTTTCAGAACAAAATAACAACGTAATAGAAGAGAAAATTAAGTTCTAAGTTTAGTTGTAGAAGTTCAAACATCAAAATCAATTTCAAAATGTGTACATGCCTTAAAATATGAATCTTTGGATTTACGATTTAAACCTCATTTCTATTAAAATTTGAGCTTTATGATTTACAATTTAAATCCCATCTTGAAAACCTTGCCTTTGTATACTTGTTCAAGGTTCATACGACCATGTGCTATTGAAATAACATTAATGAAAGAAACTGTTAATACTAATGAAAGAAACTGTTGATATACCTCAGGTTTGACGATCGTCATTTCACCTTCTGACATGTTATGTATCCTTAAGCTTGCAACAGATTAGGGCATACAAATTAGCAATTACAATATATGGCTGCTTAGCTTCTATAATCACAACTGATACCAAAAAATCTTCCCAGATTAATGCAATGTGGCCATCTGACTACTAATTTATTATGAACAGCTCTGAAGATTAAATATATATACACGCATGAAAGTTCGTATTCCGGCAAAAACCTTGTGTGGTACCAAGGATCACTTGATAGGCCTACAATAAGAAAGAACCTCGATATTCAATATGTATCAAGTTAACATGTGTGTGTGTGTATGACATCAGAATGATAATTGTAGGATTCGCTAACATCAACCACAGTGCACTGGAACATAAAAAGAACATGTCACGCCCTAGAAAATGGAAAATCTGACCGACTAATTACAAAATATTAACAATATAGCTAGATCATGGTAGTACTGCAATATTTTTAAGTTGATAACTCAATTAATCATAAGAACATAACAAATATTATAATTAACATCAATCGACATGTCATATTATCCCCAAAGAAACTGTTAATCAACTGTTTCTTAGTAAAATATTGCTGGTCTTATCAGCGCAAGACAAACTGAATAATAAATAATTTAATATTGTAGACATTGATACACAAATTAAAACTAACAAAAGAAGGGTTTAAACAAATTTAATTCTGAATAAAATTTTCTGTCGTTTAGGTTAATACTTAATAATGATCCGCATATATATGAGATAGCTATCACCGTTATCCTAAAACTTGATAGAATGAACTAGCGCTCTTTCCGGCCTAACCACTTACCAGTGCCTAATTTGATAACATAGGAAGAGAAGCCAAATTCAACACTTCATTTCTAAGTTTTTAAGTGTACAAATGCACCAAAAAAAAAAAAAAAACTGAGGTTCTAGTATACCATTATCTTCAAATCCTCATCAAACTTCCCTTTACCATTACCTTTAAATTATTGTATTCTAGTCAATTTATGATAATTTTCACCATAGAGAAATATGAGACGAAACAAATAAAACTAATAAGAAGGTATTGGAAATTCAAGTACAAAGATTAAACTTCAAAAAAAGTGAGATAATAATGATGCTAAGAAAGGAAAATAAAATAAAATTCCACATGCATTTTATTTCCCACGTAAAAGCAGCAAATTTAGCTCAACCAATATATTATATACACCACAACACATACTGTCAAATTACTTATGTTATACCACCAAACTGTAGGAAACTGCAAACGTAAGTTTACAATGTAACAACTAACAAATCAACAATTTCTCAAATACAGGGTTACAAAAGGTACTTCTATTATTTCATATTCAACCAACATCTTCAGATTATTAGAAATTTAGAACACGCTCAATCTAATTTTGCATCCAAAATAATTATTAACAAGCTCCAGTCGAAGCTTATAATTTTAATCCACCAGCATTTTCTTTTACTCCATATAGACTTTCACATATCCAGTACTTGGGTTGATGCAAGCAATCAAGCCTACTATTATTGACAAATTTGAACTTCTCTTCATCCAACCAAAGAAAATTTAGCTTATCCACAGCATGAAGAAGAGAGGTTTGATCCTTTTACATAAAGTTATTTGACTCATGAGAATGCATGAAATTAGATAACCCGCTGCAATTCACAAAGTTTTATTTTGCTATTAATTTGATTAGCCATCGAGCCAAGCTAGAGTCCATGGGTTAGGGAAAATGGATTTATATTCTAAATTCCCAACCTTAACCAGAGCTCAGTTAAGAAGTGAGCCAATATCCTAGACGCTGCCTCCAACAGGTCAAACTCTAGCCTTAGCACTGCTGATTGTAGGAAGCAAAAGTACATTCAATTTATTTATTGGCAAAGCCAGCCGGTTTTTAGAGTCGACCATACCTCTTTTTCATTATAGTAAATGATGAGTACAAAATATAACAGGAGATAGGCTAATCGTCTGTAGCAGACATTCTGACACTAACTACAAAAAAACTGTAATCTAACACCACACAGGGTGTGATCAGTACATTATAGTTACAATCATACAAAACATTTCAATACAACACAATAGGGTCACATTGACCCTTACATTCCACACAGGGAAATTAAATTGGAGTCTTCAAATTATTGCCAAAACCAGCAAGGTAGTCCAAGGCAATGGAAACAGATCGTATTAAGAACTCCAAGCCAGAAGAAAAGAAAACCGCATAAACCAAAGGACCAGCTTGTACTGAGAAATGCTAAGGAAGGAACCAAGCAGATAATTGAATTGACTTAAACAACAGGAAACACTGATGCTGGAAAAATAAAGTCTTTAAGCCAGAACATATAACCACAGCTAATCAGAACAATGCACAAGGGAGCATAGGGCAGAGGATTGAAGTAGGGTAGATGAACACAGGTGCAATGAGAAGAAGCAAGGAAGCAGAAGACTGAAGTTGGCTCAGAAACTCAACCAAACAGCCAGGGTAGTAACAGCCACGTGACACTCATCAATGTGAACTATCAATGCCAGATCCAGAATTTAACACAGAAAAACAACAGCCAAACCTTGCTAATATCCAAGGAAACCACACACCCAGCTAAGCACTTAGACGACACACACAATAAGATCTCAACCACTCACAGGTAACCAATGACCAGAATAACCAACAGACTCGACTCCATAGATCTAAACCAAACAGAAACCTAATGCCATACCTTACAATGTTGAAGCAATCAACCAAACATCACTAGCAACAGATCTGGTCTGAGGGGTAGAACCGTAGAAAAACAGCCGTAGGAGAAGATAGTGGGAGCACAATCTTTTTCTAGATTGACACTGGCATCAATACTAGCCTGCAAAAAGGAGCAGCCAAAAGAGAAAGCTAAACAACAAAAGGTAAGCAAAAGGGACAGGAGCTGGAAAAGATAAGAGAAGGAATCAAGGACATCAGATCTAGGGTTCGAGAAAGAAAGGCAAGCAGCGAGTTTGCTGTCAAAAAAAGAGAAATCTTGGGGAGAATGAGGCGTAGGAAACAACAAAGGATGGAAAGTCGAAAGATGCATTGGGCTGAAATCTAGATCTGGCGGAGGAGCAACTAAACCACAGGAATGAAAGCTAGGGTATGGAGGAGGAATGGGGATAGCGTAGGACGAAAGTGAACAGAAAAGGAAGAGGCCGAAAGATTTTAGACAGGGAAAGGAGATAGAAAATGGATTGGGGGAGAAGAAAAACCTACTCACCCTGGGGAGATAGTATGCTCCGACATTAAATTCCTTTTTGAACGATTAAAAATATATTCAATTTTAGTAGTGCAAAAAAACATAATATTGTGTGTACACGCGCATGATACACCAAATCAATTTGCACAAAATATTCTCAAATGGATAATATAATTCTCACTAGGTCTGTGGTTTCAGAAGATCTTATCATCCATTTTTAATAGATTTACATGCACTGATTTACAAGTATTGAAATACGCTATTTTTTGCTAATAAAATTTTATGAATATAATTAAAGAAAAAAAATTATGAAAATTTAAATGAATCGGAAAAGTTAAACTGGTTGAACCAAGCTAGCCATAATTGCAATGGGTCACCAAAACACATTTCTGATCGGTCTATTTACCAAGGTCGAAACTGAGTTTTGGTCTCGATTTCGGTCATTTGAAATTTTGTTACTTCGGGGTGATTTTAAAAGTTTTGGTTTTGGTTTCGATACCGATTTTGAAAGGATTAAATTAAATTTTACACTGAATTCTAATCGAATTAAATTTAACTATAATAAATTAAATAAAATAATTTCAAATTAAATTTAACTATATTGAATTAAACAAAATAAAATAATTTCCAATTAAATTTAACTTAACGCAATGCTAATCTTAACACCATATAAGCCAAATCAACACCAAATTTAACCTAACAATAATACAAATTATAGTCCAACATAACTTACACACCACACAACCAAACACGAGTTCAACCTAACAAAATTTACAGCCCAACACGAGTTAAACCCACAAAGCTAAAGTTGGCAAATTATTTCTGCTACATCCAGCTGCTCAAATTACTAAAAGCTAGGGGAAGAGGAAATAATATCGAAGAAGAAAAAGGATGATCAAACTGACGGTTGGTAGATCATTTTCGATCTTCATTGTCATACTTCACCGCAGCACACAGTTCTCAAGGTCGATCTTCACCACTGCATACGATTTCGAGGTCAACCTTCACGGCCGCATACGATTTCAAGGTCGACCTTCACGACCGCATATGATACTTGGACATTCTTTTTTGTTTCCTTCTCTGTTTAAACATCGCACCCGAAACCTTTTTTGGCTCAGTTTCGGTTTGCTTGCCATCGGCAATGATATGGTACCAGTATCGGAATTTCGAGATACTACCTCAAATCATGTTATTTACATCACGGGCAGAGCTAGAGTCGAAACGCACAAACTGAATTCATGGTTTAAGAATCACATTGCATGCACTAGCTAACTGATTCCATCAAAACTTGTGCTGTTGGGACTAACTAAAATCCTTTCAACAATGGATCATGTCCTAAGATGCCATAAACGAGTCTTGATGTGAGCCAACCATAACAATGTATTCCCTAATAAATTGAACTCTTCGGCAAATTCAGTATAAATATAACTCCGACGCCAGTGATTGTTATGACTATACCATCAAACAGTTTAATCCAAAGACTATTGATGTCCATTTTAAAGGAAATATCGAAATTCAAATTGTTTTAATCATGCATGCCAGCTGAACATATAGACACACCATCGGCACAAGAAGTTGAACAAACCTCATTACATGTGCATTATATGTAATAATGTCAGCTGCCACCTACCATTACTCTCTCTCCCATCCCTCACCCTCACTAAAAAAAACAATCAGCTTCATGATAATCAATTACAGCTTACGCAGAAACTTGTAAGGTTGTTTCAACGGCATTGTTGTATCCTACGTTGTTAAGGGAAGATTATGTAGTTCAAACTTAAAAGACACAAAACTACTTAAGCTGAGGCAAACCGCTATGACTTGATCATTTAATTGCTTGTGTGCCGAATAATAAATATAACCTAGCTTAACTGGAGATTAGAATGTAGTAGCTTGTCCATTTCAAAACTAAAATATGGGAACTGTTAAAAGGAACTCCAAATTTTAAAGGGATCGGATTTTACGGGAACACCTCTACAAACCGCAACGTAGTCAAGGCGAAAAAGGCAATCTGCAAGCCTTGCACTGCGCTTTTCAGTGCACTTTAATTGTGCTCTTCCCCGCTAAAACTAACTTTAAAAAGAGTGTACACAATTTTCCGAAAACTAAATTTGCATGTGTGCAATTTCAAGAATAAAACTTTGTAAATTCATCACAAACCCAAATAAGGTGCCAATCGTTCAACCTAAGTCTTACTACAACAAAATATTTAATTCATTTCAAATAAAACAAAAGTGCATTTTTTATAGCCTTGTGCCTTCTACGCTAAGAATTCTCGCGCCTTGCGGCTTAAAAAAGCCCACCAAGCGCCTTGTGCATTTTTTTTGGTTTTTTTGAAGCCTAGGCATGTGTCTTGATAACGCTGATAAATTGTGGTTTTTATGCATAAGTTTAAAACTTGAATTTTTTTTTTATACGTTCCAATATTCAATTAACAAACTACTCTTGTCGACTTCAATATTGTATGATTACTTTTATTTTGATCATGATATCCAAATCAAGACTAAAAAACTTTGATTCCTTCAATACATCAAAATAGCAACCATCTCTACATCAGATTGAATCAGATCACAAAATCCACTAATAAATCTAAACTAAAAAACGTGTTGATTATGTCAAAGATCACCAGCTTAAGTGGCAAGTGGTATGACCCTTTCCGTTGAGGTTCTGAAGGTCATAGGTTCGAACTTGTTCCAACCGCTGAGACATCAGAATGAAATTGTTCTGCTTAAATAAAGTATCACCATCACTTATATAAGTGTTAATAGGACAGGACAGTACGTTGTACGACTCAGTCCGAAGGGGGTAAAGTGTTAGGTCCGTGTCCATACGATTCTCGTTTAGGACAAGACTAAGTGTGTGAAAACATGTCCATCCGAGAATGTTGGATACTTTTTTATTATCCGAACGTTGTCTGTTCGTTGTTCGGCTCGTACGAACAATGTCCGAGTCAACTCCTTGTCCGGTCTGTGTACGTCCAAAAGTCTTATAAGACAGGGCACAAACACACCTCTATCAGGTTCGATCCACCTCGATTAACACCCCTAATCATTTAAAGTGTTTTATTTCATTTGAAAGTTCCTTGATTTAACTAATTTCATTAGTAGATTTCATCAATGTCACAAATAGAATTATTTGTTATGGCTTGCGCAATTTATTAACAATGGAAAAGTGATGAGTATGGTTAGCTATTTCAGTTTCTAGCATATGAAATTCATAAAGTTTCAATTGACTTTGAAGAATTTGAAGGTTTCAGTTTTGATTTCAGTTTCCATTTAGCAATTAGTATTATATATAACAAAAATGCATTTGTAATCTGAATCTAAATCTAAACTAATTCGAACTGATATTAAAATATATTTGAAGATCATAATCAAGTCCGTGCTAATCTATATTGGTTCAACTATTACATTTATATTTAAAATAATAAACAATACATCAGTAATTACCCATCAGGTCCAAATTCACAATACTAACCCAACTATCCATTAAAATAACACACACCTATTATCATCTTATTAGATGCCTAATGAGATAGGGCTTCCTTCCAACTTAAATTTTTAAAGACCTAAAAAGAAACACCGTGGTTGGGAAATAAACAAAGACAACTCGTTGAATATGCGAAATTAAAATGAAAAGTTACTTCAAATTAAGGGGAGTAATCGATGAAACTGGTTTCGATTTCACTCGCTTTCTTTCTTATTTCCTTAAAAAACAATTAAAAAAATCATCCTCTTGCTTAAATTCTTTTCTTCGGTTTCATCCTGATTTTCCTCTATTCTTTCTAATTTAGGCATCGTTTGGTTAGAACCAGCATCCACTTATTTAACCACTTGTTGCAGAATAAGAACTATAATTCTGCTTGTTTTTAGCAACTGTCCAGATCTAGAACACTTATTAAGTGAAAAAGTGTTGAGCACTTTTAAGTCTCTAGGTCTAAACACGTGTTACACACAAAAACAATTATGGTTCTTATTTAGGAACAAGCGGTCAAACAAGTGAATGTTGGTTCTACACAAATAATATCTTAGTTTTACTTTGTGATCAACTGTTTAAAATACCAAATTTTCTTACTGTCCAATTGTTGAAACCAGGTTTTTGGTCGGGTTCCGTCCCAACGACGATAGGTACTAGGACGGAATAACCATAACTATGGTTTTCAATCCAAAGCTCAAGCCCTGATCTAAATAATAAAGAGAATCAAATATCAAGCGATCCCTCGTAGCAATAATACTACTAAACAAACAAGCCTCCCTCTTGATCAAGTTTGAAGTTCTTTTAACAGCCTTCTAAAATACTTATAATCCGACTCCAATCATTGTAATTAACCCATGAAATTTACATTATGTGCCTTTAGGGCAGATAATGACTGAAATACTCTATTTATTACTTTTTTTAGAAGGTTGTACTTTATTAATAAATAGGAACCAAAGAGCTGGATGCAATAGATAGAACGCCTAAAACAAGAAAAAGACAAGAACCAGTACAAAGCAAAAAGAATTTTTCATACGGATTTTGCCTCTACCTATGTCATAGTGTTTGCATATTTGATTTATATGGCCTAAATAAGCTCCTCATCATGTCGATTTTTTTGTACAAAAATGTATGATCCGAGGATCATACGTGTGTATGATATATATTGTATTACATATATAGAGAGAATAAAAGGTGCAGAAGTATAGGGCAAGAAGCCCACATCGAAAAATAACTGCAAATATGTCCAATCATATAAAAATGAAATAGCAAAAAAAACACAAAAACTGACCAGGTCCCGTCGCAGTTGTTAGACCGATTTTTAGTCAAACGAACCTAACATCCCTAGATAATCAAAATCACAGAGCACTACAGTAAATCTTTCGGCAATATGTACATTCATTGTAAGCTGATTTCTTGCTTATTTCGTTGGATTACAATGCAATATTGTTTTGATTACAAGAATGTGGAGAAACAGGCGTTGAGTAATTACTTCGGTAGTGTCCCTGCGTAGAGAAGTCCAGAAAGATCCTTTTTCCATCTCCCAAGTTTTGTATTTATAGCAGTAGATATGCTTGGATTGGCCTAAAGGTCCAAAGAAAAATCAAGTGGGTGTGATTGACTCAGGAGAACGTGGATTGAATCCTCACGTTTGTGCCTTCAGATTGATACTGATCCGGATCATTGGGAATTCAGACAGATCAAGCCGACCTGTATGAATACACATCCACTTCCTTCATGTGTTATGTCAGTCCCACGTATTTTCACTTATACCGATCTCAGTTGTATAGTTGAACTAGCCTAAGTCCAGCAAAGTAGGTTGATTCGATCCGAGTTCATGGTTTTAGACCGATCCAATCCAGGGTAGTGGCATTAGACTGATCTGATCCCTTAAGCCATCATATATCCATGTTTTCCAACTCTGACGCTTCTTCCAAGCGATTCCGGGTATCTATAGTTCCAAGTTATCATCCATACTCGATTCCTGAGTTGTCCAGCCATCTCTCCAAGTCATCCATTTTTACGGTTGAGTAATCTGAATGTCCAACTCCAAAGCGTAACGACTGGTAAAAAAATGGATTGACACTTGCCCCAAAAAAAATTATGATGAAAATGTGTTTTGCATAATTCAAAAATTAAGTTCAAGGTCATTAATCCACGATCTAAAAGCCAATATGTGACGCCGATATCTGAAATCCAATACCAAAACTAACCAAATCCACGATCCCGTCAAATCATTATATAATCCATATCAATTCTTAATATGAAAGCTAATATCCAAATCCCAAATTCGAGATATCCAAGAATTTCATAATCCAAAGCTATACTGAGCAGATACATGTGGCCTCACTGGGTGAATACAAAGATTCACGATCACTTTGGGTCGATCCTTGGTAAACCACGAACAACGATCAGGAGAGATATTTGTCATACTTAATAGTCCATAGCCACGTCCGACTCATGTCGAGCATCAACTATTCTCGATAATCTATAGCCTCACTGCATTCTTGCCAAGCATCAGCCATATTTAACGTTCCATAGCATCATCGGGAACTTACCGAACATCAACCATACTTGACGATCCGTAACATCATTGGATTCTTGTCAAGCACAAGCCATACTTGACGTTTCACGGCCTCATCAGGCTCTAACCGAGTACCAACCATACTCGACGATCCTGATTGAATAGATCTGTATCTCATTCAACCACTGTCAAGCACTAGCCGTACTTGACGATCCTAAATATATATAACTTTGCTAAGTTCTTGGCAAAACTGTCTTCCTCCGTCGTCGTGCGTCAACCACACTCGACGATCCATTGAATAGTAAAAGTTTAAAATGTGATTGTCAATTACACACCTCATAAGCATAATCCATACATGTGAAGTGATCTTATTAAAGAACTAAGTTATTACAAATCCAGAAAAGAAAAGTAATAGTTCATTGTCATCTCGGAACGTGCCTAGAAACCAAATCTTGATCTCGTACACATATAAATGGCTAGCTATTTTTATTATAAATTTATTTAAGTGAAAGAAGTTGAATAGTTTATCATCAGCTAAGAGCATGCCTAAGGATTAAGTCTTAATCTCGTATATGGGTAAACCAGCTTAGTTGTTCAAAATCAAAATCCAAAGCTTTAATCTTAATCCCAAGCAAGCTAGATTCTATCTCTCCGAGCAGTTGACGGCTACTCATGTTCCATCACCGTAGTCCAGATTTGAACGTACAACGCCAACTGTCCATTTCTGACGCATTCCTCTATCAGATCACTTAAATTTGTATCATGACCATTCATATTTTTAAGCAAACAGAGTTTTCCTGAATTCCTTTATGTTCCTGTGGATTCCCTTCCAGTCGGTTTCATGAACAGAAGACAATCAGTCTCCCGGGAAATCCTTTCCTAGCCTGCATTCAAAATCTGTATACGAAAAGAATTTTGATTCTTTCTTTTCGTTGTATATTTGATCGGCTAAATCCATCATCAGCCATCCTTTATCCTTTTTCTTTTTAAAATTGAACGGTCATCCATCATTCACCGCATTAATCTGAAGAATCTCTCCATATACCTTGCATCTTCCTATTCGAGAAACTTGTCTACCACGTAATAAAACTCACCAAGATCCCTCCAATGATCGCTTCCAAAGAAACCTTGAATTGAAATTATCCAATACTCCTGATACAGTTGACCATAGACGAATCCGACCGATCCACTGAAGCGACCGCCGCATTAAATCTTTTAAGGAATTTCCGCAGTCTCTCATATCCTCTGCCTGATGGTAGTCAAAGTCATTACATTTTTGGATCGAGTAATATGCATCTAAAACCGTTCCATAAATCCCTCAATAACCTCAATCCAGCCTCTGATATAACCAACTTCCAATTGCTTGACCACGTGTCAACTATATTCATAGTTATTAATGGCGCATGGCGCAAAAAGGCGCAACATCAGTCTGGAGCCTTGGCGCACGGCGCAGCAAATGGCGCGCGCTCTTCTGATTTACTGTGCATTTTTGTTTTTTAATTTAACATATAACAACAAATTTAAAAGTTCAGTATTTTTTGCTAAAACATATGCAATCAAAGTTTTTACTATTTTGCAAAAAGAAACATCATCATATTTGATATCATTAGCATAGAATTTCAAACACAATAGTTTTCGAAATCCAAAATAATAATACATATTACTAATAAACTAGAATTCTGAATCTGATTCAGCAATCATATTTTTCAAATCAACATCTGCATCATCAGATTCATAAGGACAATTAGATTATATCAAGTCTTTTTATGTTATGATGTGGTTATATTTAGCAACACAAAGGACAATTGGTGAGGAAGAATAGCGTATCGATTGGTAATATTGTTTCCCTGATGCAATTGATAACTTTATGCAAATAAAAATAAAAATAAAGTGACAAATATTTATTGATAATCTATTTAGTGCATCTACAAATTGTTTGAAATACACAATCAATTGAGATACATATTTTCTGTACAAGCAATATTACATTTGATATAAGAGTATTAGATAAAATAAAATATATTTTCAATATCGATATATTGTTTCTCTTCAAGGAAAAAGAACTGTTGAAAAGCCATCCATCAGAACCCATAAAATAAATAAAAACCAAATACAAAACATTAGCAAACGCAATAATATGATCAACAATACTATAGAAAAATCATCCATCAGAACCCACAAAATAAATAAAAACCAAATACAAAATGTTAGCAAACGCAATAATATGATCAGCAATAATTTTATGTGAAATGCAAAAAATGAAAAAATAAACAAAAAAACAAGCAAAAAAACAAAACAAAAGGCGTGTCATTTTGCGTCGTGCGCTTTTTTTGCGCCGCGTGCCTTTTGTTGTGCCTTCTCATATGCGTCGCGCTGCGCCGTGTCGTGCGTCATGGCGCGCGCCGTAGCGCACCATTCATAACTATGGCCAACAGAAAAAGAGATAAACATTATGTCATCACTTCATCTTATATCTCTAATACTTCCATATCTGGCATATACCTCATTGGATGGACGGTCGGATCCTTCCATCATAAGCTTCCAACGCAAGAGGTTTAAAGCCCAATGGATTCCTTGAATTTCATATATTTGAAGTAAACATGCTCTGATTTACACTATTAATCTTGTCTAGATAATCCTCTTTTTAAATCTCTTCGAATAACTTCCATTATCTTATTGTCACTGTCCAAGAACTACCTCCAACCACTTGAACCAGCATCCACAACCCGAGTGCCAAGGATCATCCAAACCAGGGCGTCTATCCCCAGTAACCATATCCAGATCGATACATTCCCGAGGTGGGGATCAGAACCAATCTGATTTACAGAGACAAGGTCAATCCTTGTCTGCTCCAATTCAATATTCTGACCTATGCTCGCCATAATTCCAAAACCAATTCTCAAATCCTGAATGCATGAAGTATTCAAAGTCATTCCATCGCCTCCTGGGGGTTGGCTCTAGTATGAACCTTGTCGTTACCGACCTGATAATCGAGATCGGTACTGACCCAAAGAGTTTGAGGGGCAGTTTCCCCCTGGTTCGGTCTCTCTATTACTGCTCTGTCGGGTTCGATTCCAGCACTTCTTTCATGACCTTCTGGTCCTCCCTGTTGTCTGAATTGATTGAAGAAGTTAATCATCATTTTCCCTTGCTTCCTTAACAAATCATCTTGGTTTCAAACCGAGATTCCATGTGTTTTATCACTCTGCCCATCTCTTTCCTACCGAGATAAACAAAAGGAATTCCTTCAAATGAGACCTCTTAATTTCCTTTCATAGTAGTAAAGGCACAAGGCTTGAGCCATGGGTTTTTTTGAGCCTTGGGCTTTTTGAGCAACTTTTATACAAGTATGGACTTTTTGCTAAAAAAACCGCACTACAGAATGCTACTAAAGATGATAAATTTTGTGATAAAAACATAGATTAGTAGGTACGAAGTCACAAATGCCATTTCGAAGCTAAAACGATCACAAATTCAATAAATTTAATTATTTAAAACATAACTCAATAAATTTTAAAACATATCTAAATTTTAATTTAAAATTTAAAACATGACTCAGTAAATTGACTAATAAGTTTAGATTAAAGTTTAACTTTTAAACTAATTAATTTAAATAAAAATTTGTTGCTGACATTTGATACACACACACATACATACATACATACATATATATATACCTGACGGTGGTAGCACCAGCGGTAGATGCAGCAGCAATTTTATTTAGTGTTAAATGCGTTAAAACGAAAGGAAAAACCCTAAAAATCAAACAAAAGTATCCGAAGTTGATAAATGAGAGTGGTCCAAACGAAAGTGGGTTTGGCATAAAATTAATTATTTCTCGAGACGCGATTATTTGAGCATCAGCGCCTCGAAAAAAAGCGTCAAAGGCGCACTTTATTTGTGCCTCAGTTAGCCGAGGCGCCTCGAAGGCCAACGAGGCACAAAGTCTACACCTGAGCCTTAGGCGCACCTTAACAACTTTGTTTCCTTTCAATCCAGTTTTTGTATGTTGAGCATCTGCCTTCTTCTTCCTAGACATACCCAATCCTTAGAAATCCAATCCAATTTAAGGTTCCCTTTTCTGACACACAAAAAATGTTAAACTGATTTTTGATCAAATAAGCCTAATACCCCAAACAATCCAAATCAAAGAGCACTACAGTAAATCCATAAATCACAAAACATTAAGAATGCAAGAAATTTATAGTGGTTTGCCAAATGTGCATACATCCACTATGCGGTAATCTCTTATTTGTACTATTAGATTACAATACAGTACTGTTTTGATTACAAGAATGTGAAGAAATAGGAGTTGAGTAGTTAATTTGGGAGAGTACATACATAAAGAAGCACCCAAAAAATCTCATTTTCCATCTCCCGTCTTGTATTTATAGCAGTTGATGTGCTCAAATCAGCTTAAAAGTCCAAAGAAAAATCAAGGAAGTGGGTGTGACCAGATCATGAGAATGTGGGTTGAATCCCCCACGTTTGTACTTCGGATCGGTACTGGTCTGAGGGATCAAATCTGTACTGATCCATATCCTTGGCAATCCAGATGGATCGAGCCAATACGTACGAATACGCATCCATTTCCTTCATGCGTTGTGCCAATCTCATGTGTTTCAATTATACCGATTTGAGTTTTATAGTTGAACCAACCTAAGTCCAGCAAAGTAGGTCGTTCCAACCCGAGTTCATGGTCTTAGACCGATCCAATCTGGGGTAGTGGCATTAGGCTTATTTGATCCCTCAAGCCACCATATATCCATGTTTATCGATTTTTGATGTTTCTTCCAGGTGATTCTGAGTATCTATACTTCAGGTAATCATCCATACTTGATTCTCAAACTTTCTTATCATCTTTCCAGACTATCTGCCTTGATGGTTAAGAAATCCAAATGTCCAACTCGAAAGCGTAACGGCCTTGTAAAAAAGGATTAACAATAGTATAACAAACAAGACAAATACCAAATTTGTAAAGATGATATCCAGGAAACAACACTGTATATACCCATATATAGAAGGAACCAACTAATAATGTAAGGACAGCAAAGCGAGTGGCAAAAAAGAAAATTTAATCCCAGTCCAAAGCAACAAAAATCACTTTGTTGTTAAAGCCGAATTCACCCTCATTTTTAGAGGACAATCTCACCATCCATCAGTCCCTAATATAGCTCTTCCCATACAATTGAGTTATGTAAGAATTGAACAAATCAAGAAAAGTGCTTAGAGACTCAAGAAAACGAGTACATCTGCCCTAAAAATAAATGGCAAATCCTATTTTGACTCGAGTTGTCTCTTTCCACATCCTCGCAATTTTATCCAAATTTAAAAATCTTGTATTTCACCTTGCACTCCACCATGTTACTATGTTACACTTCTCCTCGAGGCTTCATTCTTCTATTATCTTTCATCCATGATTCCTTTCAAAAAAAAAATCTTTAATATATCATCCCAGATTCAAACTTCGACGTTCCTAAATTGGGTTTTAGCATCCTCGATCTTCAATCAAAAAAAAAAAATCAGTGCTTCGCAAAATTCTCATTTTTCTTATAAGTTGCTTCAAATTTAAATAAACTATTATTAGTATGTTTTATAATATAAGTTATATAAATTGATTTTTTTTTATAGTAATCGATGTTTGATTTACGGGTTTGGTTGATTTGGGATGTTTTTGGATATTACAGCACCCTTGCCGACGACGCTTGAGAGTGTTGTTATCTCTCATGCGTGCTACAAGCGAGGTGTTATTATCATCCACCCCGACCACGAGGAAGGGTTTTATTGTCGACCACCTTGACAACAGACGAGGTCTATCTTTTGTGTTGTTTTTCTCCTTATTTTTTGATGGCAAGACGAGAATAAACAACATGGGCAAAATTTTCTTAGAAAATAGGGATGTGGTAGTATTTTAACTGCAAATAGAATTGGCCAACATAAATATGGTTATGGAAAATTCTATTCATACACCAAAAATTACCTAATGTGCACCGTTACATTACAAAAAGAAAATATAACTAAGTTACCATGGTCCTTAATTGAATTTTTATTTGTTTTCATTAAACCTATCTAATTAAAATATTAAATACAATAAATTTTGATTAAATTTATACAATTTTATGAAGTTAATGAAATCTAAGCTATAAATTAGGACAATTTTCATGATTAACTACTCTACACTAAAAGTGTTTAAAGGTTTCTTCTAAAATTAGAGCTTATTCTGATGAAATAAAAAATAAAATATTAGTGCCAAAATCAAATATCATTTTTTCTTACTTTAAATTTATTGCAAGTAATTTCTAGTTTAGTGAAATACAGTTCTAAGGTTTAAAACGGAAAGATGATAAAGATGTAAAAATGGGTAATTCTGTAGATATATTGGTGTATGTAAGGTAAATTTTTGGTGTATACTACTTTTTTATATTTTAAAGTGTATGTAAAGAGATTACGGGTGTATGAATAGAGTTAAACTACAATGACTTCCTTTATGCCTATCCCTAAACCACTGTTTATACCTAGTAGGTTGTCATATATAGGTCGCTTTGCACAAGCACACTAAGTGATTTCCGTGGATAATATAGTTCCCTGTTCAAAAGATCAATAAAGCTAACATTAAAATTAATTGGGTGGCAAGGAAGACATTTCCTTGGTATCATGAAGCTATAAAACATAAATTATGGGCTTAAATGAATAAACAGTTTTCTCAAAAGAAATTCGTTGTTAAGAATATGCAAGTGCTGTGACGAAATATTAAGCAAGTGATTGATGTAAAAAAACCATTACATAACCTAATGGCTTCCATTTAGCAAAAAAAAAAAAAAAAAAAAAAAAAAAAAAAACCATAAACAACAATCATACAAACAGGAAGACAATACGGAGATAAACCTGCTCTGCTTTGGTAGAAGAATTGAAGAGAAGATCTAGCTGGTTATGACGTGACCTAATTTAGTCGGAGAAATTCCTCTTTGAACTTAAAATCCAGCAATAAGGATCAGATTTTAGGTCACTTGCAATTAATGCTGTTCGGATCCGGCTACTCCGACCCGCTTCACGTTATATCGTATTGGAAAGGATTACACTATTGAGGATTTTTTTTTTTTTCACCTTCCTTTTCACAAAATCTTGGTATGTAATGTCAAACCAGTAGAATTGGTCTTATCTTTCACTCTTTTAATTTTATCATTTTAGATCTCATTCTATCATAAATCTATTATTTTTAAATCTCATTTGATTTGTTTTATCTTTCGTATCTCACTCTATTAATATTGTCATTTTAGATTTCATTCTATCGCAGATTTAAATTTTGGATCTTATTCCATTATACGTATATTTTTAATTATTATATTTCAAATATCATTGCAGTATAGATTTTTTTTTTAAGTCTTGTATTCTAAGCTTCGTTATATTATAAACCTAAGTATCATACTCAAACGATATATCTTTGAAATTTGCGCATGTTTTTTTTTATAAAAAAAAAAAAAAAAAATTTGAACGTAATGATTTTTGAGTTCGAGTTTGAGTTAATTTAAAACTTGCTTTTTCTGTATACCTTTAAGTTTGTTTCTTTTGCGAAGCAAGCTTTGAATTCAACAATTTTTGTTGTTGTTAATTCAAATAAATTTATTTAATTTGATTGTGTTTCTGGTTTGTGGTCAGAAACTAAGTGATATATGCATGTTTGGAAGATGAAGTTTTCATTTTTAAAACTTTTTAATTTGGGTTTTAGTTTAAACGAAGTCTTTGAAAATGATTTTGATACTACATGATATGCATTTTCAAAAGAAATATTTAATTATTCCTTAAAGAAATATTTTGATACTATATGATTTCGTTGTTGTTGATTCAAATATAGCCTGCGACAGTAGCTCAATGGAAATGCGTGCTCCTGCTTGATAAGAGGTCATGAGTTCGAGTTCAACCCTAAGCAGCTATCCCAAGTAGATTATACTTAGTATAGTGAAGGTCCAAGGGGAACTGCGATAAGGTGTATAAGCTTGCAGTTGCGGACTAGGTAGCCTTATAATTCCAAATGAACGGCTTTTTATAGTTTTTGGTGACCATTCATTATATATATATATATATATATATATATATATATATATATATGTGTGTGTGTGTGTGTGTGTGTGTGTGTATGTATGTGTGTGTGTGTTGATGTCGAAAAATTGGTCGTCAACACTCGAAATTTCCATGATAGTAAAAATAATCGTCCAATATGAAAAATAAGCGATATATGATGTACGTATGCAGAGGAAATCGCTAGAGAACAGTCGCACAATGTTTATAATGGTTCGGCTCGTCAGAGCCTACTTCCATTTTGGAAGTTTAGCGTTTTATTAATCCACTTTTACAAGTTACAATATGAAATCGGTATATCTCCGAATGTACAAGAGCTACGATAATTCAAATTGCTAAAGTGAGTGATCATGTGAGCTGTGCTTGGAGAAGGAGGTACTATGCTTTACTTCGTGATCCAAATATGTGGAAGGGGAAGGATGAGCCTTCACAAGTCTGTGAAACCAAGTCTAGCCGAGAGGGGATCAAGTGACTGTGAAGTTTTCATGAAGCTACCTTGGCCATGGTGGTAAGGAGGTCCAAGGATGGGTTTTATTCCTTCTTCCCAAAATGTAAAGGCAATCCAAAGTGGTCCAATGTCCAAGAATAAGGTTCTTCTTCCCAAAGTGATGGGTCAAGCTTGAGAGGTTGTTGGAATGTAATCTTCTTCCTAGGATGCCATGAGAACAAGGAGCCAACCCCCTTCACGCTGCAGAACAGTGGGCATTTATAGGAGAGGAGATGCAGGTGAAGCAGGTTGGAGTAGGAGAGGAAGTAGGACCCACCCCCACATTTTATATCATGTGATTGGTATGTATCCCGTGGTCGAACTTCCTGTGTTTTGAAGTCCACGAACACTTCCTCTTCGTCTCATTTCGTATCCACATGTTTTCATATCTCGGTTCTTGGTGAGATCGAGATACGAAATGGAAGGGGATATCAAAAGTGCCTTGAGGTCGTAGCACAAGTGATGTAGAGCCGGGAGTCACCTCGTGGGATACGAAGGAGCAGAGTACGAATTATTGACGAAGTGAGCGGGATACGAAAATGCAAGGGAGATGGTGGGATATGAAGTGCTGGAGCACTCAGTTGGATGGCGTGGAGTGGCCTTTAGGATACAGATACGAATTCGAATCATGGGATACAGATGCTGTAATGACTTGAAATTTTGAAACCAATTTAAAATTTTGCAAATACGAGTTTTGTAATATCCCGTATTTTTGGTAATAAGATATTTAATATATTTTATTATTTTAAATATTGATTTGGGATTATAAATGGATTTATAATATATAATTCGTTTATATAACGAAGTTTGAATGTATAATTTATATATATAATTATAAAACAAACTCGAAACGTCGCGATAGTTCGTAATTTACGATTTGAACTTCAATTAAATATACATAATATGTTTTAAGTCGGAATTCTGTGAAACAAGAAACGTTTGAATCGATTCGATTATATTTTCTAATGAAAAAGAAAAATGGAGTTTCAACTTATATATTGTTAGCTATGTCCAATTCAAATTTCCAAATAGTAGCTATGGAATTCTTTAATAAACGATAACGTTTATTTAATAAAATATAAGGATTCCTAAATATATTTGAATATCGTTTAACCCGAGATTTTAAATGTTGAGTTTAAAATATATATTGGTTTATCTCGAAGTTGTAGGAGATTTCAATTGGAGATATACGATAATAATAATTTATTATTATTTAAATTAAACCGTTTTAGATTTAATTATATTTTATCGATATTATTTAGGCTTTAAATATAGCCATTCTTCAAACAATCTCCGTTTTCGATGAAACGAATTTTATTGGAATACGTATAGCTAGTTATTGCTAGATTTCCAGTTTGGAGGCAATCGTAATTGTTTTATCTGTATGTTCAATTTAAAGCTAAACCGATGAATAAATTGAAATTAAAATAATATCGTTGTGCAAATGGAGTCGGTTTTCAATGAAATTTATTTCATTGGAACCGAAATGTAGCGATGTGTCCATTTTCATTACGGTTGGAGTTCGCGTATGGCGGTACAAATTAAACGGTTAGCGGTAAACAACAGTTGATGGCGTATTAAAATAAAATAATATGCAAACTAACCTATTCCTGTATGCCTTCACGTCAAAGTAAATTCGCACATGCTATGAAAATTTTCTTCAGTCAGCTACTCTACTCTATTGTTTCCAGGCCTACCATATTCTTTTCAGACTACTCTACGCAATCAAAATGTACAGCCTAAAACGAATGACCCTGGCTTCCTTCATCAGTTTAATCAAATTAATATCATTCTGCATGTCTAATATACCCCTAGCTTTGCCTAAGTCAATACTAAGAGCCTTCCCTTCGAAGAACATGCAGAAGCCATGTAAATTGCGCAAGCTACCTTAAACTCACGCATAAGCTATTGAAATGAAACTCAACACGGTCATACATGAAAACTCATGCAGAGTCTCTGTATGAAATGAAAACTCGTGTGCAGGCTAAGCCTATTTCTTTTACCATACCTTATGGTAGAATTTGACATTGTTCTTATCCCTTCTGCTTCGGCCTATATATATACATGAGTGCGACCACCTCTTCATTTCTTCCCCAGCAACGCATGAAAAATACCACCTCTCATTTCAAGACATAACGACAAGCTCAATTTCGTTCAACAATCCAATTAAAATCGCATGCCCATTACTTGAAAACATGTACATACCTATGTACATACCTGTGAGCAGATGGTGGGGCAATGGCCAGAGGTAGTCGAGGTCGAGGGTAGATCGATGTCTTGGACAAACATGGTATTGTTCGAAGTTCAGGCAGAGGGGAAAGCCGATGAAGCAGGCTACATGTGTGTTGTTCGAGCGCAGTTGTATTTTTAATGAGATCTGGAGTTTGAAGCATGGAGTGGAAGGATGGGTGGTCGATCGGGATTCGGTCCGGAGCAGGAAGAAGGCGCACGGTTAAGTGGTGGGGGTAGCACAACGGAGTGGGTGCGGAGCGTAGCAGCAATACGAAGGAGAGAAGAAGTCGGTTGTGTAAACAGCTCGGGGATGTTTGCATGTGGGAACATCAGTTTTCGAAAAAGAAAAAAAGGTATACAAACGTTGGGACTGGAGCCAAGTGGGAGAAGCAAGCATGCATTGAGGAAAGCTTGCGTGCTAATGGTGTGACCGAGTTTGCATGTGAGCAGTATTCAAAAACAAAAGGGAAGAAGTAGAATGAAGGTGAAACAATAGAAAGAGAATAAAAGGAAAAGAGGAGAAGCAGATGGAAGGAAAGATTGTGTGGAGCTTGAGGAGTTTCGAATGCAGCAGGATGGAGAGAAGACAATGAACAGTGGTATGTGAGTGCCTAATCCGTGTTATATATACATGCTTAAATTAAAACATATTGTGCCTAGCTAAGTTTTTTTAATGTGACCATTCTAGTTGAGTCCCTGATCCATTAATTTTGTGGCAAACTAATCTTCTTTAAATTGCCTAATCAAATGTGCCTAAACTGTTTAACCATGCACAAAGGAAATGTGAACATTAGTTTTATAATATACCTAAGATCAGTTAGTTAATATGCATAATTATAATAAAATATATAGAAGCCTGGGAACCCAATTCGCATGTTCCGAAACAACTTTATAGCATGGCCTGAAGTTGTTATATGACCACGTGAATATACAGTAGCGTTTTATCTATGCCTGATGATTGTTTAACAATGCCTAGTCTCGTTATTAAAAAGCCTGAAAACGTTTTATGTTATGTGCGTAAGCATGTGTGTGGCAATGGACTTTTAAACCGTAGGGGAAAGAACCGTGCAAAAGGTTAAGTACGATTTTCATTTAATTAATGTAAGTAAAATTTTAGTTAATAATATTTTATTATGATATTAATAATATTATTCAAATAGGTGAATAACGTATTAAATGTATAACCGTGTCACATATACAGCAGCAAGATCAGACAAAACAAGTGACGTCGGGTCCGTATCAACGAGCACGATAGCTGAAACTGGTTTGGACATAGTTGACAACTACTGGGGTTTTTAATTAAATTAAACGTCAGTTTAATTTAATTAGAACGAGTTGTTTCTGCGTATACGAATTAATGTGAGTACAACTCACTCAGTTTTATCTCATTTATATTTTATATAAGTCGGGTTTAATATTTGTATGCTATGGTTGTTATTGTTGATTGATTATTGAAATTTTGTCTGAATATTGGATTGAATGATATTATTTGAGGTAACGTATTTAGATGCAGGGTAAACAGGTTGGAGGGATCCAACTGGATTCCTCAAATATATTAAATGTTATTTATTTTCATATTATCATAATATGAACTGTTCTGATTGGATGATTGATTTGGTTGTTAATCATTGACTGGAAATTCAATGTTTATTTTTTTTAACCAATCGGCAGCGTTGGCTGAGTAATCGGCAGCATATGGCCTATAAATCAACCATTTTATAAACATTGATCCATCGTCAGGTGAATCGACAGAAATGAAGTTACAAAATTTATTTTATAACTGAAGATGAATTTGAAATCTATTATTTTGAGTAGAATTTTATTTAAAAGGAAATAAATATTTATTACTTATTATTTGAGTTAAATAGCAATTAGTAAATAACTTTATAAAGCAAGTTGCTTATCTTAATAAGATTTATAAGCGAATAAGCAGAAATTGGCGTATCGGTTAGGAGTTGGATAAATTATTTCTAAGAAACAGTTAAACGAGATTATTTAAATTAATTATATTATTAATTTAAAGAGAGAATTAAGCGGAAATGAGTTAATGAAATAACTGTGTTTTGAGTTGACTAAGTCAACTGTTTTAACTGGGGCTGGTTATTAAATTAGTTGTTGTTAATTTATCTAATGAAATGATTTAACGAATATTTGTTTTATTATTAATAAGAATTTAAAAGGAAATTAATATTTATTTTAGTAAGTGAGGAAGTAAATTATTAATTTAATTAATAATTTAAGTAAGCGCTTCTTAAATGAAATCCATTTAAGTAAGGGAACTATTTTGGAATGGAATCTAGTTGAGTTTTGAAAAGAGGTTATTAATAAATTTTTATATAAAATCCAAGTTTTTATAAGGAAACTAGGAAAGAGATTTTAAGCGAATACGATAGCTTAAAATATATGTACTTAATATTTAAATTAAGCAAGAGGAGATCGAGATAAAAAGGTTTTTTTTAATTAGACTCAAGTTTTATAAATAAGGTTTATAAAAGGGTGCGAGGGTAAATGTTGATTTTAAGTTGATGTTACATAATAACGAGATCAAGTGAAGTGAATGGAATTGAAACGAGATTTTCAAAACGGGAAATGGTTTAAAAGCAAATGTTTTGCAGATTTGAATGAAGTTATGGAAATTAGAAACTGACTAAAGAATAGTTGAGTTGAATGATTTCTTGAGTGTCGATCTGATGTTGGTTTCGACCTTTGGGGTTGATATTTATGGAACTATTCTCTTACTAGTTTTATGTTAGGAACCAATGAATGTTGAAGTAACAGGAATAGAAAGCGATTGTGATAATATAACGATACTATCAAGATTTAAGAAATTAACGAGATGTGTTTGAATAAGTTTATTAAAAGGGGAAGTGGTAGTTATTGTTTTCGAGAAATAAAACCAAAGAGATTTCGTGACAATGTTTACGTGAAAGAGTTGAAACCAAAGTTGGTGTGTGTATATATATAAATATGTATATATATATATGATTGAATTTTGATGCAATTAGAAGGGTTTTGAAAATACTCCTATAGTATAATAAGAAGTAAATACTGTGTTTTAAAATATTGAAAGATTAAGAAGTTAATTAGTTTTTAAATTAAAAAGGGCAGGTGATGCTGAGTACTGAATTAGTGAACTCGTGTTTATTTTCATGTTTTAAATGGTTGTTTATTTGATAGTTAAATAATCGACTATCAAATCTGACCTATACGATTGTTGGTACAAAAATACCGGGATCAAATTTATATTTGAAAACCATTCTGAACCAACAAATACGAAATGTCAAAGATGCTGATTGAAGACGGAGCAGTTGAAGACCGTGATTCATAAACGGAAGGGCTACTTGATAAATTACTCTAATTTGCAACTAGAGTATTTTGATGGTAATTCGGTCGTGATAGAATCTACGGATTTGCAAGGACTACTCGCTATTGATCCATTGGGTAATTCAAGGATGCGGTAGGAGGGTGCCTTCGGTTTGTCCAGTCCCAGGACAACTTGTATAGGCGGATGTCTGGCAAAGTATTTCCAAAGGAATCACGTACGTTGACTTCTTAAAACGTAGTATAGTTGATAGCGGAGAAAGGGACTTCTCTTAGCTTAACAACCAGAGTATTTTTATGGAAATCTATTAGTGGTTTTCTCGAGAATTTGACGATGTGGCATTCAAAGTGAATGGTGATGTGCTATCTTAAAAAGGTAGTTAAAACTCAAGCTTCACCACCGGGAAATGACAAAATTCGGGCAGGCAGCATGGCTAAGTGGGTCGCTCCCAATTAGGGTATATAATCACGTATCAAGAGAAATTTCATTTCTTTATTCTATTTGATGTTGTCCCTTTTCAGAAAACGGTGGGTAGCTCCCAACTGGTGGTGATATACATTCGATACACTCAAGTGAAATGAGTGGTCAGTGATGTGTGGCCAGGCTGCAAGATGTTCTTGTTGAACCAGTGTATTCCCCTCTAGAGATACACTATCGGCGGTGGTTCCATACCTTGTCATAGTCGGAATCCAATCTCCAATAAGCGCCTGCGGTTTTGATTGTATACTATATATGTGGAGCGTGATATGCAAGTGTTCCGCTAGATTGCTATTTATTTGTATTTAGACATTATTATAATATCAGAATAAGATATTGATTCAAAAATGTTTTGGGTTATCATATGGTAAAACCGTCTAGGTTTATGTGTAGATTGGTCTTACGATTATCAATTTCTTTTGAACAGAAATGTTTTGACTTTAAAATCAAGTTGGATGTTATTTATAAACTTAGTGGGTTTCTCACTCTGGTTCACCAGACTGATCCGACGTTTGTAAATGCTCATGTTAAACCGGGTTTTACAAGTTTAGGTTATTGGACACTACGAAGTGCAAAAGACGTGTTGGAGGAGTTCAGACGTATTAGTTACTATTCCGTTGTGTGTTGTATATGAGGACAGAATATTATAACTGTCCAGATGTGATGATGTACTCTTATAATTGCAGGTATTATTTCAAGCTCTCAATAAAGATTATTTTCATATTATATTTTGTTCCGCTGCGATGTGAGACTCTGTGTTGTGTTGGTTCTTTTTCTTCTTCTTCTATTTTAGTATTTCTTTCTTTCTTATCTCACCCTCTAATTTCTTTCTATTAATTATCTAGTGATTTCGATACTTGGGTTTTGGCAAGTGATACAGGTTTTACGTATTACTGTTGAATTCGAGCGTAGAATTCTCGGGGTCGTTACAGTGGCATCAGAGCATAAGGTTTAGTATGGCGTAACTCGATAGAGATGGGGTTAGTAATACCCTAGATTGAGTTTGAGTGTATATATGAGAGCGTATTTGAAAATTTTATAAAAATGTTTTATATTGTGCTATTGATTAGTACGATTTTGAACTAGCAGCTGACACGATATTGTTTTGTAAAGAGAGTCAAATGAAATAATTTTGGCTAAATTATAGTATATAAAAGAAATGATTTTACCAAAGTATTAAGATATTGAGTTGTTTGGTTGGTTTGAATGAAATTCGAATTGGAGTGGTTTAATATAACCAAAGAAGATTCACATATGAAATGAGATTGAATAAATCAGAGTTGAAGTTGTGAAATGGAAATAAACTAATTAGAAATCAATCAGTTAATTGAATATAGGTTGGAACTTAACTTGGTTAAGTTGAAAATGGATATTGGAGTTAAATAAAATCGATTCAGAATTTGGAAATCGAATAAAATATAAATTGGTTGGCTTGGTTAAATTGATTGTGCATTGGTTGTTGTATTAGATTGGTTGAATTTAAATTCATCAACAATAAATAAAGAGTTGAATGGATTGATTTTCGATTTATAATAAATTGGATTTTTGAAAAGTTAATGGGATTAGGTCATTCCTCTTACTTAGTAATTTCGGAGATGAAATCCTTTTAAGGGGGAAGGAATGTAACATCCTGTATTTTTAGTAATCAGATATTTAATATATTTTATTATTTTAAATATAGATTTGGGGTTAGAAATGAATTTATAATATATAATTCGTTTATATAACGAAGTTTGTATGTATAATTTATATATAATTATAAAACGAACTCGAAACGTCGCGCTAGTTCATAATTTACATTTTGAACTTCAATTGAATATACAGAATCTGTTTTAAGTCGGAATTCTGTGAAATAAGAAGCTTTGAATTGATATGATTATATTTTTCTAATGAAAGAGAAAAATGGAGATTTCAACTTATAGATTGTTAGTTATGTTCAATTCAAATTTCCAAATAGTCGCTATGGAATACTTTAATAAACGATAACGTTTATTTAATAAAATATAAGGATTCCTATATATATTTGAATATCGTTTAACTCGAGATTTTAAACGTTGAGTTTAAAATATATATTGGTTTATCTCGAGGTTGTAGGAGATTTCAATTGGAGATATACGATAATAATACTTTATTATTAAAAAAATTAAATTGTTTTAGATTTAATTATATTTTATCGATATTATTTAGGCTTTAAAAACAGTCGTTCTTCAAATAATCTCTGTTTTCGACAAAACGAATTTTATTGTAATACATATAGCTAGTTATTGCTAGATTTTCAGTTTGGAGACAATCGGAATTGTTTTTATGTGCAATTTAAAGGTAAACCGATGAATAAATTGAAATTAAAATAATATCGTTGTGCAAACTAAGTCGGTTTTCAATGAAATTAATTTCACTGGAACCGAAACGTCAAGACATAGCGATGTGTCCATTTTCATTATGGTTGGAGTTCGCGTATGGCGGTACAAATTAAACGATTAGCGGTAAACAACAATTGATGGCGTAATAAAATAAAATAATATGCAAACTAACCTATTCTTGTATGCCTTCACGGCAAAGTAAATTCGCACATGCTATGAAAATTTTCTTCAGTCAGCTACTTCACTCTATTGTTTCCAGGCCTACCATATTCTTTTCAGACTACTCTACGCAATCAAAATGTACAGACGAATGACCCTGACTTCCTTCATCAGTTTAATCAAATTAATACCATTCTGCATGTCTAATCTATCCCCTAGCTTTGCCTAAGCCAATCAAACTAAGATCCTTCCCTTCGAAGAACACGCAGAAGCCATGTGAACTGCGCAACCTACCTTAAACTACTCTAAACTACGCACAGGCTATTGAAATGAAACTCAATACATTCGTACATGAAAACTCATGCAGAGTCTCTATATGAAATGAAAACTCGTGTGCAGGCTAAGTCTATTTCTTTTACCGTACCTTACGGTAGAATTTGACATTGTTCTTATCCCTTCTGCTTCGGCCTATATATATATATATATATATATATATATATATATATATATATACACATGAGTTTGACCACCTCTTAATTTCTTCCCCAGCAATGCATGAAAAATGCCATCTCCCATTTCAAGACAAAACGAAAAGCTCCATTTTGTTCAACAATCCAATTAAAACCGCATGCCCATTACTTGAAAATATGTACATACATATGAGCAGATGGTGGGGCAATGGCCAGAGCTAGTCAGGGTCGAGGGGAGATCGATGTCTTGGACAAACATGGTGTTGTTCGAAGTTCAGGCAGAGGGGAAAGCCGATGAAGCAGGCTATAGGCGTGTTGTTTGAGATCAGTTGTATTTTTAATGAGATCTTGAGTTTGAAGCATGGAGTGGAAGTATGGGTGGTGGATCAGTATTCAGTCCGGAGCAGGAAGAAGGCACGGGGTTCAGTGGTCGAGGTAGCGCAGTAGAGTGTGTGCGGAGCATAACAACAGTACGAAGGAGAGAATAAGTTGGTTGCGTAAGCATCTCGGGGAAGTTTGCACATGAGAACATCAGTTTTCGAAAAAAGGGTATACAAACATTAGGACTGGAGCTGAGTGGGAGAAGCAAGCATGCGTTGAGGAAAGCTTGTATGCTAATGGTGTGACCGAGTTTGCATGTGAGCAGTATTCGAAAACAAAAGGGAAGAAGTAGAACGAAGGTCAAAAAGTAGAAAGAGAATAAAAGGAAAAGAGAAGAAGCAGATGGAAGGAAAGAATACGTGGAGCTTGAGGAGTTTCAAATGCAACAGGATGAAGAGAGGAAAATAAACAACGATATGTGAGTGCCTAATCAGTGTTATATATACATGCCTAAATTAAAACATATTGTGCCTAACTAAATTTTTAACGTGACTGTTCTAGTTGAGTCCCTGATCCATTAATTTCGTGGCAAACTAAATTTCTTTAAATTGCCCAGTCAAATGTGCCCTAAACAGTTTAACCATGCATAATGGAAATGTGAACAGTAGTTTTATAATATACCTAAGATCAGTTAGTTAATATGCATAATTATAATAAAATATACAGAAGCCTGGGAACCCAATTCGCATGTTCCGAAACAACTTTATAGTGTGGCCTGAAGTTTTTGTATGACCACGTGAATATACAGTAACATTTTATCTATGCCTGATGATAGTTTAACAATGCCTAGTCTCGTTATTAAAAAGCCTGGAAATGTTTTATGTTATGTGCGTAAGCATGTGTGTGGCAATGGACTTTAAACAGTAGGGGAAAGAACCGTGCAAACAGTTAAGTACGATTGACATTTAATTAATGTAAGTAAAAAATTTAGTTAATATTTTATTAAGATATTAATAATATTATTCAAATAAGTGAATAATGTATTCAATGTATTACCGTGTCATATTTACGGTAATGAGATCAGACAAAACAAGTGACGTCGTGTGACGGCCGCCCCGCACCAGCCGACATTTCCAATGAAATGCGTTGTACTGACGTCCAACCAGCACGGGACAGTCGTCAAAAGAAAGGAAAAGGGAAGAAATTTGAATAGTGAACCAACAAAAAACCTGTAGTATATCTCACAACGCATGGAACAAAACATAATAATAACATAACTTTATATAAAACAGGCAAGACAGTGTATAAGCTGAAAACTAAGTCATCATAGCAGTGGAAAATTCAAATTACAACTTATGATCCAAACCATCTTTGTTACAACCTTTAAAATTGTCTCTAAAGGAAAATAGGAAGGTACACTACTAATGCCCAAAGTAGTGACCAACAACAACACAGGGAGAATATATGGGAGTAATACGTGTAAGCCTCATGCTCGTCTCCGGACAGCTACTCGTGCATAACCAACTAAGATGTCTCTAGTCTGCTCATTTAGAAGCACCCAGAGTAATAAGAAAAGACATAAAACTCTAGGTCAGACAAAAGTCTGGTATGAGCGATAAGCAGGAAAAACCAAACAATAATAGGTATACATAACCATACCTGAACCTGGACCTGCAACCAAAGAGTTAGCACAACAGGATGTACAATACTCTAAGGTGACACTAACACATGGTGTGAGAGTAATGAGGAGGGGGTGTGCATGTCATGGTGATAGCAAACATCAAACATAACAATCATCCTCACATCACTCACTCAGTGCGTAAAGTATACGATATCTACCACTTTGTTCACCCAATTCTTTGCTACGATCACTCTACCCCATGGAGTCATGACACCTCCATTGCACTGATCTGTAACCACTAATACTTTGCTATGTCCACTCTATCCCATGGATCTATAACAACTCCAATGCACTAGATCATAGCCCTGCTACGATTGGATTCATGACAACTCCACTGCACTGATCCATAGCCGCTAATCCGTCTCTCGGTAATGAGTCAAAGCTATAGACACCGATAACCCATTTACACACATCCCGCAGCAAAGCCCAACTCATGAAGTTAACTCGTTGATCACCATTTGGATCCTGAGTAACAACTTCCCACTTGGACTTCCTTTGCATCTCAGGTTTTGGTCGAATTGGTGTTTGGTTCGGTTCTTCTATTCATGTCTTTCAGTTCGGTTCGTCCATGTATGATGCTTAAGCTTCAGCTCGAAATACATTACTCAACCTTCACGTTCGGTTCGGATATATATACCCCGGTTCAGTTCGGACATGTTCAAGTTCCCAGCTCGATTTCCTTCACTCAGTTCGGGGACTCGTCTTCTGATCGGTTCGTGTTGCCACCTTCCATTCGGTTCGGGTCCTCCTGCTACCACTCCAACTCATTTTGGTTCGATTGCTCCAGCCTCGGTTCGGTTCGTTCTCACCATTTCCGATCCGATCCCCACGCCCTCGCTTCCGATCCGAAACCAAATCCAACTCTATGCAAATGTCCTTTCTTCTTGCTAAGCCTCCTCTTATGCCAAGTTCCGGTCCAGTTCGAATTTCCTTACTCGGTTCACCGATCCGATCCGAAACCCTGCATAATTTCCAGCGAGCATATAACATCCATATTTGCCGTACGACGGCATTTTCAACCATTCTAACTTTATTAATCAATCATACAACATTCCAAACAGTAGTAGTAACCTATAGGATCAATCAATAAGGTCAAAATATCAAGCATATAGGTTATTATCGATCAAACATACCCAAAACCCATGGTTTTCCCCTTAATCATGCTTAACCATAACTAATGATGGGATTAGCAAAACATATCCAAATTAACCCAAATTTCTATCAGAGCCCTAAAATAATATTTAAGAATTTTTACATATTTTTCCAGAATTTTAACATGCATAATTTCGCTAATTAACACTAATCACCCCTAATTAGGCGTAATTAGTGAAAAACAATGCAAATCACTCACCTTAGCCACAAATGAATTATAAATCTGAAATTTACTACCGTTTTGGGTCGAATTCCTATGCAACATAGCAGCTCCAACTCTGATTTGGTGTTGATTTGATGTAGATTAAGGTAATACGCGATTAGAAAGCGATTTGGGATGAATTTAGAAGGTGGAGGCCATGGCTAGGGTTAGAGAAATGTTTTAAACGGCTGAGAAAATGAAATGAGATCGTTTTCTAACTGATTCCAGCCTCCCCATAACTCAAATTCCGAAATCCTCCAATGGGCCTAGCTGCTAATCACCCTATTTGGCCCGGTTAAGCTATTTTTCACCTTCCAAACCTTATTTCAGCTATATCTCCCAAACAGTAAGTCTGTTTGATTAGTGTGACCACTCTATGAAAAGGTAAACCATCATCCGAATTCAATGGAAGTGGTTTTAGGTCAAAACTCTTTACCAACCAAAAGTTATAGGCGAAACAAGATTCGCTAGGGGTAAAACGGTTATTTCAAAATCGACAAAAATCGTGAATAATGGGAAATGACCCCAATAGTCGTTCTCCAAAGTTACACGACTATTCAACCTCATATGAAAATGAAATAAATACTCTACAATCCTCCGATGTGTATAATGCGGGTCGTTACATTCTCCCCCCCCCCCCTTTTAAGAAATTTCACCCTCGAAATTCCTTAATCAAAACATACAATGAGTCCCGCATGCCTAACAGTCATTTATAAACAATCAAACACACATAATAACACAACAAGTCTATCCTAACATGCGGTTTACTAACAAGAGAATAACTATCGCTATTGAAATCTTAACAGGCAAAGAGTTCTGGATGCAACTTCCTTATGCTCTCCTCTGTTTACCAAGTACAGTCATGTTCGTTATCACCCCACTGAACCTTGACCAGTTCACCGCCTTCCTTCAAAGTTGCTTCGTATTGTACTCGACAATACGGGTTGGCTTGCAGTTCCCAACCGCCTCGGGTTCTACTTCGATGTCATCCAACTAATGTGGTGAAATAGTCATATCGGGGTCGTGCACGAACTTCCTTAACTGGGAAATATGAAATACGTTGTGAACTCCCGCCACCTTGTCAGACAACTCAACTTTATATGCCAAATTCCCAACTTGCTCGAGAACTGGAATAGGCCAACAAATCTTGGTGCTAACTTGCCTCTCCTACCAAATCGAATCACGCTATTTAAGGGAGAAATCTTGATAAACACCAAGTCGCCAATGGAGAATTTTAAATCTCTTCGCCTCTTATCAGCATAACTCTTCTGCCTATCTTGGGCAGCTTTCATTCGCTTTTGGATAACCTTGATCTTATCTAAGGTTTCTCTTATCACATCCGGTCCAAGCACTTTCTCACGGGTTTCTAACCAACATGATGGTGAGTTGTACGGTCTTTCGTACAAAGCTTCAAATGGAGCCATTCCAATACTGGACTGGTAACTATTATTATATGCGAATGCAACTAGATGCAAATGGTCATCCCATGACCCACCAAAATCCAATATACAAGCTCTTAATAGATCCTCTAATACACGATTCACCCTCTTTGTTTGACCGTCGTTTTGAGGATGATACACAGTACTGAGATGTAATTCTGACCCTAAAGCCTCTTGTAAGCTCTTCCAAAACCTACTAGTAAATAATGGATTTCGATCACTCACAATGCCTTTAGGTACTCCATGAAATCTCACTACCTACTTCATATACAGTTCTGCTAACTTAGCTGCCATTCTATTCGACTTGACAGGTATAAACCTCGCGCTTTTGGTCAGTCGGTCCACAATCACCCAAATACTATCATGACCTGATCTAGTCCTTGGTAGACCATTAATGAAATCCATTGAGATTTATTCCCATTTTCATTCGGGAATTCCCAATGGTTGTAACAACCCACTAGGCTTCTTTTGCTCGGCTTTAACTAACTGGCAGTTCATGCATTTGGATATAAACTTCCCAACATCTCTCTTCATCCTTTCCTAGTAGTAGGTCTGCTTCATGTCTCGATACATTTTGTTACCACCGGGATGTATAGTTAGTTTTGAGTGATGACATTCTCTAAGCACTTCATCTCTCAATCCATTAACATTGGGTACAACTAATCTCCCATTCTTTCTAAGTCAACCATCTCGATCAAACCCATACTTGTTCATCTCCTTGTCGATACTCATCTCTAACTTGGAGATGATTTCCAATAGGTTAGGATCGTCCCTCTGACTGGAACCAATCCGCTCAATCAAAGTGGGTCTGATCTCAAACCTGCTAACATCTCTGGATCCAATTCGCACTTTGGTCTGAAATCGTTCCCTGCGATATACTCCAGTTGCTTCCATTCAAGAAACATAGCCACTAAAGTGGAATGTCTCCTACTCAATGCATCAGCTACTGCATTGCCCTTTCCTGGTGTATATGCGATATCGAAATCATAGGAAGCCAAGAATTCTAACCATCTTTGCTGTCAGAGATTTAGATCCTTTTGAGAGAAAAGATACTTTAATGATTTATGATCAGTAAACAACTCGAATCTTTATCCCAAGAGATAATGTCTCCACATCTTCAACGCGAACACGATCGCTGCCAATTCCAAATCATGGGTAGGATATCTTTTCTCATGCGGTTTCAGCTGTCCACTAGCATAAGCTACAACCCTACCTCTTTGCATTAATACGACACCTAGTCCGGTACCACAGGCATCTGTGTATACCGTCATCTCTTCATTCCCTTTAGGAATAACTAACACCGGTGCACACGTCAACTTTTCCTTTAGACTCTTAAATGCATTTTCACAATTTCCGTCCCAGACGAAAGCTTGATTCTTCTTGGTCAACTGAGTTAACGGTGCCGCTATCTTGGAAAAGTCTTGGATAAACTTACAATAATATCCAGCTAATCCCAAGAAATTTCTCACATCTGTTACATTCTTGGGCGTAGACCAATCTTGCACCGTAGCCACTTTCACACGATCCACAACAATACCATTTTCTGAAATGACATGGCCCAAGAATATCACTTCCCTTCTCCAGAAGTGACATTTAGAAAATTTCTCTTTCAATTGGTGTTTTCTCAACACCTCCATCACTATCCTCAAATGTTCCTTGTGTTCTTCCTCTGTCCTCGAATAAACAAGGATATCAACCACGAACACAAGAACAAACTTATTCAATTGATCCCTGAATACCCTATTCATAAGATCCACGAAATATGCTGGTGCATTGGTCAAACCGAATGGCATGACCAACCACTCATAGAATCCAGACGGCATCCGAAAGGCCGTTTTAGAAATACTCTCAGCTGCTACTCGAAGCTGATGAAATC